>JAZDUA010000148.1:0-635000 GCA_038098605.1 Gryllus longicercus | reverse complement strand
TCTGTCCGTCTGGCTCTCTGTCCGTCTGGCTGTCTGTCCGTCTGGCTGGCTGTCCGTCTGGCTGTCTGTCCGTCTGGCTGGCTGTCCGTCTGGCTGGCTGTCCGTCTGGCTGTCTGTCCGTCTGGCTGTCTGGCTGTCTGTCCGTCTGGCTGTCTGTCCGTCTGGCTGTCTGTCCGTCTGGCTGTCTGTCCGTCTGGCTGTCTGTCCGTCTGGCTGTCTGTCCGTCTGGCTGTCTGTCCGTCTGGCTGTCTGTCCGTCTGGCTGTCTGTCCGTCTGGCTGTCTGTCCGTCTGGCTGTCTGTCCGTCTGGCTGTCTGTCCGTCTGGCTGGCTGTCCGTCTGGCTGGCTGTCCGTCTGGCTGGCTGTCCGTCTGGCTGGCTGTCCGTCTGGCTGGCTGTCCGTCTGGCTGGCTGTCCGTCTGGCTGGCTGTCCGTCTGGCTGGCTGTCCGTCTGGCTGGCTGTCCGTCTGGCTGGCTGTCCGTCTGGCTGGCTGTCCGTCTGGCTGGCTGTCCGTCTGGCTGGCTGTCCGTCTGGCTGGCTGTCCGTCTGGCTGGCTGTCCGTCTGGCTGGCTGTCCGTCTGGCTGGCTGTCCGTCTGGCTGGCTGTCCGTCTGGCTGGCTGTCCGTCTGGCTGTCTGTCCGTCTGGCTGGCTGTCCGTCTGGCTGTCTGTCCGTTTGGCTGTCTGTCCGTCTGGCTGTCTGTCCGTCTGGCTGTCTGTCCGTCTGGCTGTCTGTCCGTCTGGCTGTCTGTCCGTCTGGCTGTCTGTCCGTCTGGCTGTCTGTCCGTCTGGCTGTCTGTCCGTCTGGCTGTCTGTCCGTCTGGCTGTCTGTCCGTCTGGCTGTCTGTCCGTCTGACTGTCTGTCCGTCTGGCTGTCCGTCCGTCTGGCTGTCCGTCCGTCTGGCTGTCCGTCCGTCTGGCTGTCCGTCCGTCTGGCTGTCCGTCCGTCTGGCTGTCCGTCCGTCTGGCTGTCCGTCCGTCTGGCTGTCCGTCCGTCTGGCTGTCCGTCCGTCTGGCTGTCCGTCCGTCTGGCTGTCCGTCCGTCTGGCTGTCCGTCCGTCTGGCTGTCCGTCCGTCTGGCTGTCCGTCCGTCTGGCTGTCCGTCCGTCTGGCTGTCCGTCCGTCTGGCTGTCCGTCCGTCTGGCTGTCCGTCCGTCTGGCTGTGTCCGTCTGGCTGTCTGTCCGTGTGGCTGTCTGTCCGTCTGGCTGGCTGTCCGTCTGGCTGGCTGTCCGTCTGGCTGTCTGTCCGTCTGTCTGTCCGTCTGGCTGTCTGTCCGTCTGGCTGTCTGTCCGTCTGGCTGTCTGTCCGTCTGGCTGTCTGTCCGTCTGGCTGTCTGTCCGTCTGGCTGTCTGTCCGTCTGGCTGTCTGTCCGTCTGGCTGTCTGTCCGTCTTGCTGTCTGTCCGTCTTGCTGTCTGTCCGTCTGGCTGTCTGTCCGTCTGGCTGTCTGTCCGTCTGGCTGTCTGTCCGTCTGGCTGTCTGTCCGTCTGGCTGTCTGTCCGTCTGGCTGTCTGTCCGTCTGGCTGTCTGTCCGTCTGGCTGTCTGTCCGTCTGGCTCTCTGTCCGTCTGGCTGTCTGTCCGTCTGGCTGTCTGTCCGTCTGGCTGGCTGTCCGTCTGGCTGGCTGTCCGTCTGGCTGGCTGTCCGTCTGGCTGTCTGTCCGTCTGGCTGTCTGGCTGTCTGTCCGTCTGGCTGTCTGTCCGTCTGGCTGGCTGTCCGTCTGGCTGGCTGTCCGTCTGGCTGGCTGTCCGTCTGGCTGGCTGTCCGTCTGGCTGGCTGTCCGTCTGGCTGGCTGTCCGTCTGGCTGGCTGTCCGTCTGGCTGGCTGTCCGTCTGGCTGGCTGTCCGTCTGGCTGGCTGTCCGTCTGGCTGGCTGTCCGTCTGGCTGGCTGTCCGTCTGGCTGTCTGTCCGTCTGTCTGTCCGTCTGGCTGTCTGTCCGTCTGGCTGTCTGTCCGTCTGGCTGTCTGGCTGTCTGTCCGTCTGGCTGTCTGTCCGTCTGGCTGTCTGTCCGTCTGGCTGTCTGTCCGTCTGGCTGTCTGTCCGTCTGGCTGTCTGTCCGTCTGGCTGTCTGTCCGTCTGGCTGTCTGTCCGTCTGGCTGTCTGTCCGTCTGGCTGTCTGTCCGTCTGGCTGTCTGTCCGTCTGGCTGTCTGTCCGTCTGGCTGTCTGTCCGTCTGGCTGTCTGTCCGTCTGGCTGTCTGTCCGTCTGGCTGTCTGTCCGTCTGGCTCTCTGTCCGTCTGGCTGTCTGTCCGTCTGGCTGGCTGTCCGTCTGGCTGTCTGTCCGTCTGGCTGTCTGTCCGTCTGGCTGTCTGTCCGTCTGGCTGTCTGTCCGTCTGGCTGTCCGTCCGTCTGGCTGTCCGTCCGTCTGGCTGTCCGTCCGTCTGGCTGTCCGTCCGTCTGGCTGTCCGTCCGTCTGGCTGTCCGTCCGTCTGGCTGTCCGTCCGTCTGGCTGTCCGTCCGTCTGGCTGTCCGTCCGTCTGGCTGTCCGTCCGTCTGGCTGTCCGTCCGTCTGGCTGTCCGTCCGTCTGGCTGTCCGTCCGTCTGGCTGTCCGTCCGTCTGGCTGTCCGTCCGTCTGGCTGTCCGTCCGTCTGGCTGTCCGTCCGTCTGGCTGTCCGTCCGTCTGGCTGTCCGTCCGTCTGGCTGTCCGTCCGTCTGGCTGTCTGTCCGTCTGGCTGTCTGTCCGTCTGGCTGTCTGTCCGTCTGGCTGTCTGTCCGTCTGGCTGTCTGTCCGTCTGGCTGTCTGTCCGTCTGACTGTCTGTCCGTCTGGCTGTCTGTCCGTCTGGCTGTCCGTCCGTCTGGCTGTCCGTCCGTCTGGCTGTCCGTCCGTCTGGCTGTCCGTCCGTCTGGCTGTCCGTCCGTCTGGCTGTCCGTCCGTCTGGCTGTCCGTCCGTCTGGCTGTCCGTCCGTCTGGCTGTCCGTCCGTCTGGCTGTCCGTCCGTCTGGCTGTCTGTCCGTCTGGCTGTCTGTCCGTCTGGCTGTCTGTCCGTCTGGCTGTCTGTCCGTCTGGCTGTCTGTCCGTCTGGCTGTCTGTCCGTCTGGCTGTCTGTCCGTCTGGCTGTCCGTCCGTCTGTCCGTCCGTCCGTCCAACTGTCTGTCCGTCCGTCCGTCCAACTGCCTGTCCGTCGGTCCGTCCAACTGTCTGTCCGTCGGTCCGTCCAACTGCCTGTCCGTCGGTCCGTCCAACTGTCTGTCCGTCGGTCCGTCCAACTGTCTGTCCGTCGGTCCGTCCAACTGTCTGTCCGTCGGTCCGTCCAACTGTCTGTCCGTCGGTCCGTCCAACTGTCTGTCCGTCGGTCCGTCCAACTGTCTGTCCGTCGGTCCGTCCAACTGTCTGTCCGTCGGTCCGTCCAACTGTCTGTCCGTCGGTCCGTCCAACTGTCTGTCCGTCGGTCCGTCCAACTGTCTGTCCGTCGGTCCGTCCAACTGTCTGTCCGTCCGTCCGTCCAACTGTCTGTCCGTCCGTCCGTCCAACTCTCTGTCCGTCCGTCCGTCCAACTCTCTGTCCGTCCGTCCGTCCGTCCAACTGTCTGTCCGTCCGTCCGTCCAACTGTCTGTCCGTCCGTCCGTCCAACTGTCTGTCCGTCCGTCCGTCCAACTGTCTGTCCGTCCGTCCGTCCAACTGTCTGTCCGTCCGTCCGTCCAACTGTCTGTCCGTCCGTCCAACTGTCTGTCCGTCCGTCCAACTGTCTGTCCGTCCGTCCAACTGTCTGTCCGTCCGTCCAACTGTCTGTCCGTCCGTCCAACTGTCTGTCCGTCCGTCGAACTGTCTGTCCGTCCGTCCAACTGTCTGTCCGTCCGTCCAACTGTCTGTCCGTCCGTCCAACTGTCTGTCCGTCCGTCGAACTGTCTGTCCGTCCGTCCAACTGTCCGTCTGTCCGTCCGTTTGCCTATCAGTTTGTCTCTGAGCGGCTATCCGTTCGGCTGTTGGGCTCTCTGTCCAAGCACCTAAACCATGCGAAGGATTTTTCCAAATGGAAAAAAAAAAACCCTCTCCATTTGCCTTGATTCGAAAGTCTGCGGTTTTGAAAATCATTCATTAGTTTTTGGGAGTATTTTACGTGAAGCCCCTGAGATATTTTCAAAATATTCTTAAAAATAGCTCCACTTTTTTTCTTTAAATTTATTAGAAGAATAGAGTAAAATGCACGTATAAATGTAGCATATGTCCTATTTTGAAGGTTAACTCTTGAAATTTTTGAAAATTCAAATTTGATTTTTTCAGGGTCTTCCTACAATTATAAAATTAAAAATAGAGATGTTTCCTTGAAATTTTTAGGTTGTTTTCGCACAATATTGCGTGCAAATTTAAAAAATTACAGAAGCTGGATTTTCTCAAAAACCGGTCCAAATATTTTCTTTAACGTTCAGTAGGGATTGAGCTTAATGCACTGTATGAGATGACATAAACCTCTTATTGCTCTATTCATTTTTTTTCTTCAAAAATTGCAAAAATGTATTTTTTTACTTGTCTCACATCATTAATGTTTACATTAGAAGCAATTTTCACACATTATTATATTAATGAGTACATGTATTTTATATAATGTCAGATAAAGCATTTCGGGTTTTTGTTGTTTTTCCTTTTTTTAATACACAAATGTATTTTTTTAATATCTGTGGCGCCGTATATATGCACAAGCAATTTGTAAACACTGTTGTGTTTGTGAGTTAATGTGCTTCAAATGACTTCTAATGAAATTTTTGAAAAACTCAAAACTTTTCTGTGAAATAGTGCTTCAAATTTCAAATATACTGTAGCGGTTATGCGTCCGGCTCCAAATTTTTTAAAGAAAATTGCTATTTAGTTCCAATTTTACTGTTCTTTAATATTCTCGAAATAATATTTTCGTTCTGTTATTAGTAATCCGAAAAATTAAGAAAATTTCAAAAACTGTGGGTGGCGATAGATGGTAGCTGGCAAGAGTATGTAGAAAGTTCGAATAGCTAACCGAGACCAAAGGAAATGGGAAACTAATACGGGAAAGTCTGTGCCACTCTGTGGCACAATTAGTTTAAATCTTGATATAAAAAAATTTTAACGTACCACAGTGCATTGGTTGCTGATCTCAGAATTTTAGCTTAAAATCTTTGGAGAATTGAAGTTGAAGACTCGCTGAACTGCAAGCTGTCTTGAGTGTAGGTACATATTGGTTTAATTAGTATTTTTTAAATATTATTCTGAATTAAAAAATTTTGAATTTTATTGTTCGTGAATTTATTGGGTGAAAGTGTTGAGACAACTCTGAAGTCGGACCGATATCGCATCTTCGATCTTCAACATTATGGGTCTTTCGATTGCGTTTATATCTGCCTTGTAAATGTTAATATGTGAATAAGGATCAATTGAAGAAACACGTGACATCGATTACGAAAAAAAATAATTTTCCCCTTCAGTTAGTTGATGGACCATATTGATATGAAAACTCAACAATTAAAATATGCACTGTTGTCTTTCAGAAGAAGCTTTTTATTAGGTGTGGTTCTCGCATGTGCCGAAAAAACGGTGTGTTAAAAATTCATCACCGACATTTTGGTGAAATGGTCAGCGGTATATATTTAAAACATTTAGGCCGAAGTTTATTTTATGAACTGGTCTTGTAGTAAAAGCACTAATTTTTAAGCGGATTAAAATTGATAGAATGAACGCTTAACTGCCGTCATTTGTTCTGTACGTCATTTTCAAGACAACTACAATACAATTATAGTTGGTCTTCGTCGTATATTGTTGCAACATGATATTATAGTCGGAGAAGTGAATATAGCAAGTTTTTTTTTAAGTTCGAGGGTTGGGTATTTTTAAAAGCAATGATTAGTATGTCCAGCATTCTTAAACACAATGTCCAGCATTGGTCTGTCACAAAAGTGTCCCTGCAGGAAAATGTTTCAAAGATCGTAATTATATATAATGCATAAGTTTTTAATTTATGCTGGATAGCAAGATACCCTGGAATAGTGTCCTACTACATACTTGTACCATTATCGGTTAGTATGATAAATATAAAAGATTTAGTATATAGGCTGCTACGAATTCACAATATTACAAAAAAAAATATTATGGGAAGCTATGCTTCTGAAGCCAAGTCCACTAAGAAATTATGTGTTGCTATTAAAATGAGAATCTGAGCTGTTTTTTAACCAGATATTACATCCATGTATGCAGTAAATATATATTTCATTTTCTGTACATGTTTTTCTTCTGCCAAATTAATATTTATACAATATTGTATTGTGTCCACAATACAAGCCATTTGTAGCCAATGTAGTGCGATTCACCGACTTAAAAGTATTTAATATCGTTCACAGTTACAAGAATCGAGTTAGAGGCGACGAAGGGTTCGAAAGACACATAGAAGGAATGTTGGGTACTCGTGTAAATAAAAAAATAGCCAGATAATGTAATGTATTCTTCTATGGAGAAGTATTTATTAATTAATTGTGGTAGAAAATGGTATACTTTTTCGTATTAATGTGCTTTTTTCTTCAGTTGGGGCTAGCTTTTCAGTTTTGTCCCATCTTTTTCCAATCTGTCGACGCCTAAAATTGCCACAAGGACCTAAAGAAAAAGAAAAAAAAGAAAAAGAAAGAAGAGACTCAAAAACAAATAAATGTATAACACAAGAGTCTGAGTCCCGGAACTCCACTCGAAAACAATGTCAAGTAATGAGTGCCCCATGTGCTGTTCGCCGGCGTTGCGTCCGGTCCGCTTCGGCCCGGTCCCGGCCCCGGGGGCTGCCCCGCCACAGCCCGGCGCCCGTCCGGGAGGTGACGCGCCCCGGCGGAAGGTATCACGCCGGCCACAGACCGTCAGCCCTCCTCCCCTCCCCTCCCCTCCCCTCCCCTCCCCTCCCCTCCCCTCCCCTCCCACGAGACACGCACTCGCACGGGTGGAAGGGCCTTTGCACGAGTTCCTCGCTGCACTGTTCAAACTCGTGTTCGAGTGATACGAAATTAAGATGTGGGGGCAGAAGTCGCGATGTAAACGGATGGGCGATGCGAGGGGTTAGGGCAGGCTCGCACAGCATTTTGCTCTTTCAATGACCTTCGGAGCCGCGCGCGAGCCTCTCGAGTGCAAATGCAGGCTGGGGTTGAAATATTCTAAGAGTGGGGACCACCAATGAGATTGCGTAATTCGAACCGTAACGCGTGAATTGAGAGGGCAAACGACGGAAACATGACGGACTGTTACAGATGACGTAATAGTACCTTGTGTATTATATTGGAAATATGTGTTGCTGACAGATGACAATGAAAAATCTAACCCAAAATGAATTGGACATACGTATTTGATTTGGACACCAAGTATTATAATTACTTGCAGAGCTGATCATAAAATTGGTGTGGTGCTAATCATTAAATTGTAATATTGAATCGTTTTTTGTTGATGATGATGATGATGATGATGGTTATGATGACAGTAATAAGCTATATTTTCATTAACTATTTTTAATTGAATAAGACGCTTTTATCAAAGGTACCAATCTTATTCTTAAAATATCCTAATTATTTCTGGAATATTTTTTACTAGAATACTTTATATTTTTCTAATATCAGTTCAATGAACACTATTTATTCACAATCGTGTACTACATAGTATAAGAAAGAATACCCGTATCACCATGGTCGTCCGAAGACATATCGTCAGAGAGGTTTGTTCGTTGATATATCTTTATCAGATTTACAACGGAGAAACAATGGTCACAAATATATGTGCTGCCGAACATTACCCTTCTTGAAATTGCCTACGTTTCATTTTTAAGTCATTTTCATGTGAGAGATTGCTCTCATTATATACGTATGTACAGTTTTGCCACAAAATAGATTTTCGAGGAATTCGAAAGGTGACATAAAGAATGGCTTTCGACGCCCAGGCATTCCGCGTGTGCGCCCCACCTTTGCTTCCCTCCTCCGTGCACCAGCACATACGCCGCTCTCAGTGCAGAATGCCCGCGGAATGAACCGCCAATGAATGTGCAGACAACTGATATTCTCTCTTTCTTTCTGTCTCTTTCTCCCTCCCCCCTCTCTCTCTCCTTTCATCGCTCTCTTTCCGTTCTCTCCTTCTTTTCTGTCTCTTACCTTTCTCTTTCTCCTACCTTCCTTCCTCTCTCTCCTTCCCCGCATACGCTAAGAAAGATTATGGCTGAATTTCATGTATCTGTATAAATGAGGAAAGCAGCGACACAAAACCCCGTATGTGTATTTTTACTGGATATGGAATTACCCCGCCCCTAAACTAACGCTTCAAACTAATTTAAGAAGAAATTTTAAAATTTCAAAGATAAAGCAGTTGGGAATTGCTAGTACATATGCAACCCACAACACACATTCCCGTCGTGTTTATTTGGGTAACGACACAGACTAGATCCTTACAACTGTTTCTCGTGATCCTGGTGTGTCTGAAGTTGACTTGTACGCTGTAGAATGTTAAACGCGAGTTTTTTAGACTTTGTTTCATTTTGGAGGTTACCCCTTCTCCATTAAACGGGTTTGGCAGATACGTTCATTGTGGGTCCCATTAAGAAAGTTTTCGAAGCGAATGTATATACAAGGTCCAACCATTTTATTAATAAATGCGTAATAGAAAATAATGTAGGCTGGGTAGAAATGGAAAGGCCTTTGTTAGAAGGTCAACTTTTCTGAATTCCCACTCCTAATCCTCGCTCCGAGGCTCGTGTACGAGTGGCTGTACCGTTCTCCTAGCTTCACGCATCCACTTACCTCCTCATGCATTTAGTTTGCTCTTCGCTTGTACGAGTTACGTTGATTACGATAATGATTTATTAGCCAGCGCATAAACGTTTTAGATGATCGAAAGAGTGTTCGCATAATCCAAATTGCATGATAATGTGAATTCACGTTCTGAGCACTTCTCTCGTTTTCGTTATGTTTCGTTATCTGAGTAGCACTAGAAAGAGCTAGTCCTGTTTTGTCTAGTTTAATAATTTCGTTTACTTGGAGTAAACCAGAAAGGAACTCTGATGTAATAAACTAAAAGCATGTGAGCTTCAAAAGCATTCATATGATTGTCTGAAATTTATCGCAGTCGAAAGCCTAGCTAAACGCGTCGCGACCTTCGCCGACACAGCGCTCGAAGAATCTTGCTCACGACGCCTACTAAATGTTGTTTATTTACAAAACGACGAGCCCGAAGTATTTGCACAGCCCATTCAAGAGCAAACATTTTCTTCGACTTCCACTTCTTCATCGTCTCCTCTCCCCTGCCTTTTCTCTCCCACCGTGACGCACCCAAGGCTCGCGTTTTCGTCGCAATTTGTTCCTTTATCAGTCACCGCTTTCCGGCGATAAGAGCGGCCGCTATGCCGCCGTCTGCCGCGTCTTTTATGGTATTGTGTTGCACAAGAGCACGCCTCCTCGCGCTCCGTGTCGGGACGGAATCGAACTCTCGCTTCATCGCCAACGACATTCAAATTGAACAGTTTGAAGGGAACTTTTTGGGCAGTCGTGTTTATTAATAAATCGTTGAGATTTAACCGACAAAACAGTCTAATAAGATCAGAATAATTAACAATCTTTTCATAATGTGATAGCATAAACAAAAATAATAGACACCATTTATCGAAGAAAGCTAAGGCAATTTGTATTGTGGATATCTTTTTTTAAGGGGGTTCTTTTTTATTCAAAAATGAAATAGCTATCATGGAAAAACATCAAGCACGAAAAGCCAATGTTCCAAAAACATTGGCTTTTATAAATCGATTATTTATTAATGGCATTGTTCTCATGAATTCATGGATGTCGCATGCGTAACGCTACCGCCAGCGCCCGCGCCCGCGTTGCGTCATGCGCGACGATACGTCCCGTCCCGTCCCGTGGCGCGGAGCGGGTCGGCGTCGGCGTCGGCGTCGGTGTGCGTTTCGCGTTTGAGGGCTCTTTAGAGCCTCCGCGGGCGCGTTGCGGTGGGCGCGCAGAAAGGCAATGTTGCCAGCGCGCTGGGGGTTTGGCGTGTTCCATTACAAAACTCCGCGAGGTGACACATGCGGTGTTGGTCGGGGGCAGGAAGTCTCGATACGTTCGTCATTCTACCCGGTTACAATTGTCTTTTGTTTCCTGACAGGCATTCCTTCTGATTTTCTTTCGCACTTTATCTTAGAACTGTATGGCTTGCTCGTTTCGCTTCGCTTCGTTCATATGCCTGACTCTAATCCTTGGAAATAAAAACTGTATGGTCCCCTTGTTGGGAAAAAATCAAGAAGCTTTGTGTGTTGGGGAAAAATCAAGAAGCTTTGTGTACATGAGATTGAAAGAATTCACAATTTTCGAAAATTGAAGAATGGTTTTGAAAATCTCAAAGCTTTGATTCGAGCCACGTGAACAGGAGTTTCTTCAATTTCGAAAAAATCCTAGGAATGGTTTAGGCACGCTACTAGTGATCACAAAAGGCCGGACGTTTTGAAGGGAAAAAGATTAGTTGACCCCAAAACGTGCTTTTTCGTTGAAATCTCGAAATCGATTTTCCGCGCCATTTCATAACTTGCCTTAAGACCCATTCACAATGCAAACGTAAACATGAGCATAACACATAGACGTAAACAATAACATAAGTGATAGACTTAATTATTCAGAATTTCTAACATAAACGTAAGCGAAAGTGGAGTTTCTATTGGCTGTGAGACATTCTAGAATACTATTAGTTGGATGTGAGAATCGATTTCGAGGTATCGACTGTGTCCATGACCCAAAAGGAGTTATTTTGTCTATCGACTTCGCTCCTCTTTCGATTCTCGATTTTGAATTAACGTACTGTGTTTGGTTCATTTTTTATGTGTTACTTAAGCATACGCACAGAAACTTGACGCTTGCAAGCCTTTCAGTTAACGTCTTACATGTTATGTAGATGCGAACGCATTGTGAATGAGTCGTAGTCCTAACTTTAATGTTAACGCCATGCTTATGTTTATGTTTTCATTGTCAATGGGCCTTACGTATATTACTCCGTATATACGTACGTATACGGGAAAGTAAAAAAGGTCGTTTATAACTCATAATATGTACGTTGGTTTGTCACATCTCTCATTGGCCTTGCAACCATTCGAATTGGTCAGATTTCTGGGAATGCGCGCCTACTAGGCATTGTGTAGCAAGTGTGACATGAAACGTAGATCTCACCAAATGATTTTATCTACGAAGAAATTTTAGTACCACTCTTTCTTCATTCACTTACGATTTTCAGTTATCTGAGTTAACTAAACGAAACTTAATCGATTTTAGTGAATCTTACCCCACCAATAATTGGATTTACTATATGATCGCTTACTGTATATGTTTAGTAATTGTACTACACGATTCCTCACAATATGTAAATTCTGTACGTAGAGCAATGAATTCGGACAGTGGAGTGAATGCCTATCTGGCAGTCATCAACACTAATCTGAGTTCTTGCGCGTTTCTGCATTTCATATCTTCACATACACCAAGCATGATAGCTTTAGCATGTGTGTGTTGTGTCGCTTGAAGACGTCGGGCGCTGCCGAGAGAGTGCGCTGGTGAAGTTGCGACGAAGCTGCGAAGTAGTGCGCTGGTGCGACGCTAGTGGTACCTCTGGCCAGCCCCTTGTACAACGCTGCGCGGCAGCCCGCCATGCGCCTGAGATGTACGGGTTGCTGTTTAAGATAGTCAGGCGTTGCTGTAATTTGTTCAAGTCCTTTTTAAATTGGTTGGTAGGCTATTTAACTTTATATACCTAAATGTAGGGTTATACTGTGAACATTGCATGTATAAAATTAAAATAAAATGACATTATGTAGGGTGTTGCCATTCTTATTGGTAAAGTTCTTGTGACAAACTCATGTGGTATTTTTTGAATGCTGTCGACGTTTTTAACATTGATCTACGACCTTATTTTGAGCACAATGCGTCGTCATAGTTTTGTGTCACATTTCTTTAGTAAATAGTTTCCTTTGGTTTTGCGGTTAGGCATCGTCTCATTTCATCTCTGTTATTATGTCTTCCACCAATCTCTAATTATTATCTGTGTGATGTGTTTTGAAGAGAGACATTCCAAGTTGTTTTGTTTTTTGTCGTAATAGAATATTTTACGAGTAGAATGCTTGCTTTTATTGACAAGCGGAAAAGAATCGGTGTTCTACTTGTGTTAATCTCATATATCTATTAGCCAGAAGAAATGAATTTTTTGCCGTCAGAGGTGGCTTAGGGCATCAACCGATGTCACTGCTCTGCCTCTGACCGAGAGGTTCTAGGATTCGAATCTTGAGACGGTGGCAGAATTTTCGTCGCTAGGTAGATAGCTATATCGAGTTGTCTTTCGCAGTGCGGAGGAGAATTCTAGAGGCCGGCTTTACTGATGCATTGTTTTCCGTGATTTGTCTAATCGATACCAGGTAAACGTTGAACCCTAACAAATGGTCCATGGACCGCGCGCAATTTTTCCTTTTGCCCTTGTCCCTTCTGTTCGCTTACACACACACACACACACACACACACACACATTCTTGCACGTAGTACTACTACACATATCGGGGGCTTAGATTTGTGCCTCACTGCAGGAGACACCTTGATGGGGAAAGTCACCACATCGCCAGATCTCACCATTCAGAAGAAGTTGTCCGCTATCGCCCGCGATAAAATATACATTACGCTAAAGGGAATAACTACCTGTAAGAGACGTCTCGCGTGTTAATACCTACCCTTTCCATATCCTTTCCATTAGAGGGAAAGTTGTTAATAAAACGTATTCATTTGTTAACAAAATGTGTAAATGTAACTTCGTGCTTACAGAATATCAAACACAATAAAACAATACAATTGATGTTGGAAACAAATTTTCAAGAAAGGTTTATTCATTTTTATATAGATATGTTCTTCTAACAATTTACACTTCCTTAAAAACAACATTTGAAGTAATTATTCAATCTTCCTTGACAGTTAGCTTTTCGCTTTCTTTGATAGTCACAAAAATATAAAAAACCTTTTTACTCTTGTGACTACGTGACTGAACACACTGACTTGAAAGTACCACCGAATCACTGCTGATAACGAAAATACTGGTACAGGTGAAACACAAACCAAACCTAACAAGACATGTCTTTACTCTTCACTGTACACCCACATCTCTTCATAATTAAGTACACAGCACTTGTAGACCGCGGCTAAACGTTAAATGAATGGTTGCACTACACGTATGAGGAACAATCTTCGGAATCAAGCAACTATTAATAGTACTTATAGTAGTCGCTGCAAGAACGCATCTTGAATTGATAATTGTACAAATAAACCTCGTCACACTGTGCAAACCGCGGTGTACAGCGAAAATAGAATATGATAGAAAGGAATCTAAGCCTTCTAAACGTGTAGTCACAAAGATGGCCACCATCACTACGGTTGAAATATAGGTGGCATTAGAGGTATTCATAAGTGCCGAACCAGCAACAATTTAATAGAATGTCCAAAAATTCATTGAATTCCGTTCTTTGTTCATTCTGTAGACTGTAATGTGAGGAACGTTTCTTTGAGGCATATGGTCTCAAATTTTTAGTTTTTAAGGCTCCAGAACGCTTACTTTGGGAGTTATATAACGATATTTTTTTAGTGCTGTGGGTTGCATTTGACGTGAATTTTTGGATGCGCTTTTTGAAATAAATTCGTCATATTTGTAAAGTCAAAAATGTCTCTATGTATTCTCGTCCTTTAGATTCCTCATTTATAAAGATTGGTTGCCTGTGAAAGTCGCAAAAGGAATGTATACTACTGAAATAATGTAGGAGGCGAAGACCATAGCATTTGAGGCGCCCGGAAACCCGAAATAACCAAATGAATTCCATCGTGAATGTGAATGGGAAGTACTTCGAATTACTTTCCGCTACGTCCCCTCCACTTTGCCTCCTGTACGACCCGGGGCCGGTCCCACAGACCTTGATGCCAGCGCAGACCTCACGGTTCCGCCCCTTACGCTGTCCATTCCCGTTGAACCAATGCCTGCTCTGGGTCCTCTAATCTCGTAAACGTATCACAGGTTGCATTATTCACGGTGTTTGTTTGGGGGGGGGGTCACATTTTGAATAGCGAACCCCTGTAAGCATTTTCTCGACCGATCAAAAGGTATCCCTGCATTACGCTACAATAAACACCCATACACCGACCTAGTTGTTTATATTAAGACGAATGCAGTGATGTGCACACCAGATGACTCAAGACTTGCCTCCGTTGTTTTTTCGTTGCGTTGTTTCAGTATTGTGAAGCACGTGTTGCGTACGCGTAAATTACTGGCGGGCTGTGGGAAGCGCGTATAGTTTTTCGCGGAGGATGAAGGTATGCGGGCGACTGTTTTGGCCATCCGCCGCCCACTTGCGGGGTGCGCGGCGGCGCCGGCGGGCAGCTAGGAGCGGGGCAGCGGCAGTTTGTTTGGACAGGTGCCGGGCGTATTGGCCGCCGCGCCATCAACATAGATACACAGCGGGAGGCTGCCGGGCGTTGGGCGGCCGAGCAGCGGGTGTTGCAGGCGGGGGCGACGCCACGCGAGTCGTAAATGCGTTGGCGTTGTCAGTCTCCACTTGGCGAAGGGGGAGGGGTGAAAGTTTTGATGGAATGATTCGACCCCTCCAGCTCGGCCCTTGACAACAAGAAACGTGCCTAAACCTATTCAATTGAAAACCTCTATTCGTTGTCTGCTATGGTCACCGTCGCTCATTATTTCGAAGGAAGATAACAAATAGGTAAAATACGTAGACGTTTGTGACATATCTCTCGCGCAATACTGGCAAAAGACAGTTGCTCTGCAGTGGTTGCCAAGATCGAAAGGTTTCTGTCCAGAAGAATTGATTAAGAGAACAAAAATAATGATGTTCAAATGGTTGTAAAAGCCATAGCCACAGGAAAAAATATGAGTAACGTAAAGTGATAATTTTTCTATGCAGAGCCGAAAAAATATACCCATAATAATTACTGACTTGAGGCAAACACTATAAACTAACACTAATACCTTGCAAATTAAAGCACCTCACTTTTATATAATTTTGAAGCTAACTCGAAACACGCTACAGAGTTTTAGAAGCACTATTTCATTGTTCACTCCTATAGTAAGTAATTCTTCTAGCTATACATTCGTGGATATATCGCTTTATTTTAGTCTGTATTTAGCGACCGTTGATATTTCGAGTAAATTCCACTATCTGGACAAATATTTATTTTACTGTTGGTCAAAATACCTTGCGGGCTAGGAGGGGATCTATACTTGATGTTATTCCTATAATATCTTGTTATTTTATTATTAACTTCTCGTTATCAGATTAATTAAAGATTTAGTATTTTCATTTATTTCTTATACGCAAATAGCCTTTCACTCTCATTGTGTGCGATGAACCAGGAAGAATTAAAATCATAAATACTTATTCCAGACAGAAGATCTTGAGAGTTGGCGTTATTAGTAGCATCACCCAATGCACTTCGTAGCACGAAACCACTTACACTGCGTGAGCGCATGTAGCTCTCGCGTTTGATAGCTGCCTGAGACATTCCATTACTTGTTTGGATATATACAGTTATTTTAATGTTATTGCCGAGCGCTGTTGTAAATGCATGTTTCTACCAGCTAGATTCACATATGTTTTCCTTTTGTTGCAGGTGAGTGTACAATTTAACGGCGAGGAGTCTGGAGAGGCGCGTCAGGTACGTGAGCGAATATTGACTCTGCGTCTCTGAAAAGTTGATGCACTGGATGGCGTTGGTTGGACTGCACTCGATTTCGTAATGTCCCGCTCTGCAGCTGTTTCACTTGAAGAGCAAACAGGCGGGGAAAGGTAGCTTGTTTCACGTGATGCTTCCGTGGTAGGAGAGTAATTATTTGAATAGGTTCGAGCAAATATTCCGGGTGTCTATGGTTTCTTTATGCCGGCCATAAATTGTAAAGTAGTTATTACTCAAGTACTTCGTTATTTGTTAATTAAGAGACTCATCCTATACATTTACAGAGACAATTCCACTAATGAAATTAAAACCAATAGTGTTTAACGATACACTGTCCTGATTGGGTCATTTTGTATGTATCTCGAAAAGTATACCGCTTTTTGTATCCAATTTTTCTTACCGCTTCTCCCTACTGATCAATCATAAACTGTGACTCACCTATCTTAGCAAGGTGTATACATCTTTTGCTAAGTCGACGTCCAATAAACAGCGTATGGACTAAAACACAACCTCTTAGATTTTAACATAGCTTTCAGTTATTTTCAATATTTGGCGCATATTTGAACTATGTTGGACATACTTTCACTCGAGGAATAGTCCTATTAAATACCACTCGTGCTTTGGAAATTCTCCTCACTTCGCTAGTGTGAATTTATCGGCAATTTTCAAAGAACTCGTGTTATGACCTATGATAAATTTAGTTTAGATTTTAAGTTTATTTTCACAAACAATTAATTTGATTCGTTCAGATTTTTCACATAACCTCAAAAAACTGCATGTGTTTGGAGAGAAGGCTAGTGATCTGACGTCAACGATATAGGCAATCTACCATACAATAACGTGATTAGTGTTGTTCCGTGTTGGGCCAATGCCTCCTTCCCTATCAATTGAAATTGATCTGAATTTTAAAAAAATCTTACATGAAGTTAAATGGACTTCAAAATCTGTTTCAACGAGCCCAAAAGCATATAGGTAATATGATTTTATACCCTGAGACAAACATTTTTGTGTGTCTGTGTAATTAGCATACAGTGTGCAATCGGTTTTAATAAATTAAGAATGATTTTATAATTTTTCGAATTTCGTAGATTTTGTTATTGGCAATTATATTCGGAGTTTTTAAATTGAAGTAGAAAAGTTTAAATAGTTCTCAAAAATTGTCCCGCGGCATCATTAGAGCCCACTCCCAGCTTGTCAAGCAACATTGCGTTGTTCCTAAGAATAAGCGATGTCGTGAATCGCAGCAACCCTCGATTACATGTATTTATTGTTGTGTGGTGGCTGTGCGCACGGAAGTGGCGAGATGCACTCACAGCAAGCCAGCAGGGTGCAAGTCAAGGCGAGGTCGCTCGATGGCTCTCGTGTGCGCCGGGTCCCGCAATCAGCGCGACGGGATGAGTGATTTCTGCGCATCTTCCGCATTCAGCGGCGGCGGCGGCGGCTGCAGCGCTGCTTGATGCATGTGCGGGGGGTGGAGGGCGCGGCGAGAGCAGGTGGCAGATGGGGCGGTGACCGGGGGAGCCGGGATTTCCCGGGGCGACTAACTCACCTTCTTCCAGCGTATTGGAATCGCGTAAGTCGGGGTTGTTTATTGCTTTATTGCTTCTACCAAGCTTGAGCACAGAGAGAACAAGATCTAAATTTATAGAACTTCTTTCTTCCATTATTAATTAATTAATTATTGAGTAGAAGGTGATCACTTGCACTTATTTATTTCATAAATACCATATTTCCAATAAGCAAAAATAACATTAAAATTCGTGGCGCCTTTTTACATAGCATGTCTCTTTATCAGTTTTGGGGCATTGAGCCCATATACATTGGAGTTATCCTCCGTTAAGCTATTTGTCGTTTGTCTTGATAAGTCGCAGTCAGTCTTTGATACATTTTATCACTTCGGCTAGGGGCTTGGCGCCGTTAGTAACAGGAGTTTCTGACGGTCACCCAACGGGGATTCTGTGGTGTCTCGAATTCCCTAACATTCATTACTTCACGGAGCGTAGTTAAGCAATTTAGATGACAAAAACTGCGTCATAATATGCCTTTTAAAATCCAGTTATATATTTTTTTCTTATTTTCGAAATGAGGTTAACCCGATCTACCGTATGACAATATAATTAGTCGTAGAAAGAAGAAAATGAATTGGAAACGATAGTGCATAAGCAAAGATTCATTGAACAGGCCCTACAAAAATCATCTCACGAAGGAAGTTTTTAACAATTTTTTTCTTGCTGGCGAAATGCTCGATAACTGGGGACAGGAACATTTCCTGTATTTGGAATTTAGAGAAGTCTGTCTGTGCTAGTGTATTTGCTTTGCGTCATTGTATAGAGATCGGTAATACTTTGCGTATTTGTATAGAGATGGCCATTTTGATATCTACTAGGAAAGAGTAATGGAAGGACTACAAAGATGCGTACTGGCGTTGGAAGGACGACGTTGGGATGAGTATCGGTTAGGGGGCTGATAGATTTGGGGGCCTCACTAGCGCTGTTACAACAGCACGTACTTTCTCGCATCACTAGTGTTTGCTATTTTGGAAAATTCGAAAAGTTGAAAAGAAAATGAGATCGTGCCTGTTTTGTAAGCGTCACTTATTATGTAGAGTACCGTCAAAAATTAAAATACCCGTTTCAAACTCGCAGGTCCTCGAGTTCATTTTAATCGACTTGGGAATATCAATTTTGGTGAACATCGGCTGATCACTTGAGGCGTTAGCGTTGACCACAGACAGTCGGCCTGACGTTTTGTTGTCAGTGACCCACAAAACATATATTCCACCCTCACGTGTTAGAGGAAGTAATTAACTGTATATAGGAACAGGATTTCTCCATGGTTTCGTTACGACTGCCCGGCAATAAGAGTTTTTGTGTCGAAAATTCGCCGTTTTCCAGCGTAAGATTACAATACTTTATCATCGTACGAAGTAAGCTCAAGAAACGCGTAACAACCCTCTATGACCCGATTTACACGCTTCCTTTCGACAAACAATTTCGGAGTTTTGCGGAACGCGCGCGTGCGCAGGGTGGCTTCTGGAGCCCACGAATTTGGCATGCGCGCTTTCGCTGAAACTCAAAAGGATGCAAGGAAATTGGGATTTGGTTCCGCAATGTCCATTTCGTTTTTCACCACCCCTCCGCGTCAGCGGCTCAGGTCGCTGAAGGAGCCCGCGGCGGACGGCACGCCTGGATTAGTGTGTCCGAGCGTTTCAGCTGCTATGCTCATTACTACCGTATGTGTAGTGAATGTTATTAGGATGCGATGTTCCTCGGTGCTAGACTTGAGATCTGGTGCCGACCTTCACGGCTTGCTGGAGGAGTTCCTCTCTCCAAGTTCCTTAACCTACCGCACAATCTCGTAAGCTCCCGACTGGTCTCCTGATATTTATGGCAGTTTAGTGCCTGCAAGTGTGTGTGGTGTAATTGGAGAGGAAGAGACAAGGAGAGGAAGAAAGGAAATATCGCTTCGGAGGTGGCCCTTTTGTTAGTGTATGTGCCTGGGGAGACCACGGGAAAGGGCCAGTCGGAGCATCTAGCGGCCAGAATTCTGCTCCAAAAAGAGACACAATTCGATGTAGGCATGTAACTAGTGTTCAAAATGTGCCGCCTTGAGAGCTCGAACCGTAGGACCTCCGGGCCAGAGACGACGGGAGGTGTCGTTGACCCGCACGCGAGGCGGGCGCTGCGCAGCCGCCGGGCGCTTTCGCGATGCGACGCTTCGGCGCGGCACGGCACGGCACGGAGAGCTTTGCATTTGATTGAATCTGGTTTCATTTGGGACGATTCTGTTTGCTTTGATATTGTCTTTGGTTGGATACTTTTTTGTATTTTCGTCAAATAACAGTAAAACCTGTGAGTAATGTGTGGAGGAGAATCTGCGCGCGCTTTTTGAGCTCCGGAAGATCTACTGCCACCTGAAGCTATCCCTAGTTGGATAATGAAGTACCAACAAACTACTTTTTGACCGCAGAGTGGCCGCGATCGGCGCGATGAACGACGGCTGGCGACAAGAAGAGGGTGGCGAGTGGACGTCGGGAAGGAAGGCGGTTTAACACGGTGGATTTTATTTTCGAATTAGTGTACAAGTTAACAATATGCAGTTTTCATTGTTCTCGCATGAATGAATGCGATAAACTACATCTTTGACTCATTTTATTAGCACAACTGAATCACTAGTTCAGTCATATACTTCTTAAATTTGTTAAATTGAAATTTATATGAAAATAATTTTATTTTGCTGTTGGAATGTGTGAATGAATTGAACATCTTCCAGATATTTCGTATATGTTAGTCTCTTCTACAGGGGGTCTGTCAAATTCATTGAGTGTGTCGCATTCTCCATTAATCGTGAATAGAGGGAACACATTTATAGGCTAATACAACTGCTAACTCCTGGCACCTATTTACGACTTCAGGATGGGACTTCCATATACATAATTTGTTTATTTTAGTCCGGTGACCTTTCATGCGTCAGCGATATTTAGTAATTCTACGAATAAATATTAATTCCTAGAAGTCGTTAGTGCTCAGAAGAGGCTTGTGACGTAGAGAGAAACAGAGGAAACATTGTTCCTGCGGCCACGTTTTTCCTTTTTCCATCTTTTTAGGTCTCGGGGTTTTGGAGCCAACTTGACGTCACCACTCCATTTGACGTTCCCGCGTCCTCCCTTCTGGACTTGTGTGAATATCCGTCTTCTCTGTTTTATTTCTGTGCCGTCTTGCTCTTTTTCTTCCGGTTTCTCCACTCCGCCGCAGCGTTTTTTGCGGCGTTCGCGGATAAAGTGATTTGACTTGGTGGCTGCTGTTGGGCCGAGGTGACCTCCGCGGCGCAGTTGGCCATCCCGCCGCGGACGCAAACATGAGGAATGGGTGCTAATGATCACACGAAGTGACGTGCCCCAGCCTTGACCGCACCCGCCGCCGCCGCCGCCGCCATCGACGCTGACGCCTCCGTCGCGACGCCGCTCGGGAGGGCAAAAGTGAACTGGCCTCCGCCGCGCCGCGCCGCGCTTCTGAATGGTGGCCACTCTGCGCCTCTCCGCAAATGCTGAGCTGTTTGCGGCGCTTGGGGAAGAACCTGGCAGTATGCGCACTTTGAGAGATACATTATGAAGACATTATAACCTACGTTATAGAAGGGATGTCGACGAGCCTAAGCAAACTTTTCTATACTGTCACGATCAAACATCTGTGAAAATCCGTTTTGGCTTCTCTGCGAGAAAAAATAACAACTGCATTTCCCCTGAGGAATTTTTCTTCTATCAGTATGTAGTCTTTATATACATTATCATATATCTTTGAATCTTAATCAGTAGCCTAATATTAATTTATGGCTTTCAACAGAAATAAATCTATGAGCAAGGAAGTGGATTGTGTCATTTTGGGAAGTGATTGTATAAAAGGCTGTATTTTGTGAAAAGAAGCAAGTGATCTGAAATGACGCACTTTCAGCTTTCTATTAGACTGAACTCATTATTATATAAAATGCTTAAAGAATAACACAAATTGGACCTGGTGCGTACGTGACGTCTTGTTTCCTTTTCATTTATGATAATAGCAAGTGTTGTTATTCATGTTCTCAATAGATACAATGAGAATTTAGAGGAACTTCCGTTCATTACGACTGCTCTGTATCACAAAAGGATATATAAATACGATTTGTATGTATACGATATTACTTTTGGCGCAATGAATCATAGCAGACATTTCTTAATCTCCAAAATGAACTGGGCTTAATCGATATACTGAGTACTTCGATAACCGATCAGATAAAAAAGTTCCTGCACGGGTATGCCCCTCCTGTTACCTGCGGTGGGACACCACCCCAGCCGGGGCAAGCTGTGAGCTCCTACACTGGTCTACCGGCATGTGTGGTAGCGTATAGATGTTGAGGGGGGGGGGCGAGGGTGAGGTACGATAAATCGCGTATGGTATAGATCGGATGGAAAACTGCTAGTGCAGCCTACCGCTAGAATTCTCCTCCTGAAAGCAGCTAAACTCGTCACAGCTATCTTGCTAATATCAATATCTTATAGGAGAACGTCAGCTCTTTGAGGTATGTTACCCAGGGCTGTGCGCCGCAGCACATGCGTCTCAAGAGACCGAAGGTGATCTTTTTTTTCTACCGCTGTTCTTTTCTTTCGCGGCGCGTGTTCGAGAGCGCTGGAGGCGGGCGACTAGAGAGGAGCGTTAAAAAAAGGCGCGCTCAAGGCGCCACCGCTTGCGCGCGGCCTTGAGCGGCTTTTCCGGGCGCCGCGGCGCGCCGCTCCCTTCTCCGTTGTCCTTTTTGCCCCTCATTATTCGCGACTCTGCCGCCGCCGCCGCCACCCCCACCCCCGGGCAGACTTCAAGTTTGACCTTTAAGGCGCGAGCCTTTGCCGAAAGAATAAGCGACTCGCGTGTTGTTTTATTGGGTGTTCCTGGTCACATTGGGATTTTTACATTCTGTGTTATGTAATTAATTTGTGTTATTTATGTTCTATTCCGTCTCCCTTGGGTGTTTTCTATAACGTGTATTTTCTATAATTTTAGAGGAATCTATTAATTTTTTTTCTATAACATCGTAATCGCATGTGGATGTCGAAGAGTCCCAAAACATTTGTTGAAAACAGTACTTTTGTCATCAAAGACCTACCTAGACGGTTCCTACCCTAGACACGAGATTGTTTTTGCTTTTAATAAGTTTCTTTTAAATGTGCCTTTTACCATAATTGAGTTTTCTCCCTACAGCAGCAAAACGTCAGAAACATACAGTAAAAGAAAGCCGAATAATTGCACTGCAAAGAAAAATTGTATTGGAAATTCGAGAGTTAATTAATTACTAGCTTTCAGAATTTTGAATGTAGAAATAATTCCAACTTTGTATTATTCTTTGAGTAATACAGTGTGTAATCATACAACGTCTGACAGTACCTTTTCACACATAAAACATTTTAACTTACTGTGATGTATTATATGAACGGAATCGCTGTTAAGAGGTCCGTTTACATTTCTTTGTACTAGAACATTAGCTTTCTTATCTTTTCAACACAAAGGCATTATCGTTTTCCCGAGCACGTCAATCTTTCTGCAGTTTGCATATTGCTGCTCATTATTTTTAGGTGTATTATTCATCAACTGTACACTAAATGCATTTCCTTAAGTACCCCAAGATTTTTGTTTCTCCTTCATCCAATCAACTTTATTTTGCGTACTGTCTGTTCGTTCTTTATTATTCAGTAATTTCGTTTGTAGTTCTGTCCTCTTTCAACTTCATTATATCAGTATTTTATTCTTATTGCGTGTTATGTATTTCTTTTTACAATCATACAATCAGCATTTCCAATCATCACCTTTCACTTTCACCCTATCACTTACACTTTGTCACACTTATTCCATCTCTCTCTCTCTCTCTCTCTCTCTCTCTCTCTCTCTCTCTCTCTCTCTCCCTCCCTCCCTCTTTCCCTCTCTCTCTTTCCCCCTCTCTCTCTCTTTCCCCCTCTCTCTCTCTCTTTCCCTCTCTCTCTCTCTCTCCCTCTCTATCTCTCTCTCTCTCTCTCTCCCCTTGTTCCTCCTCTCGCTTTCTAGTTAAACCTCACAAAATATTAATTGCATGTACTATTTATTATCTTTCTTGTTTGCTGTCGCTCTCTCGAGCTCTTTTTTCCTTCTTCACTTTGGAACGCATTTCTCTCGTATTCTTTCTATGCTCTGCATTCCATTTTTGCATTGCTTATCTTTTTCGCTCCGGGTTACCCTGCTCGTCGCCGTCTCTCCACGCGCTTCTCCATCCGCAGCCGTCCTGCCGCCGCGCCGAGATGGTCGATGACGCAGAGACGCGCGCGCTACGCTACCAGATAACAATTACCTGCGGCCTTGGCTCCCGGCGCGCCGCGGCAGCTCCCCGTGTCTCCTGCGGCCCGCCCCCGGCCCCGGCCCCGCGGCTGCCACTGCGCGCGAAGGAGCCGCCGCAGACCTGCCGGTGCTGGTTGCATAAGCGCTTATGCACCTACGATTTCGCACATTGAAGTGTAGTTTCGGATGCTTTGCGAAGGGTTTTAATTTAATTATTTATTTATGTCTTTGTATCTGTTTCTTTGAGGGATTCTGTTAAAATTATACTTAGAAGAGATGGTAGCTACGTTATTTTATCCTTTCGCGTTGGTGCGTTTCTGTTTTGTTTTTCGGTAACTTCATCTTGCTTTATCCTTAATTTTTAACCGATTTTATTAATTCAGTGTTGTATTTGCACTAATGCGAATAAATTCAACGTCTTTAAATTATCAGTTACGTTATCGACAAATGATCTACATTACATCTTAATTTTCCTCAAAGATCCATTGCAAGCGCGTTTTAATTTAATGTTGGTCAAGGTCTTCAAGCATTTTTCAAATGAACATTTCAAAAGCAATATCCTGAATCTATCGGTTACTTTTCTGGTGAATTGTCTGTTCCAAATTGCACATTACTGTCCTAACTGAATGTCCTTCTCAATTTGCTTTGTGTAAAAGTGAAAGCCATATTCTGCCTTCGAACTGGGTGAGCTTGCCCTAGTTCAGTGGACAGTGGCGCGTCAATAGTTCCGCTTCGTTACTACCTCTGCCCGCCCGCCCGCGCCCGTCCCTCCGCCTTCGATTACGAAATCCTAATGGTCAAACTTTTATCTTCCCCCGTTAATGGAAAACGAATGTTAAAAACGTGCACGTTATATCCCGGGAGGTTGCTACAACGTGAGATCCAACGCCGACGTACGGAATTTCTTTTCCAGGTTTCCCTACCAACCGGAACAAACTATACGCTCTGGGTAGTCTCCTGATACAGAAAAAGTGGATTACTCCCTATAATACGCCTTGTTGTCATATTTAACGAATAGTAAATAGTAATGCTGAAATCTTTAGTTTAAAAAAAAATACTCGGTTAGATAAAGGTTTGCATGCAATGCTTTATTCGGATACAAAACGATTAATGGAGCAATTGCAGAAGTAGGAGTGAACAGAAATTAGACCGAGTGTGTGGAGTTTTACATTCTTCTAACAGTAGAGGAGAAAATATGAAAGTGTTAAGGAAATACGAGAAGAATAAAATGTAGTTGTAAAAGGTGTTACAACATAATTTTCGGAACTAATAGGAAATGATCTGCATTTAGCATTAATGCTAATGCATATGTTCTATGTGCGATTTATTGGTAAGTCTAATGCCAGATACAGAAAGAACATATTTGAACAAAGCTGGGCATGAAACTATTTTTAAAACGGTTTACAGCGTCGGCGACGGCACACTTTACTATAATGTAATATTTCGGTTAGGAAACCGAAAAATTGAAGAACGTGTTTAAAAAACTCTGGACGGCGAAAAACTAGCCCCGACCAAAGAAATTAGAAAACTACCTAGTAGGAGAAAGTGTGTGCCATTCTATCCCACCACTAGTGTTCTTTTATAAGGAACTGCTCTTGCCTTCGCCAGCTAATAATAGGGAGAAAGCAGGAAAACTCCGATCAGAACACCCGGCCGCTAGGATTTTCGTCAGACGGCCGCTGAATTCGGCCCTCGGATGCCATCTCCTCTATGGAATCCGCCGTCGTCGGGACTCGACCCCTAGTCTCCAGAGGCAGTGACGTTTCCGCGAAGCCATCGGAGGCGATGAAAAATAACTGACTGATCTTCTCATAATTCTAATAAAATTTCGGAATACGATGCTTCTTTTGAAGCCAACCCGTCCTTTAATAAATATAACATTTGTGTTGTAATGTTTTTCCCCGTGTGGCTGAGCATTGACCGTTCGTAGCTCCCGATGACCCTTTCGGCGTCTGGAAGGAAGTGCGGGAGGAGGGGCGGGGGTGGGCGTGGGGCGCAGGGAAAGCGCGCGGTGGCGGTTCGTTCGAGAGAGCGCGCTAAACGAGGATGTTCGCCTTTGTTTACCCGCGTGTTAGCCAGCTGCTTTCGCGGTGCGGTGCTTTTAAATCTGACAGTAATCGTCGCTTCGCGCGGCTGTAAGATTTGTTTGGCTGCTCAGCGCTTGTTTGTCTCTTTTCTATTTAAGTAGGCCGTGATTAGAAAAGGGCATATTCACGTTGCTTATTCTGTCTCTCTCCTAGCTTTTTGTGAATTGAAACATTGAGGCAATATTGCCCTGGATTTTGCCGTAAATATATTGTGATTCGACGAAATTCTGTACTTGTGAAACTTTCGAGTTAGCTTATTGCCAGGTAACGTGGTGAACTTCCTGCTGTCCGTACAATATATTCCAGAAAGGACGTTCAATTTAGTCTCGTGAAATAGTCCGACGAAATTCAGTCACCAATGGTCGTCTTAGGATTTTGGATTTTACGATTTGATAACTCGCGTCATATAAATGTGACTCAGGCATAAAAACAAAGAACAGTGATAACGCAATCATTAAATTAAAATGTTAAAATTATTAATCAGACATGGATAAGTGAGCCACCAAAAAATGTACAAGAGTCCACCTCTTCCCATCATTAATTCACATACGTAAAAAGGTCTAGGGATGTGAGACAATGTGAGGGCAGTTGTAAACCGACCACCGTCTCATTCCGTTAATTTATCGCGCATAAAACATCGCATTTCAAATTTGTTGGAGAAATGAACCGAGCGTGGTATACATTTTTTATAATTGGATCTACACTTCTTTAGATCTTTTATTTCAACTTTTATTGGAAATAGAATTTTAATTACAAAATTACGAAACATTGCCACTTAACCTTTGTATTCAAATACATTTGTTGACCTGAATCTGAAGCTGTCGAAAGTTCATTGCGTGTTTCAAAGGCGTCGTGGGAGGTGCACGGAGTTTCCATAAATTCTTAACTTGAGAGACTTGGCGTATTGTCCGGGATGCTACTACTTAA
Source organism: Gryllus longicercus (assembly GCA_038098605.1). Classification (NCBI taxonomy): domain Eukaryota; kingdom Metazoa; phylum Arthropoda; class Insecta; order Orthoptera; family Gryllidae; genus Gryllus; species Gryllus longicercus. The sequence goes on along the minus strand of JAZDUA010000148.1, from coordinate 608,498 downwards.
TTAAACGATGCCTGCTGCTACTTAACAGAAGAGAGCATTGTCTGATATGAAATGATGCGTTGTATGTCTGTGGTAACTGTCGTGTTCTTATCTTGCGGGATGTGCACCTTTACGAATTCTTTGTCTGAGAGGTAAGTCCACAAACCGCTAGCGATGAAGTCTTGTAGATGCGTCGGAGAAATGCATGATGAATTGCATGATGGGCATATTGGAAACGCTTGCATGAAGTGTGGAGATTGTTTACCTATGACAAGCGTAAAATGTGTGATGGAAGGAATTTAGTACGGAGGTACCGGTACTTGTAGCATGGTACACTAGCCGTTTTCTATTTAACAATTCCTCCTCATTTTAATATTGTGACCCCTTACGAGATCGTTCCATGTGAATGTTTCACTTGGTAGCAAATAGCGTAAATCGGTATGGCAACATCAAAGCTTCGTAAATTGTTGACGACCTTTGTAATCGGGAAATTTCTAAACCATCTTTGGAGAATTTTGATGATCACAAACGTTTTTGTTGAGAAACGGAAAGAATACTTCCTTCCGAAATCAAGAAATTATAATGAACAGTTCGCTTGACGTTTTTCATTCGTATTGTTTTTAACTGCCTTTTTCATATACTAAATGTATATTTCAAGTTTTCCTGAATTGGGTAAAAGTACCAGTGACCAATAAATTTTAATATGTAACGTACGTGTGTATAAGTGAAAAAAACGATCTCTAACAATTCATTTATGCTACAAATTCATTCAAATGGCTAGGTATGTTTATGAATTCCGTTCTGTGATTTGACCACGTGTTACGCGACGTTGCATGACACTCGACGTATCCACGCCTGCTATCCCCAGTCCATTTAAGTTCTCTCGAGGAATGTGGTTCACCTGTAAACCATCTTGCATTCTGTAGCGCGGGTGAAGACATGACCGAATAGCTCGGCGATTTCATGCTGACCAAAGGAGTAGTATTCGCGCCTGATGTCCTCCTGCCGACGCACGCAAGAGGGAAATGGGTTGTCCTTGTGGTGGCGTTCTCTAGTTCAGTAGATGCGTAGTCTAGCGAATGAGTTGGTATTGCCCATGTCAAGCGAAGGCAACATCGTCGAAACACAGTTGCTATGAATTACTTTGCGATCTGCTGAACATCAGGCACCTCTAGTCCGCTCTTTTTTCAGTAGATGTCTGGAGAACCTTCCTTCCTTATTTGTCTTTGAATCTTTTTGTTTATTTAAGAATGTTCTTTCATTTTCAATGTAATCTATGAGTGGTTTCTAAATTACAATTATTTTCCTTGATATACATTTGCCTACATTTTTCGAATATACGTAGTGATCTCAAAACAGTTGTCACAAGAGGGGTGGATCCAGAAATCCGCAGAAATGCGCACGTGTGTCGTGGTTCTGGCATTGTGTCACCGGCGATGCCGTTAATTTTTAAGCGCACGGCGGGCGGGGGCGTAGTCGATGCGGGGCAGCCGGTGCGGCGCGCCAGGTGACCGCTTCTCACCGCCCGCGCCCTCGCCCTCGCCCACGCCCAGTGGGCGCCCGGCCGGCTGCGCGGCACGGCGCGGCGCGGGCGATGGCAGGTGAGTCAGCGGGCGCCAGGCACCCGGCCCGGCTTGACCCGCGCCCGTCCAAATCCGGACGCTCATCTGCAGCGCCCGCCGCCCTGCGCTGCGACGGTGAGCATGGCGTGATTCACGTCCGTCTCTCGGGTAGGTTAAGCTGGCTTTGACACCCCAACCGTCACGCTCGGTTCAAGGTGTCGTACTCGTTGTATTTTTTTTTTTTTTTTTTTTTTTTTTTTTTTTTTTTTTTTTTTTTTTTCGCTGGGGAATTATTCATTTCTACTCGACGAAGACAGATTTATTCGTTATTTGTGTACAGGAAAACGTAATATTAAACTCAATAGGTTCTGCAATACAAAGTTCGTATATGCAGGCGAGTCATTTCAGATGGTAAACAACACACCAGCGGTTTCTTAATACTAAGAGAATTGGCAAGAAATGCCTTTGCGATTTTGGCTTCAGAAGCAGATTCTCGCATAAGTTTTTTAATTTTTCAATTTCGTCGCACCCTGTTCGTCACTGCAACTTTACGCGCATTTCCAAGACTTGAAACGCCTTATAGATTCCGGAGGACAATAGGGGCTTTTGTGAACAGCAAGTGCACTGGAATTCTGACATCCAACTGACAGTCTTAGGTTCTAACGGCCTACGATCCAGCGCGATACCTACCTCTAATTTGAACCCCAATTTCGTGAATTCACAAATTTTCATTTTTATTTGTTTGTTTGCGGAAAACGTTGATTTTGTCTTCGGGAATACTTGGAGGTATCTTGAGGGCTTCGGCTCATTGCAAACACAACCTACTGATCATTATAATCGAAGTCACGAAGAAGCAACACTTTTCTACACAAAATGCTCTCTAAGAAACATTTATTCATCAAATCTCGGAGAATATAATGATGTATGTTGTACCATCTGAAATGGCTCATACCGTCTGAATACCTTGTATTCTTCTTCATGGGCCTGTAAATAACCGCTCGTACGAGTTCACGGATGGTAATACTTTTTATGATTATTAGAAATTGGATTTGGTTTTTTTCTTACCATGCACTTTCTGAATAATACTTGACCTTTACACTGAATTTACTGGAATGTATTAAGTACAACTGCCACCATTACTTTAATACATCCTTTCGTTTTAAATTCGTGGCAAATTAACTGTTTAATTTTACTGATTATGATAGCCATCATTAATTTACTTCTGATCATTCTCCAACGTAAATTATTTCTAATGAACATAATTAGCCTTGAACATTTATCCTTTTAATGTCTTTCCAAAATTCTTATTTTTAGAGCACTTCCCTTTCGTCGAAAACAGCACACTTGGACAATGTGTCGAAAAACTCCATCTTGGGCGCCGCCATTTTTGTTCACATCGTCCAAATTCCATTCCAGAATGTTCCGCTTTTCGTCAACAGAGTTTCAATACTAGGTCGTCCCAAAATTATTCGTCGTTACTATTACCCGCCATCTAGACCGCACGAATTTTGTATTTTCGGGCTTTTTCTCAATTAATTTTAACTCATTAAAAAATTCATAATGACACCCTCATCCGCTGCTTACCGAGACAAATCGTTATAACTTTCACGTTAACAAATTTAATTGTGTTCACAGCCTACATCCGCTGCCTGTCAAGTCATGACTCTTTTTGATCAAATTTTTACTTACCGAAGCTCATCATGCACTCGCTTGTGTCTTGTTTTCATTGTTCCATTCGGCTCTCCGATGCTATTCTGTCCTTTTGCTACTGAACCATCTGAATTCTTTTGTATTTTTAAATAACGTCCCCTTATCAAAATATTTATTTAAAATGATTTTAAAAATTCAATAACAATTCATTCTATTCAACTCATCTCGATTTTAGGTCCTCAATAACGTGTTCGTGCTCATATTAACTCGGAATTATTTGTTTTTCTATACGTAATTCATCTATGTATTTTAATTTATCTGGAATCAAATGTCAGATAATTGGGTCCGTGTCAATATAATAAAGCAATAATGAAATGTTAATGATTTTAATTAGTATATTTAATTAACTTTCCTTTTGTTTTGTACGATTAATTCAGAATATTCATTCATAGCGAAGTAAATTCTCTTCCGAACTACCGATTATGAGACGTTATTTTGTTTTATCAGCCGACAATCTTACGAGTTCGTACTTTGCAAAGCATTTAGTTCTTACAAAATAAACTTGAACATTTAATGTGTATGAACTGTATTCGATATAAATAGTCGTTATTAAAATCAATGTGGATTGGTTTCTAACAGTCTCTGTTGATGGGTGTCCTCACAGTACAAATGCATTGAATTTATTGATTTTCTGCCGCGATTGATGCATTGCATTATTTTAACGTTCACCTTTATCCCAGATAATATGTCGATTTCCACCAATTGTTCCTCTGTATTCCTCTGGCGTTTTTCATTATCAGTTTGGAATGTTGAAATAAAACTAAAATATATCATGGTTAGAAATGTAAAATCGATACCAATCAACGTAATGCATTGATTTTATATTTTTGATCTTTGCTGTGGTCGGATTAGCTGTAATTCTTCAGATTGAAGATTAATGAAAAACAATTTTGTCCATTTTATCTTGAGATGACATCGTTTCAGCCACTTGTGAATTAAGTGTAAAAGTTCGGCTAATGCATCTTCATGTCGAGCTAAAATAGATGTATCAAGTTGCTGTGAATGCATTTTCAGTTGTTGGAATATTGGTAGTAAAAGGAACGGTTCAAACACATTTCACCGAGGCGCTTTTGCTTGGTGGATTGTTCGGTGCTGTGAAGCTGGCGGAGCTTTGGAGCGTCAGTGGTTAGTACGTGTTAGGGCTGAGCGGTTTCGCATTTCGCACATCGGTCGACTCGTGGCTTGTGTTCTATCTCAGTTGGCGCAGGCGTCTTACTTAATTTCCTCTTAGAGCGGGGTCCTTGGTTACCTCACTACTTTGAGTGTCGAGGTCTAGCCTCGCCCCTTCAAACCGCGTGCGTAACCTTCGCCCGATTAAGTTGAGATATACTTGGGGTTCGTTTCTCGCGGGTCACGGCCGAGGTACAGCAGCGCTTGCTGTGGCTGGCCACGCAGGTAGGCTACGCGGCGGAGTGCCGCTCGTGGTTCCATGATTTACTCGTAGATCGCGCCACAAGGCATCAGCTCGTTCAGTGTTGAGCGCTTAACTTGGTAGAATGCACCCAGCGCAATAAAGTTGAATAGTTATGCTTTGAGATATATGTTAAGGACTGTAGTATTGTCGTTGATGTGTAAGTGTACAAATTTAAAATGATTTATATTGAAAATAATAATATCAGAAGATAAATGTGCGAATGCCTTTATTTCGAGATCTTTTTTTGTTGAAATAAAAGGATGCAAAAGATTTGTTTGTGACTTCAGCAAATGAAATTGTTTGCTCTGCTCATGCAGGTGCTTGTTGAAATGTCTTCCTACCCACCACTGGGGAAGTCCCAGCTCTCTGGTCATTGAGAAGTACTTGAGGATGCGAGTGAAGGACACGCTGGGCGTAATTGGATTCGCGGTGGCAATCTGTCCCTGTTACCTTCACCTTTAGCAGCATCCAAAGAACACGTAGGCAGGTGCATTGTTAATATGAAGGGAGGTTAAACAGGAAAATCCGTCTCCGGATTCGAAGAGTTTTTGTGCGCTTTAATCCGTTAATAGTTCCCTTTGGAAGTTTTCTCTGAGGTCTGAGTAGCGCCCCTGTTCAGCCCAGTGCAAGTTCAACTCGTGCTCGACGGCTAGTTATTACTGGTTTGCGAGGTCATGTGAACACTGTCATTTCGTTCAGAGATTATTTTGTGTGTGATGATAATCCTAGTTCTTAATTATTTTTCCCCTGCCTTTTCGGCTATATCTCAGATGGTTTTGATTGATTAGTGATGGTGAATGATGAGCAATTGTGGGAGGAGACGCAGAGGATACCCGAAAAAACAAGCCGCCTCACACATCGAAGACGTAACATACGCGTACGTAAAGGCGGTTTATAGACCGTGATTTAACCTACGAATGGAAGTGGTTATGTCGAGTCTCCCTTATGTGTCTGATAGCCAGCTGTTATGCCGTTCCAAATCCCAAATGGATTTTACTCGTTTTCTCAAAGAAACACTGAGTTTGTTTATTTACTATGTTTACATCTCTAGGATCACGTGTCTTTCGGTTAGTGTCAAACATTCACTATTCTCGAACATCCGAAACACCATCCGTCTCCACCGGACAGAGTTCATTCTCAAAGTAGACTTCACATTTAAAAGCAGTAGACAAAACTAGCAAAGTAGACAGCACTGATCCCAGTCTGGGATCGGTGCTGTCTCGCAGAATAGTTTGCTAATGACTCGTCTTATCAGTTTCGAAGATCAGGTGATAGGAAGCTTCACGAGAAAGCTCCGAAATCAGCGACACAAACGTGTTCATAATAGTGCATTTAGTAATATATATATATATATATATATATATATATATATATATATATATTTGTGGTAAACGTAAATGAATACTTCCGCCAGTCCTAGCGTCTATGTTCAAAGCAATCCGCGCCGTCGTAAGAAGATTCTGAATCAACCGAATCACTCCTGCGCTTCTTAAATCGAATAAGAAGTTGACAATCGCATGTGGTGGCTGCTTAATAGAGGCCAAACTGCGAAATGGTCCTGGCTGCTAGCCGCTCAAAAGAAGCAATTTTTACACGTGGCTTACGGAAAAATCAATCGGTTTCACGAAAGAAAATGGCCGTTAATGCAAGTGACCCATCACGTTTTACTGTAAATACGTTTCCCCCCTATTTGGATAACGATCTATTATTTTCTTTTGTTAAGAAGTATACTAGGGTTAGTACAATCGTAGTATACGTTCGTACGAAAATTTTTTTAAAAAATGTCAGGAAGAATACATTTCGAATACCGGAAAATTAATTTTAGTGACAATTTTTTTAAATTTCAAAGATGTGGTTTGTGGACGAAATTAATAAATCTAAACGAGGTTTCAGGCATTCAAAAACTCAGTTATAAATGAATTCCTTCTTAGTTTGTGGTGGGTGTTGGAGAGAGCAAAGTAGTTTATGGTTCACCAAACAGGAAAGCCGAAGGTAGCATGTTGCGTATTTGATTATGTTTAATAAATTCCACATGCATCCCAGCGAAACGTGAAAGAATTGAGCGTTGGCCTTCCGTCTTAATTGCGCTGGAATCGAAGCGGCGGAGCGGGCAGCCCGCTCCGCCTCCGCCGGAGAAAGTGCCGAGCCGTATTGTCCCCCTTCTGCCGTGCCCCGTCGCCGCAGGCGCCTTGCCCCCGACACAGTCTACTTTTTTGTAATTTTACTAATTTAGTCAAATGAATAAAGAGAGCTTTCATCCAAAACAAATATTCCCTTGATGAATATTCTCGCGCACTTTTTATTTATTTTTTATTTCAGCTAACAAGTGGTTTCACGAATTTATGGAGGGTCTAAACGGAAATTGGCCTCCTGAAGTAATTTCAGCGGTCATCCCTGCCCTGCGCGCCGTCTCGGGGCCGCCACGCAGCCATTGAACAAGCAGATTGATGGAATATTGTATTTTTTGGATTGTGTTTTATTAGCTCGGTTTTAACCTCCGGCTTAAAGTAAACGTCCAGTGCTCTGCGTGTTTTCGTGACATCCACCAGTTGCCCTCGTTAGCTTTTGCGATTCCGGAACGGTGCTTCGCCCATCTGCGCCAGCTCGCATTGCGACGCCGAAGCGCTTCGCAGGGCGGCTCGTCGAGGCCAGGCGCAGGGGATGCAAGGTAGGACGTGGTGCGGGAGCCGTGATGTGAGTGTTCTTGTGCAATATTTTGTTAATATCAACATTGCTGGACTTACGATTATTTCGGCTCCAAATTTCTTTTATTAAACAGTTTTCGCGCATATTGGAAAGGACACCTAAAAATGTGCAGTTATAATTTTTGTTGAAGTTAATGATTTTTGTGAAATTTACAAAAGTTTAAATTTCAACGTTTTCCTACAATTTTAATTTTGCAAATGCAGATTTCTCCTTAATATCTGTTCGTCAAAAAATAATGAAAGAACAAATTATAGACAACAAATTTAATTTTGGATGAAAAACCTCTATATGTAAGTTTGTAGTTGTAGGAAGACTCCGAAAAAATTCAAACTTTTGAAATTTTCGAACATTTAAAGTTAATTGTGAAAATCGGGCTTATGCCTCTTTTACAACTGCATTTAACTCCGTTCATGCTAAAAATTTAAAGAAAAAAATTGGAGCCTTTTTTCGTATTTTTGGTATGAAGATATTAGTTTATTTAAAAAAATATTTTGTTTAAAAATACCAAATCTTGTTTAAAACTATCAAATTTTGTTTAAAAAATAGCGTAAGTCCCGTTTTCGCAAATGTTGAAGTTAACTTTGCTTTGAAGCGTTGGAAAGGATGGGCTTCGCTTTGAGGCCGGTGGTGTAAGGGTAGCGTGAATGATATAACTCTTTTAAGAATCTGATTTCGAATCTAAGCACTGAAAAAAAATGTTGCTGGTTGGGAATACTTCTGTAGGTTCGTGTAGTATTATAATGCTTCGTAGCCGTTACCAATAATGCGAGGAAGTATGTGTTGTTGTGGCGCCACAAGTCAATGATTGTCAAGTCCGCTTGAAGTTATTGAAACTAATCCTTTTTTGTATACTAGTGTCGTTGTTTACCATTGGTAATTCCACGAGTTCTGTGAAGAGTGTCGATAAATCCCCGGCTAGTGAGGCGAGGAGGGGATTTATGTGAGATTTTCGAAAGCATGGGTGGTATTTAATAGGAGTATTCCTCGAATGAAATTTCGTCGGAGTTCCAAAATTCGCCAAATATTGAATATAACTGGAAACTTGTTAAAGTTAAAGAGATTATGCTGTAGTGCATACACCTTTTATTGCACATCGACACAGCGATCGATACATACCGCCTCCTAAGATAGATGAGTTACAGTTTATTATTGGCCAGTTGTGGGAGCGGTAAGAAAGTTCGGCTAAGAAGAAAGCTATACATTTTTTTTAGATACACCGTATGTATAGATAAGCACTATTGGTTTCAATTTCACGAATGGAATAGTCGCTGTAAGATAATTAAATTTGCGATATTTATCGCTAGTATTGTTATTTACATACGTAGTACAAAAAGTGAGTCTAGCATACGAATCAAATGTTGAAGGACAAGGCGACTATGTTCGATTCCGGTATTTTGAAATGAGTTCGCGAAAGACACATTCGTCGGAGTTGCGAACATTTTTTTTGTTGGAATTTATAAAAACTGACTGATATACTACACTCTTGGGATCATTCTGAATAACAGAGTAGGCTTCCATGGTGATCACATCATTTCAAATGTCCATGATTTTTTTCTGATATGCGTACAGAATGGTCGTTTTGTCGTACGCGTGCTGCACAGTAATAGACAGTGAATGTGTTAATTTAATTTGATTTATTTCATCAAAAAATAGGAAAAAAGTGTATATGTACGAGGAGAAATACTTTCAGCGCATGTTTTCGTGAGCTCTAGAATCCATACCCCACCCTTTCACCATGCATAGTTAAATGAATAGAAGAGCCAACAAGTTTCCATGCATTAGGGCTGAAAACTACTTTAAGACGATTTCCCCGGGCAGCCTGGTGTTGAAAAACGAAGAGAAGGGGCGCGGGCGTCCGGGAGCACCTGGATATAATTAACCGCAGATGATGGTATCCATTGCCGCCACCTGCTGCATGTGCGCGTTGGCGTGCCGGGGCGGGTGGAGGTGGAGGTGGAGGTGGCAAGTCACGCCCTGGGCTCGGCCGGGGCCCGCGCGCTCGCATTGCCGCCGGCCCATTCGGGCAAGACGTCGAGTGCGCCGGCGGGATTGCCGAAACCTTTGCCCTAAGGCGGCGCCGAATCGTAGAACCGAAACTCACGGACATTTCTGGTCATTATATGAATGAATGGAAAGGAACATTTCTTGTAATTTTGAGGCGGTGATGCTCCCACTTCTGTAAAGAGAAAAGATTTACTTTCCACAGTATCTTGTCTTTTTCACGTCTAGGTAAATGTTGTGGCACGGTAGGCGCGTAAGCAAAAAGCGCAGCAAGACCCGATTACGGTTCGTATCGTACAGTTGGATTCTACAAGAATATTTTCTAAAAAATGATCAGTTGGTGAGTGAAAGAAACCACGTTTTCTCTCTTGCATGGTTCATTAAGGCATGGGGATCCAGTCGGCGAGCCAACACGCATGCTTTCAGAACGGGTCTCTCGCCGCAGGGTCTGGCTTGCTAATGGCCTAATGTGGAGTGCGGCCGAGGGCCGTTGATCTCCGCGCCTCGGCGGTGCAGGGAGGTCAAGTCGCATGCGGCGGCGCTTATCGGCGCTGCTGCATCTCGCTTCGCGGTCACCGCCGGGAAAGCCGGTCCCCGGCGCAGCGCCAGCCCGCCCGGGGTCGCGTGCTTGCCCCACGACCCGCAATGCGTGGGCGGTAAACCGCGGGGCGGACGTACGAGTGGTGTCGTCTGGGGCAATCACGGAGTATGCCGTCCTTGGGGAAAAAGAGGAAAAGGCTGATGGGGCCAGAAGTGAAGATTGCGCTGATCGGCCGGGGCAGGTTGTTTAGACCGTAAGGAAAGAATGCGAGGGGGCAGGTGGCTGCGGAGAAGAGTATGGCAGTAGTACAGGTAACTTGAAGGTGGTGGCGGTGGCGAGAACGGTATACACGAAATCCTTCGTCGATGAGATGTAGGAAGCACAAATCATTCGCAAGTTAGTACTAAATAACTGAATTGAGTCTGCAGCATTGCGACAAGCCTTCGCAGTGAAGTTGAAGGTCAGTTACATTCATTCCTGTGGCAAAGAGATTTAAGATAGCCTCCCGACAGATTTTAATTTTGTATTCTGAATTATGATGCCCCTAAAGATGGTAATATAAGAAAACGTACTTTCACAAACATGATTAACTCAACACAAAATAATGTTCACATTCGTAGCCCAAATGAAATGACTATCTTTAAAAATGGTGTTTCAGTACATATCGTTTCTGCGACTGGTATGCGTCTTGGAAAGTGTCCAGTTATTAGATAGCACTAATTTTAATAGGCTTTCGTAAGAACAAGTATCGTTGAAGTGTTGTTATAAAGTAGGGTGCGTAAACATTCAGAGGAGATATCGGTGAATTTGTTGTTCAGTGTCGTTGACGAGTGGTCATGGATGTGAGCAGAGTGACAGTCATGACGAATGCAGGCTGAGATATTTCCAGAGGCGGCAACTTGACAACACGCTCTTGTTCAATGGACTCGCTAACACACCGCACGTGGGCGGCGACTTACAAACGCTCTCGCATTTGAACCGCCCTGCGTTTGTCCAACTGCTTAGGAGTCCGCTCGTGAGTAGACATGTAAGCAGTTAGATTACGAGCTACACAAGCGGTTGCCCTTCCAGGAATCTATCGTTGAGGAAACCACTATTCAAAAATGACTTTCCACGTGACAGGTTCTGGTAATATCGGAGATCGCCAATGGAGTGGCCTGTAATGTACTGCAATAGTTATGACCTGCAATTTACTGCAAGAGCGTAACCGTCGATTAAACTGCAACTATAAATGTATTTAGAAAATTTACTATTTCTTTGTTAGTCAATAATCTTATATGTGTGTGTGTGTGTGTGTGTGTGTGTGTCAGGAAAGACCTTGATTTTATAGATATTTGTGTAGAAACTAATTGTACCCCGTATAATGGGTTTGTTTTCGGGTCAGTTTTGTATAATTGTTGCAGGAACATTTCAGTAAAAAAAATATTTTTGAGACAGTGTTATTGTATTTCTGTTTTATACAACAATACATTCAATTTCTTTGTACTACATGAAGAGCTGTCATGTGCCTTCATTAAAACAGTTTTACCTCAAGTCACATTTAATTGGTTCATCTCTTGCCCGCCCTTTTTGTAACGACCTCGTGTGTGAGGGCCTTTTCATAATGTCGAGTGTATTTTTAGCATAACTTTATTGAAGGGCAATTCCATTTGTCATGAGTGAAACAGAAACAGTGGAAATAAAAAGGAGTCGCCGTACGCGCTTGATTGCCCATCGTGGGCTGTGCGTTCTCGCGTGGAGATCAGTGAGGCGGCCGACCTTGGCGGCGAAGGCAATGGCGGCAATCGATCCCCCGCCGCGCGCGCGCGATACTATCGGTCGATCGCTCTCGACTGCGCGCCCACCCGCCCACCTTCCCACCTTCCCACCGGCCAAACCCTCGAACAGTGGGCATTTGCTGCGGCCACGAGATGACTGCTATTGCCCGTCCCTGTGCCTGCAACCTCTGCTCGTGGTATTGCTCGCCGGCCGACGCCGTCTTTCGGCGCTTGCTGCTACCGCCAACCGCCCACCGCCCGATCCATTCCACTGCCAGTCGCCGCGCTCAACAGCTCATTGAACTGGGAGCTTGACGATTAAAATACTGGCAGGGCTGGAAGCAACTACTTCTTACTTGCATGTAAATGTAGCATGTAAATCAAATCGCAGAAAACTAATGAATTCGTAACCGAATTCCAAAGGTTTAGGTTATGCAATTAATATATCGGTCACACACTCGGGAAGTACTTAAGACAAATTTTCCTACTTTTCAGGACACTCCTTTTCACTCATCTCATTACCTGATGACGGTAATTACATCGGCTTTCTAATGGAGAGAAGTTTGTAACATTGGTTTGTCTTTCTTTTTAATTTCATCGTTTTATTACAAAATCCCAATTTCACACAACGTACTAACTTAAAAGTCGTGCCCTGAAAAGTCGAGAAATTATTAACCAGTTATTCACGTACTGACGTATATGGGTATATTTTTTTTAAATATGTTCAGTTATAATTTTAGACATTTTTGAATGACACAGTTGTCAATGCTGAGGTTCACAACATTTTACTTACAATGTAAACTTGTAATAAATAAAATACATGTACAAAGTGGTAGTCGAATCCAACTACTAAATATATATGTTCGATATATTTTTTTAAGTTTAAAATACTTTTTTTTTAATATTTGGAAGTCGTTTATACACATTTATTATTAAAATTTGTAAAACGTAACCTATGAACATTTTCCTCACTATTATATTCAGTAGTGATATAAAAATATTACAAAAATTATATTGATTATGATCTGGTATATATTAAACGCCTCCGAAATTGCATTAGAAGTGTCAGTTTAAGCCAGTTCTTTTAGCAACATGACTGAGGAGTTGAATACAGTGGGAGACCAGTGTGAAGCTTAGAGCTTGTCCCAGTCCCGCTGGGGGATTTACCCGACGTGTACGTCGGGACTGGATCTCATATTCTACCAGGATGAACTCCGCCGCTACCATAAAAACTACACTAACGGGATTAATGACTAAAGCAGTTGATGGAAACCTCAATTAATCATTGAATGCAGTGTGTGGAGGGTGGTGGGCGTCGGGCGGAAACGGCGTGTCGGTGGGGGTGGGGGTGGTGATGGGCGATCGGCAGCTGGCGGCCGGTGCACGTGCCAGGATATCCGGGGGCGTCATTGGCCACGGACTCCCCGCACCTGCCCCAACCCTCCGCCTCCCCGCCTCTCCCGCCTCGTCACGGCTCCATTTCGAATTTGAGGGAGGCGCTTTCCGTGCCTGGCGTGCGGGGTACCGTCTTTTTGAAAACGGGAAGCTCATAGATGGGGAACTGAAGTACCATGAACTCTGTTGAGTCATGTTGGGTAAGAAGAGAAGGCTTTGCGGTCCCTAGTCAGAGTGAACAAATAAGGGAGCCGTTCAAATTATGGCTCTTATTAGCAGCCTGGGGAGTTAGCGAATTACAATCGTCCTAAGAATAATCCGTTCTTTCATTATAATTTATTCCCTTCACCATCGTTTTGCGGCCCTTCTTGTCGGAGGGCCGCAAGAGCATGTAGCTAAACGCTGCGTGTTCGGGTCCCGTACATAGCACGAGGACAGTGAACTGATAGTATCCGCCAGTTTAATATCGATACGAATTAAAATCGTACTCTGGCCAGGAAGTTGTGACAATCTAATACAGATTAATTAATTAAATAAGGCATTAATTCAATTCAATTAATCTCCGAAATGTGTCGTGTCTCCTGACCATAGCCGTCTGCTCTAAATGTGGAAAATTTACATATCTTTTAAGGATAAAAAAATCGGTTCCGCGAAGAAATGCTCGTTGAAACAGGTGACCGCTTAAAAGAGGTGTGCATTTCAGCAGATTTCATTGAATTCACTTGTAATTATGAAATCTTTTTTACCCACAGCCGAAAATGCTATAACTCAAAATCTCACGAGTTGCGAGAGAGAGGTTTTTTTTCCTCGTATTGTGAACAAATACAATGTCAATGATTTTCAACTTCCTAATAACTTTAAAAAATAATCTGTCATCGGCCATCCTCTGCGGCTTCGTCCTGGTAAAACTATGGTTAATCGGGGTGTGCGTTCTAGTATTTTTCATTTTATGTCACGTGTAATTATTTTATATTCTTTCTTTACTTTATTCACTATTACTTCTAAAACAACTTTGGTCAATTTTAGTACATTTTATATTGATACAAAAAAATCATATTTTCAATTACAGCTGTCTAGCTTCCCAATGCCAACTCAGTTGCAAATGCAACCAAGATCTAACGGCGTGTATCCTGATGATCGGATAATTCGGTTTTATCCAACTGGTTTAGTGCCAGGAGCTTGGGGTGATTTTGAAGCGTTTGCTGGTGATATACAAGTAAAGAGAGACTCTGCCTGTTATTACTTCCTTAACTGCATGCGCTTCTCAATGCGGCGCAGGGTTGCTATTGAAACGTGTCGGGTGGCGCGGGTGGCGCGAAGCAGGTGCCTGCGGGGGCGGGGGCGGGGCGTGCCTCGGCGGCCGCCGCCCAGCCTCGCGCCTGGGCCATAACAGCGGCGGCGTAGGCGCGGGCACGTCCGCCAACACGAGGGGCAGACAGCGCGCGACTGTTTGACGACGCATATTTCGTGGCGGTGACAGGGCGAAGGTGTGAAAATTACACAGCCCCTAGTGGCCGCCGCGCCGCCCCGGCCGTGGTGACTGCGGGCGCCGGAAGTGATTTACTGCGCGGGCGGGCGTCGGTTACGTGTTGCTTGCGAGTTTACACGCCTGCCCTGCGGCTTGGTATCCACTAAGGAGATATTTATGTGAACTATAAATATTGCGGAATTGAGCCACTCTGGCTCTACAGTATAGAAAACACAATTCCCCTGGTTGGTACAAATATAGGTATTACTGCATATGTTAAATAAAGACTAATATAACTAATAAATGTCAGGAGGGTTCGTGATCAGACATTTCCAACGAGCTTTTTGGCCACTACTATCTATATTACTAATTTCCAATGCGCTTAGAAATTAAAAGACAAAAACGGGGCCTCCGATATTTTGAGTTCCTTAGATATCCAGAAACTTGAAAAAATACAAAAATTTCCATATTACTAATTTCCTATGTAGTGTTACGGAAGGATATTTTAATTGTTGTTCTTGAACAGGAAAACAATTTTGAGCGGTTTTGTACAGCAGCTTTCATGCCGCTAGATATCTTGCCTTATTTATTATAAATCCTTACCATTGAACATCTAGAACCGTAACTTTAGAAATATCACCAAAATCTCAATGACCATATGTACAAACGGAGTTATGTTCATTAACCTTCACTTGTTTTTTCTTTTTAGTTAATGACACTTCAAGGAGACTCCCACATGAAACTTCAGTAATTGCGCTGTTCCTACGAACACTAAATTAGAGCTAAATTGTTCGGACGCACTGCGTGGTTGAAGACGTCGCGTCGGGTTTTATGTCTGATAATCCTCCGAGACGAATTCGGCGTCGGCCATTTACCGCGCGAGTGTGGACGATCGTTTCGCTTCTTCCTGTTGCATTTACAAAGCACTTCACATTTTGTTTCCCCGTCTTTTATGTTCCGGGAATAATCCACAGTAACGGGTTTCGCCTGCGAGAGTTCCTCTCGAATCGTAAAACTAACGCTACGCTCCCCGCGGCCGTGGAGGGCGTTGCCTGCCGCCGCCGCCGCCTCGTTGCATCCGGGTGTACGGCCCCGCGCGCTCGCCGGTGACGGCGGCTGCGGCCCCGCCTCCTTATATCTGTCGCATTTTCATTTGAATTCCCCCGCGGAGAGGGGGGCGGGGCGGGGGGGGGGGGGCGTGCTAATGGTAGTCGTAAGTGCCCGAGCCGAGTCGTCGCTTCGTGCCGTTGCTTCTAAGCGCGTCGTTTCCATTGCCGGAGGAGGCAACTTGTATGGTAGTAAACCCTCGTTAACAAAAATATAAATAAAAATGTATAATAAATATTCCCGATATCCTATTTTTTATTCGTATTACTGTGATTTTTGTGTATTTATTCGTCCCTTAAACGACTCAAATTTTGATCCTGTTAGGACGATTTCTTGTTCAGAGACTTCGTGCTAACGATGATACACTGTGTATTAAATTAATGACAAACAAGATTTACCCGCTTTAGCAGAGCAAGTAAAACTTTGAGCTCTGTAAGACCGAGAGGAAACATCGAATGTGCCGGATTGCCTCTGGGTCCCGATTTGTGGGCAGACATTGTTTTTAAAGAACTACTATTGCCCAACAAAGAAAATGGTTTCTCGTATTTTATATTAAAAGTCTGATTGGTCTACTCCAACAACTTCGGAAACGCTTGATTTAATGAGTTGGTGGGTAAGATAAAAATACAATAATTATGTTAGCAGACGATTATTTACATTAATGCTTGAAAAACCCATCTACCACACTATGTTTTCAGGAATAGTTTTGCATCTGGAAATCGTCTACTTGGAATATCGGTTGTATTAATTTTGTTTTCGAATCACTTAGTTTTGTTGTGTCCTTATCGCCCGCTTACGGTGCATTACCCCGCGATGTGGCCTCCGTAATTTCGTGTGTCGTTTGTCCCTTGGCGGCCGGCCCTGCGCCGATCTCCCCCGTTCCCGTTTCGCTCCGTCCTCGTTCCCACACCGCCTCCGCCTCTGCCTTTCCATCGGCCCTGCCTCTGTCGGTACCGTTGCGACTTATACTCATCGTCACCGCTTATCACCCCCCTCTCTTCTTCCTTGGGCACCCGTTGCTCCCATCAGCACCCGGCTGCACATAATCTGCCCGGAGGAAGCTCAGGGCGTCAGCTGCTGCCTCTGACTGGCGGGTCCTGGGATGCGAGTGCAGACGGTCGCGGAGTTCCACACGAGCTGCAGAGCTAGGTCGGAGTGCAATGTTGGCTATCTAGGTGGGAAAACAATGTTTTCACTGTTATGCAAAGCTTAATTTGAAAGTAAATTGTAATATTAATAAGTGGAACAATTTTCTTTGAAATATTTTGTCGGCAGCTATTTCTTTTGCAGAAGAGCTTCTTCTTCAGTGTCTAATAAACTACCCGTTTTCATATTTTCTTTTTTGGTTTCGAAGAACCCTGGAAACTTGCAATATATGACAACAGATGTCTGACTACAGATCGAGAAAACTGTTCATGAGATTAGTGTCAGTATTTACTCTTGATTTCCTTCTAAATATTTTCCAGAATATTCTGTTCCTTCTTGAGCTTCTTCAGAGAACTGTCCAATAGAATGCAACTTTTTATTATAACCCTTCCTTAGAATCTAATATTATTCATTCAATACCAGTTACGAGACAAAAGTCTCGAGTGTCGTCAATGTATTTTTTTAAATGATGAAAGTTAATTTTTTATCGCTGTTTGGGCATTTTAATATGACCTCAAAACGCCTCATGATGACCAGATTTATTCGACTTATTTCTGAATTAGTATTGCCACTTTGTGTTGTAGGCATATCGGCTTACATTACTAACTCCTACCTGAATTTTTCTTTGATTTTTTTTCTTCGTTTGATATACTTTTTCTTTATTTAATTTTCTCTTATGTGACTGTCTGTAGTTTCAATGACGTTCATGAGAAATGTGCAGAAGACATTCAAATAGCCACGAATGGAGAGGAGCTATTCCAAAGGAATGACGATCATTCTTCACTTTTTTGTACGGCGTCATATTGTGTTTCCGTGCATGATCAGGTTTCTCCAATCAACACCAAGTGAATGTCGGAGCAGTTCTCTAACAAAAGGGGCGCTCTCTGGACCGCGCGCTATCTTCCCTTTCTCATCCTTATCCCCTCTCTCACATGCATGCGCATGCACATGCACTACACTCCTGTCCATGCTGTGTGACCAGTGGGTTGCTTGGAGCTTGGCCTGCTGACTTACCGGGAGGGGGAAGCCCGCTTGCTGACTTGTAGGTCAGCGTCCGCGAATCTCACGTTCCAACTGCAGGCACAGGAGAGCATGCACTCCACGTACGGGATTAATGCCCTTAGTCTTTGACGAGCCTTCAAATCCCTCCGCAGTCACTGCCTTGCTGTATCTATTATCGTGATTCTTCCGAGTGTCGGAAACATCTAAAACGAATAGTTTTATTTTTAAATTTTGTTTTTGTTCAATAGTCGAA
This sequence comes from Gryllus longicercus, assembly GCA_038098605.1. Lineage (NCBI taxonomy): Eukaryota > Metazoa > Arthropoda > Insecta > Orthoptera > Gryllidae > Gryllus > Gryllus longicercus. The sequence goes on along the minus strand of JAZDUA010000148.1, from coordinate 590,457 downwards.
GATTGTTAATTTGTAAAATTATTCAGTTAAGTTAGCGGCATTGTGTTTAAACAACATTTTTGTTGGAGTAAGTAGAATTTCTTTTGTACGTTTTACGCCAAAGAATGAACCTGTCTGAAATTACTGTCAACCACAAAAAGGAAAGAAAAAAGACTGCGACTTACCAGTTGTTGCAGTAACCTACCCGAAAAGCATTTTATTTACTTTATGAGAGAAATGTACTTCGCGTTGGCAGTAGAGATTGAATGTCGAGTGCCAGGACCAGGACCCGCACACGTGTCGCGGCGCCCTGGGGCGGGAGAGGCAAGTTTTCGTTTTCGCGGAGAAATGGCCAGCCCGGCGGCGATGGACGAATGTGAATGAAACGTGCGTGTTGCCAGTTGGTTTCAAACATGCTGATGGGAACCTTCGCTTACTCTATACTAATTTCATTACTCGTAGCAATTGACAACGCGTGCCGTATGTTAGAACTCATGGACATCCTATAAGCCGTTTTTTTGCCGTGATATCAAAATATAGATTGTAGAATTCTTAACTAATACATGTTTAACCCTAGTATTGATTTAGTATTGACAGTTCGCGACAGTTACTTAAGTTAGTTTCGATAATTGAATGCAGAAGTATATGAAAATCGGCGTTGAGACAACCTCAGGTTTACCTTACACCTGAGAATTCACAAGGCTGTTGAAGATATCCTCAGTCCCCATCTCTGGCTGAAATATCCCCTCTAAATAAAATAATTAAGGAGAATTTACTGGTTTTGACAATTTATAAGAAACCATTCGACAAAAATCCTGTGTGTTACTGCTGGATATGGAAATACTTCGCTGCCTTGCATCCAGCAGATTTAAGGTGAAAAACTAGAAGTGTTCAGATTGGGACGTACAAAACAGAGTAGTGTAACACACATTGTAATAATGCATAACAGTACGTCATAGGGCCTTAAAACTAGACATTTTTGTATCCAGCTTTGTGAGATCAGCTGGGGGCCTGTTTTTTTAATGCAATATTCTAGAAAACGGCACTGTTTTTTGAGCTTTCTATGACATTTTTGGTGAATTTGTTATTGTGGTTTTCTCGAAACCCGAAACTGTGAAATGAAATTGAAGTAAAAAGACAGAAATACTTTGTCACCATAAAATTAAAGAAACTATTTGATTATACTGTACAACTTAATCTCAAATATTTACTCGCGCACGGTATGGTGCCTGTAGTGTTTCGTGTAGTTGTGGGGACTGGCCTTTCGAAGGTCCGGGTTCTACTAAGAAGTAGTTTTCGCTTTTATCACAATTATTCAGAAAGTGCGCAGTTTCCGCACGGGTCCATTCAGTACTGTAGTTCATTTTTAAGCTGAAAATTTAATGCATGTCCTGCAAAGCCCTTGCGCGTCGAGCACGCCTGAATGTCCAGACCAGTGTCACTGCTAGAACAGCTCTCCCACACATGTCGCGGCTCCCTAAGAGCGCAACCGCAGCATCATCTGCAGCGCGAAGGGTAGACTAATCGATTAGTGATTGCGGGCGCGTCAACTGCCGAGGTTATTAATCCCGTAGGTGTAGTGCAGGATTCTATCACGAGGTGTGGCGATCTTCCCCAGTGGCTGGCGAGATCCGCCGCCGACCTACGTCGGCTTGCGGGAATTCTTTCCTCAACCAGGTATCTCCCACCAGTGGGGCACCGCCCCAGACGACACAAGGTCTAAGCTCCCGACTGGCCTCCCGGCATGTGTAGTAGCGCAGTGCATGTGAGTGTGTGCACGTAAGTAGGGGTGAGGATAGGACAAAGAAGGAAAAGGAAAGATCGCGCGCGATCCGTGGCCAGTTGATTAGGGCATTCCTCTCGTGAGCAGCCGACCGCTAGTATTCTCCTTGGCAGCGACGGAAGTCGACCTCGGTAGTGTCGAAAATCCTGCCACGGTGGGGACTCGAACCCTCGCACTTCCCGGTCAGAGGCACCGCAGGAGCATCCGTTGACGCCGTGAGCCACCTGTGCCGTGCGATGGGGTGGAGAGGGGCTGGGAGGGCTGCCGGGCACCGGTGACCTGCGGGCCGCGCGCTGGACAGCCGGCGGCGGCGGCGCGGTCCCCGCGGTGCCTAATGCGCGCGCAAGCCTTTCTTTTCCGGCGGCGGCGCCCCCCCCCCCCCCCCTGAGAAAGCCATTACCAGCACTCTCAATCACCGGCGGCCCGCCCGCCTGCCGCCGTTGTGTCCGGCGCGGTCCCGTTGCGGTGCGCGGGAAGCTGCACCGCCTCGCGTTTTGAGGTCGCCGCCGAACGCCCTTAATGGCCTCCCCCGCGCGCGTTTGCCGGTGAAAATAAATTGTCCACTTCTCTCGGAGGGGAATCGCCGAGAGGTAGGAGGGCGGCGGCGGTCGCGATCTGGGCTCTTTGGCGGCGCTTGTGGAAAGTGCGAAAGTGGTCTTGTGCGGGAGAAACTGGAGGTTTATTGCAATGGATGTCGAGTTGAAAAATATTTACTTTTAGCTGTCGTCTTCTGTGATACATTCATGGGTAACAAGTGCTGAAACTATGAATGTGAAACTGCACGCTTGTTTGCTCCCGACGATCGATTCGCTTCCACTGCTAAGATCGTTGATACTCTGATCGATTAGGGTAGTTTACTTCAATCAGATAAATGAGTATACTCGTGCATGGTTGTCACAACATAGCATTTTCCAATGACGTCGACAGTGTGAGTGAAAAAATAGTGTTTTGGAGTAGATGGTTTAATTTCTTCCGTAAATTATTAATTCTTGTCGAGTCTTATTAATGATAAAGTACTAGTGATTTTACTTATCATGACCCTGTCATATGAGGTCGAACAGTCAAAATTGTTTGAATTTGTAATACCATTAATCGTATCACCTCTTACTATTGGATTTTATGTGGATAATACTACTCTATATTTCCTACACCTATATTCTTGAAGCTATATATGAAATAGCAACAATCTAGCATTTTCTGGTGTCTTCTTGTGTGACAAGTATATACTCGCTTGGCAATTCTCAAGGCAGTGTACCACTTCGCTACCTACGAAACAATACAAATGTATGCCGGTGCCTTTGTAGAAAGGTCCAGTAATGCTGCTGGTTTGCGGCACTCGTGGGGAACAACGTTGGAGAACTCGGAACGAGCGATGACAACTATATACGAGTTGTACATTTCCAGACTCAGCTCTTCGATACGACGCTTTCAAACTCCTACCACCATTTCAAGCATTTTGATTTCTCGTTGCAACCACTTGCCGCGGATAGGTTTTCGGCATCTTGTAGCAAAATAACACGAATTAGGACCAAAAATTAAGGGACTGACCTGAAGTAATGGAATTGTACAGGAAATATTTATTCGAAAACGATATATTAGGTGTTGGGATATGTGTGCCGACTCCTGAAGAATGTCACACACGAGATGGACGCTTGTCTGCCTAATCAAGAGTTAAAAAATCGACTGCTTCTGGAGGAGTATTCGTATCAGCTTTAAGTTATTACACTTAATCCATTATTAATTTTTTTTTAATGCAACGGATTGTTTGTTGAATTATGATTGAAGATTTAAGTTTGATGAATTATGTTCTTGTGGAAGTAACGTTCTTCGCGCGTTGCTTGTGCTTATTTTCACGTTGCATTTTGCACTTACTGAGTCGAACGCTGAAAGAGATACTATCTGAAAGACAAAATTCCATGACGCATCTCAGAATCTACTGTAATCATACAAAGAATGTCGACATTCCCAGGAAGCTGTAGAACCTTCTAAATATGGAAGATCAATTTTAGAAACGCTTTGCATAAAAACTAATCTCTCATTTAATACAGTGATGTAATCGAATACATGCATTATGAGTAATAGTATTTTGCAACATCTGAAAATATAAATTAGCTTGACCAGTTGGAACCACCGGTTCATCCCCCCCCCCCGTCCTTTTCAAAAATGTAAAATTATTCTCCCAGATCTCATCAGTTCTCCTCCTTTAGAAATGTAGTTATCTTCTGTGTTATGAGCGAAATTTTCAGGATATGTGTTGTGGGGTGGAATATGATTCATATTAATGAATAGTGAGTTTGTGCCCTTTATTTTACGTTGTCATTTAACTTAACTTATTGTAACATCAAAAATTGTTTATTATTCTTTTTGTTATTGTAAGTGTAACTTTCTATATTTCATAGTTTATACCTGATAATGGGGCTACAATGTGCCCTGAATCGTAAATTTTAACAGAAGATATGTGATTGTTAACCTTGTAATATAATAATTCAAGTGTCTGTCTAACATATTGAGGTTTACCAATGTGAAAAAATGCTGTCTGAATGGTAAACTAGCGATGTGAGAGCTCATGTCTCGTGTTTGTGGCCTCCGTGGCAACGCGTCTGCTGCTGCGGTGAGCCAGTTGGAATCCATTACAAGTTGGGGGGGGGGGGGTGCGTTGCGGGGCGTCCTCGGCGGGCGGGCGGGCGGTCGCGCGCTCCCTCGGGATGCTGCGTCCACGGAGCGGTCATTTGTCACCTGGGCGCGTCAACGTCATCTTGCGTCGCGCGGCGACCGCGGCGCGCCCACTTTCTCCCAGTCGCCGCGACGAGAGTCATTTGTCACAGAGGTGCCACCCCCGCGCCGCCGCTGTTTTGTTCCGCGCACTTTGCTGCGGTGTGTCTCCCGGCCCTCCGCCGCCCCCGCGCCCTGCGTGGGAGGTATCGGCAGGTAGCGCCCCTTTGCGCCCTCCGCTCCGGGCACTGCTTGGCTTCCTCCCACACTCTTGTTGCTTGGGTTGACCACTGGCCTTGCCTCGTCTGAAATCTTCTGTAGGCTGAGAATATTTGTGGTGTTGAAAATTACCATTTTTGTGTGTTTGTCTCAATAATTGTTTTTCATTACAAAACTAGGTGGAGACAAAAAGTTTCCTTACAAACATTAAAGGTTTTTAAGTAGCTTCTATTGCGAAAGACGTTTCCTTGTAATAATTAATCATGCCCCCACTAGAGAGGAAGAAACATTAAAGGTTTTTAAAAGTATAGAGATTACGTGTAAAAAACTGTAACATGTTTTTCCACTGTAACAGAATGTAACGCCAGGGGCTGGAAAATTCAAGCATCGTTACGAAAGCTAATCCTTACAATTAGCAAAACCTTGTTAAAGAGGACGTTGTACTAATAATTATTATGAGCTCCTTCCAATAATTCTCAATAGGTTCGCATTATGTTAGTGAGAGTTTCGCGTGTAAGTACCGAATAATGGAACAAATAGTGTGCTATCGAGCTTTAGTCGTAATATTTTTTTAAGGACAATATTAATCCGTCAAAGATGGTTTAAATGTTTTTGTATATTATTTCGACTCTTTTCAATGTTCTCAATTTCGTATCCCCTCTAATGAATCATTGAAAAATGTGAATCCAAAATCAAATGCCTCTGAACAAATTAAAGTGAGTTGGAACCATGCTCCAAGCTGGTGACGGACGAGCATTTCTCTGCGGTTGTCGTTAAAGAGAAAGACGCCAAAACGAAGTGCTTCTGTTTGAAAGAAAACGGCAATATCATTTCAAGTCTGCTGACGAACAGCGATGTTCCTTGTGTTGTCGTGATATTGGACGTGAAAGCCCCGTAGACAATACCGCTTTCTTAGAAAACATCTTCACTTTTCTCAAATACTTTCATCACGTACATTTCCTTGCGCTCTTTGCGGTTATCAGATTTTAAAACGTAATGTGAAAACAATAAAAGTGAATTTGCATAAAGAAAATGTTTTGTTGTTGGGTTTTTTTTTTTTTTTTTTGCTTGCTTGCTAAAAATTGTTTAGAGATAGAATTTCTGTATTTTGGAATTTATTCATGTCTTCCGGGTATTAAAAGTTTATATGATTATAGGTATTATGACCTGTAAAGTAGTATTGTAAAGATGTACAACCGCAGAGACTTGTCGACGACTAAGTGGTTTTTAAGCTAAGCCTATTTATTGCAGATGCAATGTGGGGATCCGAGCGTCGATGCACGCAGTACAAAATTATTTAAATTTCTAGAATTTTCTGGGTCTTTTGCATGTTTCTGTGCCCTCTGCACTGTGTGCCCTGAGTTGATCTGCCTTGCGATTCTACGGGGTTTGCTTTTTTTGTTAGCGAGGCACTCGACATGAGGACCCGACGTACTCGGCAGTTGCTCGTTGTCGCTCCCGATGGGTCCTCAAACGCATCGGGTACAGGCCGGCCACTGGCCGTCAGCGAAAGATTGCGAAGGGGAGGGGGTTCTCGTGAACACTTACGCCATCAGGATTCGCAGTTTAACGAAGGTCTCGCGTGTTTGGCTAGCTGTCGAACTCGCCGACCTGTGCATTTGGCCTGCCTACTCACGCGCTGCCGTGGACGATGGGCTTGTTTCATGCGTCTGATCTGCTCTGCCGTGCGACCTGATTCAGCAAATACGAGGAAGTGGGAAACGAGGTGGCTGGCCATAGTCTGCCAAGTGCTTCTGTTCGTAGAATCAATAAGGCGTTCTCATGTACCGGAATATTACAAAACAAAGTGCCATCAAGGGCGAGTTTTCAATTCGAATTCTGTGAATGTAACAATCGTTCGGCTTTATAAACACTAGTTCCTCATGCTTCAAATTGATATGTTGCATTTGCCTATTAGGAATAAACAAAAATGTTAATATTACAAGTCATGATGAGCAAGAGTAGGTGCATTATAAGTTATTTACACTGTCAATCGAATGTCCCCCGCAGTTTATTGCATTCAGAGAGACAGACTTAACGACGTGTTGACACTTCTATAGGTAGTCATTGGGAACTTGTTGAAAAAAAGTGGAATTGTTAAAACCAGCATGACAAACCTTTCTGTCTGTTCCACTCAAAGCTAGCCTCTCACCCGCATGAGAAAAATAGCGACGTAATGCCTTCAGATAACACAGCTCCCAGCTGACGCGGCATACTGACCCTGATACACCATTTGTCAACGAGACTCTTGATTCGTTCATAGAAAGGAGGCAGTTTCCATAATTTCCATTACTCACTCTACTAGTATCTGCGCTGTGAAGTGCTGTGAGACACTATACTGTTCAAAAAGCGCATACACAGATATGTGTTACTAGCTGGACCGGACACTTAGTAAATCATTGTTTTATAACTAAAATAAGCTGAATGTTGGATTCTAACTTCGAATGTCACATGCCAGCCCGTTACATGTGCATTACAGCATTATGGGCACGGTATTGAGCCCGAGTAAACCTGTTAATATTGCTACTCGTAGTTTGGGATTAAATTTCTCAGAAATCAATTAGTCACTTTAGTTTTGTCGGGGAGCAGTATTTCTTTTTTCTATTCTTTCAGTTTAATTTTGCATAGATTTAGAGTTACTTCTCGGATTAGAGTATCCATCCTAAAGGAATAACGGTTCTCTCAGAGAGCTTAATGTCTAAAAATGTAATAGAAGGTACGAAATGGCCTCCTTTTCTACTTTCCCGTATACATACGTATATATGGAGTAATATACATCGAATAGGGAAACTTATGTAATACTGTGCAAAACACAGTAGATTTTCGGCAGAAAAACGTTCATTGCCGGGACCTGATAACGGAAATGTGGATAAATCCTGTTGCTAAATAAAGGAGAAAAATCCTTTAACACATGGTGTAGCCAGAATCCCTGTTTTGTGGGTCCTTGATACCGAAAAATCAATTGACGGCAAAACGTCTGTGCCCCTATCCATCACGCCTGTCCCCACGTCTGTGTGAACTCTACTAGCGCCTAAATCATGCGTAGGACTTTTTCAAAATTGAAGAAACCCCTGTTCATCTGGCTCGAGTTGAAGCTTTAGGATTTTGAATAACATTCTTTAAAAATTGGTGCTTTACTTGCACTCTGGAACTCAAAAGTGGCTCCAATTTTTTTCTTTAAATTTCTGGTAAGAGTAGAGCAACATACACTTATAAAAGTAGCATAGGTCCGATTTTCACAGTTAACTCTGGATTTTCAAAAATTTCAAAAGTATGATTTTTTTTCGGCATCTTCCTTCAACTACGAAATTGAAAACATAGGTATTTCCTTCAAATTAAATTTGTTCTTTCATTAAGGTCATCTACTTTTTTTTAAACTTTTAGTAGTTTTCGCCCAATATTGCAATTTTAAAAAATTATAAAAACAAGATTTTTCTCAAACACGGCTCCAAAATTTTCTTTTCATTTTTAGTAGGGATAGTGTTAAATGTACACTGTGAACTGTTTTCAAAAATTACAGAAATGTAATTTTTTTACGTGTACCTCACGTCGTTAATATTTATTTTAGCGGCGATTTGATCACATTATTCTATTTATGAAACCATGTGCTTTAAATAATATTTCTCGAAAACTCAAACATTTTCTGTGAGAACTACCTCAACATTTCGCATTTTCAGAAACGCTCAAATGCTATTGGCTCAAATACGGCTCCAAATTTTGTCATCAAACTTTTCGAAGGGAGAATGCTAATTGCGCTATTTAATATGACGCAAAGTTCATTTTGGGGCTTTCCCCCCTTAGAATATGCAAATTTAAGGTTTTGGAAGATCACACCTTTGATATGCACATTTCCTGTAATTTTTAAACACTATTGTATTTCTGAGATAATGTACTTAAAATGACTTCAAATTAGGTTTTTCGAAAACTCAAAAACATTCTGTAAAAAAGAGCTTCAAATTTCGAAATTACAGTAGCTTTTAAATGCCGTTTTAAAAAAATGGCTCCAATTTTACAAAGAAAATTGTCATATAGGACGCGGTATTACTGTTCTTTAATAATCTTAAAATAAAATTTTCGCTCTACTATTAGGAAACCAAAATATAAGAAAATGTCAAAAAATGTACTTTCGTCGCCTATAGATGGCAGGTGGCAAGAGTACGTGGCAAATCCGAGTAGCTAGCCGAGACCAAAGGAAATAGAAAACTAATACTAGAAAGTCTGTGCCATTCTATAGCACTAGGTTTTTAAAACTTTTTTTCATCTACATCTATTTAATGCAGGACCGGGGAGCAATTCCCAATCCAGCAGAAAGACATCCATAGGTTTCCGTGTTTATGTTTTCTTATAAATCGTCAAAACCTCCATCTATCCTAGCTTATCCGAAATTGCTTGACGTTCCCCTAGCGTGTGGAGGAGGATCTGTTAATGGCAAGTCTAGCGCAATGGGCATGTTGGCTGTGGGGGGTTGCCAGGGTAGCATCCAGCGGGGGCGGTTGGTGGAAGATACGACCAAGAGACAAAGTGTTGCGAATGAGATGCTGATTGAGACATGCAGGGAAACCAACCACGCCGTTCTCACGGGGAGAGCACGCATGTCTTTGGGGGAACTGGAACTCCGCCTACTGACGCACTTCTCGAAATCCCTGGGTGACAGAGGCAGCCCCATGTGCGTGTCTCTCCGCGAAGTGACGACCCGCGCCTCCGTGGGAGCGCCTTTGTGCGTCTCGTGGCCGCGTAATTGCCGGCTGCCTTCCGCAGCGCTGACGGATGCGCACCGCGGCCCGTGGGAGCGCAGCCCCAGGGATTCTCTGCAGATGCTTGCTCGATGTGTGCCTGAAACACCCAATTTACATTTATTTAAACATGCTTTTATAATGGTTATGTTACCTATTTCTTAATAAAGGTCATATTTCTGCAAATTACTCGTTCCTCTGCGTACTTTCCTCGATGTCGTTTATCGCTACTCGTTTTTGTTTACTATCTTTATTTTAATCAATTTTAATGTTTAATTTCGTAATGCGTTTCTAAATACGAGGTTCATTGTAGATAATATAAATATCCTTAATAATGCGTGATGTGTAAAAGGATCATTTAGAATTATACGTGTCGAGTGCATCTTGAATATCAGTAACGCTGAAGATCTAACACACATCACATTATCTCTCACTAGTCACAGAAGTTCAAGACAAATATGAGAGAAACTGGCTGTGAAAAAACGAAAGACCTTCCCTTTTTATGGCATGAAGGTATGTACTAAATGTTTTTTTTTTTTTTTTTGGAATTGTGTTTAAACGTGGTTCTAATGCAAATTATTTTACCGGCATTGAGGAAAGTAGTAACATTACTCTTCGAAATTTCATAGAGCAGTATAGTACCGGATGAATGTAGTCTGCGTTTAAAATATGAAAAGTGTTATGTTAGTAAATACTTTACACTACATATTTTTATACATATTTTCGACGCTTTTAATGGGTAAATGCATTAATATTAAATAGATTTAGTGTATATAAATCCAGTCCCAAGCGGCATACGTTCAAGGAAAAAGGATGTAGAGCAGTGCTGTGGCAAAAGATGGTTGTTGTTCAAAAGCGTTTGATATTTTGGGGGGAAGTGTTACCGTGTAAATCATGATATAGATGCAAATAAAGAATAAATGGTATGTTGCTTAGTATAGATAGACGATATGATTAATTATGTGTTAATGTAGTGTAGGCGTTTGTTATTGCATTTGATATAGGTTTTTAGCGATTTGGCAAAACTCAAATATTTTAAACAATATCTCTCTTTAATATCTCAACGGCCACCACTTCTGAAATTCGGTGTTGCGGCAGAAGTTCGATCAATACTAATTCACGTATGAGTCGGTTAATGTGCACATTATCCGGAATTGATGGATAAAGTCCGAAGTAACAAAAAAGGTTTCGAGGCTTACATAGGATTTAAACAATGTTGTAGAAACGAGGAATAACATATTAAGTGATAAATAGGAATCGGACTTTGTGGGAAGTAAGGCTTCGAGGCTAGTGAGAGGTGTGTTTGAAGCTCTACAGTGTCGGTCATACGGTTCCGTTTATACGATACCACCTCACGTAACATAAGCTCGGTTGACACTTGGAATTGGGGCGAGGAAGCTCCGATCCCCGGCTGAGAGTGCGTGCCATTCGCGCCCGTGGGTCGGCATCCGCCTCCGCCTCCGCCTCGGCGCATGCGTGGCCCTCGGAAGGTAATGGCGTCGGCCTTGAGTGGCTCGCGCGCGCGGAGCACAAAAGGGCGTTTCGTCATTTCTGGGAATCGCAGCCGCCGCATTTGCGCTGAGCGTGGCGAGCCGTTTGTTCGCCTCGCCGGCCATTTTTCTCCTTGCGCGCGCCGCCAGCAATTTGACCCGTCCCGGTGTGTCGCGGGGCAATTCCGCTGCAGCCTCGAAAGGAAGATGAAACATGTTCTACCTGCTGTGTACACTCGGGCGGGGGAGGGCGTCATCCGTTGAAGACAGGTGCGTGCGACAGCAGCGCTCGTCTTTAAAATGAAATTATGTTGTTTCTCTTGGGTACCTCGCACGTTTGCTGAAGACATTTTTCAGTTGGTTTGTTTTTGTTCGTGAAAATGGTTGTACTTTGTGAATTTAGCTTCAACTATTACAAAAAGAATGATGGGTGTTTTAGTGCTATTCGAATACTTCTGTGTTTTGTGTTCTGGTTTCTCATGGCCTAAGGCAGGACAAATAGAACTCGTATTGACACGTTATTTTTTAAGAACTATTTTGTAACAGCTATAAGTGTTTTAAAGTGTTTAATTATATGATGCGGAAAGGGGTTGAGTCGTAAGAATCGTATGATTGAAATGTCATTAAAATAATTATCAAACAAATTAGATCGATGAATGTCAATACACAGTATCAGGAAAGGTGTAAAGTAGTTCTGCTATGATTACTGGGTTTAAGTTAATATTTTAATGAAAAGTTTCGATTGGTTTTGATATCAAAGCAATCCCGTAAACTCTTATTCGTTTTGTTGGCGGGTAGTTTTTGCTCATTAACACTATTAGAATTCGATAAGGGGCGAGAAACGTCTCATTGCGTATATGTAATTTAATGTATCCCATTCATTAGTTGCCCGAAAGTGAGAAGCAGGGTGCTATATTTGGAGCATTGCTAGTGTTAAAACTCCCAAAAGATGGCCTTTGAAATGTCATAGCTCGTTTGATCCTTGGAAACATCCAAAGGTGGGGACCAAGAAGGCTTGCGCAACGCGCCCCTCAGCCCCCGCCCCCGCCCCCGCCCTCGCCGGCGGCCGGCGCCGATCCCTCAGCGGGGCTATGAAACATGGAGTGGGGCGGGGCGGGGCGGTGTCAGCTGCGGCGTTCCCGGGGCTTAGCTCGACGGTGACGCCATCCCGCCTCCTTTAGAGTCAACTGCAAAATTCATCGGAGATTCACGGAGAAAGATGTTCTGTTGTTTTGTGTTTTATAATAAAACTTGTATTCGGATGAAACTCCTGAGGTTGAGTTGCGAGGAATAAGAATAGAAACAATACTACCGAACATCAGTTAGAGTTATACCTCCTTAACCTATGCTTACATCCCGTGAATTACTTCCATTGATGTTTGTGACTCTTTCTGTATTTGAGCTAGTTCCCTACAAGTTTACACTATGTCTTATTTTGTTGGTGACGAATGTCATTTCACCAAATGATCATTTTGCTCCCTAATCATTCTTTCCAAGTCCATCATCAGTTAAATCAAGCAAACAAAGGTAGTCTGTTCAGCTAGGACCCTCCTCTTCTGGTGCAGAAGGTACATTTTTACCACCATATGGTACAAAATCGATACCCACATGGGAGTAAAACAGATGACATACACCCTAAGCTTTTTAATTTGTTAATGAAGATATAATTAATACCTTAAGGAAAATTATTCATTAGTAAGAAAATCAAATGCATTACTTCAACAAAAGTCGCTTTAATTACAAACGTATCAAAAAAATATCCAATGGACATTATGTATAAGCGTTTTATTCGATAACTTGAGTTTATGAAGCGACCCTATTACAAAAATATATTACAAGTTTATCGCAAAGTTTATGTAAGATATCGTTTCGAGGGACGAGGCACAATAGGTTTCAGTTACATAACTTGTAATTACGCCTCGCGCTCAATGCGAGCGGAGAGTGAGTTGCTGTTATCTGCCTACGACCTCAGCGCTGGAAGTCTCTCGTCACGAGATTACTCGGCCTGGTGCGGACGCTCAGCACAATGTGGAGGCCTGCTCAGTCGTCTGGGGCGCTTCCGTACCAGACTGGGTCCGCGACTGGTCCGATCGTGTGCAGCACTGCCCACGAATCTCCCCCGTCCCCCACATCATTTTCACTTTCTCCGCTCTACTTTTTTGCATTTGATTGTCACAATCTTGGTTCATAGCACATTTTTTAAATTTTCTACTATAGCCACATCTTTTCTGGCTATGTATTAATTGGTGTTTCCGAGCGGGCCAACTACTATGGTTATTAGTTCCGTCATGTTGCGGGAGGTGGCGTTGTTCATTTCCCGTTAGGAAGCGCGTCCTACACGCCGGCTTGCGGCGATTCCCCTTCAGGTATCTTACTAGTGCATGTCAGAGTGGGTGTAAGAGGAGAGGAGGGTACAAGGAAGGGGAAGGAAAGATAGTCCGCGGTCCGTGGCTAGTTTGTTACGCTTCTGTTCCGACACTCGCCTGGCAGTACACCGAGAAACCGCAGAAAACTACCGCTGAGAGCAACCGGCTGCTAGAAGTACATTCCAGACTGCTACTGAATTCGACGCAGCTATAAAGGTAGTGTCGAACATCTGCCAACGTCGGGACTCGACCTATAGGATCTCGAGGTCAGAGTGGTTGCAGCGGCAACTGATTTTGTGCTGAACTGTCTCCAACGGTGTAATTTTATGTAAGCATGCAAATATGCGTAGTATGATCCCATACAAGCCCGTTCTGCGCTCTCTCCGCCCAACCCGGCCCAATCTATGCCGCGGGGCGCCGCCCACGCCTTCGGCCGCCCACCCGCCCGCCTTCAGGCAGGCTTGCAGGCAGGCCTGCAGGCAGGCAGGCCAATGGCAATTGGCAGCTGTCGTCACGGCCTCGCCTCTCCAGGCCGGCGCATTGTGCCCGCGCGTAGCCTACTTGCCTTGTTGCTGCTGCCGGTGCGGGAATCGACACAATGGCCTCCCGCGGGGGTCGGCTTCTGCGAAGCGCCTGCTCTCCGGCCGGGTCTGCTGCAACTGGCGCGACCAGCCCCCGCCACCGCCACCGCCACCGCCACCGCCTCATTTTCCATTCGATCTCCGTCCTCGGACTGCAAAAAAAGAAGCTGATTGTATGTCGCGAAGATAATTCAGTATGTCAATTCCGCCATGTCCGGCAGCGGTTGAGATGTTTTCTGAAGTGCAGATAAATGAGTGTGCAAACGCGTAATAATATATATTTCTAGAGAAACGCCCCAGCTGTCACCTGGCGCCTCTGGCCGTCAGGTGTGTGACAGAGTAATTACTGTGAGCTTGTGCGGTGAGTGGTCAGGTCCCAGAAGCGCTGTCATTCCCAACTCTGATATCCTTAACGCGTGCACCAAGAGGCAGTTTAACCTTATGTGATCTGCCATTGCAACAAATTGTAATACACCAGAGGGATTTTCACACACCCGAGTTGGGTTTCTAGCATTGAATCTTAACCTCACCCCACCCCCGCAGGGGTACAAGTACACACCGTTAGACTGATATCCGGATGTGCCGGGACACGATGAACACATTTACTCGTTACCTGTGTGGGGTCGCTTTACCAGCTGGAGGCGTACCAGGTATCCAGGTTGGGGCCGGAGTTGTTTCATGCCACTCACTGCGTCGGCGCACAAGCATTCGTGAGTGTCGAGCACTATATGACGGAGCCAACAGCTCAACGGGGGTCCCCTTCGGTTTCTTCTCCGGGGGGCGAGGGTCGCAAAGTCGCTAACTCTGCGCCTTACTGCTGTCACCGTCACCTGACGATGTGAGGACTATCGGGAATCTGCAACTCGGCGTTAGAAGTCTCAATGTGGGATAACAACACAAGGCCACTGTCCCAGTCCCACTCGCGGGCGGGGGAGGAGCGAATAGCGGCGGCACGGAAGATGCGGGCGCGGCCCCCGCGCGTGCTCAGGAGATCGGCGGCTTATGCCGGCCACGGCTCTTTAATGGTGATCCCGTATTGTGGCCTTTCTACTTCGTTGCTTGGTACGGATCGACATTAAAAGAATAAGAATCGGAGCTGCTTTGTGGAGACTATTAATACGAATATTCTGTGGTCTACTTTTGGCTTGAATTTCAAGAAATCATAATTCCTACCTTTGAAATCTCATTTGAGAATTGTCTGGTCCGTCGACTAATGAAGTACGCAATTCCGACTATCGAGCTGCAGTATTGCGCGACTTCCTGCTAAGTTCTCCGACTCGACATCCCACGCTATTCCGTGCCTCCCCGATCGTTTCCCGCGTGATCGCTGATTCGCCAGTCTCCATTCTGTTCGCCCATTGTTCCCCGATCAGTACTCGACCTCTTCATCGCAACCTACAGTCTTCATATACCTCACGCCCCGCCCAACGCCTTCCGCCCACCCTCGCCCCTTTCATCGCCGCCCGCCGCCGCCGCCGCCCTGCTTTCGAGAGCCGCTTCTCAGCTCTCGCGGCCGGGCGGACGTCGCACATCACACGAGCGATCCGGCCTTTCGAACTCCCGCCGCCACCACCTCCACCACCATCACCACCACCACCACCACCACCTCCACCTCCACCTCCACCTCCACCTCTACCTCTACCTCTACCTCTACCTCTACCTCTACCTCTACTTCTACCTCTACCTCTACCTCTACCTCTACCTCTACCTCTACCTCTACCTCTACCTCTACCTCTACCTCTACCTCTACCTCTACCTCTACCTCTACCTCTACCTCTACCTCTACCTCTACCTCTACCTCTACCTCTACCTCTACCTCTACCTCTACCTCTACCTCTACCTCTACCTCTACCTCTACCTCCACCACCACCACCACCACCACCACCTCCTCCAACACCACCACCACCGCCGACGCCACCATCCCTGACACGGCAGGCGACACCACCGCCCCCGACACCACCGACACCCTCCACACCACCGCCTCCCTCCACACCACCGACACACCCCACACCTCCGCCACCCTCCACACCACCGCTACCCTCCACATCACCGCCACCCTCCACACCTCCGCCCCCGACACCGCCACCCTCCAGAACCACCGCCTCCGAATCCACCGCCTCTACCTCTTCTCCATCGGCTCCACTTCCACCGCTCCCCCGCAGCCATTGGCGCTTCATCGCCACTTGGTCGCCGCCGGTCGGGGCGTATATCATCGCGGCGCGGCATGACGCGTGCATTACCGGAGGCGAGGGCGGCGCTGCCTGTCTTCCGCGTCCCGTTAGCGCACGCCGCGACGGCGTAATGGCCGCACAGCAGCAGGAACCCCCGCCGCCGCCGCCGTATTTGCCCACCGAAATGCGGGAACAGCTGCAACGCGCGGTGGGAGCGCGCGCTCAGGAATCCGCAGACTCCCACAATAACATTTTTCTTCTCCGCCCCGCCCCGCCCCGCGCCGCGCCACACCGCTCTTGGTCTTCTTTTGGCTGGCCCGCTGCCGCCGCCGCATCCGCGTCGTCCCGTCATCAACAGCATATTCAGCGCAGAGAGGAGGCCCCGCCGCACAGGGCCGCACGGCGCCGCACGGCGCGCGCGTACAGTAAGGTACGCTGTCTAAACAAACACGGCCCTGGAGAGCCCGGCGCGGCCGGCCCGGCCCGACTCGCACTGGGCCGAAATGCCGGTTACCTCAGAATTCTCACGTTTGTGGAGAAAAACCTGTGATATGACGGATTATTGTACGAAATAAAGTTATTTATTGAGGGGAACTTTTTTTTCATTTGGTTATAATATGAAGGACTTCGGACAGTAACAAAATAATCCACATCTGCCTCAGGTAGACTCCTGCTATTTGTAAATGTCAGCCTTCTTCACATGAAGGTTTTGGCGCAATAAAAAGACGAGCCACATTTACATGATAATCGATATACACGTTTACGATTACGTTAATTGTAAGATAGTAGTAGATCATAAAATAAGGATTACGATCGAAGTACACTTTCTGAGGCTGCTGTGGCTTATTTTGTTAAGCTTGTTGTGAGTAGTATTATATGCATTATAAAATAATGGGGCTACGTTATATTCGTCGAAAAAAGAAAGAAAGATTTTTCATTACTGTTTCAAAAGAACAAAAATACATAAAACTTTTGTGGAGTTAATAGTTTTGAGTAATATGGAAATGTCTTCCAGAATCAATACAACTTTCATCAATTTGACAATAAATGTAGACTTGGATAAAATGTATGAAAAACGGGTGAAATTATTTAGTTCCGTTTGTATTGTTTGTGCGGGTGCGCTGCGGCCCACTGCGGCGGGAGGAATGCGCCCTCCCCCGGTCGCCGCCGCGCTGGGCCCAGGGCCCCCGCGCGCGTAAAAACACGCGGCTCCTGCTCTGCTCTGCTCCGCGCCGCGCCGCTCCGCTCCGCGCCGCACCGGGCGCGGCAGGTGCTGCGATCTGGCGACGGGGCGATAACGTACTTCCCCCCCTCGCCTTCTCGGGTTTAGATAGCGTTGGGCCCTTGCCGGAGATAAATTTAATGTGCTGTACAAGTGTTCACTCTTTTACTAGCCCATTTTTTTGTTGCGTGCACCGAAAATCTGTTTAACTGAAGAGTCACATAACTCATTCGTCGGAATACTGACCATTTCTCTCAGCGCCCATTTAACTGGAATTATTATTGAATATGGCGGACAGGCGATGAACTCTGTACAATGAAAAGATATGCATCCTATTTTTGTTACGAATTATGTAAACCTTGAGAACTAGAATTTTCCCCGCAGGTTAATATTTCAGAAGCATATTAAACATACATTTTTATAATGAATTTTCCCCTCTGACGGAAGTCCTTGTTCATTTGGGTTTTCTGACTTCCGGAAACCGATTATTTTTTAATACGTTCCTGAGAGCCTTTATTCCACTGAAAACAATGTTTCCAGTAACTGCAGAAGTAGGTTCGGTCAATGAAAAGTAACAATGAAATTGAAAATTGTGCGTCTCATCTGCTCGTATTTTTGTTAAAAGGAGCGTAGAAACTACCTTAACATTCATTCAAGGTTGGCGACCTCCAAAATCATTCAGTGACGATGCACCAATACAATTTGTCTAGTCAGCAACACCACTCCCATCCAGTCTCGAATCAGGAAACTCGTGAATTGTTAACAAGTGCGCTACCTGTCCTACCCCGTAAGATCACTCTTCCACGTCATTTCTGTATTTTTTGTAAACGTCTTCAGCATCGCTCCTTGTGTAGGAGCGTTCTTTTGTTTTTCCTTCCCGTCGTTGGCAGTCGTTACCGGGGCCAGAGGAGATTTCGGGCAACCTGCGGCTGTCGTGCACTAAATCGCAAGGGCAGATGGCGGTGGCAGCGAAGGAGATGACGCACGGAGCACGATCGCACCGGGACGCAGCACGCCGCGCGGCGCGCTACCTCGCAACGTTGGCATTCCGCAGGGCCCATCGCCGCGCGGAGAAAAATCGGTGCAATCTGCCACGGCGCTGGCCCTGGTAATGCGTTTATAATTTTTTTCGTTTTTAAGCTCTTTGACTTTGAGATATCTTCCGCCTAACCACGCGGTTGTAGCCACAGAGAAGTCTACACGTCGCATTCCAATTCTGTGTTATTTATTGGTCTTTGTTTTGTTTTAAGGAATTCAGTGCAAATATGTATTTTCTTTAACTCGCTCATTGTGAAAGTTTTTAGATTAATGTGACGTTAAAAACTCCATATTTTTTTAGAAAAGCTACAGAATGAAAAGAAAACATCGGTTAGTATCTATGTAATATCTTATAATATTTAATATTTTTGTACGTACTTTGAATAATTAAAATAAACGATTTCCTAGCCTTCACTTCGTGATATGGTACACTCATTGAACGCTGATTCCTGGTACTATCTCAAGGAAAAATCCATCCCATTCCCAAGGTATATAGTTATATTTTTTCAACTGACTGCCACATCACGTTGTCCTCTCTAACGATTTTTAATATTTATGATTGCGCCAAACCTACCGCGTTTAGCATCCACTTCTACACCAACAAACACCAAATAAAGCACACATCCAGCTGGTTAGCAAAAGGGTTCCGTCCCACGGTTGCCTCTGCCGCCCCTGCGCCCTGGCCCGCGCCAGCGCCTCACGGCCGCGCGCTCGGCATGCGCGCCGCACGCACGATTTGCGGCGCGGCAGCCGCTCGAGCGCGCGTCACGCTGCGCGCGCCCTGCGCCCGCGCCCGCGCCTCGGCCGCGCTTTGTCCGTCGGCGCGTGACGCCGCTCGCTCCGCCCACGCCCCCGCCCCCACCCCCCGCCCCGGCCCATGGCGCCCCGCACCACCGCCCCCGCGAGGCGCTAATTAGCGGCCGGGCAAACAGCGCGATTGCTCGGCGCTCCCGCTCCCATGCGACTGGCAGATGCCGATCAAGGCAAAACGCCAAGCAAGGGGCTGCATTATTAGTTGCCATTCCTTCTCGTTCTTTTATTGGATTTAATAGGAATGGTGATTAGCATGTATTTAACGTGCCAAATGCTTCTCAGGATCGCGCTGTGGACTCTCGGTTGCCCGGGCGGTGCCCTGTTGTAGGTGGGCGAGGACCAGACCTCCTTCGATTGTTGGGCATACGTCTTCAACCTTAGACTATCCACGTTGTCAATAATCCGGCGTCTCCCAGCGGACATCTTCATTGTGACTGTGATAGAGGAAACGCGTGCTTTTAGGTGCTGGTATTGATTGTTTACAAAGGTAAAAAATAATTGCTCAATCTCTTTTTCAAAGGTTTGGATTAACATATTTCAAAAAAAGCTAGGTGTGGTCTTAAATTTTTCAGATGAAATTAATCATGTTTTGGGATATATTTGTACAGGTCGTTACTGTACTCTGAAAATACACTAGAATTAATATTAATTCGATTATTCCGCTGATTAAATCGCACTACAATTGCGAATGACTTGCAGTTTCTCTGAGCGACAAAGAAAGCAATGATGAATGCTCGCAGTGATGCAGAGCTCTGCCTAGACCTCCTCCAGAACGACCAGTTCACGATCTGCAATAAAGTTACTATCTAGTTGTCTTCAAACTGCCTAATGAGAGTTCCAATAACTTCAATTAACTGTATTCTGTTGTACGATCAGGCCTTTGAACTTATCGGCTTTACCACATTTCCTATGACTTCTAGGAAGAAAATTGACTGGACGTCCAATTCGTTGTCCTGTAGAACACATCGGATCACAGTGTGTGAATCACGAAGTCGGGTGTGTTAACGAAGGTGCGCCGAGAATAGTGGCCTCCATGCTGATGTGTTACAGATGCGTGGGTTGGCCGGAGGTGGGGGGCCGAATCGGGCCCGAGTTCACGCCTTGCCCCCCTCGGCGCGCCATTGGGCGACCTTCCCGGACCTCCGCCCGCCCTTCTCGTCGCCCGGACGTGCAGGTATCGGTGGGCGGGCGGGGGCTCGGCAGCCGGGCCGATGCAACCCGCACGGAGCAAAATGGCCGCCCGCTCAGCAGTATAGGACCGTGAGACGGTGCAGGGCGGGCAACAGTCAGTGGCGCCGGTCCTAGTGGCAGAGATTGGTAAGGCAGTAGTGACGTGGCAATCTCGGACCGAAGGATCGCGGGTTCCAGTCCCGCCTCGGGCATGGTTGTATTTGTGTTTGTCCTTTCACCCCCTATTATCACCATATCACGTCATATTCACAGTTTCCTCACCGTCGCTAATTATCTAGATGTTGATGCGACCTTAAAGTTTAAAAAAAAAAAAAAACACTCAATGGCGTAGCCAGGATCGCACTGTTAGGAGAGGTCTGTCCCTGACGTCAGAGAACGAGACGAGTGCGTATGAGAGGACATATGGTAAATTGCAATATGGCTGTGTCGATTCCTTTTATGTTTTATACCTTTTGCATTGTTTTTAATTTTCTCACAGGTGCCTTTTGTGTATTTCAAGAGATGTGCACTAGTTCACAGTTTCTCTTTATTATTTTGTTGCATAAGATGTTCACATTTGTAAAATTATCATTTGAGTTTCAGTGCCATTGCCCTGACTTTCACTGCCAAATGAGACGATAGATAAGATCTGAACATTCATGTGTAGTTGGTTGCTAGCGTTGATGATTATATCGTTCGGATTGTTGATGCCATGGGGTTTCTGTGTTTGTGTTGTGATTTCTCGTTAAAACCGTTGTGTCTGTATAATGCACAGACAATGAGAATCGGAAGAACGGTAGATAAACGGATCTGTCCAAGAAGTCTCAGGATTCCTCCAAATCTCAAGTCTCTCTCTCTCTCTCTCGCTCTCGCTCTCTCACTCGCTCTCGCTCTCTCACTCGCTCTCGCTCTCTCACTCGCTCTCTCTCGCTCTCTTTCGCTCGCTCTCGCTCTCTCTGTACTTGTGCAAAAATTGTTCACAACCATTCAGTTACTCAATCATACAGAAGCATTACTAAAAGAGAACAGCAAGCCGTACATCGATGCTTAATTTACAAAATAGGGTTAATAATTGTGAAGAAAAAGATGGGGTAATTTGAAGGAAGTGTGAGAGAGGTGTCGGAGGATGTCTGTCTTAAGACTTCGGTGGGCCTCTGAAGAATTTGTGGGTAGGGGTTGCAAGTTTTATTATTTTTTCCCCTTTCGTGGGGATCATGCACGTGGAAGCGGGCCGGGCCGGGCCGGGCCGCGTTGGGCGGGCGGGGAGGTGACGGTAGGCCCGGGAGCGGAGCGGGGCGGGGCGGGAGCGCAGCCAGCTATTGTCAGTGGCTCGCCGCCGTATTAGGCCAGCGCCGCCGCGGCGCAGCCGTGGGAGACGCCGCGCCGGATACAGCGGCCGCTCTATGTGGAGCGGAATGCGTGGGCCGCGGGGATTCTTAGGTAGACGATGCCCCTTGACTGCGAAGGCCGCTGGAAGTGAATCGGGGGTTGTGTAATACCACGGTAAAGGTGTAGGAATCTGTGGGATGTTGTTGAAACGTCATAATTAAATTGTAGATGCGATTCTTATATATAGTATTCAGGTGCTGCAAAGAATAAATTTAAAAAATGCCAAGTACGTAAGTACATATCTTTGTACATTATTTTGACTAAAACTAAAAATGCCCCAGCATTGATTTTAGCTTTTATGCCCGTGTATCAATTTGTAAATAGAGACCTCGAACGAACGAGGTTTTTAAAAATTGTTTTCCAGTATTATGTGTCCTATGAATTCGCCTGAATCTCTAAGTTCGTCACTACCACATTTCTATCAAAAGAGCGCTAAAAAGTCACCCGCGTGTCATTAGTATAATTGCGTAAGGCCACTCGAAGATAAAAAAAATAAACGAGAAACACAAACAGTGGAGATAAGTCGTGGCGGAGATACGCTGTTCGAAGATGTAAGCATTCTGTCGTACACGTTTTACTTGAGCACGGAGCTGATAATGAATCCGCTCTCCGCGCCGTAATGGAGCCCTGTAATTATATAACAATCCCTCATCCCCGGCGAGCGTTCAACGGCGCTGTGGAGTGGCGCGGCGGCCGCGGCAGGCGGAGCGCTGCCAACATGGAACGTGCACTGGCGTAGGGTTCGTGCGCGCAGTCTGTGCTCTCGGCTGACGTCACACAGAGAGGCGGCCGCTCTCAAAAATATTGTCTTTTAACCTTTTCGACAGGTACCTCGGCACTAAAAATAGTATTTGGAATAAGAAAGCGCGCAGAAAAGCCAGTGAATCAAATGAATAACGCAGACACAACAAGTGTCTGTTCGTCAGTTTAGCTATTACCACACCTAACTCTCATTGGCCCTCCAGATGTTTTCTAAACTGGGAGTATGCGTAGTTGGACCAGGCACGGGCGCTCCCTCTTCTGTGCCTCGCTCGAATTTTAAGTCGTCGCATGCATAGGGATCTCCTGCAAAATCTATACTTAACTTTCTTCTTTGATTTCGTTTTACGCTCGATTTTAGTGGAGTGTGAGCTTCTACAAAGGCATTATCAATGAAACATTGACAAAATACAAATATAACCTTCTTCGTTACAATGTTTACTTTCTCGCCCTTACATCATAAGAAGAGAACGTTTTGTAATCCTGTGTCAGAGAACGGCGAATTTTCGGCAGATAAACTCTTGTTGCCGGGCCCTGATTACGAAAACGTGATTAAATCTTGTAGATAGAAAATTACTTCCTCTAACACGTTGTGCAGTCAGAATTCATGTTTTTGATACCGAAAAATCGATTGACGACAAAACAATGGTCTAGGCTAGCGCCGAAACCGTCCAGTCGATTTTTTCCAAAATCGATACACCCCGATCGATCTGAAGGAAATGGAATCACTGCGAGTTGTAAATGGATATTTTGAATTTGAAGGTTGCTTTACATGATGCCTGAACATTTTAAAAAATGTCTCAAAAACAGCTCCAAATTGTTTGATTTATCTTTGTCCTCGGGTAGCGTAAAGGACTCTTAAGATAATGGTTTGGGTCTCAATTTTTTTCGAAAATTTCAACATTTATAACATTCTTAAACAAATCTGGTCTAAAAAAGCAACTCTAAAGAAAGTAATATACACTTTTGTAAATTAGGCAATAAAAACAATTTCTCAAAAACCGCTCCAAATTTTTTCTTTAATTTTTTTTTTCCACGCGAGACCGAATTATGTTTACATTAGTATACGCTTTTCCCCTCCGAAACTACGAACCACTCTCATCATATTGCTTGTCTGCATCACGTTGCTTGTTCTGTAAGTTCGAAACGAGTCACAAGAACGTCTGCTCTCTTTCTTTCTTCACCCCCACTTCAGATGAAGTTTACTTTCTGCCTGATGATGAGAACACACCAGTTAACCAGAAAATCACTTTCCGTGAGTGCCGAACCTAGTCTTGAAGAGCGCGAAAATAGTGATTTGGGGAAATTGAAGTGTCTGATTGTGATTTCAAAATAACTGCTCTTTTTATGTCATGTTCATTTACATGACATAACAAGTCATTCCATTTATTTTTACATTTTTTGCCTTTTCCGAGCTAATCTCCGCAACTTTTAAATCGATTTTGATGTTTTTTACTGAAAGGTAGAGTACTTTGCGGAGCATAATGTAGGCAACATTTTTCAAATCATTATTTTGTGATAAAGAAAGTTTGTTTTATACAAATTCCTACCTTAATTAAATTTTTCGACACATGACCTTGGCAAGTCAAATTAAAACTTGCTATTCACATTAGATTCCCTAAAACTACTTTCTCACCCTTTAAAATAAAATTGAGGTATTTACTATTTCAGTTTCTCGCGAAAATCTCGACAATAATAAGGAAATTTACGAATGAGGATCAAGCGTTTCTAAAACATCCAAATAAATGCGCTTTTATCCATTCTAATGGCGCAATTACGCGTTGATTGAAGGTCAAAATGTTTACTGCAAGTTTGCCGGAAGAATGCATCAGATCATCTTTGCAACATCGAACTGATGTTTGCTATACTGTACCGAGATACGTTGGCAATACCGAACAGGGAGAGGTGGGCCAGGACGGGATGAGGAGGGTCGGGGACGGATCGGGTGGTCGGGTCACTAGAGGACAAGGGCACAAAACTGATATGGTTTATTCCACTTTCTAATAGATGATAGTGAGTGCACTAAGGGGTGTTTGAGCTAGCCTGGAGAGTCGAGGGGTACCGTGCACCCACCACCCACATCCCGCAGGGCCGTCGCTTGGCGCGAGGAATTGAAATACTGGCGGGGCTGAGCGGTGAAAGGCGAGGAGGGCCCCTTTCCTTCCCCGCCGCCACTTGACCGTCCCAGTTGAGCGCCATCGGCCGGGGGCGGGGCACGAGGCACGGGCCTTTTTTCTGTGCGCCTTTTCTTGTCAGCCGTCTACTTTCCTGGGCCGCGGATTCGGGTTTTCGGCGCCCCCCTCACAGCGTCCTGCTTCCAAGCCCCTCCTCCTCGCCCCCCCTCCACGCCTTCGAAGTCCTATGCTCCGATATATCTTCTCCCGTGTTTTCTGCACCAAAGGAGTGTGGAGTTGGTGCAAATTATTTGTTTGGGGGGTAAGGTGGAAAAAGTTGACTGTCGCGAAATAATGAACAGTACAGCAGTGTGAGAATATTTTTAGATTTTTGTAGAGCTATTGTGTGCCATTAAATATCAAAGGGAGTGATGTGACTATCAAGTACCAAGAAATTATAATGTGAAGACCCAAAGATGAAAACTGTAATTCGTGTTCGCCCAATACGGATTAAATTACGGGGTCGTGGTCGTCTGCTTGCATTTACCGTACATGAATGCTATAGAAAACATTGTATTTATTTGATTTCTTTTTCAATCTTTACCGCGGTTTATTTCCTTACTTAACACGTGTGGGCCTGTCGGTTTATTTCTGTTTCCGGCACGACAGTTGTTATGGTCATTAGTCCCGAACGTCCATTGCATGTTTTACATCATGGGTTCTTTTCCCATGTGAGATCCAACGTAAACCTACATTTCAACTTGTGGGGTTTTCCTCTCCAGATATATCTGAAGGGCACAGCCTTTGCCAGCACAGGCTCAAAGCTCCCGACTGGTCTTCCGTCATGTATGCTAGTTTGCATATTTAAGGGGCGATGATGGCGAATGGTGATGACGAGGAAGAAAAAAGATCACGGCCGATCCGTGGTCCTTTCGATAAGGTCGCTCCAGTATTCGCGTGGTACTGTCAGCAAACACGGAAAACTAGCGGTCAGTGGTTCCGGCTGATAGAAATCTCCAGGAAGTAGCTGCTTTTTGCGTAGTTAGTTAGCTTATGGCGAAAATATTCCACCTTCGGGCTTCGTTCCCCAGGACCTCCGTTCCTGAAAGTCGCGACAGTGCTTCCTCGGATCTGGCGTGGAGCGCCTCCAGCCCCATCCCGCACGCGTCGCTTGCATCCGTGCCACATCTCCCGCCCGCCCCCGCGGGGCCACTTGCGCAGAGCGCGCAGTCACCCCCGGACCGGTGGCTGCACGACGATGATGCTGGGCCTTTTCACGTGGCGCGGCGCTGCGCACCGGGTTACCTACATCGCAGCCGCAGGGCCCCGCGCACGCGCGTCACAGTTTCTCTCCCCAGCGCGCGCTGCCCCTGCCCCTGCCCCTGCCGCTGCTACAGGCGCAGGACGGAAAGCGACTCGCATTTCCACATGTGGATTCCGGTGGAATCAAGTATTTGCCAAGGGCAGTGGGAATAACTTTGCCATACGAATACATGTTTTATGTCGTCTTATTTAGTTTTTACAATAAATATTTCTTTTGTTATTAATTGTATAGTATTAACACCCTTGGAACTACGTAATATTCAAATCTCCTCTGCTCAGCGGGAGACCTTTGCCTTTAATGGAATGTTTATAAGATAATTGAACTATTATTATTATTTATGTTATTGTTTTATCATATTTGAAGTGCCTGACGTTGGCAAAACGCGGTACCTTTCGTTCACAACATACAACACAACCTTACATCCTTAGCTGCAAAATCAAAGGTCCAACTGAATGACTGAAATGGAATTCGCATACGTAACCATTCTACCCGGCTTACGGAACTGTTAGAAACTAATCTAATCTGCAGTTCGGGCTGGCAGTAATACAATGTATACATATTTCGCCAATGAACTTACTGGTTGAAAAACAGTAACTGTGTATTGTCTGTGAGAAAGTTGGCTTCGAGTTTTAAGAATCCCAGTTTTAAAGTATTGCCTCAAAATGACTCTTTTCAAAAAAAATAGTTTGGTTTTTAATTGTCACATCGTACGTGCTTAGATAATTGTTCACTGAAGTAACTACCACACATGACATGTCAGTTGCAGTGTATGTTGAGTGGTATTAAGACTTTCGTAAGTCGAAAGAATACTTCAATTCCTAATGGAACTCCATTCCGGGGGGCGCAGTGTATGTGCGCAGTGGGCAAGCGTTGGGCCCACTGCCGGGGGGGACACGGCGGCGTTGGCGCCTAGTCATGGCGGTGCTTTTGAAGGGCGGCTGCGACCTCCGCGCCGGCGACGGCGACGTCTGGCACGACGCGGTGGCGCGGGGCGGCGCGGGGCAGCGCGGGGCGGCTCTGAAAGGCGCTCCCGCGGCTCCCCCCGGAAACGCGCGTTCGCTTAAATTAAAGCGATTCTTCCCGTCCCCCGTCCCCCCGCTGGCGCACGCGGCGATAACGGCGGCCGGCGCTCGAGTGGAGCGCGTCGAGGGGTGGCTCGGGGGCTGCAACGCGGGCGATTGCTGCGAGTGGATGACGTGTTCCTCTCCTACCCGAAGAGTTGAATGGCCCGCTCTTGATTTCGCATGCCTGTCGCGTGAGCTCTCGGGAAATTGGGGCTTTCGCTCTTTCGCGCCGACTGTCCCGCTCTCTCTGCTACTTGACGAGAATAGTGTGTGTTATCTGTCACGGGCTCTCGTTCCTTTCGTTCCGTTTGTAGGCTTTATTACCTTTGGGGGAATAAACTGCTGTATGTTTTTAATGCGACGTCTCGAAAGGATGCTCAACGTTTACTTCGTACCTGTAGAACAAAAGATTGCTTTATTTTACTGCGATTCTTCGGTTACGTTTTGATGTGTTAAAAACAGCACGAATGACTTACGATTGAAAGAATTACAAGCTGTAAATCACAGTGTTGCCGCAAAGGAATTAATTTGTAGGCAGGCTTAGTAACATGTATTATCTTACTTCAAACAGGTTCCTGCAGAATTGATTCACGCTGCACTTCTATGGATCGTGCGCAGTCAGTTTTTCTCTTACAAAGGACAGAATTTTATGTTCACTATTCTTGCACAGACATGTATGTAAGCCATTTTCTGTTTTTGCACCAATAGATCGCTCTAATATATTACAGGGGTATCCTCCTCTACCTCTTGGATCTTGAATTCTGTGTGTGTAGCACAACTTTGATGATGCGAATTTCGATATTCGTTGCTCCCAGTCAACGTCAGTATGGCTACATGTTGGTAACCCCACCATTGCGGCTATATCTTTCGGTAATTCCCGATTCGTATTGTGCCGTGGACGTTTACGATGGTGAACCTGTTTATTTTCAGTAGGATGTTAACAGTGTAATTAATAAAGTAGCGATGGTGAAAAGAGATAAAGAGAAAGCGGAAATATTTTATAAAAAGTTGCATCGAACCTCTTCCGTTACGTCCTTTTCCACCCGCTTTTCGGAATACTGAGGTGTTTTAAAAACGAAAGGATTTCCTATGCGTACGAAGATCCTTGTCGTATCCGCCACCCAGGCCGACATCCGTCTGGCATTGCAGCCTCCTCCATCAGTGTACCCGCCAGCCGCATCGCCACGTCTGCTCCGCCGCCGGCCCTCGCCGCCCCTGGCGTTCCCAGGGCCGCGCGCCGCAATCCAAACAGCGTCGGCGGCGCGGGCGGGCGCTGGGGATCGTGGCTGCCGTGTTTGCCGAGCGGCGCTCCGTTACGTCGTCGCCTCAAAGCCCCCCGTGTGCCCGCACATGGCTTCCGTTTGGCATTCGCGGCCCTTTCAGCCGTAATTGATAATCCCTGTTCGTATTTGGATCTGCGCCTTTTGTGTGCGGGCGAGCGCGCCTTGTCCACGGCACACTCGGAGCGGGTGGGCGGCGGAGGCGTTTCGCGGTGGCGGTGTAGAGCTGTGCAAACCCGCCGCAACACCAGCCGTATTGTGGCGGGCGGTGCTTCTGGGAAGAGCCTGCGCGCGGGCTCAAGGGGGTCTCGCTTGCGCCGCTCCAAGTCGATGCGATGCAGGACAGGGACGGCCGCGTTTCCCACGCTGCCCACGACCGACCCCCTTCCGGGCGCCCGCTCCTCGCCGCCTTTTCCTTCTATTCGCCTCGCTTTTTCTGTCAGGGTAGGTCGTCGCTTGTACGCCCGTGTTGTATTATATATGTTTACAGAGAATGTTAGATGTGTTTTCATTCTATTCATATTTGTTCACTCCATTCTTTTCCTGATTCCTTTCACTCATTTAGCACACGTTAGCACTGATCAGTTTATGTTCAGTTGACGGAATGTAGAAAGTCCATCCCGTCACCCCCAATTGATATTAACTTGAGGGTTCCAAAATATTTTATGAAAAATTATGTTATGAAAAGCATTTACAGATCGTTTTTATAACTGAAATAAACGTCATATAAAATATTTTGACTTCTGATAGAAGACTCGACGCGTTCCTCTCTGTGAGTACGGGAGAGAAGCTTTCGTAGTTTCCTGTCAGATCTCTGTGCTTGCCCACTCGTCCATAGCGGTCGTTTCGCCGGGTTATTCCTCTCTAGAGCCCTTTCTGTTCTTCCCTGTGTTTCTGCTTTCTTTGGTCCACCTGATTTGCATGCTTCTTACATCAGTGTCGCCGTCGCCTTGTCACCTTACTTTTTCTGCGGGCAGCCAGTGATTATTTTCCTTAAACTTCGATTAGTGTCATCCGTTGTGCGCCGCTTGGAGTTTTGAACGCTTCACATTTCCTTGAATTTTCTGTGACGTCGTATTTCTTCACGCCGATCACTTTCTGGCTGGGTGCGACGTCGCGGCATCCAGAGGTGACTTTTCCCTGCGCCAGGTCATCTGTCGTCTTGTATGCAGTGACACCCATACACATGGCGGTGACTCGATAATGCCGACACTGCATCATGTTCACGTCAACTAATGAACTGGATATGAACCGGAGGTATTGTACGAGGTTCAACTAGGAAACAATGCTCGCATGTTCCAGAGTCGAACCCTTGGCGTACAGCTCGCCTTGCGCGTGACCTTGTGCGCGGAAACAGCTGGTGTGACGTCACATCCAGAGATCCCGTCAGTTCGAATTTTTATGTCAACTGTTCGAGAATGAAGTGAGGTCTTCAAAAGGTGGTCAAAAAGACTTGTGAGGATTTTAATTGTATTCGCCCTTCTACCTTCAGATCGCGTGTCATAAGTTAAGAAATTAAGCAAATAGGAAAGGTCCATTTACTTGAAAGGCTAAAAAATATTATTTTTAATTAGTAAGGAAAATACTGATTAAAAAATATCTGATTATTGGCAATGTTTTAGTTTGCATCTGATGGTGAGAATTGGCGTCAGAGCGAAAAATTATGTTCATTAAACACATCAGGAAACAGAAACAATTATTTGAGAGAGCAACATTTTCCTATAAATAGTCAACACGTATGCAGTATGGTATCAACGATTGTAAGATTGCCCTACAAAGAATGATAGCAATTCGATGTTAAGTCAATATTAATGAATAAATGATATTTTAATAAAAACTTGAATACTATCCGATTAAAAAAAGATCTTTGTAGAAAAAAATCTATAAAATCAAACTGAATAATATACAAATTACATTGTATATTAGAAAACAATAAAATAACTAAGAAATATTGTGAGACCTTTGTATTGAAAGAGATCTGTAAATCTCCAATGTGCAAAATAAAAGAGATGAATAATTGAATTATTAATGACGTCTTTGATCACTAAGAGGTTTGAATAACAAAGATTGAGTTTATAAGAAAGTAATAAAAATAACATTAAGTTCGGGAAGAAGTGTAGTAAAGGACGTTTGAGTGTCGGAGATCGCTTTGCAGGAGCGCTGTGTGGGGGATGCTTGTGGGCGAGACTGCGTGTGAGGGAATGTTAAACGTCCGAGGAGCGGCAGAGGCGGCGCGCGTATGGCGTCCGTGCCGCCCGCAAGGACGTGTGTGTGCTCTCGTGTGTTTGTGCGCAGGCGGCGCGCGCGGTATGCAGCCGCCGCCGCCTCCTCCTGCTCGTCCGTTGTTTTAACGATAGCGCGTCTCTCGTGTGTGTTGCAGGTGGGTAGCGGCGTCCCGCAGGGTCCCGGGCCGCGCTCGGCGGCGCTCGCAAGTGCTGTGCGCAAACAACCGCCGAGAGAGGGACCTGCGCCTGCGCTTGCGACCCACAGTGGCCGCATTGTGCGCGCGCGCATTTGCTCTTGTGACTCACGCGCCGCGCGCTCGGCGCACACTGCTCCCTGACGACTAAGGGCACGCACAAGGCTATCGAGGGGAAATGGTTCAGAAAATGAGTCTTAGACGTGTGAGGGAAATGTTGGCTGACGATGCGACGAGTACGCCAAAGCCACTTTCGTACAAATTTGGGTACTTTTTTTAAAAAAAAAATTTTTTAGATTTACTTCATGGAAACTTCGCCATGACCATGACTCTGGCCAGGAATTATTTTCGGCACGTTTACGGCTAAATCTCTTTTGTCATAAGCGTACCGCGTAGTAACTTTCCAATCAATTGACACTGAAGGTAGGTACTAGTTTCTAAGCTTGAATGCCGAAAAAGTTGTTGATCAAACAACGGCACACCACTTCTTCAGTGTTCAAATATGTAATATATACAATACATCAACAAAATAGTCTATTGTACGAATACGTCATGTTGTTTTTAGTAACTTTATAAAGCATATGACATGCAGGATATCAAAACGAACGAATGTTTATCTCAACCTATGGGTCAAGAAATTTGTGAAACCTTTTAGACAGTATTACGGAAATATGGCCTAGTGACCGATTAGATTTTGGATTTTTAGGTTCTTTCTAAAGCTTAGGATAAATATAAGCAAACATCACGTAGGATTAGTGGAATCGGACGATAGGTGGTGACTAAGACCCCAGATACATCATCATGAGAAGTATAACCCTTGTGTTAGCTTCTCGCAGGTGGGTAAAATGTAGAATCTGCTTCCTGATAAAGCGTTACTCGTTAGTAGTGAAAATAAACGATATTCTGTAAAATTTGCGGGAAGAATTGTTAATTGAAGTGTTGATTGCAGAATCCTGGTAAGTAGTCCCACCGAGTTCACGGAAAATGAGGGCAAAAGTTTCGAGAAATGAATGGATGTGGGGCCTCCACCCGATTTTAAAGCGAAGTCACGTATCTGGAATTTTTCTTTGCCACGTTTTACATGGGGAAAATACTCTTGGGAGTAATTTTTGATAAACCACACTTCTTTATGTCGATTGCGTTCAGTTCCTTGATTATAAGTAATCATATTGGTCGCTGTTAAACTTTTACGTTTAGGGAAGCAGAGTTTGTTGTTTTAATTTTCTGTTACTTTTTAGGATTCTAGACCATCCTCTGTTCTTGCTTTGCACCCCCTAAGCTACGCCCCCGACGGCCCACTGTGAGGTGTTGGCCGCCCGGGCGTTTGTTTTGGTTGCCCGGTCGCAGCAGGCGGAATTTTCGGCGGAGTCATCGCCCCTATGAGTGCTACCGCCGTCGTCTGCGCCAGTCGCCCGGCCCGGTCACTTTTCGCATACGCCGCCGTCACTTGCGCGGGTATTAAAGTTTGGCGAGCGCGTGTGGATACGTTCTCCTTTCGAGTGGCTTGTAAATATTCCAAGTGCTATTGCAAGCGGTTAAAGTACATAGTGTTCGCTGTTGCGAGGGTTAGGTTATGAATATTTTGGCGGAAATATTTGTGTACGAGGCAGACCTCGACCGTGTCTGTATGCGATGAGGAATTCGGTGCGGGGACATCCGGATGTTAAGGGACGTTCCAATTGGGAAAGGCAGCAAAATCCCACAAGGCTTGCAAATTTTGCTACAAAAGTATTGTCCTACAACCTATTATACGATTTAGATTGCTTTATTTATTCTTAGAAATAAAAGGGACTCCCCGGATAAGATAAAAAGTTCCCCTAAACCAAATGACATATCAGTTGTTACACTATCCCTCTAACTTAAAATTAAGACTTTTCAAAGGTTTCTTAGCCCCCGTCCCGCCTCCCACACCTCATACATATAAAAACGTGTTTTTTTTTATTTTATTTTTTTTTTTCGTCCACTTAACACTTTTATCTAATGAAAAAAATGAAACAATAAGAAAATAATTTAATTTATATTATCAGGAAACATTTTGAAATTTTTTCAGCGCCAGATTCAAACGCAAAAAAGTAGTTTTCAAAAAATAACATATAATAGTTGTTACTGCGTTTTAGAACCCTGGAACAGACTCTAAAAAACTCTCAAAAGTTCCCCTCAAAAAAGTTTTGGGCTGTATTTAAAACATAAAAATAATTTTTACCATTTTCTCGCCTTTAAAGTACCTTGACTTTACGGTTTGAAAATGGCCGCAACAGTTCTATGCATTTATTTTAGTGTATTATACATTTGTAAACATTGTTGTGGCACCCAGTAATATTTTGACTTTGGAATATATATACAAATTATCATGTTTTTGAAGCTTTTTAATTATTTGTATAATCATAAGTATATCATTATGCTAAAGAAAGATAAAGGTGCAAAAATGGTTTTAATTTTTTTAACTACAGCCTGGCATTCGATATTTTTTTCTTGTTAGGAACTTTTGGGATTCCTGCTTTTTAAAGCACTAACAATGAAATTTTGTTCCTTTTCAAAAATATTTGTTGCGTTTGAATTTGGCTCTGAGAAAATGGCAAAAAATGTTATTCTGATAGCATAAATTATTTTCTTGTTTTTCTTTTTTTAATCAGATGAAAGTGTTAAGTTTACGAAAAAATAAAATAAAAAACAAACTTCGTTGAGGAGGAATGTGGTTGGTGGGTCGGGGGGTAAGAAATCTTTCAAAAATCTTATTTTTATGTTAGTTTGTAGTGTAACGAGTCATATGTCGTTTGGTTATAGGGAACTTTTTACCATCTTATCTGGGACTACCCTTTATTTCGATTGTTTCTTAATCAAAACCGGTAAAAGCTCAAGTGAGATCTAAATGTATTAGTCAAAGGTAATATGCCAATTAACTAACACGTTCCAGTTGCTTTGAATGTTGATTATGTTACGTCTTATAATTGGTTACTTTTGAAATATTAAAGTTGTGTACGAGGGAAATCATTTTTGCAAGACTTGCACGTGCAGTCGGATGCGCTGCTGGCGCCGGCTGCGCAGGCCGCAGCTTCAGCACGTGGAGGAGCATCTCGAGTGCGGGGCGAGGAAATTGGGGGTCGAGACGAACCTCTTTCGGAAGCTCACTGGTTTCCTTGGGAGCACTGGGCGACGTGATTTTTATTTATTTCTCGGTGGATAGTAGAGCTAGTGAAATTCTAAACACAAATGCGTCTAAATGTTATTTTTTTATATAAGTGATAAAGTGGAATGAGGGGAAGAGAAAACATTCAGAGAAGGAGGAAGAGACCATTACGAGGGTGGAAGAACATTCGGAGAGCGAGAGGAGAATATTCCGAGAGATAGAGCGAGACAGGAGAATATTCCGAGAGGGAGGGAGTGTAGAAACAAGGAATGAGGGAAGTCCCACTTCTGTCATCGCTGTCTTTTTTGCCGCTGCCATGGCTTGCCATTATTCGTCTGGGATATTTTTGAATTATTTCGTGATAATCCAGGAAAAATATTTCAAGAAAGTACGTAAAGAGAAAAGTAGAAATAAAAGGAAATTGGTCAAAATGATGTTTTCACCTTACCTGGCAGAGTGTGAGGTATATATGGCCGAAAAAGAGGACTCTTAGAGGATTCTTAGGACTTCTCAACTTATCATTCGTCGATTTCTTAAACAGGCCGTTCGTATTAGTGGCATATATTTTAGACCATTCATTACTGTTAAGAACCGACAGTTCTTCTTAACCGTAGAATATGAATCATGCAATTCAGAATTGGGGAACACGTTCCTATTTTGATGACCCAAAGTAATTTTAATGACACTTCCGGTGTGCAACAGAAGCATAACCCCCGAATAGTGTAGCGTTATCCCTGATTTCCTCTCGTGCATGAAGAGGTGCTAACACTAAGTGCATCTCGATTCCCCCTTCCACGTCAGCGTGTTCGTATTTTCGCTGGCCCACCGGGCGAACAGCCGGCCGGTCGCGAGTCGGCGGCGGCGCCGTGGACCGCACTAATAGGATGGGAACGCGACGGCGAGGCGGGGGCGGGGGCGTCGAGAGACAGGTGCGGCGCTCACGCGGCGCGGCCCCGCCATAAGGCGCCCGTCACGCGCAGACACGGCTTCCTCATTAGGCGGTTCCCACGTCGCCGTCTCCGGCGCTGGCGGGGCAGCGAAGGCGCCCGCGCGGGCGGACCTCTCTGCTTGCCGCCGCTACCGGTAATGTCCAAGTAAATTGCCCCCGCAGCTTCCAGGAAAAGCGCGCCTCGGCGCTCCCGCTCCCGCTCCCGCTGCCGGCGCCGACGCCGACGCGCTTCTATCTTTTCGCGGCGCCCTCCCCGAGGAAAATGGTTCTTGCTTGGAGGTTTCGATGAAAAGACCGGGGGGCCAGGCGTGAGTGTTGGCTTACACGTGTGAAAACCGTTCCGACTACCCTTTTCTGGTATGATTAACATGGCTAGAAACGGGTGTGTTGGAAGAAAATATATGTTAAAGATAAAGGGAAAAGTTGTTTTTGGAAAGGTAGACATCTTTATTTATAGTTGTGAAAGTCAGGGCACGATTCAAAACTTATCACTTCGATATAATAATGCGATCATTAAACATAAAGATTTGCAAAGTTGCTATTTGTACATTCTCCACAAAAACCACAATAACTTATGCCTTGAAAGTCTCCCAATTTTCATGAAACCGGTAAAGACAATATACTTTCTCAAATCGTGATTAAAATTCTCATGTGACGTATCTGTGACCTGTACTCTTTGTGTAATTTCAAATGAATTACTCTCAGTGAATATTAAATAAAGCAATCTTAAAAGTTTCATTTATGTAGCGAATGTGGTGGTTTCGTATAGAATACATCTGAAGGCATGTTCAATTATTTCGTACTCAGATCTGCCTCGTAGATAGTGAAATCTTAATTAACTATTCCCGTAGATATCTCAAAATTGATATGAAATACTTTCTTCGTGGAACTTATGAATCTCCCTCCGACAAACAATCCTTATCACACGTTCATACAAGAAAGTTTGAGGCGTTTACGGAAATCCTTGTAAGACGTAACTGTGCCTTGGCGCTCGGTAGCGCCAGATGACACGGTTCGTCGTCTTGTCGCGAGCAGCCGAACGCCTTAAATTAGCGGGCTGACAACCGTTTACACGGCCCGCCCCCGCTCCGCCCCCGCCGCGCGCCTTTGCGCGTGCGCCTTCCGTCACTTAATTGCGCCGGGCGATCGACGCGCCGCGCCGCCGCAACAATAGCCGATTACCATATTGCGCGTCACGGAGCGGCGCATCGCCGGCGTCTCTGCCCCGCCCCCGCCTCGACGGGGGCCGTTAATTGGACCGGCAGGCCCGCGAACACTGGGCCCAAATAGCTCTCGCTCTGCGGCAAATGTACTTGCGTAAAGAAAACTACTTGTTTGAAGCCAACAGATTCCTGTGTACTGCAGACAGGCAGTTCGTCAAAAACTGCCCAAACCGCTATTTATTGTACTACCGTGGACTTTTATTATACAATTCTCTTAATAAGGGATCAGTTCAATCTAATACGTCCGTTTTCATCAAAAACGTTCATTCCGAGCACCTTAACGTTGCTGGCATTTATAAACACTTTTTTCAGAGGCGTGAAAATAAGTAGCATTTTGGAGTTATTGAAAAATAAGCTTTAGTAGGTGATAATTAAGCTTGTATTTAATAGTGGCAGAACGGTGGCAAAGAGAACTACAACAGTCTTTTCGAATTCCTGCAACGATAAACTCAAAACCGAAAATTGCAGTAGTACTGGAACTGCGTTACAAACGCAATTGCAAAACTGAAGATGGATATTAGCACGGAATATATTCAAAAGTTTCTTGTGGCACGTTTGCATACAATTTGTCAGTAAGCCTCCGCACATTTATGTCATGTAATCAACAGTTGAATGCGAAATTTTATTTGAGGAAGGCTATAAACATAGAGTCCAGCCGCATTGATGTGTGATAATAAACTTCTTTTATTTATACTGTATTTAAACTTCTTTGTACGTAGAATGCATTTCGGCCCAGTGCGCATCGCTTAGAACAACGGCTCGGAGTTCAATTATCGCCCGTTGAGAGACGGGTGACGTCACACATGGCAGGCGCGACGGGGCGCCCGCGACACCGCCGGCCCGCCCGCCCACCCACGCACGGCGGCCGGTGATGGATGGCTGCCGCGCCGGGGGGCCGAGTTTGTTGCGTGTTCGCGTCCGGGCGTCGCAGTCTCCCAGCCAAAGGGCAGGAGCGGCAGGCCCGTGTGCGAGTCAGGCCTTACTTTGTCGCCCCACCCTCTATCCTCTTGTTGGCCTTCTTCCTTACGTTTTGCTCGAGTGTGCGTGTATCCGTGTGATGTGCCAATAATGTGTTAACAGTGTTCGTTGATGTTTTTGTTTTAATAAAGTGAACTTCATTACTTCCTCCCGTAAGGGAAAAAGTAAACTGACTCGCCGAACATGAGTCCTCTTTTTTTTACTTTTTCAGAATGTTCCGTGGAAGTCAACTTGTTCTACGTAAATTGTCTAACATGAGGACATTGAGTACCTTATGCTTTCTTATCCTCGTGCTCCTTTGGTTGTCTGGGACACCGCCGTTATTCTTTTGTGTTCTCCGCTCATGACATTTTTTCTGCCGTGGGAGACTTGTCTTGTGATCACCTTTCTCTTCAGTCGCTCTTAAAGAATGTCATCCCTCTCCCGACCTGTCGAGGGTCAGCGCGGAAGTTCAAGTTCACGAGACGTGGGTTGTAAGAGGCGCAGCATGTGCAGTACGCGGCGGGACGTTAAAGAAGCCCGGCCGCCGATCGCGTTCCGGTGACTGCACCTTCTCCTCCGCGCCTTATCTCTTTTTGCATCGCGCGTTTATTGTGCGCGTCGGGTCATGCGGCATGCCCGCGGGCGAGGCGTCTTCGTCTCTGATTGAGGACCGCGCTGAGTCGGCAGTCGCGGAGGCGGCAGCAGCCGGGGCGACGGCGCGGTGGCACCGTCTGGCGCGATCGGGCCCATCTGGCGTCGCGCGAACGGGGATTGAAAAAAGTTTTGACGCGGAGAAATAAAGGACCGAGTGTCGTTGCCGCTGCCTTGCGGAACCGCCTCGCCGCCTGTGGCGCTTCCCCGCGTCGCCGTTATGAAGCGCGCCGCGCCGCGTTTCCCGCGCCCCGTTACGGGATTTCGCCCCCGCACCGGGCGGCCCCGCGCACGCCGCAGACCGTCCCCTTGCGCAGGGCGGAATGGCAGAAGAACGACCTGAGAGGCAGCATTGCCGCTACGTCTGCAGGAACTCTGGCGAGGGGTCCTAGGGTTCCGGCCCGACGATGGAAGATTTTTGACACGAGCTATCTGACTGGAATATCTCCGACCTGCATCAAGCGAATGCCGGAGCAGTACCCTGACAAACGGGTCTCGAACTGCGCGCGATCTTTCGTTCTTTTTCTTCCCTTCTTACCCTTTGCGCCTGCAAACACACACACACACACGCACACGTGCACTACACTACTCCTCTAATTGGGAGCTTAGAGCTTGACCCGGATGGAGCGGTGCGCCGCTGGGGAAAATACTGGAGAGAGAAATTTACCTTCAACTGACGTGCATTTCGGCACCGGATCTGACCACCCAACGGGGGAGGCCCACCGCCACCTCAAGGGATAATGCATTCACTACACTACCGGGCTACTGACCAAATACCAGTCAGTCGTTTGTGCAAGTGTTGCTTGACGTTGGACCAACAAACCCCAGAATCAGACCCAACATTCTAAAAATGTTTTCCTTCCGCCCAAAAAACACACCACAGTTTGCGCCACTGTTCTGCAAGCATAGAATTTGAGGAGGAACTCAAATTTACTTTAGTTTCGCGCCTTTTTGATTTAACAAAGTATAAAATTCTATCGAGCAATCTTGAGTGCGAATTAACTGGCTTCCTTCTTCCATTCCCAGAATCTGACAACGGCGTGGTTTCAGGCACTTGAACATGTCGTGTTTCCAGATAACATTTAACTGACTCCCGTTACTTAATCGTGATACCTAGATGAAACCTCCTAGGATTGTGTCGGAAAGTGGAATGCTTTCAAGGAAGTGCTGAAGGCGACAGATAGTTTCTTCTTCAACGTTAAACATATATGTCACTTCACGATCTTCACCCTTGTCCCCGTGTAACTCGTGTTTCGCTGTACCAGATACAGTGAGATAAGACTGGGTCGTTTTACGTTACCTAAAAGAAAAATACTAATGGCATCCGTCGCTTTGTCTTCGCCTTGCTGCTACTCGCATTGCCTTCAGGGGAAACGCCACGCGGGGAACAGAAAAGAGCTGTCTAGGTGCAAAGCAACTTTGTGTCCTGAGGCTTATATGAACACGTTCCATTGTACCACCCGCACACAAGCATAAGGTAGCGTTTCTTAGTGAATATTATTGCCATTGGTATTTTTTTATATTGTAAAGTAAATATTACAGAATTGAAAATAATAAATTTATCGAATACATTAGTTAGTTATTATTTCATTTTTTTATTGAATTTATAAGTTTATTAGACATGCTCGTTATTCTTTATGACCTCTCTCAGAGGCGCACTCAGGATTTTTCTGGGGGGGGGGGGGCTAGAGGCGACCAGTCGCCCATCCATCTTGATGTTTTCTTTTTTCATTTATGCTGAATATAAAATATATTTTTATTTGTTGACTTATAGTTAATGTTTGTAACGTAATAATTTGATACATTCCGTTTCTTTCATAAATTGCATTTGTTAGAAAATTAGTAAAAGATTTTTTTTTTGATGTATCATTGATATGGGGAGAGTGAAGCCCCCTCCCCTCGTTTGGGTGCGCTGCTAATTTTTTTGGTTCT
Source organism: Gryllus longicercus (assembly GCA_038098605.1). NCBI lineage: Eukaryota > Metazoa > Arthropoda > Insecta > Orthoptera > Gryllidae > Gryllus > Gryllus longicercus. The sequence continues at coordinate 550,989 of JAZDUA010000148.1, read as the reverse complement.
TTGATATGAATACACTGCTTCTGGCCGGGCGGGCGTGGCTCTTGGCTCGGCCAGCCCGACCCCCGCCCCGCCCCGCCCCGCCCCGCCCCGCCCCGCCCCGCCCCGCTCTCCCTGCCTCGCTCCTCCGCGTTGTCGGCAGCGGGTTGTTCAACCTGTCGGCGACCGATAGCGAGCCCGATAGCGCCGACATGACATTAAATATTCATTAAAGATGCCCGCTCGCCCGCCCGCCCGCCCGGGCGGCTGGTTGCGGCGGCGGCGGCGGCGAGTCGGCCCCGCGCGGGTAATTACGGCCGAGCTGCTCTCCCACAGCGCCCGACGGGCAGACGGCGCTGCGTCATTGCGCGGTGTCGCGCCGCCCCCGCACGCCCTCCGCGCGTCGCACGTCGCTGTGAGTGCTGCTCAAACAGGAAACGCTCATTGCCAACATTACACACTTCACAGCTTCTCAGCAATAGCCGCCAAGATCTGCTCTGCTTATTTTTTAATTTTTTAAGAGCTTTGCTGTAGTTCTAATTAGGTAATCGGTTAGGTGATTCGTTCGTGGATTGGTAGAAGCCGCAGTCACGCTTAGGACGCTATTCAATTTTTCAATTCCTGATGCGATCTGTTGACTTCCCAACTTTTGTATGAGCATAGGTCCTTCACCTTAATTGATCATTGTATATTGGCTTTACCGCGCCAGCATGTCAGTCTTTTCTGCCAAATATTACGAATGCTCATCAAATCTATTCTTTGAACTTCGAGCATAATTGATTATATTACAAGTTCATTAGATAAATTGCAAACTTGGTCCAACTATCTTCTTACTATGCGAGTGAGAACTAACGAAATTTTAAATGTTCTAATGAGAGTTCGTTTAACATATATTCCATAGTGCCCTACGCTCTCGCAATCTCGTTATTTCCGCGTTTCTGCAGACTGCGACATGACTTCTGTGAAAGGGATTTACAGACTACCTCCCTACTTCTGAAGTCGGTCAGACTTTCATAACGACCTTTGAAAAGGTGAAGACGAGGTATACTTAAATGTCGCATGTGCACGCAACTCATTATTCGTATAATATTCCCGGAAACGTGAACTTCATGTTCCAAATTTTTAATCTATGCATATTCGAGGTTCTCAGTGCTCGATTTCATTTGAGGGTCTTCATTTAACAAGTGGATTTGCTTAATAGATGTGTTTGCAATTAGAGAACGAAATTTTGTGCATTAAAAACGCTAAAACAAGGCGGGCCGCTGGGAGAAGGAATGTAGGAAATTAAACCCCTTCACCAAAATGATACAATATTCCAGTAATTAATAATCTTTAATTTAAAATGATAATAAATTAGCTTACGTTAGCTGACGTTCTTGATGTTGTTCGTATATTGTTTATCACAATCCACTTTTAGAAAGGATAAGAAAATTTAAGATGTCCCCCGTTCTTTCCATACTGAATATAGAAGTAATTTTGCTTAGTTCCCGCTTCTTCCCCTTTCTGCCCCAGCCCGCCGCAATTGGCCAGACTCCGCCTCGTGTACTCCCGTTCTGCCCCACTCGACCCCTACTGCCGACCATGTCGTTAACTACATTACCGTGCATTACAATTTTAAAAAGTGCGAAAAAAGTACGTGAAATTGAAGGGTCTTATATTCATTTGAGATTACAATGAATTGGAAATTCTCGGTCCCAAACAACAGTAAGGTGACCACGACGTTGTGGGGACGCTTCGAAACTACCGCGGGAGTTGGGGGAATGTTCCAGGGTGCACTGGCTCTTTATCCTTCGCGTCATTTTGGAAAGAAATGATTTACCGGTCATCTTCATACCATATAGCACGGAGTTTTACACCAAGGGATTATGAAATCATAGTTTTAAACATTGGGAAAATTGAAAGTATTCGATATTGCTCATGATTTTATGGTATGTACAGAAAAAACGGAAACGTTTTGTTTGTATGTTGGTAAAGAATAGATACATTTTAGCAATGAAGAAAATTTTATCCCACCCCTTTACTTATTTGTACCCCGTGTCCTCGTAATATAATTATTGTTTTAGTGGAAGAAGCCGTGACATCTGTTTTTGTAAGGAAAAAAGCTATCTGACAAATGTCCGAATCAAATAGCTTTCGCGATACGGGCTCCTCGTGTCGTAGGCGGAAACTCCCGTTGTCTTCTCATTACGCGAACGGCGGTCAGTCTCTGTGCTCGTTTTGGTGAGTCTGCCGCCTCCCATCTCCAGCATCACGAGAACGCGTCGCGCCGCATACCTGTCCCGTCAGGGCAGCTGACGGGCGCTGCCATCGCGAGCCGCTGCCGCCGCCGCGCACTTCCTGCCCGGGCCCTGCCCTCGCACCAACCACACCTTTAGCCTCTCCACTACTCCACCCTTCTTGCTCGACTCCAACCCTCCACCCTGGGTCCCACTCTCGGACCCCTTCTCCCACCCCCTATCACCCCACCCCGCCCCTCCAACTCGTAAACGCGGGGCCACCCCTGGATGGCACGCAGTGCGACGGTGGGAGTGCGCTGCGCTCAGTACCTAGTAATTGCCGCGGCGGGTTAATGAGCAATTGCGCCCGTCAGCCCGTCTCACACTTGACGGTTATAAACCGAAACGGCGCGGCGCCGGCACTTCTTAACAAAGACAAATGAAGCTCGCAGCGATGGCGGCGACGGCGGTGTCGGAGGTGATGGGGATGAGGTGGTGGTTGTTTAGACGGCGATGGCAGCAGCGGGAGTCTCTGACACCAACTGCTACAATTATACAGTTTCCTGCGCTGCAACAGGGATCGTAATTGTGAAGAGACCGCGTCTGGATGGCAAAACTTCATATGAGACCCTTAAGGTCATGGAAGACTCTGGACTCGAAGAAAGTTTATTTTAATGGTAAACATTAATTAATATTGTGAAATATTTGATTAGTTGCCGTGGCAATTCCCTGGACAAAAATTATATTAAATAATGCTAACTACTATTGCGTGGGCACCACCTTTCAGATAACTTTTACTGATAAATTCTGATAACAATTGTCCGAAAAAATGTGTATTCAATGAGGCAAAGTGGAACAGTTTTTACGAAAGATATTTTCATATAGATTTCCTAAAATCAGTCATGTCAATGTAAAAGATACCAAGGGAGTAATAGGTTCCCACGTTCAGCCGCCCAAGGACTCTTTCCATTGATTGATGTTTCCAGGCGCAAATGCTGCGTGCGGTTCGTGATCCGATTGTTAGGATACTGCTCCCCCACTTGCCCGATATGAATTTGAGTAACCACGGAAAACCACAGATCAGTGCATCCGGCCGCTAGAATTGTCCTCCAAACAGAGGCCGAATTGGACGTCGCTGCCTTGAACTCTGAGCCCTCCCGGCCACTGTCGCTGCAGGGGCAAGGGTAACGACGCCGGTCGCCCTAAAGGAGCTGAGTTAGCGGGCGCGGTGGGCGACGAGGCGTAGTGTGCTGGCGGCGCGGAGCCTGGCACCGCCCCCGCCGCTCTGGTAGATCGATTTCGTCCATAAAACCCACGCGGATGGCCTTGGGGATGAAAGTGCCAGAACAGATCGCGATAAGAAAATAAAACTGAAGTTGAAGATGAAACGTCTTCTCTTGGACTCACGCGTCCCATGTTCAAAGACGTCCGTTGAATACTGGGTGTCAATGGAGAGGCGACGTGAAATCTGTTTGATCTTCCAAGACCAGAATTCTCAGTAGCGTTTGAATATCTAGTCATGTTTTGTGTTGGAAACGACGATTCGTTTTCATTAATTCTCAAGATGTTAGTTTTTTCATAGAATAAGAACAAATAGTTTATTCCAGGTCATTTACGAAGCCCACCAGACGCTCCCCCTGACGTGAAGTAGATGTTAGCAGTCATACTTTCGAGAAACTCTTTTGTGCTAAGATTCTCTTTAATTTTCAGAAAAGTGAAGCAAATTATTTCAGATACTAGCTGACTGTGGCGTCACCGACGTCACGTTTTCAAAGTAGTTTCATGTTTTGAAATTGTCTTTCAGACTTCATTTCTTTCATGCCTTGCTTTTTTTCAAATATGCTCTTACAGTATCTGACAGTCGCTGATAATATGCTCTTACAGCACCTGGCAGTAGCTGATAATATTATACTTCCGTTCACAAATTCCAAACACCCAAAGGCCTCGTATATTACCTTCATATAGGATATGATCTGATAATATTGCAATTTCGAAATTACAACAGCCGTACAAAATATTTGGTGGTATGATGCATATAGTTAGAATGTATGATGAAAATAGAATTTAGTACAGCTATATTTTAACGTCTTGTTATCTAAAATGAACATAAATGTTCGCTTTAAAACTGTTCTTCTGCCTTATTCTCTAATGCTAATACTAGGTCGAAAAAATTAGTTACGAAAATTCTGTCGCAAAATCTTCAACTACATTTGATTCCCCTGAGTAGCTTTACCATATCTAGTTCTTTAAGATTTTAAAACACAACAAACTCAATCTGACTTATGTTCTGAAAGCGAATACACATACACGCACACGCACACATGCTCACACACACACACTAACTATATATATATATATATATATATATATATATATATATATATATATATGCCGATCAGATGGCCGAGATCGCTAAGGCAGTAGTGCCGGAGTGGTCTCGGACCAGAAGATCGCGGGTTCGAGTCCCGCCTCGGGCATGGGTGTATTTGTGTGTGTTTGTATGAGTGTGTCGTCCTTTCACCCCTCATTATCATCATCATTTCATCTTTCGTACCCCCAGGACTAACAACCCTGGGGGATAAAAATCGGATCCAGCTTAATGCTGGTCCCCCCCCCCCCAACGAAGTGTTCGCAAGCACCTGCCACCGTGATATTAAATGAAAAACTGAGCCACGGTAATTGCTTGCCCTGCGTGGTCCTAGTTGGCCGAAACGAAAATAATATATATATATATATATATATATATATATATATATATGTTTATAAATTAACATTAAAAGGTGAATAAGTCGTAAGTGAAATTAAATTGAAAATCGATCTTTGCACACTTAAGAAATGTATTCTCGAGTATTACGTACAGTTCTTGTTTTCTTTGTATTTACTTGATGTTTTTGAAATTTAATGTTCCAAGGCAATTTGCAAATGTATGACATAAACTATGCATGACATACGAATATTACGAATTCACAACAAATTCTACCGCACGATTTTCATTGGATATTGCTCGTTGGTCAGCAATTAGTGTTGCCATCCTCGTGGGGGAAACTTATGCTGTCGTGGACTGAAAATAACCACGGAGTGGCGGGTTTAATCACACCTCCTACATAGATTTATTTAGGTGATATTAGTGTAATTCATTCTCTACAAAGTAAGATAACACCGCTAAAACACGCAAAAGCACGTTTTTGGAAATTTCTGAGAATTTTCTGTCCGTTCGAAAACAAATTATCAAAAGACCTAGACGTGTCGAATGACACATAATGCCTCTCGATTTGTGAGCGGGAAGTGTTTTAACACCTAAATGACGAGTTCGATTCATAAAATTCGAGCTCGATTCTAACTTCTAATTTTCTTAATCTTGAAGTGAAATATTTAGCATGTGATTATTCAACGCGCGGAAAGGAAATGAGAAATTTATTATATCCTGCATACACCCGCAATTTGCCTCATCACACAGATGTTTACTAAGAACAGTTACTTGGTTGTACATAGATAGACGGAGAATAAATAACACACCACGTCATTGTCTCAAAAGGCATTTTATTAACTTGACCCTGGAGTAAGTCACAAAAAAGCATCACATTAATAACGACGTCCCACTTTGTCTACCTGCAGCCCACAGCAAACATTTCCTGCAGCCATTCTCCCCGCCGCGCCGAGTTAAGTTGGCGCGCGGCGCTGCCTTCAAGTTGAACATCCATCCGATCGTGGCCCTGGCTCGTCCATCATGGCATGCCTGTTTCTCGATTTCCCGAGCTAATGCCCGCGGCGCGGCCCACGACTTCGTGCGGGCGCTGCGACGAAGATCGACGGCGCTTGTCACAGCGGCGCCCAGGGACCGTCGCCCATTCACTGCCCCCCGTCCACCTACAGACTTCGTTCCACCCACAGACTCCGTGCCACCCTCAAACTCCGCTTCACCCACACTCCCATCCTCCCAGAGCAACCCCACCGCAGCCTCTAGCCCCTCCGCTGCCATCCACTCAGCAGTCCAACCCACTACAGCCGCCTGCTCGCCGTTTTTCGAACGTCTCTTTTCTGTTCGTCCGTGAACCGTCTGTCTTAATTTCCCGCCGGATTCATGATTTTTTCCTGTTCATTTTCCGCACATCTTAGCGACTTAAGTTCTTCCTCTGCGTCGGAACGTGAAACTTGTCCTGAACGTGTTCTTCTGTCGCTGTATGGAGCAGAAATCTAGCGGACGATTGCTCTGATGGGTAGTTTTTCGTGGTTTCTCTTATCAATACCAGGTGAATGCCGGAACAGTACCGTAACGAATGACCCATGCGCGAACTCTTGCTCCTTGTACTTTTCCCTTTCGTTACACAAACATACACACATTTTAACCCACTACACTATACTACACATATCTGAAGATACTAAGTTTTGTGCTTAGAGCTTGTCACGGCTGGGGCCCTGCTTCGCTAGCAGAAATACCAGGAAGGGGAGCCCCCACGAGGCAAAGTATAGTTCGGCCTCAGATCTCACATTGTAGCGGAGGATGAACACCAACACCTCTCTGCATATAACATGCACTATACGATCCGAACTAATGACAAGTTGTGGCCTAGCTGCTGACGTTCCCGATCTTTTGTAATTGTTTACAAGAAGAGACGTCAGTCATTGCAGTTCACACAGTTGTTCATCCAACTGAGAAACGCGGCAGAAATTTACTTCCAATTCTATTGTCTTTAAGCACCCAATTATATCTATGATTTTTTTTAAATGTAGAAATTAACTACAATCTATTGTATATTCCTAGCAATCCACGGAATTTAGAAAAGTGAAATCGTAGTACGTGAAGAATGTAGGATTTGTCCTCATGTGAGCCATTTCAGTTCCTCGCTGCTCCTTTCTGAGGATCTCTCTCCCCCGAGGGACTTGCTGTGCGTCGTGAACCGCCATTTGGGGGCTGAGAGCGACCACGAGACGTCCGCCCAGCAGCCGTGTCCCGTCTATCTCCCTTCTGCTCGAGGCGCCGCACAGTGGAGCTAACGTGCTACATGTACTCGCATATGATGGCATGTTTCATGCGATTTCCGAGCAAGCTTTCATCGGGGAAAAGGTTTCGTAGAATTGGAATATGTGTTAATCAATAAATCAGATAACATCAGTCCAAATGTGTATTTACTTTCAACGTTCATTTTCAGGGTTGGAGATGTCTAAATAATAATACTTACGTAAAATGCCCAATTTTGGCTGACAGTGTAGTGCATAATAAAAGGTTTCTTTTCCTGCAGGAGGGTAGCATTTTAACGGAGTTGAATTCAGTAATTCAGGTTTCAATTTACCTGCAAATATTGTTGATGAAAATATTGTATTTTATGCTGAATCTTCTCGGTAATTTATTTTCGATTTCCTTATGCCTTTGTAAATGTATCTACGAGTATTTTGAGATTTATTTAGCTATGTAACTAGTATAGAAATGTAGTATTTTGGTGAACGAATGAAATGTTGACATGTCATTTTGAAATGAGTGCACCAAAGACACTTGCTTACGAGTTGTGAACATATTTGTAATACGAATTCATGGAAAATTAGTAGTATATCATCTCGAGATCCATCACAATATGCGAGACGACAGACTTGTTGATTGAGTCCTCACTGTGTTTCGTTTCCTTCGTTGAATGCAGTGATTTATTTACATTGCGGTTCGCCAACCGCATACTAACACTAGGGAAGGGAAGTACTAGCATCCACAGATGCGTGCTAAAAAGGATTGTAATGTTATATATTGTCTTGAAAGTTGCGAAAAAACTTCTTAACTGCCGTCATTCGTTAAGATGAGTAAAAACAGATCCCACTTCATGGAACTGAAGATCCCACTTCAAGAAAAGTATTTTTTTCTCCTTATAGGGTGGTATTACGGAAATTGTTGGGGCACGTCGTCGATATCACAAATACTTGGTTATTTCCTCTTATGTTGACTCAATATTGAACGTTAATAATTGATACAAAAGATGTTTGTGATGGAAATAATATTTATACTAAACTGTCATAAAAATAAAACAATGGAAAAGGGGATATAAAAAGGAAGAGGAGGCTTGTAAAAGCATTATTGTGAATGTTGAAAGAAGAATACGTGAATAAATCTGATGTAAATAGTGTGTGAAAAGTATTGTGGATATATTGGACTATACGTGAAAATATGTTTTAATACAAATAGTCCTTATCCGCCGTACTGCCTCTTTCCGCGTGGCTGTTGCTTGTTCGCCCGTTTCCATTTGGGGAAGTGCGGGGCGCGGGCCACCCACATGCAGCGCGCGGCAATTGCCCGTGGAGGATGCGCGATTCGTCGCGGGGGAGGGCGCGCTGGCGGCCGTGAAAGGACCGCCCGATGCAACCCCCTCCCATGCCACGTGGGCCTATGCGGAATATCACTTCAAACACGGTTGTTGTTTGTTTTTGTCGATTTATAAGTAACAGGGTGTACTCGGTGGATTAGAAAAGGTCTAGTGAAGTCGCAGCTATTCATGAATTCAATAATATTATCTGATAATAAATTTCGGAAACAATGGTAGCGACGTAGAGGATGGAGAGGGCGGCGGTTAGAGAAGTGGTAGTGGGAAGTAATGTCTGAAGCATCTTCGTATTATTCCTTTCCTACGATTTTTTTTTACTAATGAAGGACAACAAAGCAATTAAAGGGCTCAGTAGAACAAGGGCTCTCCCACATTTTTTGTGAAAGTGAGTTATAAGCATTATACAAGACTTCAAATATTATTATTTTAGTGTAATACATTATTTAAATTCAGTATGGACTTATATGCATGTGTACTGCGTTTAAAAGTTTAAAAATGTACTGAGTTATAAAAGGGAAGTTCAAATTCCTCAATATCTCAGAACTGTTCCAAGGTGGGGATAACCCCTTGTTGTACTGAACTCTTCAATTGTATTCACCACGTTATCATTTCTCAGCGTGACTTTTCTATAACGAATACATCCCGTTTTCATGATGTTGTACTGAGAGAATCGTGAGTAAAATTGAAATGGAAATAAAACAACTTAATGTATTTGCGAGTATTAGGGGATCGGAAGCGGATCATCCTTCGGCCAAACACACTCGCACACTTCTTCGCCGCTCGACAATAACGGTGCCAGATGCTGTCGCTGTCACGTGGGGCAACTGACAATTTATTGCTTGGATTGTGATTGCCGTTAAAGTGGTCCGCCATTTATAATCTTGAAGTGACTTAATGAGGTTGTTTTGAGTGTATCATATTAATCAGAATTAATTCGTCCATTATTCTTTAGTATATATTTTTTGCTACAAAAGGGAACGACTGTTAATTACTACACCGGGAGGTATTACTGGCAATTTTACGGACAAATGACATCACATGAATATCTCTGTCAGATCCCTTTTCGCTGTTCCCTTTGCTTCCTGAAATTATTTATGGACTTCTAAGTGCGATGCAGAAATGACTCTATTAATAATGATTTTTCAATTGAATTTTGAAATCCACAGTGAAAATTTGCGGGAAATTATTGTGAGACGTCTATTGTGTGACAAACTCAATTAGTAAGTGACGGTGATCATACGCTGAAGGGTTCTTGTTTGTTAGTTTGTGGCAGTTACGATTCACAACACCCATTTCAACTATTATTATTATTATTATTATTATTATTATTATTATTATTATTATTATTATTATTATTATTATTATTATTATTATTATCATCATCATCATCATCATCTATTTGTGAAAAGAATGGAAGAAGCGTGAATACCAGTACCTGGCTGCACATCGAACTTTCATTCTAGCTTCTGGCAAACACTTGAACCGTAAACTTGGGTTTTCGAAAGCCCCGTTTTTTGGATTCAAGGAGCCTTTACCAAGTAACGGGAAGGGGGAAATTTCCAGTGGAGACGGAACGCTGCCGCAAGAAAGCAGTTGCAGACTTGCATCGGTGCATCCCCGAGGCCTGCGAGCGTTGCCTGTCCCACCACGTGAAAAGGACCCTGTCCCGTGTTAGGTGTTCGTTTATCTTTAAATACTTGTCTTTCTGCGACTTGTGGTCACGTTTCGTGGAGCAGATTGGATTTTTTTTTAAATATCTGCATTTGTTTTGTTAGTTGTTGATTTTTGTAATGTACGAAGTACACGGATAATTATCGCCCATATACTATATATTTATATATTATAGAATAGAATATGTGAAAAAGTCTTCGAAAAAACCATTGTATTGAGACTTCTGGCTATACGAGTATGCAACATTACTTGCATGTTCTTCTTTATGTCGAAGTCTTCAGTGAATGATTTTTATTAATCGCCGCAAGCTAATTTTGAAGAGTATAGTGTTTATAATAGAAATGTGTAAAAATTGAACTACATTCAATTAGCTGTATTTTTCATTTATCAGAAATATTTTTTTAGAGATGTTTTCAATTCTCTAAGTAAATGGCAAGAACCGAGGATGAAAAGCGAGGGAAGAGGTCTTTCCCACAAGTGGTCAATGAATTATACGTCGTGAAAGGACGTAAAAGACGACTTTAACGGCTGGTTGCTTAAGCTTGAATGTTATTCAGGCAGGGACACGTATAAAGTGTTCACCGAGCGCGACATAGTATTTGCGGTGGCGGGCAGTCGTGTTTGGGCGTGACCACTCGTCGACCACGCCACGCCTACTCCACCCCCACGCCCATCATCGTCCTCTGCCGTCGGTCACAATAACTCAACACAGGCCGTCTCCATCCACTGTCGCCCTCTACTCTCCACTCAGCTCTTCGCTCTCCTCTGCTGTCCAGTCTGCTCCTAGCTTTTCTGCGCTCATCGTTTTCCTGTGCCGACCTGAGACTCCCCGCTCTCCTCTGCTCGCCGCTTTCCTTTGCTGTACGCTATCCTCTGCTCCCCGCTGTTCTCTCCCCTCGAGTATCCTCCGCTGCCGCCCACTTGTCCACACGCGTTCCACCTGCCCACAAGCCCCCACCGCTGTGCGACACGGCCCGTGGCCCAGCCCGGCAGAGCACAGCGCGCGCCTTGTGCTTCGCTCCTCCGCCGCCGCAAGGCGAAGGCCGAGCGTTTCATCTCGCTTGACGTTTGGAGAGCCCGCGGATTCCCTCTGCGCCTTCCTCCGTCACCGCGCGGTCTCCGCGCTTTTCGAGGAGCGGCCGTTCCCACGCCGCCCGCTGGCTTTTGAGGTGGTGTGCTGCTGTCTATGCGCGGAGGCGGAGGCAGCCTCTGTAGCAGCTACTTGCATAACGGGCCGCGCGCTGCCCGCTAGTGGCTTCCGTCGCGCACCTGTCGCCGGCCGCCCGGGGTGGGGGTGGGGGCGGTGCGCCGGCGCCTGGCGCCCGAGCGGGAGCGCGTGGGGCGACCTCCCGTTTCGGCCGCCTCAAAGCGCCGAATGTTCTCCCGAGTGGCATTCGCCGCAAGGGCCGTCTGTGGAACGCCGAGCGTACGTGTACGAACACGCCGCCTTTTTATGACTCGTGGCGGTGAGCAAAAAAACCGAGTCGTCTTGCTTGTCACTGTTATGGAGTGAAGAGTAGTAGGGTGCCGTTGCTCTGACAGGGCAATTCTTTAAATTTAACGCATGTTGAGGTGTGTAGTTAGAACTGTTCATAAGAAGCTTCATTAGAAGAAGTTATTTCGAAATTCAGAACTTCGTTACGTGTTTCGTTGTCTATTATTATCTGTAGTCTTTTGGTAAAGTTAACATAGTAATTCCAGGAGAGGATCTAATCTCTATGTTCCTGGAAATGCTGTAGGGTTTTTGAGAACAATGAATTACTTTTTTGATAAACTTTAGGTTTATGTCGTTTATATATATATATATATATATATATATATATATATATATATATATATATATCGATTGTTGACTCGATCGCTGAGGCAAACGGCATGTCATCTTCGGGAATGATAAAATAAACACCCGATATCATATACCTTGTTCAATTTCTTATGTATAATAATTTAAAATTCTTCCGGAAAAGAAATAGTGTTACTGACGCTCAATCATTTGGAATGACATGGTTTTGAGACGTGGGCTACCGTTAATTGCCGTTATCTTTGTCATAAATTTTACTTTTAGAGTAACTTACTTTTAGTTAATTGAAACAGTCTTATGAACAATAAAATGAAACAGATATCTTAGTCTCAATTCACTCTTTACTTATTCAAGCGAGTGCACCACATAACAAGCTTCCAGAAGCGTAAAATTTTTCCTACCATTCAGAGTTCCCATCGCCTGCTTCATCGTTGTCCCATAAAATGCCGTGTGTTCCTGAGGCGTACGACTCGCTACAATTGAAGCGGTACTGCTTAGAGCGAGTGAAGAACGCTTCTGAACCAAGCGCACTTCAATTAGCAGTCCAACCGAGATGAGTTGTTGCTTCTTGGGATTTTTGACCAAGAGGTCCATTTTATTGAGTGGTTTGGGAAACACTTCCCTGAAGAGCTCTCGGTCGCCGCCGGGAAGGGGGCAAGCAGCCGACGAGCTCCTGCGGATATACTCACATTGACGTACCCTTCGGACTTGACACAGTTTGTGGCAGAATAGTTTCAGGAAGTACAAGAACGTGCGTGGACTGAAGTATTCCGTTATAGTCCTCAAGAATGCTTCTTCGTGAGGGGATATTCTGTCTCTCATTTCCATTTAGCGCGAACTGATAGGTTAACCTAATTCTATGTATCTTTCACTTGACTAAGTGAATGTGACTATAAAATTGTCGTAAACGCAATACCTTATTAGACTTGCTTTAAACCCTCACTTTAATACTAACCCAATTTAATGAATTGAGTCGAAGTCACACACTTCCTCACGTCACACGCGTCAGTTAAAGTTTATTTATATTTACCTCGTCATATTTTTAATTATTTAGCGTATTAATGTGAAAAGTTTATAATTAAATTCAGTGAGATCAATTTACTTTTCGTGATATGTCGTGGAAAAACATTCCTCCCTGGCCTTCCTTATCTGCTAATTTTATTTGTTTTGTGTGTGTGTGTGTGTGTTTGTGTGTAATGTAAAACAAATTATAAGGTTGCATATTTTAATTCCTTATCCATCAATGTCATCATAATCATTCCATGATGCACCATGTGCACCAAACAACGAAAATGCAGATTTTAAAATCAGCAATCCAATTTTTCAAAATTCAAAGTTGTTTTATTCGTTACTAAAAATAAAATCCGCTAAAGCTCGCCCAGAGCAAGTTATTCAATCCATCATCTCTGTTTCCCAAACATTAAGCGTACAATTGAAGGCGTGCGTTTCCTTCGTATGTTAGCGTCGCGTCGGTGCAACAATAGCAGCGCGTGAGCTCTGCGCAGGTTCAGCGAACCGGGGGGCGCTGCCACTGAGGCGTCTCGTCAAACGGCCGCCCAGCGCGTGCGCCTCTCGCCAGAGCCGCGGCATCGGCGTGGCTCCTTTATTGCGCAGCGCGACGCGACGAGACGCGACGCGTATATCGCTCTGCAACAAGCCGAGCTGCCGCCTTATCTCGTACGGCAATCTGCGATCTGTTATGCTCGCGGCGCGTGAACTTAATCTCCCTCAAGGTCAAGATGATGGATCGATCGGCGACGGGCGAAGTCTGCGCCGAATCGCGCCGCGCCGCCTGGCGCGTTTTAGGAATAATTGAGAGCGCGCGATAACTCGGCCAGCTGCGTGTGCGGTGTGCGCAAGGACGGATTGTCGAGATCGCTTATCGCCCACGCCCAGAATGGTATTTGGAATGTATGCTGAAATTTCGTAAAGGTTCCAAGACTTCAATTGTTGGGGTGATGACGTAGTTGTTGAGAATAGAAAATCAATAATTGTTACAATCAAACTCGTCAATCCATTACACGAGCAACAAAAAATTGCTTTATTCTTTGTTTTTCTCTGTCTGTAAGAAACTGTAATAAATATTTTTTTAGCATCAAGAAAGAGCGAAACATGTCGCTGGGTTCCTAAGCCTTCTAATCACTGTTACAAATAATATGATCATGATGTGGGCTTATTGTAATCCCGTTTATGACATTACTAACATCAAAAGCTTAGTCCGGAATTCGGGTGAAAAGTCCAAATGTTTTTGCAAATGGTATGAAATTTAGTTGAATCGAATGAGTGAAAACCCTTCATCTTGAGTAAGTCCTCATCTCTGAAGGAAACGATCTTTCTCGATCTTCGCTCATCACATGTTTTAGTTCATTCTCCGAGTGGTTTTTGATTGTAATTCAAACTAGCTGAGCTTTTCGCATCCCTCTAGAACCCCTAGGCACAGAAAGTAGCCATTTAATGTCTTCTTACCCTATAGGCAAGTGAGGAAAGAATTGAGCAATTGAACAGAAATATAACAATTGAAGGCATGGAGATTTTCAAGAATTGAAGTCGCGGTGTAGGAGAGCTTGGTGGTTCCCGAAACATGCATTTAGAACTCTCCTGTCCACAACTGGATACACAGCCGGGCGTCGGCGGCGCAAGGGAATGCGCTACTCCGTGTGGAGAGACTCGTGCGCGGTGCGTGGAAGAAAGTCGGGCGGCGGCCATTGTGCGGGTGGCAGGGCGAAATCGCGGCCCGCCACAAAGCGCCGCCCGGGACACGTGTCCACGCGCTCCCCGCGCCCCCCTTTGGCGTGGATTACAGGACTGCGGCTGTGGAGCACGCCTCAGAGAGCGCAGGGCTGCAACTGGACCGCTGCGTTGTCTCTCGCTAGGGAGAACCAGGGTTGCGGTCGCGGTGGGTGAGGCCTTCACATTACAAACAGCTAAGTCGAATTCGGTCGCTGCCGGGAGGTGATTTCTAACATTCGGCCGCTCTGATCGGTGGTTTTTCGTGGTTTAACCAAAACCAGGCGAATCCCGGAGCACAACTAACAAATGGGCCGTGCACCCCGCACGATCGTTCATCATTCTCCCGACCTCCATTTACACATGCCCACATGTACTGCACCATCGCATATGTCGGGAAAACCAGTCGGGAGCTTAGAGCTTGTTGTTGCTGCTACACCGCTGGCGGAGATACCTAGAGAAAGCCGAGGTGTAGGTCGGCGCCGAATTCCACACGCCAGCGACGACGCACCCCACCGCCTCCTGAGTCATAACGTGCTTTGCACCTACGGGGAAATGACCGTAGCATTTGACGCACCCTAAAACGTGCCCTCAGTGAATCCATTCCCGTTCTCTTTAGGCACCGCTGCCGCAGTCTGCAGGCTGGAGTGCAACTCCCGATTGCTGTTTGCTGTGGCAAAGAAGATGCTCGGCAGATCTGATGCGGGTTATTCAGTTTCCCCTGACTCCCCCTCCCTTTGTTCCATCATATTTCTCACCATAGTGAAATAATACTCGAATCATTGTCAGTCTTTTGAATGAATAGGAGTTGGAATATGTGGAATTGTAATAAAAAGAATAATAGAAGTCTCAATCGCCTCTGGTTTCCTTCTTTGAAGTCTTTCCGCTGTATTTTCTTCGTGGTTTTCGTGGTTATTATTATTATTATTATTATTATTATTATTATTATTATTCCTTTTTTATCAATTAAGATTGCGTGATTCATTTTGATATCGTACCTACAACCATTCCCTCCCTCGGTTGTTATTTCTTCCTTAACCCTCGGTCATGTTAGCGCTCTGCTCATCTTGTGAAGCCTTTGTCGTTTTCGCTGACGTGTGGTGTCACAACGTTCTCTCTAACGCGAGCATTTGTAAGTGCCCGCTCGACAATGGGGCTTTGCTCTTCATGTAGGTCGCATGTCAGGAGAACATCGTTGGACTGTGAGAGGCCTTCAAGTACCCTTCAGCCTGTAAGTGCTCTTGCACATTTGTCACACGGAGGTGTTGTCTGTGGTTTTGGAAGGATGAAATTTGGTTTGTGGTAAATATATGAAGAGTTTTAAAAAAGGAGTGAATTTCTTTCGAGATTTATATTTGAAGTTCTTATTGTTTTTCGTGAATCACCGCTCGCTATTAAATGCTGATGAAATCCGAAACTAATGAATACAAGTTCCAGTGTATTGTATGTGGCGGAGTGTTGACCGCTAGGTGTATTCAGCCGCTGTCTGAAGAAAATCAAGCGACGCGCTGTTCTGAGCGATAGGAGGTTGGGGATCGTACGCGATCGTTCGTGTGTATTCTTGTCTTATCCCTTACTTACACTACACTGTCACTCGCGAAGGGTGACCAGTCGGGAACAGAGCTGTTTGGCAGGGGTGGAGAGACCCTTGGATTGGGAAAACTCTTGCAAGCTGACGTGTAGGTTGGCGCCGCATCTCGTGTTCTAGGAGAGAAGAAGAACCACCCACCTCCACATCCCGGGATATAACTTGCACTGCAGTTATGCGACTAATGGCCATTTGCAGTTTACGCAGCCGCCAATTCAAAATGATAGATGAATTCGAGAACCTAATTTGATGGTGTGAAGCTTTGTCACACATTTCCTTGCGTCGCCCCTGCGCGGCGCCGTGGGTGCGTGTGCAGCCCGGATCGGGCGGCGGACAGGAGGCGGGCCGCGCGACCCGCTTCGGGGGCTTGAGCACCCGGAACCGCCATTGTGGCCAGGCGCTAATGGGCAGGCGGCGCGCGCACAATGCCCAGCGGACGGGCGGGCGGCGCCTTCCTTTCGGACGAGGCGGCTTTCCACGCGACGGCGCGGCGCTGCTCGCCCCTTCCGAGATGCATGGCTTCATTTGCGCTCGGCATCGCCCCAAAACACACGTTCATAGTGAAAACTTTGATATTAATTGAACATCGCTCCAACTCCGTCAATCATGTTCTTAAAATTGATTTAGGACCTCTCACAAAAATGGTCGTGCAGGGGGGTTTGATTCGGCAGAGGTCGTGTTTATCAGTTTATAAGTGTAATAAAAATGTTGCTTAAGTACTATTGCAAGAAATAAAACATATCTAAGAACACGTTACTTGATGAATAATCATTAAACGAATATATTTTGTAAAGGACGTAGGTTATTTCTATTCAACATAATCTGACTGACCATCAACACATATTTAGTATAACAAATGAAGCTTTAAAAAGCTTGACCTAATTATTTGAAATTCCAATAATTTCAATGACACCAAGTTCAATACTCCTTTTTAATAGTCTTATGCATGCAATATTGGAATACGCTTCAGTTATTTGGTCTTCGTATTGCATATCACTAAGTAACCAAATTAAAAAATTCAAAAACGATTCGCAAGGTATTTATATTACAAAAAGTTCAAGCAAACTGCTTATGAAATTTCTTATAATATTTTAGTTACAGAATTCAATCTAACTATTCTCGCCAATGTAGTCTTGTTGAATGATTGTATTTAAAAGTAGTGGATCCGGCAATGATTCGCTATTGCAATGTATTGCACTTCACATGCTACTAAAGCGAAAGCAATGTATCACATATTACTGAAAGACTTTCTCGCGAGTGTGGTTCTCTCTCTCTCTCTCTCTCTCTCTCTCTCTCTCTCTCTCTCTCTCTCTCTCTCTCTCTCTCTCTCTCTCTCTCTTCTCCTCTCCCTCTCTCCTCTCCCTCTCTCCTCTCCTCTCCCTCTCTCCTCTCCTCTCTCCTCTCCCTCTCTCCTCTCCTCTCCCTCTCCTCTCCTCTCCCTCTCCCTCTCTCCTCTCCTCTCCCTCACTCCTCACCCTCACTCCTCTCCCTCTCTCTCTCCTCTCACCTCTCTCTCACCTCTCTCTCCTCTCTCTCTCCTCTCTCTCTCCTCTCTCTCTCACCTCTCTCTCACCTCTCTCTCACCTCTCTCTCCTCTCTCTCCTCTATCTCTCCTCTATCTCTCCTCTCTCTCCTCTCTCTCTCCTCTATCTCTCCTCTCTCTCTCCCCTCTCTCTCCTCTCTCTCTATCTCTCCTCTATCTCTCCTCTCTCTCCTCTATCTCTCCTCTCTCCTCTATCTCTCCTCTCTCTCCTCTATCTCTCCTCTCTCTCCTCTCTCTCTCCTCTCTCTCCTCTATCTCTCCTCTCTCCTCTATCTCTCCTCTCTCTCCTCTATCTCTCCTCTCTCTCCTCTCTCTCTCCTCTCTCTCCTCTCTCTCCTCTATCTCTCCTCTCTCTCTCCTCTCTCTCTCCTCTCTCTTTCCTCTATCTCTCCTCTCTCTTCCGGGAGAAATTTCACAATGGCGGGGACAGAATACGCAATGATGACCTCTTAATAATCGTACTTCACTGTGCGGCGGGTTGCATAGAGATGTAGCATAAAACGCCCTGATCGGGGCCCTTGAGTCTACATAAAATCATCATCAACGCGCGTCTATGTCGCAAGCAAATGCACATTCATATCGTACTGTTCCTATATTCTTCTGGGAAGTGCAAGGAATAAGTGTACAAAGTTTTATCGCAATCGAGTCACCGATACGGAGCGCATTAAGCGCGAACATTCATTTCAAATTGGTGTTGTTTTTTTTCTTGTCATAACTACTGTAAATGGGGCTTTGCCCTGTTGTGGGTAATAAAATAAATACCGTTAAATAGTGTATAGTTTCAAGGGTTTTGTTTGTACAAAATACTGGGAATTGATGTACTAGAGAGCCCGTGATATCTGCCAACGTCTGCTCATATTTGTAAAATAAATATTACAAGATGGCAATAATTCCTGAGTGACAAGTTGTAGTATTCTGTAATTGTGATATTTTCACTTGTCAGCGAAACTCCGTGAACTAGAATTTTCGGTCGTGAAATCCATTTTTTTTCTTTTGAGCTGTAACTTCGCACACATGTGAGGTCTGTTAGTGCTGTTCTAAAGATTGGTGGAGATTCATGCAATTTTGTACCCAAAATTCGGGGTGTCTATATGGATGAATATATTGGCGTGCATAACTCTTGTCAGATTAAAAGCTTTTGAGATGTAACTAAGTAAATGTGTCAAGAGGAAGATCTAATTGTGGCGTTCCGAAGGTCATCAAGGTATTTTAATTGTGGGGGTACTTTACATGATGTCCCTGTGATACTTCCAAAATTTTCTGGAAAATGGATGGAATGTTTTTGCTATTTTGTTTTACTCCAATTGAAGAAAGGGAATTTACAATTATGGAATAGTTCCAATTTTGATTGAAACCCCTGAAATTTTGAAAATTGCAACAGTTCAAATGTATTTTCGAACCTGACCTACACCTCCACTATTGAAGCCGAGATGTCTTTCCCAGTGCAATTTATCTCTCACTTTTTATTTGTTTGCCGCTCATTCCCACTAGTTTAAAATTTAACTCTTGTTTCGGCTTTCGGTAACCATGCCACCTTTCGGTAAGACATCGTATGCCGGGTTTTAAACGCCCTAGCTGAAAATTTGATTCAACAAAATGTTCCTTTCTCAAGAGATACGGTACAGTCAAAATCCAGTACAATCAAGTGTAGTCCTTAAAAATGTCATTTAGTCCTAACTTTTTTCTCACTGATGTGCTTGTGCAACAGTTTGAACCTCGGGATATGAAGCTAGGATTAAAGAGTGTGAACTCGACTCTTGCGTAATGCTAATTGCGCTTTGCAAGAGTAAAAGGAGTGCATCAGAGAACGATTAGCGAGGATTACAACTTTCCCCCATTGTGCTCCTTTGCGTTGTCACGTTTGGTGTACTAATTGCGTCGTGATGAGCAGTCTGGACCATATTGTTTCAAATGCGAACTTAATTACAACGGGAAGATTCGTTTCTTATCACACAGTAATTGAGGCATCCAATGAGAGAGGGAGCTAACTCACAAAATTCAATTACTCACCAATTTATTGACATATTCAATGTGTTGGTAATCGAATACGTCCATAAATCGATATTTGAATTTTGTGGGTTAGCTCCCTCTCTCACCGAAAGCCTCAATTTGTATGAAACAATCATAAATGTCGGTTATAGAAAACGATCCATTAACTTCACAGAAATTCTTCTATTTCATCAAATCATTTGCCATATTAATGTATTTCTATGTAGTGGTTTTTGGCCCGTTTCAACTTTGATACCGATGGATATTAAAGTTATTGATTTAAAATTCGTATTTGCTTTTTCTCGAAATGGGGCGTGCTAATGAGAGTTTGTTTGCTGGCCTGCTGTTCATGCGGGCTCATTTGCGATAAAGAAAGCAAGGAGCATTATGCGGGCGCCACTTATGTAAGTTGCGTAGTTTTCCTCTTTTCTTGTGTGTCCGCCTCATGCAATGTACTTTGTGTAATCTTTGTGGAGAGCTATTGTTAAGGGGAGAAATGAGGATTATAAAGCATACGATACGTAAATAGCATCAAAGCTTTCTCGCTCATTCGAACGTGAAGATTCATTAGGCTAGTAAATTCTGGTACTACTTCTAAAAATTCGAAACGCTATAGATGCATATTATGATTAGGAAGTAACAGGCTTCAGATTGACTTTTTCCCTACAATATCGGTTTTAAACCCATAAAATGAATTTTATATTTTTCCACATTCATTTTGTTTATTATATTATTTCCGTTTTATTATTATAAAATTTAAACTTAATTCTGTCAGGGGCACGAAAATTAATTGGAACATTGTGGTAAGTCGTTTGTGTCTCAGCAGTTAATTCAACATTCATTGTTTTCTGGGAATGCAGAAGTTATCGACTGACCATTGTGATTGAAATGAATTTATACTTTATTGCAGTTCTGTATGCTAAGGTTTGGGCTCGTGCCACTGGAGTGACGGATGGATATGGATGGAATTGATTGAATATCGCTGAGCAATGGTTCGATATCAGGCTGAAGAAGTGGAAGTACTTCGAAAAAATGACGCATTTTCTAACTGTTTGATACGTAGTGGAATCAATTTGAACCCTAGTTCCTGAATGTTTTGTTTTTGATGAAATGGTAACACCACAATTACGGAAACCGAAATACAGATTACTATAGGAAATCTTCAAATCATAACTTTTAGTTTTATCATTCGCACATTGCTACGTCACTGTTAACACTCAATCTTTTTCTGGTCCAAGCTGATAGACGCGAAAAGAACATAGGAACCAGACACATTTTATACTTTCATAGACATAAAAATGTAACCTAACTACGCTCCCGAACAGTTGTAAACAACTCTATTGTTGCCTTTGATAAGTAGTAGTAGCCCGATAAGTACCATTGGAAACGGGACGAGAACCTCACGCAATCTTTTCTTGACTCCTCTTCTCCCTTTACGGACACGTACACTTCCATGCTCTACACTATCACGAATGTGGAGGGCTTAGAACTTGTCTCGGCTGAGGCGGTGTACCTCAGGGGCAGGAAACTGGAGGTTGAAATCCGCGATAGGTAGGTTGGTGCCGGATTTCACGTTTCAGCAGAAGATGAAACAACCAACGCCTGGTAATAACATACTTACGGGACAATGACTCATCAGACGATACGTCTGGAAAGCATATCATGTATTGACGATACGTCCGGAAAATAATCAATCATGATGCATCATAAATTGAGGACAGCACAAGCCTTTTTGCACCCAAAATAAAATATGACGGAGTTGGGCGCGCGGGCACGCAGACGCGCGAGCGGCGCGCCGGCAGCGCCGCGCCTGAGGCTGCGGCGGGGGCGGCAACGAGCGAGCAGTGGCGCCGCGGCGCCCGCCCTCGGGGCAGGGCGTCGCGCCCGCGGGGGGCCGCCGCCGCCGAGGGAGCGCCAGGGTGAGTAGCCCTCGCAGCCAGCGTCGTGTGCGTGCGTGCGTGCGTGACCGCGGCCCCCTCGTCTCGTCTCGTCTCGTCTCGTCTCGTGGCGTCGCGTCGCGTCTCGCCTCGGGGCGCGTCCCCCTCGACCACGCGCGCTCCCCTCCGCGGAACGAGATTGGCCCTCGGCGCGGTGGCCGGAAGCCTACTTGACACACGTCTTGGGGTCGCCAGCGGAAGGCCAAATGTTGCTCTCACAACTTTCTAAGGATATATTTGTTACTTATTTTTTATTCGGAACGATTTGCTCTTCTTTGAATGCTCTGCTTCGCCCGTGTCTATGCCACGAGCCGGTCTTGCTCCAGTGCTTTATCTCGTCCGAACCTTCGCAGATTCTGACACCCTTCTTGTACAACGCGTAATTACTGATACTTAGCTGCTAAAAATTAGGTGAACATTATCTACAGATTTCGTATTGTACAGTCGTACATTTCAATTTTTTTGCGGGGGGCGGTTTCCTTATAAAGATTTTTATTTCAATGGTTACGAAAGGTTTTTATTATTATTATTATTATTTTTATTATTATTATTATTATTATTAGATGAATATGTTTAATCATCCGTTTAGGTTTTAATACTACTTAGATTTTTTGCGAAGACTATTATGTCCTCTTTAAGAGTACATCAAACTCTACTCATTGAACAGGAAACGTGTAGGTCAGTCCGTTACTTCTTTAGATAACACTTTGAATGCTCATGTTAATCTTTTTGGTGATGGGGACAATGGCGAAATCCAGGAATTTTCTTATTGTCATTAGGAATGGAACCCCGAAAATGGGTAAACGTCTGTCACGCTGAATTATCTTCGCATTTTCCTTGATTTCAAAGACATGGCTTAGCATTCGTGGAGGAGAACATTAAGAGGCTTCATGGCGGCAGCTGTGTTCACTTATTTGTGTGAAAATTTGTTGACGAACGCAGTGCGACCTCGGTCTCTGAAACCGCCATTTTGTTACTCCAAACATGATCGACCTGCCGATGGCAGCGAGCGTCCTCGGCCCCGCTGTGGGCAGCCCAGCGCGCGAGGTGCGCTCAGAAATCAATACTCGAGGAGGCTACGAAGAAGTTCGTTTTCAAAGCAAGGGCCTATTTGTAGGCAGACCTGTATCTGGACTTTTTTTGTTGTATTTTTTTTCTTTTAATCAGAATAAACAAATTAAATAATTAGTTTAATAAATCACAATAGAATCTGGATATATTCAGTACAAAGTAGATTGTGCAAGTAATTACTTTCGGAAAAATTGTGTGATAGCAAATCAAGAAGCGAGAATAATTAGCGAGCCACTGTCAGATCGAACACACCCCTCTCGGGTTCTATAATGTCAATGAAATCAGTTATGAATGCGGAGGCTTCCGCAGTCGGAGTTTTTAAGATCTTTGCTCTCCGGACAGCCAAGATCACGCATCAATGAAATCAGTGACTACGCTTGAAAGAGATAAAGAATTTTCTGCAAACAAAATTGACCTCATTATACGAAAGAGCGAGAAGCTGATTCTGGAAAATGATTTTGCTTTTCGTAGTGTATTTCGAAATATTATTTGTATAACTTGTTGCAGGAAGGATTCAATATTTGCCAAGAGGACTAGCATAAATTTCTTGATAAAATACTCGGAGAGAAGAATTACGTGATGGAAGAGTTTTCGTTCCGCCAAGGAAACTACTTGTTTCGTCTTAATTCGTATTTTGTGATTTTATATGTATGTATGTAGGTATACCGTCACTAAAAGGGAACAACAGTTGTTTAATACCAGGTATAGAAAAATAATCGGGGTTCATTAATGCAAAACGTGAATAGCAAATACTTGCAAATACTTGTCGGCGGGCGGTCTTGTCCTTGTAGCCTTGCTGTCGCGTTACGTCAGGTGTGTCGCAAGCAGTGATGCACTGCGTGTGAGAATTGTCAGTACGTGCAATCTGAGTGTAGACCGTATGACACAAAAAACATTTGCATTTTTGAGTGAAAATGGAAACTTTGTGTGTGCGCGTCCCTATACTTGTGACATGGCATGGCCCGAGACCGCGTAGTTTCCTTTCTGTTTGCGCGCGCATCGGCAAGGAGTTGCCCAGGTGGGTGGATGTGATCGTGGGGAGGAGGCGCGCTTATCTGGCGGCAGCCGCCGCTGTTTGCTCGGCCGCCACTCGAAGCGCGGGGCCGGGCCGGGCCTGGCCGGGGGCGTTGGCTGTGGCGTGGGCGCGGGGCGAGGGGCGCGGGGGAGCTGTCTGTCGTCCGCAAGGCCGCGCTCGAGTGGCGCCGGAGGCTGCGCCCTGAGAGGCGGCTACGTTCACGGGCTACGCCAACTGGCTTCTGACGGCCCAGCAGATAATCAGGCATTGAAATAACGTGAAAGTCGGGTGTTTTGAATTATGGAGTCCTGTTTTATATTGGTATGGATATCGATATTTAGTCCTTATCCTTGTATACAAAGGGAAAAGTTGAATAATCCATCTTTGAAACTTACTATAGGTTGATATGGTTCTAAAGAAAATGTATTTTTAAATATTTCCAAGAGGACTTAAGATTCATTTTATATATGTTCATTTAATTGTTTACTTAATATTCTAAAATAAAAAGACAAGAAAGCTTTTTAATTGAATGATTCATTTTCTGTAATGTAAAAAAATTTACCCAATTGGCGCAATGAATTCAGTTAGGGGAATCAGGTTCATGTATCGAATGAAATATCTGTAATGACCCAGAGCCCCTCGGAACAGCCACCGAAGTGGCGGCGCCTTGTGTAGGCGGCGGCTGCGTGCCGCGGGCGGCGACGCGACGCCAGCGCGAGGGGGCTCGTCTTGACCGCCTTCCGACGCGACGCGGGGCGGGGCGGGGCGGGGGCGTGGGACGCGCCGAAAGCAAACCTTGCCTCACCTCACCTCTCCGGACAAGAGGCGTCCGCCGCCGACCTGTGAAAACAACGCCGCTTGGTCCTCCCGTACAGAATGTCACTCTGACTTTTCGGGAGACAACAGGTGGCCGCTGGCGCGCCGAGAGCCCCGTCTGTTGTTCGGAGTGGGCGGACAGCAGACAGCGTGCTGGTCTGCCTCTCCTGCTGGTCAATAGACCCGAACGAGTGATGCGACATCCTCAATAAAACATTGATCTTGCCAATCATCGATTTTTAATAATACATCGACCAAAAACCATCAATCTTTTAAAGTTTGTTCAGTAAGCTCTAACATTAAATACGTGTGTAAAAACAAAGTTAAAACGTCTCTCCATGTGCGAAATTACTAGAGAATACCAGGGCATCACGATGATCCGGGGCGAGGGACAGTAGTCTGCTCTTTGAAAGTAGTACCAACCGCGTTCGTTTGGTTCGAACACAGACAGTGGTACCACTAGTTATTATTTCATCTTTTATCTTTTAATATTTATAAAGATTAGTTTAACAAAATTATCACCCTTCACCTTTTCTCCACAAGTTTCCGAGATTATATGAAAAGTAGTGAGAGTTATAATATCGGAAAAATTAGAAAAGTAACAAAATCAATTCGTTGATGTCACAATATTAAAAAAATCTAACAAAAATCAGACACGTCATGCTGTCTTCTTTACGTATAGTCGATTCTGATTTCCCATAAATTCAGCGTTCGAGTACATGAAGTATCATTAATGCAGCTTTACGTACTATCGTATTCTTGCACTTCTTCCCTGCAGACATGCTAGACATCTATTGAAAAACTTAGAGTAGAAAATTACACTGTTTCATTGAAGGAAGTTTCGTGTTTATATTTAAGAAATAAGGTAAGTTTGGCCAAAATAGAAGATTTCATTATATGTAGTACGCCATAATGGAAATGTATTAATTCATAAATCGCATCCTAAGAAAGGCTTGGTGTATATTTCTAAACTTATACGATTCACGATTACACGTGTGCATTGATTAATAACTGGGTTTCTTTTGACTTTATTTAGGCTGTTCAATAGCTTGCAGTGTCGTACAAACTACTTTTCTGTTTGATCTGGATGGATGGTCATAGGGTCGGCCACGCGACTCAGCTTACAACAGTTTCGCTCGGGGTGTTTGACCATCCACCATATAGTCCGAATTTCCCATCCAGCGCAGCGTTTTCCACCTTTTCTTTCACCTCAAAAAAATCTCATCGGTCAGCATTACGCGTATGACAGAGTTGCAGGTGGCTGTCTACATTTCCCAGGTAGCAGACGTCCATGAGACTGGGAATCAAATGTTGTTCCCCCGGAATGTTAGTCTCAATTCTGGTTGTAATTATGTGCGAAAATAGTGCAAAAAGTGCTGTATACCTGCAATAAATATTTTCCTTGAAATTATGTTGTGTTTTCGTAGAGCACCTAGGGAAACGTTCTTTCTGGACGCGCCTAGTACGCCAGTAGTAGTTATAAATCTAATGTTTTTGGCTGTTATGTTGCTCACGGGCGTTTTCTTCAGTAGCCGTATTTCATTCTTCTATTAGCATTGAGAACGCTGCATATCACGGAGTATTACACGCAAGACTTCTGACAGCATTGTGAGCAGATTGTCGCCAGCAAAGTTCCTCAATTACACGGTCGAGGTGTTTGTCGCTTTCCCACGATTTCTGTCGCCTCCGAAACCAAACAGTGGAGGCAAGAAGTGTCGCCTCCGATAATTGGCCTCCGCTGGGAGGCGCTGCTGCGCCGCGCGAGGCGAGGCGACGCGACGCGACGCGACGCGACGCGACGCGACGTCTTCGCTCTCGGGGACACTGTGCCGCGCGGACCACGAAATTCCGCTCTCGAGGACGCGCCGCGCCGACGGCCAAAACGACCAGCGCGACGGCGGCGAAGGAGGCGGAGGCAGGGCGAAGCGCTCGGCGAAGGCGCTGAAATCCGAAATGCCGTCGCAAATATGGAAATGTGGGTTTTGCTACTTCAAAATTCACATCGTTCAATGTGTTACTGTGTTTTTTAGTTAAGTAATGAATATTAAATGAGATGGTTATTGCATGTATAAAAGATAGAAGAATGGTGGCTTTTAGTTATTTTATGAGTTATAATAAGCTATAATATAAGCATTAGTAAATGCTCGAAAAAATATTTGCATTTCATAATGAGACTACGTAAAAAAATCCGTAAAAATTATTAAAATATTCGGTAACTTCTTTTAGACTGTAAAGGCGAGAAGGCGCTATGTAAAGGAAACAATAATTTAAATACTAGAATACTTCTTTCAGACTGTAAAAGAGGGGAATCGCTATGTAAAGAAATATTCAATGTTAAGAGAAATATTGAAAAAATATATAAAAATGCGCATGTTCGAGTGTTATTTTTTTTAGTTATACTTGTTATAATTTTCTGAAATTGTGGTCGATTAACATATTTTCTTGGATTTCGCGGAGAACAGGCAGAGTCGCTCAAACTTCAATAGGAAGCGATTTGGAAAGCGAAAGTGCTGTCAACATGAGTGAAACGTAGCACTCTAATTTCCAACAAAGAATAATACTACCCTCGTGTGTTTGTTACCAGTGCATTGGGATACTAAGACGTGTTTTAACAAGCACACGGAACTGAAAAAAATATGTGTGCGTTAGAGGCAGAGCTGGGGGTTCTTTTGCGAACGTGATGGCAGCTCGGGCCCACTGCGCGGTGTTGCGCGCAGAGGCGAGGCCAGAGGACGGCCGCGCGGCGCGCTTTTTGCCCGGCGCCGCCGACCCGCCATTTTGATCCGGGCGTTAATTAGTAAGAACCAAAGCGCCCTCGACAATGGTGGCGGGGTAGTCGGCGCCGCCGCCCGCTGCAGCCACCCGCTGCTACCCGCCTCCACCGCCGCGGCGCCGCGCCGGGCCAAATCGAGCAACAAATGTTTCCGTGGGTTTTTTCTTCTTCTATCTTTCTTGTTCGTTTTTTGTTCCCCTCTTTGTGAATTTTTAGTTTGTTTCTTTCTTTCTTGTCCCCCCCCCCCCTCGGCTTTTTCTCTGGCGTGGAGCGAGCGCGTTGCGGCGGAGTCCGGGCCGAAGCTCGGCGGCGCGGCGCGGCGCGGCGCGGCTCGGCGCTGAAAGACGCTGCTTAATGAGTGTTGCTAACGCCGGTAACAATGGCGGGCGCGCGCGGTCGGCCGAGGGGGAGGAGGGCTGCCCCGGTGCGCCGAGTCGGCCTGACGGGATGGGGAAGAGGGAGGAGAAAGAGCCTGTCGGCAGAAGCGACGGCTGTGGAGATAACCCCCGTTGCCTTCTCGGTTCCGGAGGTGATGACGGAGGAGGCGCGTTGGCGAGTGGCGCGGCCAGAACGAAAGTGGGGACGGCCGCGCTGTCAGCAGCGCCCGCCCGCTATCGTCGGCCCGTCTGCAGCGGTGATGATGGCAGCAGTGGCACGAGGTTGGATGCCGGAGAGTAATTGCGACAATTACTGCTAGATTTTCACGAATACCGTGGGCCTGGGGGACGTTTCCCCTTCTCCAAATGTAATTTGGCATTCCTGACG
Source organism: Gryllus longicercus (assembly GCA_038098605.1). Lineage (NCBI taxonomy): Eukaryota > Metazoa > Arthropoda > Insecta > Orthoptera > Gryllidae > Gryllus > Gryllus longicercus. The sequence continues at coordinate 522,799 of JAZDUA010000148.1, read as the reverse complement.
GGATATATCCGACACGTCGCCACCTTATCTATTGCCCTCCCCCCCCCCCAACGATTTGATGGTGGTGCCCCCATGAAACACTAAGAGTCGGGTGTGTGTTGTTGTGTCGAGGCTTACGGAGGCGTGTGGTGATGAAAGCAGCGCCGCTGGGCGTCCTGGACGCGCACGGAGTCGCGCTGCCGCGGGTTCTCACGCCGAGCCGCCCGCCCGCCGTAATTATGAGCGCCCGCGGGCCTGGAAGGCGGCCGGCGCGCTGCCGCGCCTCGCCCGCGGACCAGCCCGAGCGTGAAATCGTGCAGTCGTGGCTCCGGCCGACATCGCCACCGTCCCCTTCACGTAGCAAGCCGCTCTGCGCGAGCCCTTATCGCTGAGCCGCGCCCTGCGCTGTAACAATAATTGCAGTCTCTGGCGCAGTGGGTTTCCTTTCCACACGCGCCCTCGCATTTCCAGGAGTGTGTTATTTGCGAAATATTTCAACTAATCCATTCGTTGAACACGTGAGATGAGATGAGTTAACTGTGCGTTTGTACGTCCTTTCGTCCTCACATTCTTCAATTTTATTACTTACTTTCCAGAGTTTAATGTCCGTACTACTGCATATACAAACTCATCATAATGGTTTTCATACATGTAGTTTTGAAATATATTTGTTATTCTTCGTAGTCATTAATTGTACAAATAAATACTGTCAAAATGTAAATGGTGGTGATATTTTCAGCGTACATTTAGGACCAATATGGACTTTAGAATCGTTTGTTAATTTTCATAACGTTTTCAAGTAACCTTCGAAATTCTGTTATTTTAGCGCCCAATTGGTAAGATTTGGGAGCTTGGGAGAAACTTCCTTTGCCCATACGTCGGTGAAATATAATCATCCCTGTCATTACAACTTACGCCTGCAATTTTATGTTCCAAAAGCGAAAAGCTGAGATTGGCGCCGTGCGTTTGGGTGAGTCGGGGAAGCGAAGGGGCCTGTGAGGCGATGAATGATCGACGCCGCGGCAAAAAGGCGAGTAACGGCCTTTCCTCTCGGCTGGCGGCGGCCGCGGCGCGCGTTCTGGAAGACTAGCGATGGCGGCGGTGGGCCGTCGCGGAATGAATGGCTTTCGCCCGACGGCGAGGCGCCCCTCGAACCGAAGCCGGCTGAATCGCGCCCGCGCCCGCGCCCCCTGCCCAAAGAGTCTGCCGCTATCACTCGGGTACCCTCCGTGCAGGACGCATCGATAATTGCATGCACGCGTTCTATCACGGCACTGACGAGAAAGAAATCTACAACTACAACAACGTTAGCATACGTGTTTAATGAAAACTGCAATTTTATTACATTATTAGTTATTAAATTGAACTGAGACCTGGTAATGTGAACATGGTGCAGTACGCGTCAACGATGCCATGGGAAACTGAATACCTTTTCTTTCTAATTGCATGTTTGCAGCATTCAGAAATCTGTTGCCTACGAACAAGTATTTTTCTCAGTGCGCGATCGGACTAAACATCCAGCCGGTCTTGGTGCAGGACAGTCCGGTAATTACATACACACGAGTCCTAACTTATACATATTTGGAATTTTGAATTGGGAGAAATGGCCGTGTTTTTGTAAATTGTAATTCCCAGAGCGCCGCTTTGTTCTCGTCTTCTCCAGCCGTCTTCCGGGATCTTCTTGTAAAAACATATTTTTACTGAAACAAGATACATACAAGATATTGTGAATGAATTAGAACGTTCTTTGTTATTTTACATATTTTAGTATTACATATTGTGCCTGAAACTACACATTTCCTTATATTTTCACACATTTGTGCTTTGAAACGGTACATTTCGGATGCAATATGTTACTGGAATCCTCTTTCTTACTAAGCAGTATAACGCTACCATGCTTCTATGACCATCAGGTCTTCGCCATGAACTGTGAACTCGTCCTCCCGCTTCGTGAAATCAAGGATGAGCGAATGTTGTGAAGCAGAAGGAATGCCAATCTCTCATTGCTTGCTCACGTTGCGAGCCACTCGATCGAAAATTAACAAACATTTTTTTATAAATAATTGTATTATCGCATTGGAAGGGGGTGGAGGATGGGGAGAGAATATGTTGGAGAGGGAATGTGAGGAGGATGTTGAATGTACATATATCATACTCACATTAATCTCCCCTCCCCCTTCCTCCGCAGCCCATCTCTGGTTACACAGTATTACTACTTCAGCACGGGCTATTCAAAAAAACCTTGCATATACTACGATCGTATTGTATATTGTTCGAATGACTCTTTTATATGTGATGAAATTACTACTGGAGAGGTAGTTCTTTCTTTCAGCCCCTCCAAATCCTTGGTAAGGCAAACGATCGAAGACTTTCAGATAATGCTTGCAGGATAGAGCAATTTTAAGCACTGAAATATTTTTTTTCACATACATTAAATTTTTCTTATATATTTTGAAAAAATAAATTCATACGTCAATCCATTTTAAGTGGTCCAGCACGGTACCTCGACGATCTCGAAAAAAATGCTTACTTTGTAAATAAATTTCCTTGTGTTTTGTCTGTTCAAAAACATTTTTAATTTTTTTAAATAAAATTTTCTTTATAGATGGCGGCCATGTTTGTTTTCCGCCGTGCGCCATTTTTCGCGTTTGTACACCTTTATTCTTCACTAAATTATTCAGCGCTAAGTTGTTCTAGCATTTTGGTATAAATGGCATTGAATTCACTACAACCTGGCCTACAAATCGAAATATTATTGACCTACCTTATGGTTTTCTATTTGGGAAATATTTGCAACCAAATCTATTGAACGCGAATGAACTAATTTCGATTTTCTGAGAATAATTTCTCAAAGAAGGAATACAATCACAGCTGTAATTATTTATGTACCTTTACACAACAGTATAGTTACTTTCTGTAATGTATCAAAGGTAAGCAAATTGCCGTTTAAAAATTACATTCTCTTAAAAATTGGAATTTTCAATTTTTTCACATTTTGAACTGTAATTTTATTTAATTAAATTTACATTTTTAAATGATAACCCACTAAGAAAACTATATTTTTAACAATAGAGGATTCAAATATTGTTAATGTATAGTACGGTGTGAGAAACATTTCTTTGAGGTCGTTAGCCTAAAATGTCAATTTTTAAGGCCATAGAAGGTTTTCTTTAGGTGTTATTAACTAAAATATTTTGACAATGCTGTCGAGCGTTACGGGTTGCATTTGAAGTGAAATAATGTATTTATGATTATATAGATATATTAAGATATAACTTATTTTGGGAAGAAATCTTCATTAAATGGATATTAAACATAATTATTTCTGACAATTAACAGCAATGGTTTTACAAAGTATTCACTAAAATAATGTTATTTTTTTCAACATTCATTTTGAGTTTTTGCCTTTAGTTGTTTTTTTCTTATTAGCACCTTTTAGTGTTTTATGGTTTTTTCTAACCATTGCCAAACTGGTTACCACCTCTCTGCCTAGTGGCTGCACCCGAACTGCTCGCAGACTCTTTCAGCACACAATGCGTTACAGCGCAGAGTACTAGACCATTCTGATACACTAGCATTGCCTTGAATTACGCAGCTCTTGTGAAGGGTTTATGATTGTCAATGCAGGGCCAGGAGGTGCGTGAATACAAGCCAGACTTCTTCAGCTTCCTAACGGGCAGAGAGCTGGGAGAGGGGAAATTCCCCTACGGCTATGCCTTGAGACACAAATGACCCTAAGGTCGAATTTTACGCTAACAGCTGAAGATCCTTTCCTTCGCTGTTCTGCTGCCGCGACTGGAACACATATCATATCGACAGAGATGTTATAATAGATTCCGCTTTAAGCTGTGTAAAATGCCATTTAACTTCACGGACCTATGAAATTTTCCGGTTAAGACAGATTTCCGACTTGTACAGGTTCCGGTGTAGACACATTTTACTGTATATGAAGAGCTAAGTGTCTGACGTTTGGTACCAATTGTAAAAGCCACCAAACCACTTACAGTGATGGTTGAGGGCTCATTTTTAAGTTTGGAGAGCGGGTCATTCTTTATTTAGATTGGGTCACCGCGCCCTTGACCTGTCGGATAATTGCTTGGATGGTCCCTTCCCTATTGCTCAACACTAATTGCGAAGGCACTCGGCCACTTAGAGTGACACTGGGACGTGAGGACACTGTTGGAAGTCTGGAAAAGCTGTTGTCGATTTTTTCCTGGAGATTAATTCACTTTAATTTCAATTATAAGCGTTAACATTTTGTAAATGTAAAATGCAAGTGTACTATTTTTTGAAAGAAATTTTTCTTTTCAATTTTTCATTTAATCAAAGAAACAATAAAGTAAATATTTTTGAATTGTTTTTCTTCTTAGTTCTCAGAAAGCACTTTTTGATCGGCTTTTTTTAAACTATTTCCGTATAGTTTTGTTGATTTGCCTGATAGTTTCTTTCTGTGAATTGATTAGGTAGATTTCTGATGTGGTGCTTGAATGGTTTTTAGTGCTTTCAATAATAAATTATTTAAGTATGTTTCTATAGTCACATTTCTATAGTCAGTTTCTTTGGTTCATAATTGTACGTACACACATACACAATTACATGAAATTTAATGTACATAAATGTACGACTGTACATGAATCTTAATGTACATTGTGTATTATAAGATTAATACACTTGTCAATGTTGATTTAATGTACGACTTACATTAAACTTCGTGTACCTTGTATATTAAAACAAGATTAATATACGTCTACATTAAATTAAATGTTTAAATTAAAATTCACACCGATTTGATGTACTATAATTATGGATCATAGAAACTGTTTAAAAACTTAGAAATATTTTATTCCTCTATTTTAGCTAACGTCTTATATATTTGAAAGTATATTTAAAATTTAATTTGTATTTGAGCTTGATATTTTATTCTGTACAATAATTCATCATTTTTTCCACAAAACCAGTTACTTTAATATTGTATTTGATCATTCAATATTCTCAGTTGTGCTGCGTTTTAGCAAAGTTTGCCTGATGTGCAGTCTCGTCTGGCTTTAATTTGGGAACGGCTTAGAAAATTCCGAACCCTTTCCCTATCCCTTGCAGGCAAGATAAAGGGCGACAGGTTTTCCAGCCTGCCTATTTCAGGTACTCAAGTGATTCATTCGCATTCTGAAACTCTCTAAGACGTGTTCTTAGGTGTTGGAGTAATAGTAGACTTTCTTATACGTGTGCATAATCAAAGATACGTCATAACTTTCTGAAATGAAAGCGTATGAAACTTATGAATGTTATTCTTCACTTCCTGTTCTCATCTCAGCAGTTTCCCAGAGCGGTTGGCGTTTAACATCGAGAGAACGTGAAACAATTCAGGCATATTGGATTTGTGAAAGTACCGTAAAATATTCATTCTTCCATATTCAATAAATAAATAAATAAATTCTTGGTAAAATTAATTCAATAATATTTGGTATACAATTAAAAGGTTATTTATGCGCCAAGGGCATTATAAGTGTTCCAATGATATAGCAACAAAAAGCCGGAGAGTTTTTTTCACTCGTGATGTTCACAACAAGTTAACGTCCGTGGTACGGAATATCGATGATTCAGGATTATTGCTGCTCAATCCGTACATGTTAACTTGATCTGTACTGGTTGTCATGTCGTGTTAGGAGTAGAATAATTTGCACTTGAAGGAGAAGTAAAAATCATGTTTTTTACTTCTCCAAGTAACGTCAGAAATTTCTGCATTACTTTTAATGTAGAAGCACAAGAAAGTAATTATCATAACGCACATGAAACTTAATGTAAACGTACAGTAATTTTGAAGTACATGTACAGTAACTTTAAAGTGCGTGTACATTAATTTCATGTACATGTATTCTAAATTTAATGTACACGTCCTTTAAGTTACTGTATGAGTACTTTAAATTTAATGTGCGTTCATGATTACTTTCATGTTCTTTTACATTAAAAGTAATGCAGAAATTTCTGACAGTGTAAGCAATAGTTCTCATTCCAGTGTTCCGTAAGGAATCTCGTAAAGCTGAGAGGTGTTTCATCATACTTCTGAGACTTGAAGAGGCATGCAACTACGTAACGTCTTCCCTGGGAGGGATGGTAAATCCGTCGACTGTATCGTCCGCCTGTGGAGCATGAAGCTGTTTGTAATCTCATGATCGTGTTACCATGACCCGCCTTTATCCCATACTCTGAAATAACGGTACATTGCCAAGGTGACTAAACGAAGCGTATCAGCCTATTGAACAAGGTGTACGGCAGATCTCGATTTCCCCAATTGCCTCGTTCTGCCACGTTGTGTTCCCCGAGTTTTGTTTTCCAAATAAAACGTTCACTCAGCGTTTTCGCTTGTGGCGACTGACCCATTGTGCTCCTGACCTTACACGTCTGCAATTTCGCGCCTGGCGCAGGATTATACGCCGCCTTCCTGGAAGCGCTTGCAGCCCCCTCAGCTTCAAGCGATGCACGGAATCCCTTCGTCGGATGAGCTTTTCCACTGATATCGAACGTGTATCGTGAGCTTCATGAGAGAGTTTTGGGTTAAGTGGGTATGTGTTTCTTCGAATGTTGCTTGGTGATGTTGACATACGTCACTTTTATGGCTTGTTATCTATTGATGGTGTTGATTTCGTAAGAACATGGCTTCAGATTATTCAGCGAGTTATGGCACTTCGAATTTCACCTCAGACCAGAATTCGAAACGAGTTCTTGAGCGGTACACTTAAGTGAGTAAGCATCCCAACCAATATTTCAAGCAGGAATTTTGTTTTAAAATATTTAAAAACTGAGAAAGCGTTGCCAGTGGCATTTGAATAACTCGTTTTTATTGGCTTTACGTTTGTTTTAACATATTCATTTGGAACATGGCTGAAACTCGTGCAACTTAAATCGTTCTTATCCGCTTTATCCTTCGTGTTGTAGAGCGAGTCATTGCATTAAATGACTGTTAAGATATGGTTTTAAGTCCTAAATCTTCTTGAAAACGTTTTGATATATTTAAGACAAGACCAATTTTTTTTGTTGGTCAGTTCTCTATAATTTCGAAACAGTTTCAAAATGAAATATTGATATAGTAATAACTCTACTGAGAAAGTAGATGTATATTTTTAATGTGGAATTGCAAATATCACACTTAAAAGTTTCTTCCAAAACTGGTTGATAAAAGCCATCGAGGAGTCATACAAAGAAAAACAACATTTCTGTGGAAAGTGAGCAAATTTCAGTATTGAATGCAGAAAAAGACTTTTCGGCGGCACACAGAGCACACTTAATTTTCCATTGAACAACTTTACACTTCAGAAGTCAGAACAATGTTTTCTTCTGCAAGGAATGTGTTCTCCGCATACGACCCTCTTCTTCTACTCGTGTGATGACGACCTTTGTGCACAAACGGTGCGCAAGCAGCCCCCAACGCATAGTTCTTTGGCGTCCTGATGTGAAGGTTAGTGATGTAGGGGTCAACATCGCTCTGCGAATTGTTCTTCGCCAGCTGTAATTCGTCGTAATGTCGGTTCAGGGCTTGGTTCCCTAGTTGGAAGTTAGGGATAGTTTTCACTGGTGATTTCATTGTACCAATATCGCATGAAAAATAATTGTAAAAATTATTACTATCATGACGAAAACTGGCTTATCTTTGCATGTGATATAGGTCATCAAACCGATATGAACGGACGGGCCATAAGTACGTAATTTCACAGAGACCGCGTTTACTTTCATTACACTTTTAATGAAAAGTCGTTAGAGACCAAATTTTAATCAGGGGCTGCTGCGTATAAACTTTTTTTGTATATATTTTTTTTGTTTTTTTTTTATTTTTTATTTTTAGGGAATTTAAAGCATTATTTCTTCATAAATACGTGGATAACATTCTCCAGTTGGCAGAATGACAAGATTATTCGGGAGTAAAACTGCTCAAGCACACGCTAGCCTACTTCTAAAAAATATTATTTACTTATTTCTTCATTAATCACCGACAACGCCCCCGTAATTTGGATTCACTTCTACGAGAATCGGAAAAATCGGTCACTGGGCAGGAGAGACCTAGCATAGAGGCCTGAATAGAATTTTTTTTTTTTTAACACACATTGTAGTTGCTTCTATTCCTTCACTTCTCAAACTTTCAAAATGGTCAGCTTAACTTGAAGCAACAGGAACATCAGTCCATGGTGAGGTATTAAGATAACGGTCGTAATACACAATTTATGTTTATGTTAATAATAGCATAATGATGGAAACGTTAAAAATTGTTTATTTAACATAGTCAATAAAAGTTTGTGTGCCGTATAAAATAGAAATTAATTGTAAATCTCAAGAAAAGATCATACGCTTTTCTCACGAATACTCCTTAAAAGTACATATACGTATGTCTAAAGTTTGCGTGCTGTAGTACGCTTACACACAACCATGCATTTGCATAAGATCCTAAATGAAATGTCGATAAATGATATATGAAGGGGGAGCAGGGTCGAGAGCGTATGGCGGGTAGCTAAATAAGGCCGTATTGGGGAATCTGGAGAGAATGGGATTTAAAACGCGCTATCTGGAAGTGGACGGGGCCTCTGCCCCTCCACCGATAGCGATCCCCAGCGGCCGCGCCGCGCCGCGCCGCCAGCCAGTTCCACGAAGTGGCGCGTTTATCGGCGCGCGCTGCCTGCGTAAAAGGGCGAGGGTCGCGGCGGGCGCGTGCGCGGAGCCCCAGAGCCACTCCCTGCTCCGCGGCTTTCGTCCTCGCTCCGCCACCAGCGCAGTAAACAGCCGTTCACAATCTGCGGGGCGCGTGTAATGGCGCTCGCGGTGGAGGAGAGAATGTTCGAGAAAGCGTTTCTTTCCGCCGGGTTGCGCAACCCCCGCGGGCGGCGGCGCGCAGCGGCGCCCGCCTCTCGCCTCTCGCCTCTCGCTGCCCTTTCCGCTCCCACCGCGATCGCACAACACCCTCCCGCTTCATTGACTGATTCGGGTTTCCGCGCTCGGCACTTGCAGCGAGAGATCCGGCGCTGACCTACACGTTGGCTGGCAGGGTCCCCCCTCTAGTTCTCTCTCTCATCAGCCAACGACACCAGACAAGCAGTGAGTGGGAGAGGAGGGATCAAGGAAGAGGCTCCGTGGCGCATTTGCTCTGCTCCGGCATCCTCCGAGCATCCTACGGGCCTCTAGAATTCTCCTCCACACAGCAGCTGAATTCGCCCTGTCTAGCTAGCCAGAGTAAAAACAAATTCGCCTCCATCGTGACCCGATCCTTAAGTCCTCCCGCAAAATAAATCCTCTATCAGCCTCTTGCCCATTTATGCACAGAATAATCACGATCCTTACACTCCACTACAGAATATGTCTTATAATTTTGTGTTTTAGGAAGACAATCAGTGACGACTTACATGTCATTATGACCCATAGGGTCATACGTTACTTCTCGTAAATGCAAATCATGTTAAATGAGTTTTTAGAGAATAAGGTGTTGGTGTTGCATTCAGTGACGTAGAAAAAATAGGGATTTTGCGACAGACTTACAAATGATGTTTTTGTGGTTCTGGAGATGAGTTTTTGCTTGGTGTGGGGCGCAGAGGTATATGGTTACGATGTGTTACTTTCGATTTGATTTCGTCGGACGTTGCTCAAAAGTTCTCGATGTATCAACGACACATTTTGTGACATAGGATTAGGATTAGCAATGTTGATCACGTTTATTTCGTCATTCTGGAGTAGTCTGTAAAATGCACCATGGGCATCTGGAATATCAAGTAATGCCATTATTTATTGTATATTATGTGGAACTGTAGGAAATGCATTCTATCGTTGTATGTATTCTACTGCAGAAGAAGATCTAAATTTTACACTTTTCTATTTTGTCGATTTATTTATGTGTGAAAGGAAATTTTTTAAGAATGTGTCTGGTAAATTTAAAGAAGTGTGGAAAGAATAAATTTGTGAACAAGCCGTCGTTTCAGAGGCTTCGAAGGAATGAGACGCAACCAGTTGACTTCCTGTCCTGCTCGTGAATAGGCAGTCACGGCCTCTGACCCCAGAGATGGGGACGCTGGAGCATTGAAAGTGGCGTTCAGGAATTGGTATTTGTGGGAAACATGACAAATGAGTCTCAATCATGTTCTTGTAGGAAGAGAAGCTGGACTCCAAATGCCTACTCTAGGAAAGAATGTGAGCGTGGGCACACACGGCGCATTTGCACGTCCGGGGGCGCGGCGCGTCGGGCGGAGGAAGCGCACTTCTGCCGCAGAGGTGTAATTACGATGCGCTGGGAACACACGCGCGAAGGCGGCCGCGCCTCCGCTCCCGTCGCGGGCGACCGGGCGCCCCCGGCGGCGCCCGCTGCCGGCGATTAGGGCCGCGCGCGGTATCATTACGATTGTTCCCGGGGTCGCGAACCGTCGCCCCGCCGCCATTGCCTCCGCAGCTGCGGCGCCGCCGCAGCCGCCGCCGCCGCCATTGTTCTCCGCCGCAGCTGGCGGGCCGCCGCCATTTTGAGGCGCGCGCGCCGGGCGCTGTGCGCATGCGTGGCCCCGCCTCCCACCGCGCCGCCCTGCCATGGCCGAGCCGCGGCCGAGCCCCGAGCGCCGCGCGGCCGCAGACCGAATCGGGGCGGCTGGCGGGGGGCATCCTCTTGAGCGAATTGTCTTCACAATAAATGTCTTCCATCTTCTGGTTTTGAGGGGTTCACTAACACAATTGTCGTTGATAGACATAAAAATCCAACAGACATGTGTACTGGATAAGGAGTGGCATATTCCACCCGAGACATATTTATAGTTTGATTGTTTAAAAAATAGCATAATCCGCTAACATGCGAGTTCATTTAACCCCTCAAGATCTGAAGATTTTATCAAAACGTGATGAGGTGGGGTTGTAGAGTTCAATTTAAAATAAAATGGTTTTCAGCAATAACATTACTTCTCAGGAATCATCCGTGATATAGATGTTAGGAGTTTATTGATTTTGTTTGCTACTTTCACACGCTGGGAAGCCTCTCCCCGAGCGTGTATTTTCTGAGGATTATCTCCCGCAAAGTGTGTGTGTGTGTGTGTGTGTGTATGATTAACCCACTTCTCTTCTTGGCAAAATTAATTTTCTTTGTTATTGAAATAACTTAGAGAAGAAAAAAAACACTTTTTTATATTGCTGATGCCAGTTTGTAGGTTTTTTATTAATCTTGTATTCTCAATTTGTTGGCTAGTTGTAAATATTCCCCAATAATGTAAAAGAATGAAGAAGAATATTAAATTGATTTGAAAATGGTCACAAATAATTTTGAAATTATTTATTTTGACTGCGCGAAAATTGCGGTCAAGGGCATTTTAAGCACCGACGGAATTCAATCTAAAAAGCCAAATTATATTACTTAGATTTTGTATGTAGACATGCAGAACCCTCAACACTTACGCCTGACTTAAATATATGAAAATTAATATATGTATGTACGACTTTGAAATTAATATTTTCTGTTTGTACGCTTTTAAATGAAAATCTTCACTGTTTCTTCCGATATACACTTTTAAAAGTATTCCTTCCATGCCGTCCTTTTTGATGTAGATGAGTTATTTGCTCTAAGTAAAACAATATAGTCTATTTCGAATAGGTTGAAAGAAAAAATACTACTCATGTACTGTGAAGAATTTCGAAAAGGTGTGTACATAGATGGAATTTGGAGAGTTATCAATGTAACCTGTACAGAGAAAAGAGGTATACAGTGCGTATTCTCCGCGAAACAGAGAATTACTTGCATTGGTTTCGGAAGCTTTTCCACGTGAGGTTCTTCTCAAATTCATTTGAGATCAATACGAGTTAATCTTCGTCGCAAAAATTTATAATTAAACATTTTGATCCTTGCAGCTTTATGGCTTTCAGCAAGTGTGAAACAGATAATCATGATCATTAGGTCGAAACATATGCATATCCCACATATTTGTGTGCGCATTCCACGCGTAAATATTTGCCTACAGTGCGTGCGCTCAACAAGCAAAATGCAAAATATCGCAGTTAAAACATCTAATAAACTCCAAAAGCTGCCTATCAATACACAATGCCACCACATTATACAAATCAATAACCAGACCTTTAATGTAATACGCATGCCCCCTCTGGACTAAAGGATGAGCTACAACCATAAATAAATTGCAAATAATACTTAATAGATTTCTCCGATTAGCAATTCACGCTCCCTGGTTTATATCCAATAAACAAATACACAACGAACTAAATATAATATCCATCACTATTAGATTAGGATATAAGAATAGTTGTAAGCCACTCAATACTTATGAAAAAGTGATGTAAACTGAAGCATGTACTTCCGAATGAAAAAAAAAAGAGAGAAGTAAAATACGTGCTGGAAAGCCGCTCTGAGCGACCGGCCGCAAGCAAAGGAGGAGCACCTGGGCCTTTCCGCGGCCTGGGCGCGTCTGAAGCACGCCGTCGGGGGGCTGGTCGGCCCTCTGCGATGATGGCCCAGTTGCGTAACGCTGCCCCGATAGCGATACAGAAAACGAGCATTCTATCACACAGTAATGGAAGATAGCTTTCGTGTTGATTCTCGACGTGCCCGCCTCTTTGGCGATAGGCGCAAGAGTACTTCACACGAGATGTAATGTTTGCCGTATTTGGAAGGTCACTCATAAAGTCCCTAAGAATTAATGAGTTCGCAATAAATATGTGCTTTTGTTATTATTATTATTATTATTATTATTATTATTATTATTATTATTATTATTATTACTATTATTATTATTATTATAATCATTATTATTATTATTATTATTATTATTATTATTATTATATTGATACAGGTGGGGAAAATATTTCTCCTTACAATTCTTTTGATGTATTGTTAAGTCATAATCTTTGTTAATATTAAAGAAAAGAAATAAAGTGTGTTGCCCCTTTTTTTCTTTGTCTTTTTTAATTAAATAACTTTTTTTGAAAATATTTGAAACAGTATATTATTTAATTGTGGCCCAAAAGTTTAAAATTTTGTTGTTCCAAAATTGGCTAACAGGAAAGAAGGCTAACAGTGTGTTAATAATGACTGCGGTAAATGTTGTGATTAAAGATGGTTCCGGAGTGACATCGACATAAAACTCGTGCTACTTTCGTATCGTAAATGACTGCGTTATTTCTATTATTTCATTGTGTGGAGTTTGTTTTGATCGAACAGTGACAAAAGTGTTTGCCAACGGGGCTCCTTTGAATAGCCGTAGATTGAGTTGCCTGCAGTAGCCACAGCGGCTCTCCCTTGAAATGCCCTCGCCATAGAAGCGCGCGGTCGGAGTAACGGAGTGGGTCTCGCTCCCACGTGAGGAGCGTGGCTACGCCGATCGCCGCCCCGCCCCCGCCCCCCGCCACGCCAACGAACCGCCTTCGATTTCCTCCTTGCATAATACGGGCGCCGGCGGCCAGGGCCCTCGCTACAGTTTGGGCCTCTACCTATCTGCTCAAAAAAAGTAATTCAACGGCGGGTGAGGTCGCTATGAAATAACTCATGGTCATGGTGGATGAGTAGGAAACGGCGTTGATAGGAAAGGTTCGGGAAGAAATGTACGTGTCGGCGGTGGCGCCGGATGCGGCAAAATTGAAGACATTCATTAGTCGAAACCTGATTCGATTGGCTTGATCAGGATGTCAGCACGATTTAAGAAACGAGGCACCGTTCATAAACTGACCTAACTGGAGGCAATTATTCGCAAATGACTATTGTTGATGCATACCTCATCCTATGTGGGTCGTCGCCGTACGAGGAATTACCCCACCACTTGACGTTACTGGTCAATGATGTATCAATGATTGTTTTGGTACGGGAGACGTGTTTTCACCGAAAAAAAAAGAACCGTTGGAGTATACTATATCCATGATGCTGTAACGAAGAAACTTGTTACACTATCATCGATCTGGTATACTCCAACGGTTCTTTTTTTTCGGTGTTTGGTATTCCGTACCATAATAGTTAAAATATTCGTACTGTTTGAAAACTTCTAACCCACGGCTTTTAATTGTGTGCCCTTTTATTTCTGTAGCATCGTTGCAGCGCCTACTACACATTACTTACGATGCTATTCAACGCAAGTAATATAGATGTAAACAAAACAAAACGGAAAATAGCTCAGCTCACTGCAAAAAATCTAAAACTTCTAGCGTAGTTGGAATACACGAGTTTAAAAATAGGGGAAAGATTCCTGATGGAGTGATTCAACGCCCACGATGGAACAGCAAACTGAATCTCCAAATAGCTGTATACAACGTTCAGGAACCTGCAGGCTGCGAACAATTATTTTTCTCAATCTGAGCCTTCTTTCTTTCATCGCAAATGCCCCTGTGGCACACCGGTGATCTTCTTCGCTGTTCTGGACCGGGGGAGGGGCGAGCCCAACCCAGGCGAGTCACGGCGCGCATCGCAGTGCCCCCGCGGGGCAGACAATGGCGCAGGCGGTCGCGGGGTCGCCTTCGACCCCCGGGCGCCGCGGACGGCCCCGCCGCGTCGCCCCATTGTTTAGTTGGCTTTCATTAAGGCGGCATTAGCGCCTGCACACAGCCGCTGCCCGGCCCGGCGCGGACGGACGCTTTCGGAGCTTAGGGGCGCGCGCGCATGCGCCCCTGCGCGCACGCGCCTTCGCTAAAACGCCCGAAATCGTTTGTCGAAAGGAAGTATGAACATCGTATTACGTAAGGTTAGGATACGGGACGTCACCATTTCCCGAGGAATGTGAGACATATGAACACTCCAGAAACATGTATAGTTCATTATTTACAAGAGAAAAGAATGTACAATTGTATTTGTATCAATTTGTATTTGTTTACAAAGAAAAATTAACTCAGAAATAAAAAAGCAATTGAATGCTAAAATTATGAATTAAATGTGAATTGGGTACTTTTTCATTTCTGTGTTAATTTTTCTTTGTGAATAAATTGATTCATTTCTTTTGTAAATAATAATAGTAATAATAATAATAATAATAATAATAATAATAATAATAATAAATTTACACGTTTTGGAATGTTTAGAATATGTTTCGAAATGCAAATTTGTCTATAGAAGGCCTTCTTTTAAATGAATTTTTGAGTGGTTATTGCGGCTCAGCAATTCGAATTATCAAAGGAATTTATTTGAAAAAATATGCTAAAAATTGATTTGAGATCTTAATTTCCAAGTGTCATTGTTTCCTCCCTAGACTCCATGTATTGATTGAATTTGCCTTATTTTACGTGGCGAGACTCGGGCCATCAGGCCCGCTCTTCCGTCTGACCACGCAAATTTCGCTACGCTCCTTTCATCAACTAGCAGAGAAAGGAGGTATTTCTTGGGCTAGAAACAGGCGATTTTTTTTAATTTAGCTCAGAGGCGTCATTTAGGCTTGAGGATCTTTTACATGCAAGTAAATCTACGAACATGGGACAGCCGGCTTTACTTCCCCTCCGAAGGAAGGCGTACGAAGGATTTTGTCGCCCTAAAAATCCACGGTTTCGATCGGATTTGAACCCGCGAGCTTGGGTATAACAGTCCGGTACGCTAACCGTCACACCATCGCCGTCGATTGATAATATTATTCCAGTGAGTTAGCAACACTTATCTTCCTGTAACTTCTCTCCGCGCCTTCCAAAAATAAAACAATTAACTTCTCATCGAATCGGCACCCCCCCCCCCGTAACGAAACACTCGAATCTTGCTTTAATTCCATTTACTCTCATATTTTGTGGACAATTAAAGCTTTTGGCTAACGCCAGGAAATTGTTTACAAAATAGTTCAGGAGTAAGCTCTTTTTGGACAAGATCACGGAAGCAATCGCACCTTTAACGAAGTGTCGCAAAAAAAGCAAGACTTCTGATTTATAATCTTGACCAGTAATCGTGCCTTTCAGAGTGTATTGACACTTTAGTATACAGCAACGTGAACTAAGTGCTATTGAATAGAAAGCTGAACTGTCCTTGAATCGAACAAATTTTGTTTAATAAACACTTTTAAATGTTCATTTTTACAAAGTAAACGAAGTATGTAACAATAACTGTTAATTATATTCTACTTAAATAAATGCTTTCATATTTTGATTTGTACTTCACTGTCTTGGATTGAAATTAGTGCAAATATATGTCCTATTTTATACTTTTCGTATTGTTTTAGGTAAGCATTTCAACGGCCTGTGGTGATTAAGCACGTTCATGAATGCAGCCGGTGCGGTGAGTTGCTCTGGATGTACAGTTTACCTTCATGCCTGAGTGAGTGAGTGGCTGAGTGTGTGTTTTATGTACTACAAACTCCTTTTTAAATATAATTATTTGAGGTAATTTCGAAGGTATTTTGGAGATTATAAACAGAACTTTGACACAATTTCCGCATGTTTATTAGATTTTTTTTCTTATGAAGGAATGCAACGTAATTAATTGCTTTGGAATCTTCATATTTATAAATCCGGTTCTAGAACTTATGCAGAAATAAAAACATAGATCATTGGTTTGTGATAATTAGAGCCCGAAGTTCAGGTACATATTTGATCCAAAATAGCCAGGCATAAAGACACTTATTTTTATGGAAATTGGCATGAAAAAATGCATATATTTTAGCTTAAGTAAGGATCGAAAAGACGTGTAAACCATGCAAAATCACATTTAAAAGCAATTATTGTAAATAATAAATAATTAAAATGATTCCTATTCTTCTAACTCTAAAATTTACATTAGCATTTAACGTGTATGGAACCTATCTTTTCTTTTTAATCTCGATTCCACAAGACCATCTGGTATGATGGCTACGAATTAGTTTTACTCTTCGAAATAAAATTGTGAACTCCCTTTTCAAGCTTAAAATTTATTAGTGAATGCGAATAATGCAATGGAATTATATTGGTCGTTCTTCGCACCTGTGTAATCGTCAGCACAGAGAAGTGAATATCATATACAGAAGCTGAACAGAAAAGGAATTGGAGGCTATACCTAAAACTAGAATGGGATTCCTCGTGAGGGAAGTAAGCCTGTCGGCATCAAAGAAAACACCAAATATCTTGACTGGTATCACTTCGCTTCTCACTTCGATTTTTAAAACAGCCTCTGCGTCTACAAAAAGGCAAAATACGAGCGTGTCTTTGTGTTCTCCAGTCTTGCAGGTATCTAGCTTGATCGAGGTCGGTGCTAGGAGTCAAAAAGCGAAATAATGTCGTCAAAGGCAGAAAAAGGCCAAAATAGGACAAATGGCAAAAATAGCCATAGAAAGTAAAATGAGCAGAAAAGGCAGGATGAAAATATACTGAAACAACACCAGAAGTCCAATTAAGTGATTCCTTTTGTTAAAAGTTATAAAATAATGACAATAACAAAGAGGCATAATGTCAAACTTCCGGGGTCTAGTGATAATACAATTATTTCTTGATTACTCATTTATTATTATTCCGTCGTGCAAGTTGAGTTTACGTAGCAATAAGAAAATTGCAGCGGTCAGGATATATCTTATGGGGACGAACGGGAGAAGAATAGTCTCCGTAATTCATGAAATTTAAGTATTGGTAAGTAGGTCCTTAGTATTATTTATTTTTATTGTGATTTAATGAGACTGCAGCTTGGCGTCTGGCATCCGCTGAAACGGGAGCCCACCTGGCAGCAGAAGGGGGCGTGGGAGGCGGGGGACAGGGCCTCTGCCGGACAGCGCCAGCTGACTACGCTCCCCAGAGCCAGCAACGCCGCTGTGTCTGCGCCGAATCGGACCGGGATTTCCGAGGCTAGCGAAGTAGCGATGTCGCGTTCAGCCGCTGTCTGGGGAAGAGGCTGGCGGTCGGCTGCTCTGATCGATACGAGGCGCATGCTGGAGCAGTGCCCTTACAAACGAGCCACAGACCGCGCAAAATCGTTTCTTTCTATGGGCTGTCCTGTCGCCTACCCTTAACCTTACATGCTTTCTACTGCCACATATGTAGGGGAAACAGTTGGAAACTTGGAACCTGTCCCGGCTTGGGCAGTTCCCATGGAGATAGCGAAGGAGGAATCGCCACAGCCCCGAGTTGGACGGCGCCGATCTCGCCACCCAGCAGAGGAAAAACACTGCCACCTATCTGGACGTACCATTCACTACACAAACGGGGCTAATGACCTTAGCAGCTGATGTGCCCGGAAACACTGAGGCTTGGCGCGCCTAGTGGCACGGGCAGGACCAAGTGTGCACAGCCAAGACGCGGTGGAAAACATGGGTGTCACTGGTGCCATATTATTGAGGAGGGGGAAATATTTCAATATGTAAGGTACGGACTACTGGAAGACCTCGCACCTAAAAACGATTGGCGGTGGACGTATCCCTGGGGTGGTGACGCCTACGTGGTGCCACAGAATGGCACAGTCTTTCTAGTATTAGTTTTCTATTTCCTTTGGTCTCGACTAGCTACTCGGACTTGCCACATACTCTTGCCATCTGCCATCTATCGCCTCCCAAAGTTCATTTTTTGACATTTTCTTCATTTTTCGGTTTCCTAATTGCAGAGGGGGAATATTATTTTAAGGTTAAAGAACAGTAAAATCTCGTCCTAAATTACAATTTTCTTTCAAAACTTTGGAGTAGTTTTTAAGAAAATGACCCTTGTAAATTCGAAAATTGACGCTCTTGTTCACAGAACATTTTTGAGTTTTCGACAAATATCATTTGAAGTCATTTTAAGTTTTTTACACACAAATACAATAGTGTTTACAAATAGCTAAAAATGTGCGTGAGAGATCTTGAAAAAAAATTACATTTGTGTAATTTTATGAAAAAACAAAAAAAATGCACCGAAATGAACTTTACATCATATTAAAGTGCTATTAGCACTATCCGTTCGAAAAGTTTGAAGAAAAATTTGGAGCCATTTTTGAGAAAAACGCATTTGAGTGTTTCTGAAAATGCGGAATTTTATATGACATTATTAAAACACACGTACTCATACTAAATACAATAATGTGAACAAATTGTCCCTAATATAAATATTAACGACATGAGAGGCTAGTCAAAAAATTAAATTTTTGAAAAACCAACAGAATAGGGCAAATAAGGTGTTTATAATATATAAATAATATTTCCGCTCTACAATTTGGTATCCGAAAAATTAAGAAAATGTCAAAAAAATGTACTTTGGGAGCGATAGATGACTGCTGACAAGAGTATGTGGCAAGTTCGAGTAGCCAGACGAGACCAAAGGAAATAGAAAACTAATACAGGAAAGTCTGTGCCATTCTCTAGCACCACTAGTCTTATTTTCCGTAAATCTTAAGTTGCCCTGTCGCCTGACTGAGGAGCGTGCTGCCCTGTTGGCAACTGCCGCTGCCGTTGACGTCCCCGGCCCGGCCCCGGCCCCCGCAGCTCCTCGCCAACAAAAGCGCCGTGCGCGCGGACAGCCCGCCGCCCTCTCCACGTCTCGCCGAGCTGTCGGCCCCTGTCGCGCGGCATGGAGGCGAGGCGAGGCGAGGCGTCGCGTAGAGCACCCTCCAGAGATGCCGCGATACCGCCGCCGCCTGACGCGGGGGAGGGCGCGAGGCGTGAGGAGGAGGACCGGGCTCAAGTGCTCGTCCGTCTCCCGGCGATGGCTCTCGGTAAAGAGCTTCCCCCTCCATATTTTGCACTTAAGTGGTCCATCCACCAGCCAGCGTGGCCAGAGCGCCTGGCTTGGCCACCGCGTTGAGGGCAGACTATTGTTTTTCTATGTTCCCATAACTGGCTTCACGGAGAGAACGCTCGGCTGGCCGCGCTCGCTCCGCTTTACAACTAATTTCGCTTGAGTGTTCTGGGCTGCGTTCTGTGATTTATCCATTGTGTTAATTAAAGAGGGACTTTGTTTCACGATTACACATCCCTCTTCATAATGTCTTAAGCTCTTAATTGAGAAAAATAAATACTATCTTACATAGATAACATATAACTGTTAATGAATGTAAGTAGTTATAAGCTACTCTGAATGACACTGTTTGAAGTAATCTGACAATGCGTCCCGTTGCTGTAAGATGATAAATCAACTGTAATATCCACAACTATCCGCCTTATTACATGTTTCAAAATCGCTTGATGAGATCGCTTAGTAAAGACAAAGTAACAAATTAGCCGCTGAATAGATGCCAGTATTTACGCGGCTCGTATGGAAAAATAAATCGTTTGCATAAAAAATACGCGTGCGTAATCGAGATTAGAGTTTTAGCACGTTCATTCTCAATATTGGCGGTGAGGACGCGCGTGGTGAGCGTGGGATGGAGGTCGCTGCGCCGGAGCCCGCAGAGCAGGTGGCCGCGGCGGGCTGGGCCGGGCCGCGCCGCGCCGCGCCGCCGGCTGCTATCGCGCCCTATCGCCCGCCGTATCGCGCACTTCGACCGCCGCGCGCTCCACTTATCGCCGACCCGCATGGGCGTGTCGCCCGCGGCAACGCTACGGCGAATACGAAAGCAATAGCTATTAAAAAAAATAGAAAAGCGTGGGAAGAACGATGATGATTGGGAGGAGGGGGTCATAACAATGTGTCTTTAGGAAAGTGGAAATAAAATGGGTTGAATGGCTATCGTTGGAAAGCAGGAATATTTCGAAAATATTAAATTTACTACAGTTTAATAAATAGTATATTGTAACATAAAACACTTTAAACAACATAGTCATTTTTCTGAAAATGAAAATTCGCTTTTAGTATTACTCGAACACCATTGAATTAATATTGTAAAACATGGAATCATTATTACGCTATATTTAATTGAGTGTGATATACGATTTTTCTCGTGTAATTTTGTTATGGAAATAACGATAAATCAATCTGGTATTGCCCCAAGTAACACTACGTTATCTCTCACGGTTAAAGTAAAAAGTTACTGCGAAAAAGTTTATGATATTGCGAGGAAATATTACTTAGTTTTGACGTATTTATGTATTTATTACATCATTCATTCATTTTACCGTATTTTTTAATTTTAATAATAGTCGAACATAATCTTAGCTAACATGTTGATCGCACCGTTTGTGTCATTTGGGCCCACTGTTACGCGGCCAGCATCGACACCCGTCCTCCCACCGTGCCTTCGTGCCCACGACCACCCCTCTCTGCCCCCCCCCCCCCGCGCTACGCCCACTCCTGCGCCCGCGCTCTTAGCCTAGCGCGCACGCCCACTTCTGTTCAGCGCTACGAATGCTCGCCTCGCCGCCTAATTTACGTCTCTCCCTGCTCTGCTCGCCCATTATCACGTGGGTTCCTTGTCACATTCCTGCTCCTAACTCTGCCCCCCCCCCCGTGCTTTAGTCGTTCTTGTCCCACTTGTTTTCTCCTTCTTACGCCCACGTGTATTCCGGCTGGTGATTTTCTTCTGCTGCCTAATTATTACGCTTGTGTTCTACTCAATTAGTTTCTCCTCATTCGTACCTCTTTGAATTTCTTTCCATTTTTATCTCGCTCGTTCTCTCATTTTAAATTTTTTTTATTTAATTGCCATTCTGGGTCGTCTGTCACTCAACATGTCCGGCACTTTTTTTTACTTTTCTCGTCTCTTCTTACTTTTCCACATTTCTGGATCATCTTGGTACGTGTATTCTCCTCGTTCCCCATTACCCCTGTTGCCTTCTCTTTGTCAAGCGCGTTCGCTGCACGCGGTGGATTGATTGTTTCGCGCACGCCAACCGCTTCGGTGATTGGTCCCGTTGGTCTAGAGATTGGTTTTCCCTGGTAGGAGGCGGTGTTCCCTCTCGGTGGCTGGTGGGATCTGGCGCTGAGGTCTCTTCATCCAAGTGTCCCCCAGAACGGGGCATCGCCGCAGCCGGGACAAGCTCTAAGCTTCCGACTTGTGTAGTAGAGAAGTATATGTAATTGGGGGTATGTGTGTGTGGAACAAGGATGGAACAGGAAGGAAAGATAGCGCGCGACCGCAGCTCGTGTATAAAGAACTGCAGCGGCTTGCGCTTGGTATTATTCGCATAAACCACTGATATTAGCGAGCCGCTAGAACGCGGCTGCTTTCGACGCAGCTATCTGTATTACTAGTGTCGAAAACCACCAGCGTTCGCGGTGAGTGTGGCTGCAGTGTGTCTCTACGCGAACCCAGTTGGCGCATTTGCTAGGTTTGTGGTGTGCAGCATTGAGAGGTGTTGAAGCCGAGCCGCGTCCGCGCGAGTGAATCGACGTTTTCCGCCCCCACGCGTCGCTCCGGAGGGAAGCGGTCACCGCGTGGGCGGGTGTTGCTCGCCGGGACAATGGCCCCGGGTTCCTGTAACGCGCCGTGTCCTTTTCTTCGCAGACGCATTAAGGCATTACGAGAGAGCGCCCGCGGGCGCCCACACACGCTCACGCCCGTGCCACTCGCTGGCGCACGCCTCTGCGGATCCGCCTCCGAACGCTTCACGGGTGGGGGTGGATACGATACATACACATACAAATCATCGAAAATCAAAACCCCAGGCCAATCACACATGCACGATGGTATGTTACAAACCAACGACATCTCAAAGTGTTTAACCTACAGCAAGTCGGGCAACACATCACATATCATTCCTCCAACTTTTAGTTATGTCACCGAATTCACGGTGTGCTGAAGCCCAAACCGAAATACAAGAATAGAAAATAAATACCATTTCATATATTTCTTAAAAGTTTTTCGAATTTGAAGTGGAATAACTTCAAAAAGTTGCCTTAACCTCTCTTGTTAGTTACAAGTAATTATTTAAAGTTTATTAAACTGATGTCAACCATACTTTTGCCAAGGCTAATAAAACTGATCGATGTAGTTTCAAGAAAAATTTAAATTAAAAAAATACATATGTCGGTATATTCTAGCTCCATGGCGTTTAACACCTGGTGGTAAATTTATAAAATGCAGAACAATACACAATTATATAAGCAATACAACGCAAGATACATTCAAAGTAAGATATTAAAATTTAATATTTACACCGATTACATAATCCGTGGTCCAAACACATGATGTGCCGGCAAGTGTCGCCCTTGAGAGGAGACGCATGGAGTAGCGACGCCCTAACGAGCGTCCTAATTCCGGTCGCAGCGAATGGGTATGCATTAATTGCACGACTCGACGTGATCTTTCCACATTTAAACTTATTGGCAAATTGAAACGATGGATAATGAAATTAATATTTCTGTTCTGCTTAGTAAAATATTTTAACTCATAACGAGACCATTGTTTTTCCAACACTCGTTGCAATATTCATCGTATCGTCTCTTCTCTGGTGCAAATTTGGTACATCCGTTAGCAGTGGACTTGCCTTGGCATGATTACAGGGTTGTTTGCTCGTTTCCCGTGGCGGGCCGTCAGCAGCGGCGCGTTTTCGTGCGGTTGGGCGCGGCGTTCGTCGTGGAAATGAGAGCCCTCCCGCGCCAGCTTTCCACGCGTCTCGCCCTGCTTCGTCCTGCAGGTGGAGCTTGGCCCCGCCCGCCCGCAAGAAGGCGCTCGTTTCTGCGCCTGCTCGTCCGGCCGACTCTCTTGGCCACAGCGCGGGAGGAGCCGAATCACATAAAGTTTATGAGCAAGACGCCCTTCTTTCAATAGGATAATGCTTTATTCCAGGAATTAAGGTGTTTTTTATTTACAAGTTAACCTTTTACACATTTTTTGCCGCATTAATTAAAAAAACATTCCCCTCTTAAGAAACACCATATAGAGCACTATTTTTTACGACTAGTCTTATCCTTATTTATTATTATACGAGTATCGTAGTTTTATCCGTATTTGGTATAATTGTGTTGCTGAAGAAATTCAGAACTGAAGTGTAATATAAGAATACAATCATCCATTACAAATTGTAAGCCTTCATTGATAATATTTTAACGTTTTAAATATCTGTGGGATGTATACATTCCCCTTCTTCATAAAGTAGGCACCCGAGAGCACAAAACGAGCCGATCTACGAGAAGCTCCTTCATCCATCCCGAGGGCTTAGGCGCTCTAAGCTGCTACCTTGTTTCACCCGCGTCTCTGCACACTGATGCTGTTGTCTTCGTCGACACCCTTCCCGCCGAGTACTTTCATTTCCCTCCGAGATGAGTGCCCTCGTTTACCATAGAGCCCCCTGAACACATCACGCCATTTTCATATCTCAGTCATGAGCCTTCTTACTCAGCGGTTTTCACCCTACCACTCGTCACCTATGCTCCCGCGATTTACTTCTTAGTGTGCGTTTTCCTTTCCGTGTTCCACCAGGGATTGCTGTTCGCTCACCCATCCACCATCCCTCCTTCCTTCACCAAACATCCTAAAACACGCGAACTAAAATATCTCAACTATAACCATTAATTAAAAATAAGCCATCCTTCAAAATTAAAACTGGATACTCTTATACAAATCTGTAAAAAGTTCTTCAATGACGTGCCTGCGCATTTTGGAGAAATATTGAAAATAAAATCTAAATACGTAACAAAAATACAAAATGGGTTTCTCAAAAATTCAGTGTACCTGTTTTATTCCGAAAATTCAAATACTTACTGAACATCAAATACGTACAGTGGCATCAAATTTTACAAAATTATCGCAATTTTTTTTCTGCACTGTTTTTCTCCGCGTACTGTAGTTCACATATTTTTAGTTCAGGGAAGAACAGGAATTGAACATTTACGTATGAGATCACTGTTCCCCAAAGACAAATTCAGATCACCTTAAAATAATATATTTAGCAATCACCCTTTAAATTAATATTTTCAAGCATACATTGTTGAAAATAGTTGTATGCAACCAAAATCTGAGTTAAAAGTAAATTGCGCAAAACTCCTTTACAAGAAAGAAAGAAAGGCATCCTGCACGTGCCCGCTCCGCCGAGTGACACTGTGGTTCGTCTGAAAGCCACTGCCCCTGGCGCGTCGCCCCGCCGCGCCCACCGTCGCGTGGCCGCTGCGTTCTGCCCCTGTGGGCCCACGGCAAGAGCGGGCCCACGACCGGAAGACGTCGCGCGCTGCTTGCGAATGAAAAAGGGGAACCATTCCAAATATGGTCGGAGAATTCTGCGATAAGGTCTGTTCCTAGAATTAAAATTCGTTCAGGCAACGTAAACAGAAAGTTTTGAAAATAGGAAAGTGCCTTTTTGTTTATTACTTGACGGACTCGTAAGGTCCTAACTATATTTCCTGAACTTTGTATTTTCTTACGGATTCCATCATCTCTGAACACACTAAATACAAATTTACATACATATATGTAAATTTAAAACTGTTCCCATTTTTTCATATATCGTCCACCCTTTCTGATCTTTAATGCCTCGCCTACGATATCGTTCCCAAAAGCGTCTCTCACTTTCAGAATCAATAGGTATTTGACTCATTGTACGTACATTTAAGCAGAAGGTAATAAATTGGGTTCTGTGGCTTCTAGTAGAATGTGACGTCAACTTAATATCTCCAATACACCTTGAATTCCGATGGCTGGATTCTGTATTTTGTGTGCTTTGCTTTGGGCGCGGATCATCTTCGAGAGATCAGGAATTAAGTATTTCAAGGGTTCGTGGTGAGAAAAACACTCAGATCCTAGTTCGTAGTAGAAAAGGCTGCGGAGAAAGATCGATACCAACCAATAACAGCAGAATATGATCAGAATGTGTGACAAGGTAATGCCTAGCTGCGCCGAGATAAGGATATGTTCGCATCCAACATATTCCTGTATCCTGCATACACGCGGCTAGTGAAGAAAAGTATGCTGACGCGTATTAGTATTACATTTCTACCCGAACACAATGCACGTTTAGTTGTGTTTGAAGCGCGTGCTTTGGAGTAACGGAGTTTTCTTAGAGTCGGAGTGATTTCTTGTGTGGGCATGAGTGCATTGGTGGAAATGGGAGGAGGAGCTGGGGAGAGCGCAAGACTGCGCTGTGAGTCAGCGGGCGGGCCACGCGTGGGCCAGCGGGCGCGGACGGGTGTGTACCACCCCTCCCCCCGCCGCCAATCACCTTCTCCGCGCGCTCCTCGTGATGAATAGTAAAGCGGCGGCGGCGGCGGCGGGGCGCCCGCTCGCCCGCCGAAGGGCGCTCGCCACATTAATCACAGACGGGATCGTGCCGCCCCGCCTCGCCCGGCCCGGCCCTGCCCAGCCCGGCCCAGCCACCCCCGGCGCGGCCCGCTCCGGCCCGCCCATTCGGCTGCGTCATTGCCCGCCGCCCCCTCGCGCTGCGGAGCCGCCCCGCGGAGGGGCGGGCCGCCGCTCCACGCAACCCCTCTGCCCGCGCCGCCGCCACAGTGGACGGGTTTCCAACGCTGTCCGGACGAAATTGTACATGCCATTGATGTGTATAGTTGTGCATTTTATGAAGGGTGCGTGGTGTTTATTTGAGGTGCGACGGACTGCGAAATCGTAATTCGCAACGTGAAGAGAACGCCCACCCTCCGGGCGCACGCGCGCGGCCTTCACTCGTGCTCGGCGGCAGCGGCTCTAAATTCACAATTTAATAGTCGACAAATAGAAAAGAAAACGTGTATTCGTTCACAGAAATAAGGATTAGAAACATGTTTGTTGGTACCTTCGGCTAACAAATAGGAACGTGTTGGAGCATTCTGACTCTTGTCCGGCCCGAACGGCAACTGCCCACTGTGTCGTCGCCCAGCGCCCTCCGCCGCGCGCTGGGAACTAGTGGGTGCGCGCCGTGCAGACACGGAGTGCGTTGGCTCAGGGCCAGCATGCCCATGGGCCTCTGCCGGCAGGCTCTGCTCTTCCTCTCACTGTTCACTAGTGAATTCCTTTCGTTTCACTACCCGCGCAATATTATTGCATTTACATAGACGTGCAATTAAATAAATGTTCGATTGACTCTAACTTACGAAAGCTGTGCGATTAGAAATATTAGAGACATGCCTGCGTGTTACTAATTCTAATGTCAACGGTTTCGTTTTTGAATGTTAGCAAAAGAAACTGGTTCATAAAGTGGAATAAATACGCGTATTTTATTTGTAACTTCGTTGGGTAAAAAAATGTATTATTGTCGCTTTCCCCTCTCTTTCGAAGAGTAAACCAAGATCACCCGCATTTCTTACATTCGTCGTGGCTCAGATGTCGTGATGTGTTTTTTATATTTCTAAATGAGAAATGTATAAACGAATAAAACAGAAAATTATCGCTTGCTAAACCGATAATGTGACAGGTTAAACTGAAGCGAATCTCGCCGCACATGTTGAATGATTTCCACCTCCGCCAGTTCGTCGTTCGTGATAACGAACTGTGCCCGGGTCCTTCTCTGGAACGGGAGTGATGCAACGTCTACTCCTTTTCTGCCTGATAAGAGACTGACATGGGAGGTGTGTGCGAAATGAAGTCCTACATTTCTAATACTGCGATCTTTGAGGATGTAAAACATTTCGAACTTCCCTTTTAAGACCCGAGCCATCTCTAGGCTTCTTACGTCACAAAAATATCGAAATAAATATTTAAAAGAAACGGAGAAGGATCTCTGGAAAACTTGACCGTTTGTGTATGATCGTGGAAGTAAACATTAGTCGGCCTACGCAATATGTTTCTTGTGTTTTCTTAATGCATTTCAGAACATTCATCTGATTTTATCTTGACGTTACGAATAGAAGTGTATTGATCGTGATTCGACAAATGTTTTGAGGCCGTCAACTAATTTATAATCATGGAGGCACGTACACCTTTTTAATTGTGACTTCGACACTTTAATAGTTTGTTGGCCAAATTTTGACATAAGTGTACGTGAAATGTGGTCAGATTTGCAGACACATTACGAGGTAACCGCGAAAAAAAGAACGTCAAACAAACAAGCAAGCAACGCGTGACTTTTCGACAGAGATTTAAATGTCACCGGGGTCAACCTTTAAACTTGGCGTTTGTGTGTTTGCATACGTGCATGTAGTTATCGTCAATCCAAGAATCCTTCATTAGCTGTACGTCCGAAGCGCTTACAGCTCAGTGATAAGACATCGATAACGCATCGAATGTTCAAAATTAAAAGATGGTTGTAATAAATATATTGAGAAAAACCTTCGATGTTTTCGAACATCGATGTTTTAAATCTGGTTTAATAATTTAAAATGGTAAATTCTTGACAACAAAATTGAATTTCACAATGGGGGTATTTTTTAATTTATAATGAAGATTTAACTGAGAACAAAGCTTAAAAAAAGTAAGAATTTTGAAGAAAAAAATGCGTGAGTGCCCACGCCCATTTCTCAGGGTCAGTTCTCATTTCATCGAGGACGAGAAGGAAGACGGAGGCCAGGCAATCACGGCGCGATGACAGTTTCTCCCTGTGTGAAGTACGAAGAAAGGCCTTGGAAATGCTAGGGCAGCGAGATAATCTCGGCCGGAAAATGAATGCTCAATGAAAGTAGTATAAACTTTTTTTTTGTTTGGTTCAAGCACTAAAACCGCCAGTGCTGGCAGGAGTTATTTTGTCATATTGTCATTTAAATAAAATTGTGATAATTAAGGATTTTATATTGATTTACAAACACATCATAGAAAATGTGAAAACATCAATGTTGTACAACATCGGCTTCAATATATCGATGTTTTAAAAAAATCGCCATCGATGTCGCATCCCTATTACAGCGGGGTCTCGGAGCACCTCCGCGCTTGCCGCCCCGCCCCGCCCCGCCTGGCCTCGCCTCGCGACCTTATCAGCGGCCCCGATAAGCGGCCCGCGCGCGTCGCCTGCGCGAGAGGCCCCAGTGGCGCCCGCGATTTTGGCAGGAACGCGACCTCGCCTCGCCTCGCGTCGCCGCGCGTCGCCTCGTGGGCTGCGCCAGGCCTAGGCCGTGGGTGGCAGCCGCATGCTGCGTCCGCGCGCAGCGGCGGGGCGCGGGCGGGCGCTTCTGCGCGCCGCCGCCGCCGCCGGGGGCCTCGTCCGCCGCCGCCGCCTCCGCCCCCGCAGGCGCCGCCTCCGCCCGCGCAAGGTGGGTCAGCGGCCTACTGCACGTCAACTAGTGATGCGACATTGAAAACAAAACAATCGATGTTTTTAAACAGGATTAGTATCCTCTTAACATGAAATTCGTGTGCATTAAAATTTAATTTGACGGTGGTCCGGTTTATCAATTCTCCGAATTGAGTACGAGAATCCGTACGAGAAAAAGGGCCGCCCACAGCGTATTTGTTGACATATCTCAATGTGCGAAGTGAATACGAAGGCATGGAGACAATCTCGGGCGAGAGAGTTTGGTCGATGGCGGTACTAGTACAGCGTTCTTTCGGTTCCAACACGTGAACCAACACTGTACAATCAGATATTATTTCGTATTTTATCTTTTACAGTATTGTTATATGGGAATTTGTCCTTCAGAAACAATACATCGGAAAAGAAAAACACATCGATCACAAAACATCGGTATTAAAAACAAACGTCGGTTTTAATACATCGATGTCGCATCCCTAATGTCAACTGCAATGGACATTAGTCGTTGTAAATGCTCTGAATGAGTTTATCCAGGGAGATGGCAGTGTTCTCTCCCGCCAGAACGTCACATCCGGCGTTCCCTCTCTCCAGGTGTCTTCGTCACCAGGCACCGCCCGGTCGGGACAAGATCGAAAGTTCTGTCTAGTCGCTGTCTAGTTCTGTCTAGACGCCGCGTCGTTGGCCGCGTCACCCGGACAGCCTAGAAGCCATGAACTCGAACCGCGGAAGCCTACGTGTACATTCTGTCTAGTCTCCCGACGTGTGTGGTAGCGAAGTTTATGTAAGTTTACGTAAGGGGAGACAGAGATGGACAAGCCAAGATCGCGCGCGGTCCCTGTTTGATTGGATTCTGCCCCGGCGTTCTCCCGATATTGATAGCAGAAACCATGGAAATTTACCGATCAGAGCAGCGGCCGAATTTGACCTAGATAGTGTCGAAAATCTCTCTTGTCGAGACTCGAACCCTTAGACTTCCGGATCAGAGTCGCTGTAGAGGCAACGGTACCGTTGGCTCTGAGCTGACTCAGCCGGCATTCGGTTGAATTCCCCCTTTCTTACGAGCATACCAGGCCGCACCACGGTGTTCATGTCTGATGCTGCCTGAGCCTTTTCTTTGCATATTCATCCCTTCGCATGCGTTATATATCCCCTGCGCACAATTTATATTTATAAACCTTTCAGAAATGTATGTGGTGTTGATTATTGATTTATTCAACAACCACAACTTGATGTGTATGTTTCTTATTATGGTGCAGTATTGCAAGATCGCGCAGCGGAAGAGCTATTTCATAGAAAAAGTCTGCCTTATTTAATTGTGTTGACATTTGAGAGGTGCAGAAATTCACTGTTCGAAAATATATTTTATTGATGAATACATTTTTTCACACCCCTTTCTTCCGAATTCAGTCTAATACGGAAGAACACTTTATGTATTTTTGTATTAATATATATTGCATTTTTTTGAATAAACGTATGTTAGCCGAATTGCTCTTTCACAAGTGGGAGTCTTTCTTAAAGCCCATTGGTTAATGGCCCTTAATGCTCCTTGGACTCCCACACAGTAAACGTGTGGTTTGAGTAACTTAAGATTTTTTCATTAAAATTTGTCATTAACGCTCCAAATACTTTTATTAATGAAGCTGCATCATAAATTGCGTACATAGTAATTTTTGTCGGATAATGCGGAAGTGAGTGAGGAATTCAATCTACGAATAGTTCGGGTAGCTCGTGGTCGAGTAACAGCGACGCGCTGTTGCCATAGCCTCCGAGGTTTGTGAGTCGAGGGTGTTTCCTCTGCGTGGAGGTCTGCAGGTGGATTTACTCAGAAGGTGGGGGTGCGGATGTGGATGTGAGAGCGTGTGTGAAGCTGCGGGAGGAGTCATGATAGCACATGCCGACGGCGTTGTTTGTGCTGTGGGGTTCGGTTAGTTGTGCTAGGTCTGTGGACAGCTTTTAATGCGGCTTGAGTCTAATACGCCCCCTTGCTGTATAAACTTAAGAAAGTGCCATGTAAAGCAATATTACATGTTCCTTTCTTTCTAAGATCCCCTTGCATTTCTTTGTGAGATAGAGGCACCATTTTAAGGGTAATTCGACTGATAAGCGAACTGAGAAAATGCGGGTTTGTGTTTACTCAGTATTGACTTCCCGCACCGTAGCTGGAATTTACACATATTGACGATATTCAATTACCTTTGCTATTTATATGTAACAAGTATAAATTTACTGATAAGTGATTCGTTGTATGAAAATGAGCATTACTCGAAATCGTACTTATAATTGTTTAAATGTTTTCGTCGTGAGTATTCTTTTGTAGTTTTAATATATATGTAAATATGGACCATATGAAGTTAATAATGAATACTCGCATCACTCGCAAAACACATTATCTGCGTCATTTTCAAAAGAAAACCAGGGGAGAGGGGTGGAGGATATCACGCAAGTCGAGCGTTAGTAACGAGATGTCTCCGGCGTCATGTGATACGATTATTTCCCTCATCAAAACAGAATAGTTCTTATTCCTACTAGGACCACCCTTCAAATTGTCTGATGTGGAAAACCTGACATAAGTATTCGAAGCTAAACGCTGACTGCCTTTGTCGCCTCGGCCTCCCAGTGACCCACGTGAACCCGTTTCGCCACCGATGTCTCCTCTTGGAAGTAGGAAGGCGCACGAGGGGGGGTCGTGAGGGACATTCTTCACACTTCGTTTCTCTGGCGAAATGTTGCGGCCGTGGGCGGGCACACTCTGGGCGCGCGCCCTTGCATTTTGACGCGTCAACTGTTCCCCCTTACGTGTTGGGCGTGCTATATCCCAGAAGGTGTTCCTTCCGTGATGACGTGAGATCATCTGCCGACTTACACGTTGCTTGCGGGATTTCCACCCCCAGGTGTCTTTCCTCAGCCAGGCACCGCCACAAGCTCTGAGCTCCGAACTGGTCTCCGGCAAGTGTGGTAGTGTAGTGCGCGAAAGCACAATTTAGTGTGTGTGGAAGGGGAAAACGGCGGGGGCAAGGACGAGGAAGGAAAGATCTCGCGCGGTGCGTGGCCCGTTTGTTATGCAGCTGTTTCGGCAATCGCGTGGTATAGATTGGACAAACCCACGGAACACTACCGATGAGAGCATCCGGGCGCGCCCTGCAGAAGGGGTCGGGTTCCGGGGGGGGGGGAGCTTTGCCCGGAGGCCCTCGCAGCCCATTTACTTTTTCGCGGGCGCCTCCGTTTGAAATGCATGAGGCCGCGTCGCGAGCGCTCGGCGGCGCTGCTTTGTCCACGCCGCCCCCGCCCCCCGCCCCCCGACACGCTCCACCGCACCCACCACCTCCGCGAACGCTCCTCGCGGCCGTCTCGGTGCAACCGATGCAACGATACTGCTGTTGGAACTTACCATCGTTGTAGTTCGTGGTTCAGTGTCATTCTAATTGGTTCTCGCACTCACTGCGTATGGTATGCGTTGCCATTTCAGCAATCGTTACTGACACACACACATACAACGTGAGTGCAGGGCGTGATTTCTGGCGGAACGCGCTGGAACGGCGTTCTGGTACCTCGGATACAAAAAAGGAAAAAACAAAAATCAGAGGACAAACCCTTGGCAACTTCGATTTTTAATTCGACCATCTTTCGTAAACTCAAAATGAAATATTTGTCCACTTGGCGGATTATTTCTATGAACGTAACAAAATTATTAGTAAAAGAGATAAAATATCATTATAAACTCTAATTGTTTATTTTCCATGATTATCATTCCGTTCATTTAGTCTTAGCACTGTTACTAATTGATATTATAAGTAGCGTTCCGGTAGTAGTAGAGCGTTCCGGGACATAGACTTTTTTAAATTAAGCACTGCGTAAATGTTTGGCGATCTGTTAGTAATCGGTGTTGTTTCATGGTTGATTACGCACATGACATGTCCTTTAACCTTAAGTATGTGCAAGTAATTGGAGATGTATGGGAAAAAAGTGTTTCCATCTGTGCGCTCAGTAGCATCAGATATGGGATGAACAAATGAAGTCGGTATCACTTTACATCATTTCGTTGCCCTTTCCACTAATTGTTTGCTATTTATTTATGCCACGTTAATACAACAGGTAGAGGGTGTATGAGAAAAATATTCATCTAACGCTTCAAATTTATGAATAACATTCGTAGTTACTGTATGATGTGTATTTACACTGAAAAACAAGTATCTTTTCTTTCCAGAAAGTTTAGCATAGATCGAATGAACGCGATTGTATGTGTTGTTCTATTGTAGTGATTCCGGATTGTGTGAATTGTGTGTGCAGTTAAGGTCGTTCCTGGTTGCCTCTGCAAAGTGAATACCTGTTCCGGCAGTTTTGCTCTCTGTGTACATGCAAACATGTATGTGTTGGCGGCGAGCAGGTTTTCGTCTTAGTGCAGAATCCCCTGTGACTCCAGCGTCTTCGATTTCCATGTGTAATTTCACTTGGCACGAAATCTTCTGCCGGTGGCCTGTCGCTGGCGCATGTGCCGCGGCGAGGCGGTCGTAAAGCGCGTGCGTGACGGAGGCGTTCGCCCTCGGGAGGGGGGGGGAGGCTTTGCACCTCGCGCGGCGGCGCGTCCGCCTCTGTGGAGCGCATTTGATGCGCCAATGACTCACGAAGCAAGTGAACGCTCGTGGATCCGAGGGGCGATTTGACTAGTGTGATTGCGACCACACTGAAATTCCAAATCCCGCTTGACTGAAGGGAAAAAAAAGTTCCTAGTGCGTTTGTGTGAATTATGCCACGAGGTGTATTTTACAGGAACGAAATAAATGTGTTTCTCTCTTTTATGAAGACCGATTTGTATTACTGTCTCATTAGCAGCCCGTGGGTTTATTAGTGCCTCTTACCTTCACGGCAATATTCACAATGATTTATTGCCTTTGCTTCTGCGTACCACATTTTTCCAACTGGGCTTTCTTTGAGTTAATTGCTCGCAACGCTCCCCACAGAAATGGCCTTTTTACTCCGCCGTCTCCTAGAGAGACTAGACGCGCGTCGCCCGGGAGTGCGTCGGCGAGATGTGAGGAAGCAATAACTGGCGTGGAGTAGCTGCTAATGCGCCCCGACGCAGTCTCCCGACCGCTGTCGCCCCGGGCGTGCGCTCTTCGACGGCGAGGCCTCTGACGGTTGCCGCCGCTGGAGTTCGAATGGGAGACCGCGGCCGATGCGCCGCGCCGCGCCGCGCCGCGCCTCGCCGTGCCGCTTGAGCAATCCCGGCTACTGCGAACCTCCAGCGCTGGCGGTGGAGATGGGGTGGGAAATGATTTACTTTTGTTATACATAGAAATACATGAAAAAAAGGTACCACGCAAAAGTGACATACTGAAACTAATTCATTGCTTGTGGAATCCATGTTGGTATGTCGTACTTTTTAATCTAGGTCTAAACATGTTTTTAGGATTGTGCGATATGGGTTCTTGTTTATGTTCTGAGTGGAATGTGTTAAACGTATATTGAAAGTGAACACATTTCCGATGTCATTAATATTAATATCCGAGAAGAAATTATGAGATAAGTACGTAGTATGTTGTAAGATATGTTTATTGAAAAATTGGTGATTTGATGTGAACCATGGTGCGCTAAGTAATGTTTCGTTAGAATAGGTTTTCGACTATTTAGAATTTTTTGCGGATGGTTTTCGAAGAGTTAATCCGTATTGAGCATGCAAGAGCAGTATTGGTCGTATTATTGCTTTATTTTATAAGAGATGCAACCAGAAACTCTTTCCGTAGGTCCTCAACAAAAATACAGCGCAATTTCATGGAGAATATTTATTGTAGTATATACAGCACAGACAGTTCTATCGCAGTGTGCAGCCTGAGAAAGGTACCTGTGTTTAACAGCCACCCGCCACCTGCAACTGTGTATATATGCATATATATATATATATATATATATATATATATATATATATATATATATATATATATATACTGCAGATTTTTGGGTTGGAACTCAGTTACGAAGTAGTTGTGTGAAACGAATGTAATTTAGGAAAGCGGAAAAGTGTCGAGATACGACGCCGAGCGCAATCGAAATACTTTTGTACTTTTGTACAGGGCCATGGCAAATCTCTGTTATTGGTATTATTCTGCAAATGATGGTAACTTGCGAGTGATTAGTCATCTGAAAGAGCAATCGCAGTGAGTGAAACGCGAATTGCGAAAACAGAAAGTCTGGTGTAGGGAATGTGTTATAAAGGCGAAAAGCGAGAGGTTAGGAAAGTATGGGAAATTAAAGGAAAAAAAGTACGGCAATGAGAGCTGCTGCTCTCAAAAGAAAAGTGTAGCAGCGTGAGCGGAGTCGTTAGCTGGCGGGCTTCGCGGGGCGAGTGAGTCTCCCGCAGGACAGTTCCAATGCCCTTCGCCCTCCTCGCGCCGCCGCTTCTTCCCTTTGGAATGG
Source organism: Gryllus longicercus (assembly GCA_038098605.1). Classification (NCBI taxonomy): domain Eukaryota; kingdom Metazoa; phylum Arthropoda; class Insecta; order Orthoptera; family Gryllidae; genus Gryllus; species Gryllus longicercus. The sequence goes on along the minus strand of JAZDUA010000148.1, from coordinate 487,592 downwards.
CACGCTCCCAGCCGGCAAGATCGGAGAAGCTGCTTATCGGTCAAAGGAAATGTCAATGTTGCTATAGAAGTTGTCAACTTGCGTTACAATATCGATATCTACAGCTCATCATTAGGTGTTAAAAAAGAAATTGTTACTTGAAGCTACGGATAGATCTTATTTCCATTCAATATTTTTCTCAATGTTGAAAGTGATATGACGGTTAAGATTTTTTCGTCCCATCATTCAAGAGAAATTCCCAAGATACCTGTCTGCCGGTGGCAATGCTATTAACTCTCTTCCATTCCCTTTCGAAGGAATATCACAGTAGCGACTTTGCATTAAGGTGTACTTTTCCCATCGCCGGTGACCCACATCCGAGACGAAACGGAGAAGGATTAATGTCAATTCTCTGATAATCCACAGAAAAGGATCGCTCTCACAAAAAGCATGAGTGAAGCCGCAAGGCAGCGCGACCGCGTCAAAAAGGAAGAAGGGCGGGGCGATCGGCGAGCGGAGCGGTCGGTGGCAGCGCGACACCTGCCGCGGGCGCTGGCGCGGCCATTGTGCGGGAAGATGCTCCTTCGCCCTGCCTCTCGACGCGGCCCCGTCGCCCCATTGTGGGCCAGATGCTATCGCCGCGCCGGTCCCCGGGGACGCCCGCGGCCTGTTTGCGAACGGGGCGGGCCCCGAGGAACCTGCCGCCACCGCCGACACGCGGGGGCGGTCGCCAAGGGTTGGCCCGTCCGGCTAGTCTCTTCGCCGAGGCTGTCGCGCTGGCGGGGCAATAGCCTCAGTACAAACGGCCATTCAGATTGGCAGTGTGCAGTAGGGACGAGGTGCAAAGTGTTGGTCAGTGTAATGATATTTGCGTTCATCTCGCTAGAAAAAGCAGAATTGGAAATGAAAACAGTTTCAACCTGTGCACTTGCGTACAAATTCTTTGCGTGCACGCAAGAAAGGCTGACCGATTGTGAGTTCTACGGGACAAAAAAGCTAACAAGGGGGAGTGAACAATTCCAGACCTCGCATGCTGATGGACTCCACGTGCTGTTTATCTAGAGAGATGGCTATCTGAGATGTGGTAATGCGACGGATCATCGCGTCGTTATCTGCGCTCGGCTCGTGCGGCCGCGGCCGCCCTCTCGGTGCTTGACGCGCTCCCAGGACGCGAATCGCACCTCGTCCGCCTGGCAGTGCACGTGTGGCGCGGCGCGCCGCCCCCCACCCCACCCCACCGGCCCGCCTCGCTCGGCCTCAAGGGTTGACCTGGCCTCCACCGGCCCTTGGCGCGAGTCGCGCTCGTGGGCGAGCAGCTCAGCGTCGCCGTGGCAACGTGTCGTGCCGTGCCGTGCCGCGCCGCGCTGCGCCGTGCAGTGCAGCTTTTTTGTGTTGTGCGTGTGCCGCGTGTGTGTGGGTGTGTCTGGTGGCGGGAGGCGCGCCGCCGCGTCTTCCCCCTCCCCGTCCCCCGCCATGGCGCCCCGTGCGAAGACAACGCCTCTTCCGAGCGGTGAGTATGCTAAGGGCTTAGCTCTGGATGGATCCAGCGGCAACGAACTGCCTTGTGTCAGGAGATGCGTTATTTCTGAATCAGCTCCAACTGTAGCTGATTCGATTGTGAAGGGCAGCGGAAACAACAGAAATAGTTTTTGCCTGTCTCGCCTTCTTTTCATGCCAATGTCAATATGGAAATTGGTGCGGTAATATACTCGTACGTGCGTTTGTTTATCCTAAACAATGTCGGTCACAAGGGCTACGTCTAATTGAGGCTTTTATTTAGAATTATCACATCTATCGTAAGGGCAGAGCAAAGTTTCATGTGAAATGGTAATGAAAATAACGTAAAACGTATGTTCTTAACACTCTCGCCGTAAAGAGGCTTGCACAAACGTTAGGAAGAAGTCTCCTCGACTGCTCGTGTAAGCGCAGTGGTTCTCCGTTGTTGTGAGGCCTATTGTGCTGGGTACGTCCGAACGTGTCACGCATGGTTGAGGCGGAAGTTTTTTCTAACACGCTTGTGACTGGGAGCACCGAGTGAGTGTCTGTGGCTTCTAGTGTTCATGTTTCCCTGTTGACTTTCGCTAAACAGCCTCTTGTTAGCCACCTACGAATACAATACTAATTCTACGTTCTGTCACTTGAAGATATTTATTCTTATTCTAAATGTTTTTGAAAACGGAGAGTTGCATGTCTGTCGGTGTACACTTGATGAGGGAAGATAACGTTCTATTTATTCCGTGTTCAGCTGCTTACGTAATATTTCCACTATCTTATGTATGCGAAATGTTTGCAACCAGACTACGTTCTCTCACTTCTTCACAGAGCCTAGTACAAGGGTTTACGATAGAGTTAATATTAAGATTATACTCCTCATAATGCATTTAAATTGAGCTGTCAATCCTACAAGATTCGAACTCGCTTATTCAAGTTTTCTCATTTCTTGAGGTGATATTTGCATCCGTAATTCTCGTCCAAGATCTGATAAATGTATCGTACGGGCCGCTCGTAATCATACTATTAATTCTTTATTTTAATTTTATGTGTTCGTCTATCCGTATCCACACGTGCCAGCCTGTTATGTGCCTCAGTATAACCCCAGGTGTTTACGTAGATAGTTGTAATAAATAGGTGTAGAGTGATAATTCGGTAAAAGCCTGCCAAGAGAATGGTTCTGGGGCGTCCGAGCCGGAGGCGCCGCTCGCGGATTCGAAATCGCCGCACGTAGAGGCGCGTGGCGTCGTGCGCCATATTTCACGTGAGCGCCTACTTTCTTGGTCAGCGGAGGGTGAGTCGCAATTGTGCGCGCCGAGTTTCTCTTCGGTGGCGCGGGGAGCACATGTGAGGCGTGTGCCGCGGCCACTCGATCCCCCACCGCGCGAAAGTGCCGCCGCCGCCGCCGGCTGCTGCGCCGATCGCTGCTCCGGTCTCCAGCGCGGCGTTCGTCTGCCGGCAATACATCTGCGCACGTGTTTTCCTGCGTGTCAGGAATCAACTTGTTTGCACTACTGTAAATTCGGCATTTTGTGATTAATCGATGTTTTGGTCAAATGCACCTCAATATTAGTAACTTCTCGACATTAAAAGCCGATGTAATTACTATAATCAGTTGAAGTTAAATCTTTTATTTTGCGTACAATGTCTTCTTTAGAAAAACATTAGTTCTGTAAACAACAAAATGTTGAAATCATTTCAATCGGTAACATATGGCAAATTAAATGATACGAAGAAACCTTGGTCCCTTTTTCGTTTCTACGAAGGTGCATTCATTCCGTTGCCGCTTTGGCCAGAGATTCGTTGTCTTTATTCCTCGCCAACGGCGGGCAGATCCTGCCCTGCAAAATCTTTGAGAACGGAATGACTCTTGTTGAAAATGTATTCAATTTTATTTTTATTGCTTATCTTGAATTTTCGTATCTTAATTATTTTCTTATATATTTATACATTGAATAGTTATTAGACTTGTGTAGAAACTTATTTAATTTAATATAATTTTAATTTGTGTTCTAATTAATAGTATGTGTATAGAATGTGGTTCTTTATAAAGAAACATCGGAATACGGCTCTCATTGGCTTCAAAGTGCTGCCCCCCTGGTCTATGCACATTTTTCACAGCTAGTTTCGGCCTTTTCTTCAGCATTGCCTGTGCATATTAGCACTATTCCAGGCCCACTTCTCACGTCTCACGCTTTTTCCCCCTTTTCCTTTTTCGATTCTCGCTGTTGACACTTGGCATTTCCATTCCTTCCGGCAAATCTCTTTTATAATCTCGAGCTCTCTGGCTCTGCGCGTTACCGGTTCACTGTATCCTGCGTTTTCGTTTATTGGTATGGTCTCTCAATTCCACACCGCTCCTCTGCCTACTCTAATTTCTTAGACTTTTCTCTTTCTTTTTTTTTCGATTATACTCAGTGGCTGTCTGTTTGGTGAACTATTTCATCTATTTAGAAGGCGTGGAGTTTCTGTGAGTCTAACGACTGTCGCGGCAAAGCTAAATTCTGAGAACAATGCAAGCTGGCATAATTTCATAAGCTTAATTCCTTTATTCGAAAATAAGAGACTTTGCAAGCAGATGGATGCTGCTTGTTCGGTTTCAGAAATACTCTACATTTTCAAATACCTCCACTTGAGAATTTGAATCTCGCGTTTCCTCGGCAACGTCTTTTGGGATACATACACGGTGTCTACCACTGACCGCTAATCTCTGGTGTTGGTAGGTGTTGGGCAAGCGGCCGTGCGACTCCCCCGCGCCCTCTGTGCTCCGCCGTCGCCCGCGCGATGTCTCCGGCGACGCGTGTGTTTTGTCGCCAAAACGTATGGCCTACTAAGCGCGCACAATAACGGCGGACGCGCGGACAAAAGGCGGAGAAAGCTCGTCGAGTGGACGCTGTCGCCGGCTGCCGCTGGCTGCCGCTGGGCGCTGCGCCGCCCGAGACGAGAAGACGAGGCGAGACGAGACGAGAGGAGCAATGGTCGGCCGTTGACTCGGCGCGCGGCGGCGGAAGAGCTTTCCTGCTGAGCCTTTTTTATTACTATTTATTTCACGTCAGTGGGAAAGCTGCTTCAACAACAAGGAGGAAAGGAACGGAATACCGCATTTTCTCGAATATAGCCCCCTCCTCCCCTCGCGTATAAACACCCCTCAGTTTTGGTGATGAAAATGCCGAAGAAGGGGATGCTCACGTATGAAATCCTTCTTCCTTGTGTAATGTTATTTCAAAACTGTTAATTCCGTGGAATATACGTTGTCAGAAGGTTCTAAGAAAATTGTAGGCGGAATGACTGCAAGTCAAATGTTGGTAATATTGAAAAAATAAAAGATAATTTAAAAAATATTTCGCTTCATTTCGAGATTCCCACGTTTTAGCCCTCCTTCCATTTTTTGTTATAAATTGTTGGGGAAATTGAGGTCCTCCTTTTCCAAAAATATACGATATTGCATATGCTATCCAGAAGCCGTTTTCGCAAGACGTCTCCACGGAATCGGAACGCCTCCACGTACTTGCACTACAGTAGAAAACTTGTCGGGAGCTTAGGGTATTGGTTGATGAACCTGCAAGTGGCAAGCCCTTGGCAGCCTTCGAGCGAGGTAGGCGCCGATTTTTGGTTCCAGCTGTGGAGGAACACACTAGTCCTTACGGCGCTAGTAGCCATGATGCTTAACTACATAATCAAATGCAGCGGTGGCGAATCTCTCCTGCGCCCGCGAGGGCGCTGGGCTGCTCATCTGCGAGGGGTCCCTACATCCAGAAAGTAGCGCACTCCTTTGCGCCGGCGATTCCGCCATTTTAGAGCCAGTTGCGGTGAGAGTTGGAACTGTGCGGCATTGTGTGTGTGTGCGTTGGAAAGCCCCAATGTGCCGCAAACCCGAACTACAATTCTCCAAAGGTCGTGGGGCCATCGCCGCCTGAGCTGCATGGGGCGCTGAGGGTCTGCCTCAACCGCCGGCGCCGGGCCTCCGTGGATCGATGGCGCCGCCGAGGGACAGCCCAGGCACTTGCTCGTTGAGGGCGGTCGGGGCGCGCCCGCCAGCGCTCCGCCTCGCGCGGACGGCCTGCCGTGGGGGGACGAAATCTGCAAACAGCCTTTGGCCGCGTGTCCTTCTATACTTTTCGTCATACCATCTTAGAAGAAGAAAAAACAACCGTATATTTCTCATGCCACCTCTTTATGCTAAAATTCATTTGTTTCCATTGTTGTTCACGGACGGCGGACACTCCTTATAATTTCGTTTATCGACGTTAAAAATGTATGCGACGTGCGTGTGCTTGGAAGAATTGCAATCCGTGCACCTTTTCTTGAGCTGTGGAAGCTCATCAACGTAGTAGCTCTTATACTACTACATTAAGATTATTATGAATACAGGCTGCAACGAGCATTTTGGCAAGAAAGAAAATATTCGCTCCCGTGTAATAAAAACTATTTACATAGGCAAATGGGCTAGTTTTTTTGATATTATCCTTTATTGTACGTGAAGAAATACACTGTCTTCCGCGAGAACAAAGAAACGATTATTCAAGTAATTATATTTCCTATTGAATTCATGAAATTCTGTCCGCCGAAAGTGAAGCCGAAAATCGTTAACAGTCGACGGCCGATAAGACGCTTTGCGTTCATTCGCATTCATTGAAATGTGGCGCAACGCCACAGATCACAGTGGTTGAAATTATTTTAATATATTGTTTTTTGAGATGCTTTTCGTAAAATCGTTAATTAATGTTTTCGCAATGTTCCACTAAGTATTTGATTAACTATTTACTATTCCATTGCTTAAAGAGATCTTATTCTTCTCACTCTACTTGACATGGAGAAGATAAGTAGTGAACAAAAGATGCTGAATGTGGCTTGATGACCTTCAGATAAAATACCTCAATTGAGTATCTTGTATTTATAGGAACGAGAATATCTAGTTCTGAAGGTCACACGTGCGGTATCTGCGTTACGTATTTATTTAAACGAAGGATGATTTGTTGGAAAGTATATAACTTAAGTTTCATTCTTGCAGTATTTAATTACTTATTGTTATTTTGATGGCAAGAAAGAGTAGTATTATGTTACATTCACATACACTTTGTAATAAATCAGTGCACTGTTAGTATTGGAGAAATTTGAAATGAGAATAGTCAATTTAAGCAATTACGGTGTATAATCGTGACGACCATGAATAATTGAGTCAGAGAATCTAGGAGAAATGAAGGAATATGTATAAAATTACCTTTAAATTGATTTTCTTTTATGCAACAAAGTTGTTGCACTTTGAAATGCCACAACTGTAAATCAAAGTTGAAAATGTCTCGATGAAAACTTACAAAAATAAATCAAAATGTCAGGAAATGTTATGAAGGTATCATACAAAATCTAAAACTAAAAGAATTTTTCGCCCGGAAGTTTTGGGTATTATTTCTTAGCGGCACACGTAGCAATACCTTGACTTCATGATTCTTTCGCGACTACTCATGGTCACTACGATTATAGCTTGCTATTCTCGCTTGCTGAAAGTGACAATTCCCATTTCCAAATTATTCCATTCCCATTGACTATTCCATTTCCAATGTAATGTGTCTGAGGCACGGTCATAAGTCCCTTATTTGGCCATATTTAGTTTTTTACGCTGTGTTGACGAGAAAAAACGAGCTTATCTTTGATATTAAAGACTCATACCGCCTTTGTTCTCAGACATAATAGTAAATAGGAAATGTAAGCTCGTGTTTTTGAGGGTAATATTGCGTACAAAACTAAAAGTGGACAAGTCCTTACGGCCATGCCTCAAATATACCGTGCCATTGTTATTTTCCAAAGGAGCAACAATGAATGAAATGGTGCTAGAGGGAGGGGCGGGGCGGGGCCGCTGGCAGCGGCACTTGGGCCTGGGCCGAGCCCCTCCGCCCGGGAGCTCCCATTCGAAAGCGGCCGCGAACAAACTTGAGCCGCACGTGCCTGCGGCGCCCGGTATCGAACCCGGTGCCCGGTAACGGTGCGGCCGCCAACTGGAGCGGAGCGTCCAGCCCCGCGCTCCGCCGGCCGCGCCGCGTTTCTTGTCGATTCGAGTATAGTGCCTCTGTCCGCGGGTTCGTCCCTCAGACTTGATCGTTTCTTTGGGACAGGAACAAGTCTGTAATTAAGGCCTGTATTATCCCGGAAACACATACTTTTTCGAAAATGTTAAGACAAAGGTACAAAATGTTAAGACTGTGGTACAAAAGTAGATTTAACTGAATAGTTCTACCGAATTATGACATTCTGCGATAATTTCCCATGAATATCATCTGAAGTCCAGTCCAGAATATTTTTCAAGATGTTAGTAATCTGAACATGAATGCCTATTTTGTGTCACAAGTCCGTTTCAAAAAATGAGATATTCTTCCCCTTCTTGCATCTTATATTTTATAACATACGGTGTCGGTGGATAAACTGTGCAGCTGATCGTCATTTCTTTACATATTTGTAAGCTAAATATTAAAATAATTGTGTGAATGATTTGCATAAAACTAAAGTCAAGGTACTGCGCTACAATTACAAAATAAAAAATGGTGCTAGCTATCGTTCACAAACTTTTTTTTCTTCTCAGGGAACTATAGCATGACAAAGCAATGTCTGTCTTGTCTGTTGAGTTATCTAAGTAAACGCTCCGGGTCCGTGAACGAGATGCGATGTGAATTTTTAAAGAATGGTCTGGTGCAGGTATTGCGATGTCACTGTGCTCGCAACAGACACTGCCTCCCCCCGTCCTCCTTCGCCGTAACTCGTGTTATTCCACAATTTATACCGCCCCTGAAATGATCATTTACGTCGGCTGCGCGAAGAACAATCCCGTATCCCATTACATCGCTGCTTTTCCCCGTCCTCGCCGTGGCCACAGCCCGCCGATAAGGCGCACAAAGGAGGCCGTCGACTGGCTAAGTGGCAGTGCCTGCGCGGCGCTGAGGGCGCGCTTCCTCCGTCCGCGGGACTCGTTCCGCCCCGCGCTGGCGAGGGCGGGCATTGCGAGTGCGTCTGTGCGGCGCGGCGGCGCCCGAGCCCGCAGCTCCAGCAGCCAAGTGTTTCTTCCGACAGCCAGATCAACCGAGCGTCAAATGTTTCTTTCTCAAAGTGTTACTTCTGTGGGTTAGAGATGTTTTGCGCAAGTGATTTACATTGTGCCAATGCAGTTTCTACCTAAGAATATTGTGTTTGGTGATTTTAATTGCATTAGTACCTAATAGATTCAAATTTAATAAAAAAGATTTGCATGAAAATAATAAGGATGTTTTAAAATGCATTTTTTCTTGTATTCCAGCTACATAAACACTTTGATTACAGGTAAACATTCTCCAGTCAGAGGAGTGACAAAAATCATGAGTACAAAAGCTCTAGAAGTCGGTTAACGTTTGTGAAATGAATGCGAATCGTGTTACTCACCGACCACGCCCCCAATATTTGGCTTACGGACAATGTGTGTCAGTAAACCGCTCACTTTACAGAATATTCGTAATAATTGTGTGATTTTTCGTCGAAGCTGGGGATCTTACTTCTTTTCTCAATACTTGCTAGTGCAATCTCCTGGGAACTTAGATATTAGAAGACTGATGTATAGAGTTTCAAATGTCCATGAAATGAAAAATAAGAGAAATTGAGCAAGTTTCTAAAAAAAACTGTTCGCACACTTTATGATGATCATTGAGTCATTTGCCCCCATTAGTGAGAAATATCTTGAAAAACTTAGAGAATTACATGTAAGTTTCATTTTTTTACATTTATAAACATATATTTAGTCCTAAAAACGAGGTCATGGTTTTCTAACCTTTGGATGAATGTAAGCTGAGATTAAGTAATAATTGTTAAGCAGTGTTTTCATATGTGCATTTTTTTTTTTAATTTGCAACAGGTCTATGTTGCACAAAATTAATTTTCTAAAAAGGAAGACTAAGAATTTGGAATCAATGCCGATAGAGGTGAAATACATTCCGTTGTTCCTCTACACATGTAAAGCATACTTTCCACCTGTACTTCGCAAGTTAGTTGTGTAATCGTTGGCGGAGTGCGACGCGAGACGCGCCTCTGGCGGGAGAGGATAGCGAGCGGAGCGGAGCGGTGCCGATGGGTGGGGGTGGGAAGGTGTTGACAAATAATTACGCGCTTATCGCGATGCGGCGCTCGCCGAGCGCGCGCCTGCGCCGCACCGCCTCCGCCTCCGCCTCTGCGTCTCCCCCACTGCAGAGCGCGCGTCAATTCTCGCTTCCCCGCACCTTTGCTACCTGCTCGGGGTGCACGTTATTGTGCACTTGTACAAACACCTCACCCACTGTTGTCTTCAGATTTTAAAACGAAAATGCACTGATTTGTAGCATATATATTTTTTTGTAATCCTGCACTCTTATTATCAAGTTGATAAAACACACGAAAACCCAATTTTCACCCAATACACCGTCCACTAAGAACAACCGAAGCAACTAAGTAACACTTGTAAGTTGTAACAAAAGATGACGTATCGGTAAAATTATTCCAAGATCTGATATTTGTATTTACATGTTTGCTGGTTTTCCTTCAAAAAAGTTGCTATTATGAAAAGTACGTCATAGCCCATAATGCAAATTTCGGCTGACCGACTTAACACCCATCACCCCGTCCGCTATTTACTATTTATCGGTCCAAGAGACGTTAAAAGAGAATTTAAGTGCAGCATAGCGTACAGCAATCCCGACCTTCTGCTCGTGCGCGTATGTTCAAAAGTGAAACGCCACTCAAAGTGCACATGCGCAGAAGATCGATATTACTGTCGACTGCTTACGCTACGCTGTGCTCTACGCCTGCTTCCGCGGGCATTCTGCCCTCGACCGGACGTGTGCTCGCGAGAGCGGCGGAAGTGCAAATACACGGGGTAGTGTGCTCGCGGGTTTAGCTTTATATAGTAAAAAACAGTAAAACTGTATGTGATGTATGGGGGAGATGATCATCTGCGCACTTTTTCTTGAGTTCCAGAATCACTTCCAATCATATTAACAACAAATAGTTGAAAGATGAGTAAAAGTTAAATAACTAAATAAAAATATTTTTTTAAAAGCGCGAAATTAGCAACATTTGAAAAACTGGACATTTTTGTTCCCGAGTTATAGAAAACTTCTTTGCAAGCAAAACTAACTGCAGATTTTATTTCTGCATTGTCAACAAATATAGTGCATACTCTACTCCTACTACTACAAGCAGAAGGAGAAATAATTGTAAAGGTTGTCATTGCCAACAAAAGTATTTAATGTAATAGCAGCTTTCGATGGCTTAGCCATCATCATCAGTTGTCTGCTGGATGGAAGCCACGAAACGACTACCGTGGCTTCCATCCAGCAGACAACTGATGATGATGGCTAAGCCATCGAAAGCTGCTATTACATTAAATACTTTTGTTGGCAATGACAACCTTTACAATTATTTCATGAAAGATGCCAACGATAACGCACCACAACACCTATAGCAGAAGGAGAGTTAAACAGTGCGTGCGCATAGTGACTCTACATTTACGTCTAGAAGCAAAACAATACGCCATCTCAGCATTTGCTCAATGTATCAGGAAAACTGGACAAAAACCTGATCGAGATGGGGGACATTGGCCCGGAAGCTGAAATATATTATTTGTTGCAAGCATATTAAGTCTTTTTAAAAAATTCAATACAAATGTAACTAATTCATTATGTTTTCTTTCTTTCTTTCATGTTTTCTTACAATAAACATTATTTTTCTTTTTGATGATCAGTCAAAATAACGCTCCAATATTACTCTATTCTGTTACAATTTACAATTCTGTTACAACAACATTACCACCTCTAGGAGCAGTTATATTACTTCGGAGACCAAATCAAAATGCATTTCTAATTCGTTTGGTTTCATATTTTATATATTCATCTTTCAACAACAAACATTTCTAAGATAATACAAAAGGCTACATTTCTTGAACTACTCGTATATGTAACAGGGCGTCATGTTCTCGCCGATTGCTCTTTCAATTTACGCAATACGGTTCGAAATGCGTATTGTCATTGGTGGTCCCCACTCCAAGACGGAGTTTCATTCCTGCTCTTCCTCTCGCCTGGATTTGCACTCGAGTGGCTCGCGCGCGCCTCCCGATGTCAGTGAAAGTGCAAAATGAGGTGCAGGACTGCCTATTGAAAAAGCAAAAATCGAAGTTTGAAATATCGCAGTTATCCCAAAGGTCCTAATAGCAGAGTATTTTTGCACAGCGTACAGCACCTTAACGCAGTCCTTGCGCATGCGCGTTGGTTCAAAAGTTGTGTACGCTATAATACGTAGAAAGTCTCTATCGTGCAGTTGTCGTCACCTCATGCGGCCTCGCCCACAAATCCACGCCGGCGATAGCCTTTGGAACCGGCTGGCGAGACGGGAGCTGTTGGACGCTGGTTGACGGGCAGGGTTATCAGAAAACGAGCATTTAACCCGAAGCCAGAGTGACAGCGTAGCGAGACTGGTTGGAGGCTGCTGGATTAGAAGTTGCTTATTTTTTTTTATGACGACCATGAATTCCGATCTTCGTTGCATTGTCGTTCACCTTGGATTTTATAATTAGATATTAAAAACAACTTAAATTGCAACGCGATTAATATGTTTTTTCAACTGTCTTTATCTACTATCTTAGTTAAATTTACTGAATTATTAGGTATGGACTATTGCTGTGTGGTAATGTAAGAAATGTTTCTTTCGAAGTAAAAACTACTTTTTTTAAATTTATTGGTTTAAGGTAGCAATAAAACAGCTTGGGTCATGAGCGACCACTGATATTTATACAATTTTACAACGGATAGATAAGTGAATTGAAGAACTTATATTAGGTTAAAAACTACTTTGCTTTCGTGACATCCGTTATACGAATTTCTCTCTTCCTTGACATTTAAATATATGCTAGTAGGTAGTATAGGTAGCCCCCGCAATCATGAAATTACGTTCTTGCATAATTGCTAATTATGACTATATTAAATACTATGGATAGCGTGTGTAGAGAGCAGTCAGAAATACATTTTATTGTTCTGTGTGCTGTTGTTCGTTATCTGAAATTGCCGATTGAAGGCATTTCGCGAGCGTCGCCCCGAGGCCAGTCGCGCTCTTGCTGTGTGGAGAAGCAGCTTCGAAGAGACGGAGAAGAGCGAGGCGCGCCTGATATTCCATGGTGGTAATATGTAAATGTTTCTTGGTAAAATTCGCCTTAACGCACAAAATTGCGTGGTTAATAGAAGACTTCATTCTGTTTTGTAGAGGTCTAGGTGCTAGGTTTTACAAAGTTCTGCAATTTTCTTTCCGGATTGATTGTTTCACGAGGTTGCAAATGTGTGCAATAATCGCAAAGTGCACTATTTAGTCTCGGTCTCAGTGATCGCCTCCGCCCGTCCTGAGGAACGGGAGATGTTGGCGCAGCGCGGCGCGGGGGCGGGGCGCGAAGGCCGTGCGCCTGCTCGTTGCGCGCCAATTACGTAATTCGGGCGGGGGCGGGGCGGGCGCGGGGGCGGGCGCGGGGCAGGTGTCGCGCGGCGCGCGGCCCAGGTGCGTGGGCCCGGCGCGTACCCGTGAGGCGGGGGCAAGCGAAGCAGTTAATGCTGCTGCAAGTGAAACGTCACGGGAGGAGGCGCGACTCGGAAATCCTCCTCAAAGGGAAGTCGCCACATTGAGTCTTTATTATATATAATTCAAGATTTTTTTACGAAATAAATTGAAATTAATTTTGTTTTTATTCATTTTTTTAGATTATTTTAAAATTAAAAATATTGACTTAAATATTATGATCTGTGACTTAAAATCAGCAATATTTGTACAAATTAAATTTTCGGGTACTGTTATTTTTGTTCACGGGTGTGAATAATTTTAATAAGTTGAAATATTTGTATAAGACTGGAAATGATGTTTCTGGTCATTATGAATCGCATACGAACATTGCAGGTTATCCTAAGTTAGCATAATATTACTAAATGTTACATTTGAACTGACATTTTAAGATTGTTGCTTGAGTTTGGGGAACCTTATTCAGAGCCAAATTGTATTTGCATTGAAGGAGGCAGGCTCCAACTTCTAGATGACGTGTTGACAACTGTTGGTGATAGTTTTTTTGTGATGTTTACGTATATGCACGAAATGAGGTATTGTTGTATAATTTCTCAGCGAGAGCTCCACTACACTAAAGTTGGTAAGGAGGAAACACGACGTCAGCACACTTCTTGGGGTCAGTATTGTAGGCGTATATTGCTCTTTGGACTACTCGACTTCGTGTTGTTCTTGCGGAGCTCCAAAGGACGACGTCACTCTTGGAGGCTGTGAATGGCTGCGACGGCGCTTTCTTCGCCGAAGGCCTACGGAGTGAACAGTGCTATCGAGTTAAGAAAGCTTAGGACGATTCCCGAGGCTAGCAAAACCAATTTATTGGGTTATACGAGTCTTAAACAGTTTCACAAAAATCTGAAATGCAGACCTCGTATCAATATTAAACTGTGATTGCACTCTGAATTGATGGAAACTGAGAACTGATTTCAAAGACACTTTTTGCGACAATTAGATACAAAAAAAATATTTTTTATATCTCTTGTATAAAACATCTGAAGATGGCCTTTGGTAAGCAATAATATATATATTCACTTACTAAAAACATGTTTCAATAAATTTTATTTTTGATTTTCAAATATAATTTTCTCTATGTTATTTTTGAACACTATATTTAATGCCCTAACCCTCACGTTTGGTGCACTTTTGATTGATATTAGAAATAATGAAAATTTCAACATTTTTATGAGGAGACCGCACAAAACGTGTTCCATTAGCAGGAGAATACCTTATTTGCTGGGCCTCTGGAGTTGAAATCAAGTATTAGCTATAGAATTAGCGATTACTGCTTGCCATCGAACATTATACAACCCTTTTAAGTGGTTTACTCTCTAAATAGTCGTACTGCAATGTAAATGTTTTGTACCTATTAGCATTTATCGTCAGGACAGATTTGCCAACGTGTATTTCTTTCTTTGCACGGTCAATAGTAGTTTTTGTCAAAACAAGTCGGACTGTATGGCATGCTACTACTGTCCGTCAAACATTCTGATTGTAAATTAAAAATAGTGTAGAAAGTAAAGATTATATAAAAATTAGAAGCGTGTACATATTCTAGTTCCGTGTTAGTTCCTTTTTCGTAATTTGATAATACTTGTTCGTGAAAAGCTAAGTATGGAAATTTTATTTATCAATTTCAGGAAAATTTCATGGTTAGAACCAAGGGTAGAATAGGTCTATTTGCGGATTAATTTCAAGTAGAAAGATGGGTCGTGTAGGAAACACATACCTCCTCCCCCCTATGCGCTAAATGCCACTCCGAAGAGACCTATTCATGTCTGGCGCCTATGAGACCCAGGCGTTCCCAGAGCGGTTTTATTAAGAAAATTGGGTTTGGCGGTAGCGCGCGCGTCTTCCGGGAGAGATGTTCCCGAGGCCAACGACCGCGCGCGCGGACAATTTGTTAAATTACTTTGTTGTTCTCTCCGCTCAAATGGAATCGCCGTTGGCCCGTTGGCCTTTGCGGCGGCGCGCGGTGCGCTCTTCGCGTCTGGGAGAAAGCTCTCCCTCGCCCTTCTGGACCGTCGCCCCGCGCTTTCCTTTCCCGCCCCTCGCCCGCCGCGGGCTTCTTGCGCGCGCGCAAATCGCCTCGAATCCGCCTTTCCATTTCAAGAAATCCGCCGTCGCCCACAATCCCACTCCACCGCCGCTTACCCACGAAGTAGCAAAGCCGCGTGTAACCTACTTGCTACTAATTTACTTTGCGTGTGCAAATATTGGCGTTTCCGCGGCCGGCCGACGGGTGTTTTTTTGCTGACCGGTGGCCGCAGTCATCGCGGACAACAGCATTTTGTATTTGTCTCACGATGTTCGGGGCCGCTGCCGAGGCGGCGCGCCGGCCGCTGGGTCCCGTACGCGGATGCCGCGGGGCCAACGGGATAGGGGCGGAAGGCGCAGCATTTTTGGATGGGAACGTAGGAAGTATTTTAGGTATTCAGAAAAGCTTTATTGACTTTCTGAAGTAAGTAATGAATTTTCGCCGCGTAACTGTAGATATTATTAGCTCTAGCCTACAACAATAGAATGTTAAAAAAATAATTGTTACTACGACATAATCACAACAGTGTTGTAAATATTAAGTATCAACGACGCCTCTTACTTGACCATTTGAAATAACGTGTACTTAAATTGGCAAGTATTTTGATGTGAAACTATTTCTTTACACTAATCTCAGAAAAGCAAACAAATTTCAACGTAAGAGTTGTCATACCCAAAAACCTCTGTATTATAATGTATCTTAAAGTCATCGAAAAAAAAACTGTCGAACATGTAGAAATACATTAAAAAACACTTATCTAATGAGTAATTAAAGCTCATTAGGATAGATTCAGAGCAACAAAGTATTTCTTACAAGGAGATGATGATAATAAAAGAATTGTTCTATGGAAACTATTGATGACACTCCTCCAACAGGCGTGACGTGACATCGATGGTTACAGATAAACTGGTGTTTGTTTTGTGAAGAGTGAACCAGATAATAATAGCAGAACACTGTGTTGTGTGCGTGAGAGAAATGCAGTCTGTGCAAGTGGGGTCCCTCTTGCGGAAGTGCAGTTCTTCGCCCTGCCCAGGCGGCGCGCAGGCGCCCTGTTCCGCCGAAGTGCCCCGTCAGCCGCCGCTGCGTCTGCTCCTCGTGTGTTTGGTGAAACCGCGTCTGGCCGGACTCCGGTGTTTACCCCGCCGCGCGTGTTTCTCCCCACCAATTAATCTCTTTTTCCTTTTTTCCCTCGTTGGTTTCTGTCCCCGGGTCGCCGCTCGCGACACGGAGCGGTTCGATTTCTGATATTCCCTCGCGAGGAGAAAGCTCGTGCGCGCCGTTTGTTTGCCTTCGCTCCCTCGACGGAGGACCGCCATTAATTTTCCAGCTGGGGCAGCGCGCTCTCGCGCCGGCGGAGGACGCTGGAGCTCACGCATACGAGAGGGGGGGGGGGTCACGTGTATATTCATTTGATTCAGGTAACCTTGTGTATGCATGCGTGCGTGCTCCAAGAAGATGCACCCTTTGAAATTATGTTTCCACTTTTTTGAAGTAGTATAACTTTGTTTTAAAATTGTCTCTACAATATATGTCCGTAATGATGATTTGAATGTGTCTATTTATACCGTATTAATTTTTTTTTTTTTTTTTTTTTTTTTTTTTTTTTTTTTTTTTTTTTTTTTTTTTTAAGAAGAATAAAGGGTATAAATGCCGATAATGAATTTTCCGATACCGAGAAAGAAGAGTGTGTGGGCTGCAGCATGAGTTTTCGGAAGGAAAGGGCTGTTAATATTTCGTATCAGGAGTAACGCTTGTAGGGGGACCGGCCCTTGAGCTCGCTCTCTTGGTGCGTGCGTGCCTCCAAGTGGTCTCGATGGAGACAGTTGAGTGGGGCCGGGAGAAAGGTGGCGCGGCGGTGGGCGTGGAGGGCCGAGGAAGCCCGCGCGAGCGCTCAGCGACCGCAGCCATGCGACAGCCACGTTCAGAATTAAAACATGCAACTTAATAATACGTCCACCAAAAGCCATCCATGTTTTTCAACCACCATCGAGGTTTTTGAAAGAGGTTTAATAACTTCCAACATTGACGTTCGCGCGGAGGAGAGGGGATTTCATTTGAAAGCGGCTGTGCTTATTGATTCATAATTAAGATTTAACTGAGAAGACAAGGCTGGGCGCTCGAGACTTCGTATAAGGGGCCAGAGCTTCGCCAGTTCGCCGTAGAAGATGGGGGGCGTATGGGGGAGGTGCCCTACTCGTACTGCTCGTGCGTTGAGCGCCTCTCCGCCTGCGAGATACGAGAAACACGAAGGACATCCCAGGGCCTCTCTTGGGGCAGAGATAGTCTCCTTGATGAAGTTAGTGCAAAAAGCGTTCGCTTCGTTCGAAAACATGAACTAACAGTACTATTTTTACGTATATTTCTCATTTTAACTTTCGCAAAATTCTGATTATGAAATTCGTTCATACACACTCACACAAACAAAACATCTGCTTTAATCATTGGCTGGTTTCATGGCAAGAGCGATGTTTTGGAAACGTGAAGATGGATATCGCGTTGCGGGGGTCGTGGGCGTACAGGACCAGAGTCGCGGCGCCGGCAATTGTCGTCTCGCCTTGGCGTCTTGGCATCGACTTGGCGCCATTCGACGGGGTGTCGTGGCATTGTGCGCGCTGCACGCGTTCTCTTACACTTCCTAATATGCTTCATGTGGCTTTTGTGGTTTCTCGAGAAGACGCCTGCTCCATTGCCGTCTGTTTTCGGGATTATTTATTGGAAGGCGAGAGAGTAGAAAGAAGATTACAAAAGAACGCAGAAATTGGATTCATATTTTTTACGTAGGAATAAGAATTGATGATTACATTTAGAAAGCTGGGGATACTTTCCACTTGATCGAATAATTGAATTAAAATATGTTTTGTTCTTGGGAAGTCGCTCTTCACAAACAAAGTGTATCGTGAACGACAGTCCAAGCCTAAAATGAATTTTCGTCTCCCCGGATTCTTCTTCACTACACTTTTACATCTCACTCTTCATCCATTCAATTAAAAGTATTGGTTGCTACGTAGGTCGGTGTGTTAGGATCTTAGATTTCCATAATAATAATAATAATAATAATAATAATTTCCACAACTTCCATACGTTTCTTTGTAATATGTTTGCCATGTTTGCAAATGAAGCAATGTTTGGCAAAGCAATGTATTGGAATAATACAACACTTCCAGTATGGTGCCACTGCCAAAGAGACGTTTCGTGATCTAATCCGAGACAGACGCTGCTCCAGAGAGGAGGCGAAGACAGGCTTGGCTGCGACCGCCTGCCCCCGACCCGCCGGCCGCCTTCGGCCATTGTGGCGCTGGGCGCGAACCCGTTATAATTAGTAATGCGTACGCGCGCGCCGCCGCCGCCGCTCTCTCCCCTTTGTGGCGTGGGCGCTCGCCGGACGCGCAACGCCGGTCTCGTTAGCGCTCGCGGTCCACCGATCGATTTCCGGTGGCGTTGGGGCGTCCGCGCGCCGCTGCCGCTGGCGCGTTCCACTTGGCGGATTCGATCGGCCGACCGGCCTCGCCCGGCAGACGCTTGCGGAGCAGCGAAATCACGCCCTGGTTGAACGTTTTTTCTAAGGCCCAAGCCTGTTGCTCTGGAAGATCTGGTGGCTCTCGAACCAGACGGTACTCACTAACGCATTTGCGGGCTGCTCGGGTCTGGGAATAGCAGAGCGCCTGGTCCGTCGCCGCTCACGAAAGGAACGGGACACACATCATCGCCCAGGGTGGGATTCGAACCAGCACCCTTCTACGTCGACGCTCTCTTTCGGCAGGACCCCATAATGGAGTCGTTGCGGCCAGAATGGCACCAGCTTTTACTTCTGAAATTAACGAATGCCTGAGACGCAGTTTACTCCGGTTAATTATAGCACGCTTTCGTCTTGTTTCCTCCCCAATGTGCTTTATCTAGTTTGTATTGCTATGATTTAGGATAAGAATTGCGAGGTATTCTGCGTTGCAGTTTAATGTTACCGTAAGGATTCATGCTAAGCATCTGAAAACGTGTCTTGAAGAGCAGTGTGACAATACACTAAAAGGACCTCAGCATTAACTTCCGATATCTATTTGAAAATCATTTTTCTGTACCCTAAATTTAATGAACGACGTTGCATAGTACTTTAAAACATATATTAATAGTGTATTACATTCGTTATTTCAAGATACTGACTACTCTTCATTATTAATATAAAATATTTAAGACATCGTCTGTGAAAATATATTTAGTGGCAATTTCACTGAAGTATGATTTAGAAAGGAATGTGCAAGATGATTAATAATTAGGCTTGGTTCCAAAACAAGATCAGCCATACCATCTACAACAAGCTTTCATCCATTTGTAAATGTTACTATGATTTTGGTAAAAGTGCGGATTATCTTGTTACTGTACCTGTGTTGAGGCAGTAACAAGACGAGACAAACTTCGACCAAAATCGAGTTATTAGCCTTTACGAATAGCAAAAGGCTTGCTGTGACTGTCGGGGCTCATCTTGTTACTGCTCCAAGCCCTTCAATCGTATAATTTATTATACACAATCCTTGCCTACGAAAAATTTGTTCTGTAGTGTTTCAGCAATGTCGTAACTTGTGAAAATATAGTATATTAATTTCTGTTTCGATTTGGAAAGTGAAATATGTCCCCCTGCTTTTGCTCTCTGTAAAAGGAAACTAGAAGGAGAGGTCGTGTCCACATACCTAGCTGTGCATGTTTGCTTTGCAGTTGAGGACAGCAAGTGTTAACAAGTTTTTTGGTGTTCAGAGCTCGGATTCAATTAGTTTTTTGTGAACTGCTGGTCGACACGTAGATATGAAGTTTGTGACGGACTTTTTTCCAGTAAGAATATCATCAAGAATGAATTAAATTGCCGGTAAAAAGTATGCAAATTTTTCTTAGCTAGTTGTCAAAGTGAGCTCCACGACTCGTTGCGAAAATTATTATGTAACGATCTGTGAACAGATGTTGAACCAGGCTTCTAGGTTTTAATAGGTATTTATGACAGTGCTGGAGAAATGTCCCTCCACGGGCACAATGCAAGTAGATTTAAGAACGAACTGAATACATGCTCTTCAGCCACTTGGCACGCGGCTTATTGATTTCAGCAATGAACTTCTATTGTAACCTCGACGTCATGACTACGTGAAGCAACGGCAGTAAGTAAGAGATCAGATCATTATATCACAGAGTGCACGTATGCAGTGGTGCGGCCGGCCGCATTCAAGGCAATCCCGCTCGATTGCTGAGCCCGGATCGAAGCGGCCGACGAACGTGGAGCGACATGACCGGAGCACTTTCGTTTGGTGGTGCGGAAACGCCCTCAGCCGGGTTCAGCGGGGCCGCGCCGGGCGGAGGCAGCGAACTGCGTGGTTCTACCGATTCCATTCCTTTGCTTTCAAGTCTTGCTGAAAGTGAATCCATGAGGCCAGAATTCAATCAGATGAACAACTTTGAGGGTTTAAAAAAAGTATGATTGTTAACTCATGAAATGTAAGCACATTGAATTTTTATGACTAGAAAAATAGCCTTAGAGTATATTTGGACTTATTTCATTGAGCAAAACACTGGCACACGCACGTGTTATCATCCATCCACGTTTCTGCAGTTTTTATAATCGTTCTTGCCTTAATATAAATAGAGAACCTTAGTATTTATAGAAAAATTATATAGGAGAGCTATTTTAAATGTTCGATTCCGATAACAACACTTTCGTTGTTGTCTACAGCCTCTTTGTTTTTCTACCGTCCAAGTAGGACCACGGGGTAGAAGAGAAGGTAGCCATTTGAACGAATCCTTTCGGAATCAATTGTTTTTCAGGACTCCAATGCCCCTGGCTAGGTAGTATGGCGCGGCGCGCGACGATTTGAATTCTGGGCCACGGCCGTGCCTGGGATCGTGCGCGCTCGCGGGGGAGGGGGGGGGGGCAGGGCGGAGCGCTGTCGGTGAACGGGTGTGACGTTGACGCCAACACTAAGCGCCGAAATCGAAGCCAGCGAATGATCTTCAGCCTTCGTGTTCCTTCCCCCCAGAGCCCAAATGTGCAGAAGTCTCGTTAGCCCACGTGCCAAATTTCGAGGGGCGCACTAACGTCCATTTGCAATATCAATATTTATTATTGATGCAGTGTAAATATTCACAAATTTACTGTCCGTATTTTTCCTTTTAATTAAAAAGGTATTATTTGTACCTTTTATGTCCAAGATATTTGTTAAGCGTTTAGTAAACTCTAATAAATCAAAAGTTCGCCCAATTGTTGTCTTTGGCTTTTTTATACTATACTCTTTTGTGTCGTGCTTTTCAGCACATTTCTTCTTTATATTATATTTTGTGCAATTCACCACGATACATGCATTCATTTAGATATTTTAATAATTTATAATTCATATTATTCGCAGCCGGTCATACCGAGATCGTTAGGGCAGTAGTACATTAGCGGTCTCAGATTAGAAGACCATGGGTTCGAGTCCCTCCTCGGGCATGGGTGTATTTGTGTATTTCTATGTCTGTGCCGTTCTTTCACCCCTCACTACCACCACCTCATATTCCATAACCCCAGGGTAAGAACCTTGGGGGATAAAAATCGGGATTCAGCTATAATGCTGATCCCAACTGTCCCCCGGAAGGTATTAACACCTGCTGAAGCAGAATGCACGCGTGGTCCGAGTTGGCCTATACACGAAAAAAAAATATTTGCAATTTTAAACAATGGCAACCGTTACTGTCTTAAAAATTAGTATAGATAAAAGGAATTTCCTTTTTCAATTTTCATTTTCCTCTGAAAGCCGGGCAGAGAATGTCTTGTCTTTTAGAAACTTGAGTATTAAACTTGAAGCACCCCTAATCTTACACGTAATCCTACGTTTTTCGTTGCAAAGAATAATAATGCAATTTTGCATTTGCGAGAGAGATGTTTTAAGTTTCTGCAGGAGCGAATTACGCCATTCTTGATTTCCATTCGGAGCTGACAAGTGGTAGACCGTAAAATAAATGCATCAAAATGCCCTTTTGACTGATATATATTGCTCTTCAGCCATTGAGAACTACATCTCGAGTGCTGAAAAACAAACAGTAATGGCCCGTTGCAGTGCCTTATTTACGACTCACGTCGTGCTAGTTAGCCTTCTTTCATGCCTCTGTTTAAAAAAAACTACAATTCATTGCGTTTTGCTGGCGACGTACGAAGTACCGTATGGTTCGAGCACCAGAAAGTGTCCACTCATCAAAATTTTGCTTGTCCGAGTCAACGGAATCGTTTAATGTAGCTTGCTGTATAGAAACGTTGAATCGGCCTGAGCGTTCAGTAAAGATATTTTAATTTAATTTCATGATACGACTGAATAGCGTCATGTGTTTTCTTAAGCCATGGAATCGTGATGTATTCTGAAGGAAAAGTTTGGTGATTTAACTCACAACTCTCACAGCATTCGGCGTGGAAGTTTGCTAAAAAATCCACAATTCACTGACAATTTCCGTATGTTAAAATTGTCGTAAGAGAATGAGCTTCTATGCTTGTAATTTCATTAATTAAAAATGCTTTTCTTCTTTCACTTCTGTATAAATGTAATTTGAGTTTCAATTTGATAGAAAAATTAATATCTGAGAAAATAATATGCCCGGAACATTGTTATTGCAATATATCAGTATTTCATAAACATGTATGATTATATCAATCACATTATAAATATACTTGAATAGTAATGTGAAAAATGACCAGCAAATACTTATTAACAGCTTTTTAAGATTTATACACAATATCTCTTTAAACGTCAGCTGTCAGCTATTCCTTTGAGATTTACGTACGTGACTTGGATGTATTTCATAATAATTATGCACCTTGACAAACGTCAATCGTAGTATGATTGACCTACGAAATTCATGGAGCAATTACGTTTATGTAGTTTACTCTTTTTTTCATCTAGACTGACCGAGCAAATCATGATTACTTCTGTTTTGCAAAAGCTCGTTCTTCAATGTGTTATGAGTTTAACCAGATGTATCAAGCACTTGCCCGTATGCCGGTATTACCCAGAGAAGAACTCCCATTATCTGGAAATGTATCGAAATTCAGGCATCAGACATTCCAGAAAGATAATTAGGAGAAACGTGTCCAGTCTTGAGATGGTATATTTGTTTTGACAAAATGTGCGATATAAAACTACAACAGATTGTACTGTTTTACTTCTTGTCATCGAAATTATACCAAAATGTACCAAATTATACCGATTTTTTTCAAAATGTACTTTTAGTAATGTTTTCTTTAGAAAACCAAGTCATTTATTTCTGATTCACTTTATTGATTTAGATTCCATTATTAGTACGTGAATCTGGGACTGCGCTGGTAGGCCTTAGCTCGTAAAGAGCTGTTGTGCCAAAGTACATATATTAGTATATGTATATTTTTTCCGATTGTATATTTTTATTATTATATCAGGTATCGTTGATATATTCTAAATCAGTACCTGCACTGCATTTTATCGTACAACAATAGAGAGATCGCAAATGACACTATCATCGCTTTTAAAATAATTGCAGCTATCCTAATTGCTGATGATAAAGAAGTATCTAATAAGAAAAATGGTAAGTGGGAAAGCAGTTAAGCTTATGTAACTAAAATTGTTGTATTTTTATGCAAAATTGCATACTATTTTTCCCATGTTTTATATTCAGGACGGTATTTGAGATTAAAAATATATTTTTGCCACTTAAACGGCGGTGTTTCTTCTGAAGAAATACAACTAGTATTTAAATTAGATTATTTTAAATATGGTCCTATATAGCCTCTATTTATTGACAAATTGTTTTTATTGTGGGCAAATGTTAAGTTAAGTAAATAATTCAGGTAATTAATCAACTATTTTCTTTTCTTTACTCAATGACAACTAGTAGTTATCATTGTGTTGTGTGCATTATATTGAAGATTATTTTTTACAAGACTATTGACAAAATCAAAACAATGTACAATTGACGAGATCAAGACATTGACAAGACAATTTGCATTTGGCAAATTCAAAATCATCAATCACAATCTTGGTCAAATGATGCTTGTTGGATATCATTTGGAGGAGCATTAAATCGAGAGTCCGATATTGTATGGGTTAAATATTAACATTAACATTAGCGAGGTGCAGTCATAAAAAGTAACTGCACAAGTGATTGAAATGCGCTTTTTATTTAGGAGTGAATGATGTATTCAGCCTATAGGCTAACGTTATTATATTTGGCCCTCGGGTTACAAACAGCTTTATTTCCCAGTCGATCTCGTTTATTAAATCTCTCATTAGACGTGAATGACTGTTAGAGTTGTGCTTATCTTTGTAGAAGTAGCCGTAAACATTGACCACACGCGAGTTGCGAAGGCGGGAAGGCGCGCGGGCGAGCGCAGCGGGGCCGCGGCGGCGCGGGCTGGCGCGGGCGGACTGTCCGGGCGGCGCGCGGCGAGCGATGGCGGCCCCGGCCCCGGCCCGGGCCCCGGCCCGGGCCCCGGCCCCGGCCGAGGGCCTCTTGGCCACGCGTGGACGCGCTTCGTCGCCGTCTCAGGAGGAGGAGGAGGAGGAAACGGAGAGAATCGCGCGCGTGTGTACAAACGGAGGCGAGGACCACAAGAGCAGGTGCTGTAGGCCCGCAAGCACCTCCGGCGTGTGTTGGCCTTCTGGTCTTTGCCAACGATTATCAGGGATCATGTCCGTGGTGAGCTGACAGAAAAATTTAGAGGTGTTAAGTCGTGGGAACTGCTAGGCTGTTCAAAGTAAATACATGTACAGACGACTTTTGTTGGCACGTCATCTCTTTACCCGAATTTTACCGCATTTTACCACAATTATACACGCTCGCACACACACACTTGGTCACGGTAAGGAAACGTTTGATTCTTGATTTACTGTACTTCATCCAAAATATTCATTGGGATATTGGGGACAGAATCAAATTTCTTTCTTTCATAAATAGCTAGTTTATAAAAAGCATTTCTTTCAGAATATTCTGTTATAATATACTATTATGGGATAAGAATGGTTGACGGATCGGCGAAGAGTCTTAAGGTTACGAAATGTGTCATGTGCTTTTCAGGAGCGCCCGGAGCAATTTGCAATAAATATGTACGCAGTCGGCATATCGCAATTCTGACGTAAGATCTACATAAAAGAAATGTACTAATGCTGGTTCCAAAACTGCCGATGCCTAATGCTTTAGATCTCTCCTTATTTTGAAAATATACATGGCCGGTTTTGTTTGATAACCCCGAAAATCTGTGAAATGACCCATAAAATGGTATTTTCGGACCTTTATACAAAAGTTATTTTTGATTTTTTAATGCTCATTTCTTGGTAGTTTTCCGTGATAAAGGTTGCATTCAGAATATTTAAAAGACTTCCAAAAAATATTATAAATATTAGTTTTTGCAATTGTACAGGAATAAAATCACTTTAGATTTTTTTTTTGCATAATTATATTTTTTAAATTTTCTTTAGTTAATGGAGGTATTATGATAATTAATTGAGAATAATAACATCTTTGTTGTTTCGTATTCTGTATTCTCAAGTGTCGTATAACAATTTACTGGGGGGTTCAATTTTGTTGAATTAATAATAAATCCGTGTCATCACTCGTGTGGATATTTCTGCGAGCAAATATTATGTGTTACATTTTCTCTACAGAAGCCTTAAAATGACGTATGAAAGTTAAGAGTACCACATCTGTTACAAAATACACCAGTGACTGAAGCTTGAAAATATGAGCTTGCGCAATGTAATGGTAACATGGCACGAAGGACACCATTATTCGCGAAGAATGGGCTCAGGTTGTATTATTCTATAGTAATAAATTATCGCGTTTACCGTCCTTTATATAGCACGCAGTGTGCCTTTTATAAGGCACAAAAGAGCGTCTATTGCCGGTTGTCACATTCGCAGGTCGCTCTTAGAGATGCGAACCCTCTTCTGGTCTTGTTGCCTCTCTCCCCCTACTCCACGCGCCTACAGAGGACGTGCTAAAATCGTTACTGTGAGTTTTTCTGCGCGCCTGTCGTAAAGCCAGTGCGAGAACACATCTCCATTAGGCGGTTTGCCTTTTTTCCCGTGTGAGATTCGGGAACGAAGGCCGAAATTGATGGAATTGACCGCTTGTGGATGTACACAGTTCATTATTGCAAGAGTCATTTCGAACATCTTGTGGAGAAGGATGGAAATTTCTGGAGTCATATTTGAAACGCAAATTACTTTTTATCCAAATGTAATTGAACCATGCTGCTTATTTAAAAATTTAGTACTTCGAAATTTAAAAAAATATGTAGTCATTAGGCTTTTAAAACCTTTTTGAAAAACAGTATACTGTAGGTATAATTAAGATAGGTAAGATCAAAATCACACACTTTATGAAGATGAACATAATTCTATTCTTACGGGATTGAATCCAAAATGGCAAAACTTTGTTTTTATTGAGTCGCTTGGATACAAAGATATCACATGTATTCGTAACATACTTCATAGCATAT
Organism: Gryllus longicercus; assembly: GCA_038098605.1. Lineage (NCBI taxonomy): Eukaryota > Metazoa > Arthropoda > Insecta > Orthoptera > Gryllidae > Gryllus > Gryllus longicercus. Next base: position 461,043 of record JAZDUA010000148.1, on the reverse strand, counting down.
TACGATTCAAAATATAAGGGCTCCTTGAAAGTTCAATGCATTACTTGCACGCTTTTTGTGTAATAACTAGTACCTGAAGCGAACCTTGGTGTATGACTGAAATGGTGACGGACGAGGTGACGATTGAAGCCGACTCTGGCATTTTGAAATGCGTCAACCAAAGACGTTCTGTTGTGTACGTTACTTTTTGTGCGAATTCATGTAAACTGACAAGTTTGTGGATGTGCGACCGATGAGGAGCACGCAGTACATATGTGTAGGGGCATTTATGTTGCTTCATGTCGCTCAGTGCAGTACCCATTTGCGTAAGTCCATGACGTCTTGGCCGCACTACTCGTAGTGCTAGGAACGTATTTTGTGGTGTGCGCGTTGAGGCGGAAAGCAGCCCCTGCGTGGAGCGAGGGGGCGCGCTCCGGGTACTCCCCCTGAGCCCCGCCCACGCAGCTCTTGTGCGCCTGCCTCCGGGGGATTCCGTGCGCTGCTATTTCATTCGGTGGCGTTGCCAAACACACACAAATACCTCATTTGGATGAAATTGAAAATCGACAATCAGTTTTCGATCAGTTTCGTTCTGCGATTTAAAGTGCCGAAACGTATGTTTCAAACAGTTCAAATGTCTTCTAAAAACTAAATTACACAAATCCAATATTTTTTAGTGACTTTAGTTTTAAGTTTTACTTTTTTTTATGTTCTATAGGCAAGGAAATATTGAATTCACCTCAACTGTACGATCACGAATTTTCGGACTAATATATGTGTTTAAAGTTCAGTAATTTTGCTCATACGCCAGGATACGCTAAAATTTGGAACTTTTTTTGTGTTGTTGAGAAAATAATGATTTAAACATTTCTGAAAATGCGGAATTTTCGGCTCATTAAATGACAATTTCACAGACAACGTTTCAGTTTTCGAGAAAGTTTAATAAACATAATTTGACGCACAAGGACTCACAAATGCAACTATGTGAATAAATTGCCGCTAATGTAAATATAAACGACGTGAGATACTTTAAAAAAAATTAGTTTGTATATTTTGAAAAACAAGACTAGAGAGAAATGGCGTTTATGTTATCTCACAGAGTAAATTTATCACTATCCCTACCGGAATCTTTTCTCAAAGTCTGTTGTACAAAATTTTCTCGTCAAAAAAGGTCATGTACAATTTTTTGAAAAAACAAATATTTTATCGTATTTTCCGAATGAAATTTTTAGAAAATACTCAAAAACCGCCCCCATTTTGTTCTTTTTTTTTTACTTATATAATAAGAAACGATAAAAAAATTGGTAGTACCATATTTTCGGGATTTGCTCCTTTTTTTGAAAATTTCAACAAAAAAAAATTTCACAAACAAATCAATTGCAACTTCGTTGAGTGGATCTTGTGGCCCGCGTATTCAACCAGCCCTTACCCTTTCGTGACTGTAGTGCGTGCGCTCACTGCCGCGGCATTTCCCTTTCCATTGCAATCATCCAACGTCGCACTGGGAGATGTGGCTAAGTGCATCAACTAATGTCGCCGCAGTGCTTCTGAGCGGAGGTCCTACGTTCGAGTCCCGGCAGCTAGGTCGAATTCAGTTGCTGTCTAGAGGAGAATTCTAGCGGCCGGTTTTCCGTTGTTTTTCCGATGAACACCAGGCGAATGCCGGAGCAGTACCCTAACAAACTGGCCACGGACGGCGCGCGATCTTTCCTTCCTATTCCTATAGGTCAGCGCCGGATCTCGCCAGCCAGCGGGGAAAGGTCACCGTCACCTCCCGAGGGGGAAAAGACATGCCCTACACTTACGGTACTAATGACCTCAGTAGCTAACGCGCCCGGCATCACTAACGACCATCCAGGCCTCCTATATCACGAAGACTCCTGTTGGTGCCGTCTCCGCTGCACTCGCCGGCCCGGATCAGCGCGCGGTGTTTTTTTTCGCTCCGCCTCCAGCGGCGGCAGCGAAGCGGAGTGGAGCGGATCCTGCGCCCCCGCCCCGCCCCGCCCCCGCCGCCTCCCGGATCTCCGGTGGCGGCTCGTCGCAGTTCCGGGCGGCGCGCCGCCCCAAATGCACCGGAACTCACTGGATTTGCTCCCGGGGGTTTCGCGCTCTCCGCCCTACTCGCTCTCTCTCTCGCTCGCTCTCTTTGACCCTCTCCCTCGCTCTCCGAAGGTGAAGTGACGGGGAGGAAGTGGGTGATTTAGGACGTTTTTTATATCTGACGTCGAATAACTGGGGACTCGAGGTCTGCTTAGATGGAAGTTTTGTGTGTCTGTCTTTGTGAGCAAGCTATACTCCTAAGTTCACATGTATCGTCCCGACTTGATTACTTCATTCGGGAAGGCGAGAGACTTTAATAGTATTGATTCCTCGCTTTACCTGTTCTTCCTCTGTGGTATCGACCGGCTTCAGTTGCAGGTCTACGACCTGTGAATTGTTTTTGGAAGCTTCTGAATAAGAATGGTTTAGCATTGTTTCGAAGTGAGGAAGGAAGTAAATCAGCAAAGCACCTTCTCAGAAGGAAAAGTCAAAGAGAGTATCTTTGTATGGCCGCAGATCAGAGATTTAGCCAAAGATGAACATTTTGAAACATGTATGACACCTCCGGAAAGGGAAGCTTAGATTGGCTCGAAAGAAGTTCATAAGTTCTTGGGAAATTATGAAGATTCAAACTATGAGTATTACATAATATGCTGAAAAATATGAAGCCTTAAGATGTAACATGCGTCTGAAAGTGCATTTACTTCACTCCCATTTAGACTGCTTGCCAAAAACCCTGGAAGCAGAGAGTGACGAACAGGGTGGGAGGTTTCACCAAGATATTAAAGACACTGAAAGGCGCTACCAAGAGCGATGGAATACATCAATGATGGATGGTTGACTACTGTTGGTTACTGGAACGAGATGATCCTTACAAGAGTGCACAAGACAAAAAAAGTATAACAATAAGCTTTTTGTCTTGGCGACAACGGTTCTATTTATTGCTAATATGCGTGAAAATTGGGATTTTAACAGTGAAGTGTAATAGTGACAGTACAGGAATGGCTTTAAGTTAATGGGTTTATTTTCATTTCCAAAACTCTGTTATAAAAAATTGTAAGGTAAACTGTATTTCAGTTCTTACTTTTGTATTGATCAAACAATGCATTCAGATTTTCAAGTTAAAGATATTATAAAGATTTTTAAATGAATATTTTTTTAATCAAATCTAATGTGATTCGGAAAAAATAGAAGTCATTTCTGTAATCCTTGCTATTTAAATACATAAAATCAGTTATTGAATCTAAAAAAAAGGTGACCAAAAAAAAATTTTTGTAGACCTGTGTAATTGTTAATCAATTAGTCCCTGTGCTACTAAGTTGTATTTAAAAGTGAAAAGTTCCTTTTTAAATATTGAAGAAGCAATTTTTTAAATTTTTAATAATTTTGTAGCAAATGTGGAGGGCCTTTTTGCCGAGGGACCACCCACCCACCCACTCGATGTAGCGCCGAAAGCGGGGCCGGCCGTGGCTGGGCGGCGGCGGCGGCGGGGCGCGGCGTGACGGATCCCAGGCGCTGAGCGACGGGCCTCTGATCCGCGCCGGCTGCCCCGATGGCTGCCCCGATGGCCCTGTCACGGCGCCCTTGGAGCGGCGGGCGCGGGCGCGTGTGTTGACGTAATGGACGTGCGATGAAAGGGGCGTTTGGAGCTTGCGTGTCACAGCGCTTGTAATCTGTGAAAAAGGGCTTCACTGAACATATCACGTGATCGTATTATTAATGAGACGAATGTACAGATAATTCACGTGCCGAGCGCTTGTTATGCGTAGGAGATAACGTGCAGTCAGCGGCAGCGAAAGTCGTAATGCGTGGGTATGGCGGTTGCTGGTTCGAAACTTTAGCGTCCATACACAACGCGCTCTAGGTCTGCTCATTCGCCTACTATTATTCAGACCAATTCAGACCAAAAGAACGTCCGTTGAGCTTCGTAACGCTCAGTACCACAATTTGCCTATTAAAATGTTTCTACACTTAGTGAGTTAGGAGTTGAGTTACTGCACGTTATCCAGTCGCAAAGTTCTCGAATCCATAACAATGCCGCGCCCCCTGTCTCACCAAGTGTAGAAAAATGTTGATCGGATAATAGAAAATTCCATATGACGCTTCAGGATATCTTCCGTAATTCGGCATTCATGTCGAATTGAACGACTAAAAGAAGTAATCGTTGCATGCAGTTTGAGTCGCTTGAGGCAAGTGGAATTGGCTTATGAAAATATTGAGCCAAGCCACTTTCCAGATTTTCCGGAAGCGCGCCAGAGCGAGCGGCCGCTTTCTCTGCGGGGCGGTGCGCCGCGGGCGATCGGGTTCCTGGCGCGGGGGAGGGCGCCGCCCGCCGGTCGATCGCCAGCTGTTAATTTCGGGCGCCGGTGAGCGTGAGATTGCCGCTTTGGCATGACCTCCTTAATCTTCGCTCTTTTTGTGGCGGCTTCTTCCGACGGTGCCTTGCGCGTTCTTCTGCTTCGTGTTCTTGTTTGAATTGCCAGGGAGTGGAGTGAAGTGCTTGTAAGTGATATTTGTGGCATTTCCACTGAAATCCTGAATTGGTTTAATGTCAGAGTACGTGGGTGGCGCTTATGTTAAATGTTTTCTACGTACATTTGTTAAATTTCTGATTTTGCTTTTTTAATAAACGGGATTCTTTTCTAGAATTGAAAATCTCAAATCTTTTAGTCCTGAGCCTGACAAGAGATTCAAGACATATCTCTTTCAAAAGCGAATGGTTCCAAATTATTTAATTGCTGATAAAGCAGGAGCGGATCCACGAGGAGGGAACCCCCTCCCCTTTAAAATTTTTCAGTAACTATTAATTTTAACTTATCACGAAACTTTCAAGCATAAATATTTTCGTATAATAATTAAAATAAAATCGTATCGCAGCATGAGCTGTGTGTATCCTGCGAAATTTTACAAAATCTGTAATATGAATATACGACCAAAACATTTTTTTAATTTTCCCACTCAAAATTTGTCTCTGGTTCCGCCTTTCTCCTCTTTTTATAAGCTGATCTTTCGACTATGAAAGACTTTTATTAGTGTCATAGGTCAATTCAAAACTGAAGAGACCCCGCCTAGGAGCCAATCTTGTGCCTAGACTTTAGGGAGGGTGTTAGCTCAATCAGTCGTTGGCCCGTGGAGTACGTAACAGAGTAGCTTGTTAGACACCGGGCTATTCTCTTCTCCCACCCTGGAAAGCGATCGACGGGGAGAGCGCCTCGTCCTCCGGAGTCCACAAGTCGGGAGGGCCGCCACCACCGAACCCTTCCGGGGTGGGCGTGGGCGGAGGAAGTCCTCAAATATTTGCGGAATGCTCCGGCAGCAAGGAGCACACGAATCCGCTGACGGCGGTGACTTGCTGGCCCGGGTCGACCCGGCCCGCCGCCGCCGCCGCCGCCGCCGCCGCCGCCGCCGCGACCTCCAGAAGGACGAGGGCGCGTTCTGAAAGTCACCGCCGCCATTCGACGCCCGGTGGGCGAGATGTGCCGCTGTCGGCGGCGAGGACATGCGGGGCTGGCGCTGAGATCGGACGCGAGTGCAGATTGCGAGCAGGGGGGGGGGGGCAGTGCGACAACAATAAGATTATTGAATAAAGAAAGTAGGTTGCAAAAAAACGACAAACAAATAATTAATATTTAAGCTGTGATCTGGTCAGAAGGAAAACTCGAACGAATGTCTGAAAATTCCTACCTATACGATAATTACCACTTTTCAAAATAGTCAGCTGGAGAAAAAATATGATTCTCATGTGATACTGATCATGACGACTGATCAGTTCGATTATTTATCAACTTCAAATTTCTTGGAACATTTTTCGTCGATAAACGAGCAAGCTCTAGAATGCACAGAAAGTGAGTATAGCAATTTGGAGGTGGCACTAACTTCATTTGCCCTTTTCCCTTGCATTGTCTGTCAAATTTATCCTTAATTTAAGATGTTGAGAATTGACCAGAAATGCAATCCTGCCTTCCTACGTTTTCGGAAAATTAAATATTGCCAAAAAACAAAGAGTCCTATGCCTGGACCCGTTACTTATTTATAAGAAAACTGCAGAAGATGAGACATTCAGCAGCCAGTCTCCTTGCTCATAGCGCACGGCGGTGCTCCGGGCTTCTTGCTCCTGCGGCGCCCGGTCCCCTTCCCTCGTCGCCTTTTGCCTGACTTCTCCGCGTTCTTGCGCGCGGCACCCACCCCGGCCCGCTTTCCAGCCTCCCCCGCCTCGCGCCACGCCGCGCTGGCCTCTCGGAACGTCTTCGTAAATCGTAGCCGTGTACACCATACACCCTCGATTGAGCCTTCTCATTACTTATGATCGTGGAGTCGTTCCAAATAGTTCGAATGGCTAGCACTAGGGCCACGTGTAAACGAGTCGATTCCTGAGTGCACGTCCTTCCCACTCATTCTCCCTCAACATCACTCTCGAACCGCCCTCCACTTGCTGTCCGATAACTACTTAGCTAGATCGAAGTCAGCTACTGTCTGCTGGGAATTCTAGGGGCGACTCCTTGGATCTGTAGGTTTCCGTGATTTCTCCGAATGCCAGAGGAGTACCATTACAAACGGCCTGCGCGCGAACTTTCTTTCCTCTTCCTCGTTCTATCCGCTCCCCCTTACACTTACACTTGCATGCAATTCACTTCCACACGTATCGGGAGCTTAGAGATTGTTCCTGCTGTGGCGAGATATTAGGGGGATCCCCCTGGGAGAGAGATATGGATAGGGAAGATCCCGCCAGTAGACGTGTAGGTTGGCGGCGGGTTTCAGTATTCACCGCCACCCCCAGGATAAAACATTTACCACACTGACGGGATGGTCTAATGCCCATGGCAGTTGCCGAGCACGGAAATAAACAATCCATTCGGTGTGGGACGGTTGGACGAGTGCGAGCGCGCGTGGAACGCGTCTTAGAGAAGGAACAGCGAAGGCGCGTTTTGCGCGATTCATCGGTAATTACAGTTCCAGGGTGTGTTGAAGCCAAATCGAGTCGATTGAACAGCTCGATGGAATGTAGCGAGGAAGAGGGCTTGAGAAAGTCGGGACACGTGTACAGATGAGTATGATACAGTGAAGGTTTTGCTCGGACGTTGCTTCGCAGTTGATTATAATTGTCATTCCTCCCCAATTCATTAACAGAATTCATTTCTCCGTGCATCGGAAATTACTTATAGAGTTTAATTTGGATTCGATGTAAAAATATTTTTCAGTTCTTTTCAGTGAAAAAAACTTCGGGCCCCCAATTAAATTCATGCAAGTTGCCCTAGCTGTCCCCCTCCCCTCCCATGGGTAAATGTAGTTACTCTGTCGATTTACGCTGGTAATTTAGAAACGTCATGTTTACGCCTGATCCAATAGTGATGTATTTTGTTTTTCGAATTATAACGTGATCACGAAGGCGATCTACGGCTACGGCGCGCGAGACAGCCTCTACGCTGCGGGCCCCTCCACCAGCGCCGAACGCTTGTGACGCCGGCGGGCGGGGCGGCAGGGCGAGCGCTCGCCCGCATCAAACGGCCGCCGGTCGATTGGCCCGGGCGGCGCGGGCGGGCGCGGGCTGGGCGGCGGCCTGCGGTTGGCTGCGGGCGCCCGCCCGCCACGGCCCACGCCGCGCGGCGATCCGGCGATCGAGCTCCGCGCTGCCGCAGCGCAGCAGGGACCCACTCGGCCCCAGCCGTCGCTTGCCGCCTCTCTTAGCCAGCATCGGAGCTCAGGCGGCATTGTTGTCCCCGCTACACCCAGTGTCTTTCTTCTCTGTCACAGTCTCAGCTTCTCTAGTTCTCTTACAGCTTTCCGCATTCCTCCTTGCTCTTTCTACTTCATTCAATTTCGCCAGGCTCCGCCTTTGATTGACACGATCGACTAACTCCGCTCATTCAAGATTGGCGCTTGATCCAAACTACTCCACTCGTTAATTAGGCTTGCAGTCGCCTTTAACTATGGCATCGCCTTCTTCATTGCCTCGCTTCGTCTTAAACCCGGCCGCCAGTCGTTTCTCGACTTGGCGTCGGGGCCGGTGACCGGCGGCGGTGGCGGAGGCTCCAGCAGCAGCAGCAGGTGGTGGGGGCGGGGGCGGCGGCGGGCGACGGGCAGGCCCACCCGGCCGAGGCGGGCGGCCGTGTCACGAGTGCGCGCCCATCGCTGTTGTCATCTCGGACCCGACACGACACGGCGCCCGCCCGCCCCGCAGCAGCCAGGCAGCCGACTCAACGCCGCCCCGCGTTGCCCACGAGGCCGAAATGGACCCAGCGACTCTGGAGGTCCTAGGGTTCGAATTCGGTGGCGGATTTTCAACACTAGCTACACAACTGGGCTGAATTCAGCCGCTGACTGAAGGAGGATTCTCGCGGCCGGGTTCTGTGACGTGGCGTTTTCCGCCATTCGATCAATACTAGGCCAATGCTGGAAGAGTACCCCAACAATCGTCCCGTTCTCTCCTCTTACTCTTACCTGGCTTACATTACCGCACATATCGGGAGACGTGTCGCGAACTTCACATTTGTCCTGACTGAGACGGTGACCCACTTCTAGGGAAATCCCTCACGTGCTGATCTATATGTCGGAGCCGGATCTCCCCATTCAGCTGAGTAGGAACAGCGCCATCTCCCGGGCCCGTACAACCACTACATTAACAAGCCATTGGCCGCCATATAGTAGTTGACCTGCCGGGAAAGAATCAATCAACCGACCTAAGGTGCTCGATTTTCGAACTCCTCACAAATACACTGATCTGTAATGTTTTTTCTTATCCCGTAATTTATTATTTATGAGCTGTTACCAATAGGAAAACCACAGTTAAATATTGTGGAAAAGTTGTCTATTGTAAATCGCTGTAGAGTTGCCTTTTCGAATTTTGTCGATTGCTGACCTGAAGTGACCGCTCGAGAAACTCGGAATCTGTCGCCGTAGAAGAGAAAGGGAAGTATGCCGAGTCTGCGGTGGAGAGGGAAGGAGTTGTAGGAGTGTACCAGCGATTGGGAGTTCACAGGTCACTGGTGATGATCCTCGCCAGGCGCCGTAAACTTGAGTGATGCGTTTAACGTCGGCGAGTTTGTGGTGTCTGTGCACTACTCTGTTCATTGGAATCCCTGACTTTCCCTGATCGCTTCCAGACGAATGCTGAAACAGCACCCAATGGCCACTGCCCGCGCGCCGCTTCCTTCCTTACCCTGTTCCCAGCCGAGCGTGTTTGCTCGCGCATCCTCGTGTGCGCCGTGCCAATGATCAGACATCCATCCAGACAAGCATCCGAGGTGGTCCTGTGGAACCCGAAAGGAAATGCTAGTTTTCTATAAAATATTATTTTTTATTTAATGCGAAATTATTGCAATGTAAATTATGTAACGTAATACTAATAGTACGTGGTTAGGCTGGAGGCCTTTAAGCCATTACAAAACCTACATTCTAAAGTATTGTAACGTTTCGATTTCTGGTATTCACCCCAAATCTCTGCATCCACTCCAAAGCAACGAAAAAAACAGACTGGAACGGCTAAGGAAAAACGAATCCTGAAGGGGGAAAACTTGCCGTCTGAGGAAGGATATATTCTAATCTAGCAAAGTCTTTCTAAACTACTTATTCGTGGCGCGTATTGTCCTTCCAGTCTTTGGAAAAGTCGTCTCGGTGCTCCCGGAACTCCCCGCACTAGCGCACTAGCGTAATTGCTACTCGGAACTCCCGGCGCGGCCGCTGCTTGCCTCGTTTCCCGGTCGCTAATCGGGCTTGTCCTCTCTTACAATCGCCATTTCATTGCAGCGGTTGCGAAATATTAGTTTCCTCCAGCTTCACAACCCAGGCAGAGGTGTGTTGGCGATGAAAATATTTGACTTAAATTCTGCATATAAGCAAGTATGTGTCATGTAGATTATTGAAAATACTGCCATCCCTAATTAATATAAATCTGGTATTTATTATCCCCGTTTAAGAAACTAAATCTGGCCGACTAAAAGTTACATTATGTCGGCCTTTTATTTAATCTTCACTTATGACTGATTCTACATTTTTTGAAAGGCTTAACAGCCTTTCGAATGCGGAAAAGTAGACTGAACCTTCTCAAGCACAGTTCATTATCGGTCTGCTCGTTTATTGTCGTTTGAAAACTTTGATTTTTACTGAATTTTAAGACAAGTTAAAAAGCGTACTTGAGAAGACGTGACTGCAGATATCATTTTTGAATAGCATACAATGTATATTTGTGTTTTTTCGGAGAAGTAATCTCACGGTGCGACGAAAGAAGTTCATAAGAGAAAACGCACATGATATCGTTAACCCCTAAGTGTTGGCCCGGGAGAATGCAGGGAAGGGGTGTGATTCCAGCGCTCCCCAGTCGCCTCCACGGGTGTCGGGGTCGCAACAAACATCGCCCACGCCCACGCGAGCGCCCCATCCATCACGCCCCGCCTCGCGCCGCCCGCCAATTTGATAGACACCTCAACAGTCTTCGGCTGCGTGAGAGGTGTCTAAATAAAAGGGGACCTGGGAAAAATCCGAAAACAATGAAGCACTTTGGGTTGGTGGGGAGCTAATATTAAACACACTTCTTCGAACAGTTCACAATGGTTCACAAACAGTTCACAAAAAACATAATCTAAACAAAGTGGTTGGCCTAAAATTCGTAAGTCCTTGATGACAATTCACAACAATTTCGCAAGCGTTGGTGTTTCCTTTCTGCACTTTTGCCTTTTGATGCAAGGAATGCACTTTCGATTAAACAACACTCACTGTAAAGTCATTGTATGCTTCAATCACAGGTTTTTCCCCTTTCTTTTCTTCTCTGGCGTTTGTAATTGTCCCTTGTCAGTGAGCTCTTTCCGGAGTTTTCAATACGCTGGATACGGATATTCCAGTGAACTCAGCGATTTGCTTCACCGGTAACGATGGATTCCTATGCAACAACGAATTGAAAACGTTCACGTGCGCTTTTCGCTACTTCGAAAAAATGTTCCACACTTGTGTTTAATTATTGAAGGGCCAACCACATTCTAAAACGAACCGAATAGAGCGCTTCGCATCGCCTCGATCGGTCCCTCGAGCCGCGTCCCACGCGCCTGACGCACGTCGACCAGCACGGTCGTGGGCTGAGCTGCCAGAGGCGCGTTATCTTATCGCACAGTAATACGCAGTCAGTTCACAATGGTCTCCTTTCTCGAAACCGTTGCAATAGTTTTGACGCAAGGTTAATTTAACGAACGATGGCAGATCAATTAGTTCTTATACAGAGAACGATTTACTTTCGTGACAGGATCCTTACAACAGCAGATGCAAACCAATGAGAATCATCTTAACACACGTGCATTTGTTTACATCAGGATTTTTCTTAAGGTGCACGGCTAATAATTCTATCACAAATATACCAAACAGTTAACAACGAAGCATAAAATAATACCGCAGAGCTACTAAAACGCCTGTTGCAGCTCAACGTACGAAATGCACGTCATGTAAAAACGCTGTCCTGCACTTCCTCTTTTCACCTCCTTCGCTGTTTGAAACTTTCCCGCTGACCGGAAACGCGCTCTTCGTGCACGTAGCTCCAGTCGATGGAGTATGTATTCCCCAGTACCGCTTAAAAGCGTGGGCGTACCCGGCGGACGCCGGGGGCCTCGAAATATTACAAATAACTCGCCGTTCAAGAATTATATTTATTGATTGGTAAAAATATCAAGTTCACTGCTTCATTGTTATAAGTTCAAGTATCGAAGTCAAGTTAATCATCATCTTATTTGTCAATGCGTTAACCGCGGAATGCGAAATAATAAATACTAGCTTTCAACTGGCTTCAGACAGGCGCGAGTGCTCGGATCTTGGCTCCCACCTCCCGCGGGAAGAGTGTCACTTGTGGAGGGAAGGGGAGGGGTGGAGTGAATACTGGGTATGCAGCGCCTTTGGCGAAAGGGCTAGCGAATAACTTCCAGAGCGGTTTGAAGAACGCATCGTGTATCGCGGACTCGATGACAAATTTCCAGTGAGGGGAAGATGCGAATTGGGCGCAACAAACGCGTTGGTCTTTCATAGTCATTTTCTTAATTACACAAACTCTTTCATATTAATTAACATGTACACAAAAACATACAATCGGCATTTGGTCTTCCGTTACTGCAAGATTACCCTTAATCAATTCACTGTGTATCGAGATGTACCGTACGCACATTTCAGAAGGAACCCGCTTTTAGTTTGCAATTCTTCCTCCAGGCCGTGTTGAGACATCCCGGCGAAACTAGGCCTCTGGTCTTGTGCGCTTATAACAATGTTCATGAAATAATGAGATTAAACTACATTCACTCAAATATTTAATTTTCGTGGAGATTAATATTATTTTAGATTCTTTCTTGTTTGATCGGTTGGAATAAAATTGTTAATATGTATCCAATGAAATGTGATGGTTGATTTTGATGGCTACACATCTTTCAAAATATTTTTTTAGAGTTAATTGTTTACGGGTGTTGAGTCATTCGACAATACTACCAAAAATCTCAGATGAAATCGCGTATCTTAACTATTCATTCGTCTCTTGATTTCGTGTAGCTTACATTAAGTCTCAGGATTGGGCGTGAAAGTTTTAAATATCTTTTTTCTGAACGAGCTTCCGTAAAAGTATCGATCTTTTGCCGTGTCATTTCTTTTCTCGGTGACGTGAATCCGATAAAGACCTTAGAAGAGATTTTCATGGCACATTGTTCTCTGAATCCGATGAACGTCTGAAGTAGCTGTAAAGCTTTCTTGCTTAAAACTGTCAAAGATGGAATTCACATTCCGAACCCAAAGAAATTTTCTGGTAAAAGTGTTTTAGTGTTGCGAAGCCGCAATGACACAATACGAGGCGAGGTAATCCAGCCGGGAATAGTATAACTGATTTGCTGGGCTTTCCCGTTGTTTCGGAGAAACGTGCTTCTTTCTGAAAAGGACTTGGTCTTTCTCTCGAGGTTCATTCATCGGAGGGATAAGAATTGGTTCAGAAATCAATAACGCATAACGATCTTCATTGAACATCATCTCTTCAAGAAAACGATCTATTAGAATGTGATTGAATTTCGTAATTATATTTTCGTCTGCACGAAAATATATATGACCAAGAGATTCAATATCTGGTATTGTATAAAGGCATGATTCATTTAGTTGCTCATTGTCCGTCTTCTTTATGTCTACTAAAATAGCAGTCTGTTAACATGTAAGTCAATAAGTTCGTGCCTCAGGATACGTATCCTCCATCTCCATTATCGTTGGCACTTCACGTTTGCACATCGTCATGAAGAGACGAAACCTGCAGTGCAGAATGCATTCAGAAAGTAAAGTGGAAAGCGAACGCGAAATCCCCGCCCTTGGCCTGGCGGATATCCGCAGGTGGCGGGGCGGGGCGGGGCGGGTCGGGGACTGGTTCGGGGTTACGCTGCGGCCGCGACGAATGCAAGGCCGCCGCAGCGGGGCCGGCCGTGGCCGCCACCTCCAACCCTCTCACGAGGGGCGGCCGTGGCACTCGGCGCCGCAGGTGCCGTTATTAGGACAGGACCTGCGGGAATTCAAACGATCTGCCGTTTTTGCAGAAAAATCAGTCGATTAGTACAATTAGTCGTTAGTGCAATTTCTAACGGCAAGGCTGGGCTCTGATGGCTTCATCCTTATCTGATATTTATACTATTTCGGAATGATTCACCTCCATACTCATGTTTAGATCTGTCCCTAGTATCTTCATAAACTCACACTGGGATCATTTCTATTTTCTCGATTATCCAAAATATAACCTTCAAATAGTTTCAATTTTAATTCAAATGCAATGAGAAATGTTTCAAAATTAATGAAGACTATGTCGACCCTCATACTTTCATTACATTTGTGCACATGTGAGCGCTGACTCACATTTGACTCTCATGTAATGAAGTAAATACACTTAAATACTCGGTCCACTGAAGAAAGTGATATTAAAAATTAAAAGATTTTTATTTTTATTTTTTTTTATTATTATTATTATTATTATTATTATTATTATTATTATTATTATTATTAAGTAGCATTTTATATTAGTATTATACCAATGGCCTGTGTGCGGAAAATGGGGTCTAGCAAAATGGGAGCAGCAAACATTCGCTGGTCTGAAACCAAACCCTTGAATATTGAAGCTTCTTTCTTCCTCGTCGCTTGACGTCAGCTGGGTCGCAAGCACTGACGCGCTGAGAATGAGGAGCCAGTGGTAACAACAAGTATAAGAAATAGCGAAATAAGACCAAAAATATTGACATTTTTCGTTTCAAATCGGAACTGTTTCATTAATTTCACTTCGTAAGAAGAGAAAATATTGTAATTGCGCGCCTGAAAACTGTGAATTTTGACAGAAGAAGTATTGCCGGGCCCTGGTAACGAAATGCTGATAAATCTTGTAGTAAATTACTTCCTTCACACGTGTAGTCAGCATCCACGTTTTGTGGATCCTTGATACTGAAAAATCGATTGCCGGCAAAACTGTGCCAATGTCCTCTGTGTACGATTTCCATCCGTCCGAGTTTGTCAGTCCGTTTGTGCTCTACGCTAGCACCTAAACCGATCAGCAGATTTGCGCCAAAATTGATATTTCCCGATCGATTTAATTGAACTCGAGGCTCTCTTGAATGTCAAGCGGATATTTTAATTGGGAGGGGGGGTACTTTACTTGAATTTTTTTTCTATTGAATCTTGAAATAAGGTCATATATAATATTTCCAACATATGAGCAGCTTTCGCGTAATTTTGCTTGAAATAAAGGCAATTTATAATTTTTTTAAACAATTTGTTTCTCAGAAGCGGCTCTAATTTTTTTCTTTAAATTTTCTCCTCGTATGTATCTAAGCACGGTAAAAAGTTGGTGATAGTCTCATTTCCAGCAAATTCTTTGTATTTTCGAAAGCTACAAAATTTTAACATTTGAAAATTACAAAATTGAAAGTAGAATTTTTCTTTTTCACAAAATCAATTTTAAAAAGCAGCTCTTTGAAGATGTCATGTACATTGTTTTGAAAAAACTAGTAGTGTTTGCGTTATTTGTGCTTGACATATGTGCAATTTGTAAAAAAAATCATTTTCTCAAAAATCGCTCCAATTTTTTCTTCCTTATTTCTCCTACGCTAGAAACCCTTAAAAGAATGTATTGGATCACATTTGCGTTGAACTTTGAATTTTCGAAAATTGCAGATTTAGAAATAATGCAAGAAAGTATGTTCTTTTGAAGCTTCACTAATTGTATTTTTCCAGTCTGCCAAGGTTCCTAACGAAACCATGACCATGACCAGAGGCTACTTAATTTTCCAAAAATGTATGCGAATGTATGAAAAATATTGAGAGTTATTTATAGTATTCCCTCCGAGAGCAGGGCGCCCTGGGCTCGGTCCTTGTGATGTCTACGTTGCGCATCGGCGCTTGTTATATGTTGTATGTGTGCGAGGGCGGTTGCGGAGGGCAGGCGCAGGTGCGAGGGCGAGGGCGAGGCGCTCCGCCCCGCTCCCTTCAAAAAACGCGACGAATGCGATCCGTTTCTGGGCGCGGGAAACGAATTATTTCCTCGCCTTTTTTATATAACCCCCTCCCTCCGTTCTCCCTCCACCCCTCCTCCTTTTTTGTTTTATTTCTCCTCGCCTCGTGCGCGTGAGGCTATCACCTCCGCCGCCATCGCCGCCTCGCGCCTTTGAGGGGCGGAGCCGCCCTCCCCGTCCGACGACGACGGAAGCGGCGTTGCCAGAGCGCGGTGGCGGCTGCGGCCGCTGTTACGTAAAATGCATTGTCCGCTGCATCGCCACCGCCACCGCCATCGGCGCCTTCGCCTTCGCCTTCGCCTTCGGATTTCCGAAAGAGCTCTCGTGGGGAGCCTCTCCGGCGAGATGTTGCGCGCGGAAGCGTGCCCCACCTGCTTGCTCGCCTTCAAAGCGCTTGGGCTAGGCGAAATTGAACCCTCGGAGATAGTGGAAGCAATATGCAAAATCATTCAAGTTCACATACAACGATCTTGAATTAGCCATGACTCGTTTTCGGGTGACGGGTGACGTCCTTTGATTTTAATACTTCAATTAGTACTCATTTACGTGGTCAAATTTATATCAGAAGGAAATTGAATAACTGTAACAATAATACGAACTATAAATATTATGTAATCGGTGTAATTAGGTATATATATATATATATATATATATATATATATATATATATACACATATACATATATACACACACACACACACATATATATATATATATATATATTTCTTAAAAGATACATATATCTTTTAAGTTATTTCAATAACATACAAATCCAACAATTGTTTGTTTTGATATCAATGTAAGGAAAACTTTTTTGTAATAAACAAATACTCTCAACCACCTTCCAAATAGAAGAATTTTTACATCTGGACAAAACAAATTCAAAATCACGTTCACAGAATTGTTTGAAACTTAATGTAGAAAACATGGTATTTTAGTTGAGAAATGTACACTCTTATTGAGGACATTGTGTACAGTATGAGCGTCTATGGCATGTGAAATTGGTGTTGAGGGCATGAAGGAACTGTGTACATCCGCAGAATTTTAGTTCACCACTATTTTTATTGATTTATTAACAGCAACAAGGTGAACATATTAATTAAAAGTGGCCAAGTAATTATGTTGCAGCTGCTTATGAATTCAGTAATATCCTCTGTCAGTAAACATAGAAAAGGTCAGCGGCGACGGAGGTGATGGCTAGAGCTGTGATGGTAATCACTGTGGAGGGAGCCCTACGTTCGCCAGCTCTGGAGCATCTTGCGCTGGTTCTATGGATTAGTGCACTACGGATTGCCTTTGCGTTTTTGAAATGTCAAGATAAAGTAAGGAAACTCCGGGTGATTTTTCGATTCTCGCGTAGAAAATTCTCTTCTATAGCTACATCCATGTCAGTGAAGTAATTTTTGTTCCTAGTGTGACCATGATTTTCAAACTTGAATTACTTTATTGTCAGACATTTGTAGACCGATTGCGCTATTACGTTCTCAAGATCTCAGATAATTCTCTAGGGGTGACAGAGTGAAAGAAACTGATTTTTCATTTCCTGCAATCTAATTCATGTCTTTTTAATATCCATTTTTTACTTTTCCATCGTGTATTACAGGACGGAGTAAAAGTGTTGGAATCACCTCAACGATATGATCTCGAATTTCGGCCGTAAAATCCGTTTTAAAGGTTATGTTTAGTTGTAACTTTACACACACGTCAGAATGAAGGTGTAAGCCAAAGATGGTTAAGGGCGGTTCATGTTGGGAGGAATTTCATGCAGTTTTGTACCCGAAAATCAATTTGTGTATATGGATGTGACACGCTTAATAATTGTGCCCGATAATAATGATATATGTATAATAATTATTTTATTCCAAAGAATTATTCTTGTCAGATTAGTTTATATTTATGAGTTGTGATTTTAAGGTAAGGTGGACAGCAGGGTTTCTTGGTAATATTTCCTGCAGGATATATGTACAGAACTTGGTCAATAACAAAATTTCCATTTGCATAGAGTGAATCTTTGACCTTTCCGAACTGTTCTACACCCATATCTCACACATACATACTTTTCGGCGATTGAACTTTTAAGATATGACCGAACTTTCAAGCCGTTTTTCAGACCTATTGATTCTTGAGGCTTGGATGTTTCCTGAATAACTTCATTCAGGTGTAGATCTTTAAATGATGTCATGTACGTCGAGTAATTGCACTAAGAGGAGGCAAAGCTTCGGTAGGCCGCGCATTACCACTAGTTTATTATATAAGTTAGTCATACCACACGTGGGGGTACTATCTAGGAATCCAAAAAGAAACAGATTTCAAGAAAAATAAATCGAAGTCGTGTTTAAATTTACCCGCGACCAATTGGGGTGAATGTAAATAAGTAACTACTTTCTCATTGATTATGACCGAAACTAGGCCAAAATTTGGAAAGATGTTTTATGATTGACGCCTGATTCTCTCCAATTTGTAAACTAAAATCGAATGTGTTTTAGTTCATAATTTAACGTTTACATTGTATTCCCAATTAACTCTTTATCCCTGTATTTATTGCACATGTTTGACAATTGGTAATGGACAACTTCGGATTCAAGCATAAAGGCATAAGCTTTAAGATACACAGCTCACGGGCCAGTTGGGGAATTTTGCGAGAGAAAGAGAAAATGTCGATATTAAACTTATTGATTACTGAATTGCGAAAGACCTAGTTTCTAGACGTGTAGCGATTGTAAACCTATTTGAAATGAAAATATAAAGATAAATGTGAGAATGAAAATTTAGCTTATGCCTATTAGTTACTACGGGAGACGTATTTATTGCACGAAATCCTAATCTGACAATAAGATGGGATTGTGTAACAGTAAAATTCACTGACGAAAGAAAACTATTTGAGGCGGAATTACATTTTCCTAATTTGCCTTAATGGATCATGTGAGTTTGTAAGGGTTTTTTTATAAAGACATGTTTAAATTTATTAGATTTTTTAATTAACGTTTCAATTGCACTTGCTAAAGCTTATCTTAGTTTCATGTTTTCAAGAATCGAATCCTTTTTACATATATTTAGAAATTAAAATCTTTCATTGGTGTAAAACAGTTCAGTATTTCGTAATGTTTGCTTCGTTAAATATATAGCATAATCTGTTGTGAATCGTGATAGGACTTTTTTCCCGCAGCAAACTTTGAATGGGTATTGTTGTGTTTGATATAAAAGTGAATGTTTTGGAAGTGAAACAGCGCTTCCACTAGTATATGTTATGCTGTAGACCCACTACATGAACATATTACATTTTGTAGCATTAGTTGGCATATAGTTTTAATAATTATTTTATAAAATAGCGGCAAATGAAATAGTTAAAGGTGTAGTGCCCTTACGTCTTGTTTTTGAGTGATAGCAAATAATATACTTCTGTATTTATTGTGTTTTATGTTTCACGTAGGAATATTACAGTACAATATATAATTTCACTAGCATTGAATACTTCAAAGTCTAATTTCGTAGAAATATGTATTATACGGGTGTACACGCCAAATCGTTGATTAATATGTTAAAATGTCTGAGCCCTTGACGAACGTTCGGACCGAAGATCACGAATTCAGTGCCAAGCCCCCTCCCCGAGCGGTGGACTTCAAACAACCCCGGGGGCCATCCGCCGGCCATGCGCTTTTCTCGAGCACCGCGTCAGCCCGAAGGCTCGTTTCCTCTCCTCTCGGGGCTCCAGCCTTCGCCCAGGGCCTTTCGGCGGGTCGCTCGCTCTGACAGGGCGTCGATACTTATCCGGCGGCGGCGCGCGGGGGAGATACCGCCCCGGAGGCTGCCGTTTTTTGCCGTGGGCAGGGCGACCACTACGCCCGCGCGCTTTGTTCTCCCGAGGGCGCCGCGCGCCGCGCGCCGCCCGCCGACGCGACGCGTCGCGGCCCTTCGAGTGGCGCTATAATGCACGCTCGGATCAAGGAGTTGGGAGGATTGATAAACATTATTTTAGGGTAATTACCAGCGCACCCAAAGACTAGCGGTGCAGCCGATACGACGCTCCGTGGCCAATGAAGCCAGTGCGTCCCATAATTTTTGTTATAATTTGAACTGTTATTTAAATTTTATCTTAAGGTATCTTTTTTAGATTTTGCGACGTAATAGGTGTTCACAATTGAATGCCACGCGCGGATGGCAGTGTGTATTATGTCGCGCCCAGAGACACCGTGAATTCCTGAAAGGGAACCGAGAGCCGTTACGAACAGTCGAGCTCCGAAGGATGCAAGTATTTTGTAAATAAATAAATAAATTCGATATAAGAAATAAAATAAAATATTCACGTGGAAAGATTTTTTATAAAGGTTCACATTCTACCTTTTTGTGCTAGGACTCAGATTTTATCTCGCCGACCGTGATGACCAGCCTTGCAGCAAGTTGTTTTTTACTGTTTGCATATCGATGTCTAGAGTTGTAATTCGTGTAATAGAAAAGAATGCGAACCTGGGCAAGAATTATTAAATGCTTATAAATAAGATGATTTGCACTGATAAGTTTCGATTGCATGCCGATGGTTGACCTTTGCAGCGTAGCTAATGCATTACTAATATACCCACTTTTAACTTGATTAAATTTAATTTTAAATTATATTTGTTAACTTGTAATTTTTTGTAAAGCGATGTTTCGTGAATGTCATAATAAAATAGTATGTGAATGAACCGTGAAGTTTTTCGGAAGAGAAAACGATAGAGAAAAGGAGCAATCGAAGGGACATTTCTTTCTCTCTGTATCAAATGCCGAATCGCCTGCGGCGAGGCGAGGCGAGAGGCGAGCCCAGGTCGCGCCGGCGGCGGCGTTCGCACTTGCGTCACCGCGCCCCATTAAACCCAAGCGCGTGTGTGACCGCGTGTTGTGTGTTTGCCCGCAGGACATGGACCTGATCGAGGTGCTGTGGAAGCAGGACGTGGACCTGGGCGTCTCGCTTGACCTGTTCTCGGACAGCAAGGCGGGCGCGGGCGACGGCAGCAAGGGCTCGCGGCTGGCCGACGACGACGACGAGGACGACGCCATCGAGCGCCTCAAGCAGCAGACCCTGCTCAGCGCCAGCTACAAGGTACGTCTCCAGCGGGGGGAGCTCATTGCAAAAGATATTGAACGAGTTGCTAATTATTTGTTTCTTTGACATGTTATCAACAAATAATAAATTAGATCTAGATTTATTCAGTCAAAAAAAAAAACTGTAGGTGACGTAGGGGGGAAAAGATTATCTGCGCACGTTTTCTTGAGTTCCAGAATCCCTCCCGTCATTTTAACTATAAATAGTTGAAAGATGAGTAAAAGTTAACATAATAAATAAAAATAAATTTTAAAAATCGCAAGATTAACAATATTTGAAAAATTACATACATTCTCCTCTTTTGGAATTTTACATCATACACATAATGGAAAATGAACTTATGAGCAATTAGAATCGCTGATTTTGCTTCTGAAAACTTGTTAATGTTTGTAAAATTAAGAATTATAATGGTACAAAAAATAAAACATGATTTTAATTTTTTTCCAAACCTTTTGTTCATATTATTTGTTTATATCAGTGTCACTTATGTGTCATTAGTTGTTATGAATATATAGTATGCTGAATATTATAGAGAAAACGTAAGGGGATCGGTGAAGCAAACTATTTCTTTGAAAGGTGTGAATGAAAGACAAAATATTGACAATCCCTTACAACATTGCTTTAGATAATGCGCATGCTAGGCCAAAAACGAGATTGGGGGAGGTATTTTTTTTCGTCCTTCCTTTTCCAATAAACTTTTACTTTCGTATCACATATTTTACCAGTAAATATGTAAAACTTACTACTACAATGAGAATGAAATTACAACTTTCATGGCACAATTAATGAGTGCAAGTGATTTTATGTTGAACTATTTACACGGATGCTAGATGACGTGGGCCTCTTCTCCCAAATGTATAACAAGTTATTGTAGTGGTTCTACAACAGCGCGTACTTTATTGCATTAGTAACGGTTACATAAAATTATAATACCGCAATTTTTGCCCATATTCACACATCTCAGACATCAGTTATAATATTCATTACCAAACGTACAGCATTATGCGCGAAAAATTCATTCATTTAAAGATAAATTCGACTCCGTTTCATACACCCAGAAACACCACCCAACATTGAGCGGCTATTCTGAGAATTTCAAATTCCCGTGTCGAGCCGTCCATTGTTGCATTGCAACGTGATAGGTCCTGAAAGATTCTAGGAAAAGAAGTGCGGAATTTTGAATTTAAAATTGTAAAATTTGCAAAATTACTCTGAAGTACTCACGTTTTCAAATAATTCAACATGACCGTATTTGAAGATCTATGTTTGATGAACAATTTCATTAAGAAAAATTGGTGCTAAAACAGCATGTACTTTCACGCAAATTTACGCAAAAAGTACTCAAATTTTCGAAAAATTGTACTTGACCTTATTTCAAATCATTTTTTCAGGAACAGATTTCATTGAGGGAAACGATTTTAAACTTTTGCAATTTTCGAAAATTCAGGATTTTTACGCTCATGAGATCTGCACCATTCTCTTAAACGTCCTTCGTACTCGTCAACATCAAAATTTAATAAAAAATGGTGGAGCCATTTAAAAAAAATGTAAAATGCCCCCAGGGACTTTATGTAAAACACAAAATTAAAATATCGGTTTCAAATTCAAAGGGCCACGGCATTAGATGAACGATTGGGGACAATCAGTTTTGGAGAAAATCGGCTGAACGGTTTATGTGTGTAGTTGGCGGACAGACACGTTTTGTCGTCAATCGATTTTTCCAGGCTCCACGAAATGTTGATTCTGACTACCCAGCGTGTTAGAGAAAGAAATTTACTTCGTGCAACAATATTTATGCACTTTTTCGTTACCAGAGCCGGGCAATAAAAATTTTCCTGTCGGGTAATCTCAGATTTTTATTTTCTCGCCCTTACTTCGTAAGAAGGGAAAGTATTGTAAACGTTCGACGGAAAAACTTATTGCCGGGCCCTGGTAACGAAAAAATGAATTCATCTTGTTCCTTTATAGAGTAAATTACTTCCTCCAACTCGTAACACGTCATGTAGTCAGAATGTTGAATGGGTTGAATGGGTCCTTCATACTGAAATATCATGCAAAACGTTCGTGTCTGGCGATGTGTGGACCAACGGTGGCACCTAAATCGTTAATACATTTGTTTCCAAAATTTATATTCCTCGGTCGAACTTGCCGCCGTGCGAGTGTGAAACGGATATTTTGATGTTTGGGGTATACCTTACACGTAACTTCAAAAACATTATAAACATTTTCTCAAAGATGCCTCCAAATTGTTGTATTCAACTTTGTCCTCGGATAGCGTAAAGGTCGCTTAAGAGAATGGTGTATACCTCATTTTCGTGACAATACCTTTCGTTAAAATTTTTCGAAAAATTTGCAAACGTTCAAAATTGTTTTGGGCATCTTCCTACAACTACAAGATTGAATATGCATATTTTTTCCCGAAATAAAATCTGTTTTGAAAACAGATCTTAAACAGGCAGGTCATATACAATTTCTGGAAAATATAATTAGTTTTCGTGCGCAATTTTTAAACAATTATTTTCTCAAAAAATCTCATTTTTTTCTTTAAATTTCTCCTTGAATAACGATGTAATCTCCTCCAAACGATGGTTAAAAAATCGATGCTGGTCTCAGGTCCGTCGATCTCCCTGTATTTCCGAAAATTGCGGTAAGTTTCAAAACTACAAAATTGAAGCTAGAGATTTTTGACTTCAATAAAATCTGTTATAAAAAAATGTGCTCTTTATACAAGGTCAGGTATTATTTTTTGAAAAGCGAATAGTTTTTGCGTAATTTCTGCTTGAAATTAATACAATTTAAAAAAAATATGCTTATATGATTCTACATATTTCAAATTTTATTTGTTATTTTCACTATAATTTTCCACCTTCACTTGTCCACTTCTTTTAATTTTTTAAATTTTGCATATTTTATATTTAGTTCATAGCTTAACCTATTTTTTCTAATTTATGAAATTCATTTTCCTGAATTTTTCACCCCATCCTTCCTTCCTATGTCTTTCCAGAATCTTCTCTAGTCTCTCAAGTTTCTGTTCTATTGTTTCATGTAGTAAGTTTTAATTTAAGACTCTTTGAACATTGCATTTTCAATCTGTTCAAAAGGTTTGAGTGAAACATAATTCTTGAACATTCCAAAGTAAGCTAATATACTCTGTTTCTAAACTTCTCAAAATGGATGTATATTCCAATATATTCAACAATTATACAGCTTATGCCATGATCTATAAACAACTATTTTCAAAACAATCATAATTCTAGAATAATATTGTACAAGAGTACTACATTTTATGCATCTATGTTTAATATTTATTGGGATATTCTGTAAATTTATGTTGAACAAATGAAGTAAATGCAAGCTTTGGGGTAATAGTCTTTGATGCTTGAATGCTCTTCCCATTCAACCCTTTTCAACAATAGTGCACTTATCTAGAATGTTACTGTTGTGTGAACAGACAAGTTCATTGGCATTGACATCTAGTATTTCTCAAAACAATTCTATCTTGAAATGTTTTTGTAGGTTGACAGGCAATGTGTCAGATTGTATACAAATTTATGTACCCTCACTCACACACACACACTTCACTAACAATTTGATATTTTCAAAATATTTCATTACAGATCAGTTCTTTAAAGTCGTTTGATATATGTAGTAACTTTAAAGAAGCAATGGACAGTCAAAGCTAAAGGAACCTTCTAGGTTCAATTTGAGGAAAAAAAAATTATATAAACAGCTCTTATGTCATCAGATTTTGACAGCAAATTTTTGCAAATTTTTTGCAAATTTTTAGAATATCATGTGTAGTCAAGACTAATAAGAGAATACAAATTTTATAAAATTAGAGTACATTTAGTATTGGATTTTGTTTTCCAATCCAAGGAGAGCAATAAAGTGTTTTAAATTTTATTTCATATTGAATAAATTGTTACTAACACATTAATACAAAAGATATTTAAAGGAATGTTGAAAATATTACTTTTGTCATATTTATCATGAAAGCTTCCATTATAGTTCGAAAATTTTAAATAATATAATATGATTTTTGTCAAGCGTGAGATGCACCGTACATCTATTTCATTAACTTATGCACTTTTTGTGAAGATGTCGAGGTCAATGCCTAATCCTATAATTATTTCTAAAAGGAATTGTATCTTATTAAGCCAAAGCCAACCACTTTAAAATAAACAAAAGGAATGCTGTTTTGGATGTGAGATAGTTTCAATGATTATAAAATGAAGCAGTTCATATAAAAAGAGTACTTGATCTGTGCATTGTACCTTGCTGACAACTAGAGAAAAGGTAGGTTTACTGGTAGGTGCATTGTGCGTTATGGCCAGGCATGACTCAGGTCAGCAGATAAGAATCAGGGACCAACAGGGCCTTCTCATGCCGAGAGCACCCCCACTCTCCCACCTCTACTAATGATAGCAGCAGTCATCTTGTCCTTGTGATTGTATCTGTGATTTTGACGTTGCAGTATCCACCTAGAAAATTCCAAATAATACACACACATACACACAAACACGTAAAATCCTTCTAAATGAATTTGGAAATTTTTATTCTAAAGTTTTTATATACTAGAAAATGTATGAGAGCTAGTTTGTGAGCACTGATTTAATATAACATCATATCTTTTGTTAATTGGATCTGTGTACAGTTCAAATTCCTTTGAAGTATCAATCCAGTATTATTAAACATAAGTTTGGAAGTCATAAACTATCTTCATTTTATATGTCCCTGCAGAACAATGATGAAGATGATGATGATGATGGGTCTGTCCGTGATGAGCCTCTGGACCCCTGGGCTGGACTGGCATACACTGTTGATGTGGAGACAGGTGAGCGGTAATTTTTTTGAGTCAGTTTTATGTTTCATTGAATTCTTCTTGCCCTATAACAATCTTCCAAAAGAAGAAATAATTTTAAACTGAAGAAGAGGAAAAAAAATAAAGAAATGGAATTTAGTGAGAGAAAATCAATCTATGATCGGATGAAATGGTGTTATATAATAATGACAATTGTCTGTCATCTTGGCTGAAAATTATTTTTATATTGAATTCTTGAAAGTATTTAAGAATATTTATTGGATATTAACAAATTTAATTTAATATGAAGTATGAGTTGTATACACTGAAAAAATATTATGATTTCATTAAGGCAATGATCATATAAAGAATTGGTGGGAAAAGTGTTAGTATGTTTTG
This sequence comes from Gryllus longicercus, assembly GCA_038098605.1. Lineage (NCBI taxonomy): Eukaryota > Metazoa > Arthropoda > Insecta > Orthoptera > Gryllidae > Gryllus > Gryllus longicercus. The sequence continues at coordinate 435,265 of JAZDUA010000148.1, read as the reverse complement.
TGCACTGTCCTCTGGATACACACTTTTTATGTCTAACATACAATAGCTTACGAGTGGTATTTTTATTTCTTTGTAGAATTTGTTAAGCATGAGATGAGTTCAGCCATCTTGTTTTGTAATATTTCACTGCCTTTCTTTGTCATTGTTGATGCAGATTTCACAGAACAAATTTTAGAAGGCACTTTATTTTGTAAAAAACAATTTTATTTACAACGTAGTGACATTGTATTGGTTTCTGAATATAATAGAAAATCAGTTTCAATTTTTTGTGATCTAACTACCTCTAATAGCTATGAAAACTTTCTTAGCCTGTATCATTAATTTTTCTTTTGCTAAAATCATGTGATGTGAATATTTCTGCATTCCATTTTAAAATGCATTTTGTTATTTAAAAATTGAAATTTTTTGAGAGTCACAAACATTTAAGAAAGATGGGGGAAATTATTGAATGAAGTGTATATCTCGTATCAAGTAAAAATTTTTGATTTCTCTGAATAAGAAAAATGTTTGACTTATTGTTTTTATCTTAATATGCATGGCAATTGTTGGCAATCTACTTAAATTGTACAATGAATCCAATGCTATTGCTATTATTGGGAGGGAATGTGATCAGACATGGATAAGGTTGGCTGGCAGCTGAAACACACTCATGAGAGTTGAAGGGAGTGTGCGTGGCACAGCTGTCCTGGCAAGGGATCGACCCACTGAGCAAGCAAGCAACTAAGCAGCCAACCAACCAAAGACTCGAACGAGTAAGCAGGCGGCCTGGAGTTGCCTCTCCTTTGTTGCCAGGCCGGTCTCCCCAGCGCAGCCTCTGCTCGACAGCGAACCATCATTAGTCATAAAATAGAGAATTCATTTTTCCATTGTGTTCTTATTAAGCAAACTCCGTTCCTCCCCCTAAGTTTCATCAATCTTTTGAAAGAAACATTTTCCATTCTTTTTTATTTTATTTTCATTTTGAAATGGTTACTTGGTGAGCTGCTCTTATAGTAGTGAGGAATGGAAGTGAATAAAGGAAGCTTTGATCATAGGCTCAGATGGATGTTGCAGTAGAACTGTTTTATTCCAAATTTTAAAGAATTGTACCATAGAAAGCTGTGAAGTTGTTTTTGAACTTCCCTCTTCAAAAATGTAGTATCTCTCCCATTCTTTTGTAAGTTTTCAAAAGTAGGATTTGTTATATTTCAAAATATAAACAGAACCATAAAATAAAATGTTAGTTTTCAAAAGTTTTAATCCTTCTCAAAGATTGAAGGATGATTTACAGTTTTTGTCATAAATTGATCGATACTAAGAAATTGGCCTGTGTTTTATACTACTGTAACTTTGAAGGAGAATTGGTGCTTCTCATGAAAGTCTCTTTTCAAAAATTTTGATCTACATAGTTGGATTGTGGCTTTCTTCTTAGGTTAATCAGTCCAGCTGGTTCTCTAGGGATATTCTATGACAGGTCCTTGACTAATGGTATCACCCTTTGCTGTCATTTCTGACAAATGACAAATAACTTCACTGGTAAACATTTTACCTGCCTACGTTGGAATGTACTATGGCCATCTGCAGTTGGTCAGGCAGCTGAACATTCAGAAAAATTTTGTGCTTCACAATTGTTGATAAAAGTATTATTTATTTAACAGCAAGTTTGCAACAAAATATTGTGTGGTCAACACATACTGAATTTTACTTTTAAATCTTAGTTTAAGAGGTTACTATAAAAATTATATTCATATCAGTAATCTAGTTCTTTCACCCTCAATATAAGTTTTAAAAAAAAATTCAATAATTTGGTTTTGACTGAAAAGAAAACATTTTTACTATATCTCAAAATGTTATTGAAATTCATCATTTTTTAATTTACAGATTCTTGCAATAAGTCTTTTATTATGTAAAGAACCTAAAATATAAAGGAAAATATGCCAATAATTTTATGGTTTATTAAATTAGGGATAGGAAGTAACAAAAAAAAGAAAGAAAGAAAGAAAGGAAAATAAAGAATTCTTTTATCTAAAAATGATCTTTTGTATTTACATTTTCCTAAATGTTTCTGTATTTAAATAGTTCATATTCCAATGCAGTGAATCTTGGTGTAAAATCAATTTTGGTGTAAAAAAAATGTAGTTCTAATGTAAAATCATATAAGGAATTAGCTGGATTAGGGATCTAGCTGTGGATATATGACCAACAACTACCGTTAAGTCATGAAACTTACAGTTCATTGTGGTAAGGTGAAGGAAGGAAGCAGATTTTGGAGAGAGAGGCGCCTGCAAGTTGTCATGACTGTGCCTGTATCGTCTGGTCTGGTCGAGTTTTGGTTGAGCATGACACCACATTTTCTGCCTAGCACAATAACCTGCAACAACAGCAGCATCTGTAGAAGTGGATATGATAGTGTTAAAGGTAGTGGAATTATTTTAGGAGAATAATAAGTCTAGAGGGTAGGGACTAATATATATACTTCATAGGAACAAAGGATCTACTTGTGAGGTTATATTTGAAGTTCTCCTGTGGCAGGATTTTTTATTTATAAGTCAGCAAATTAAAATAATAAAATGCAGTTTTATTTCTTACTTTTCATGAGGGTAGGAGAAGACAGTTTATTGAAAGTAAAGGCATTTATTGGATCACAATTCAAAAGAATTAGCAGATTTAAGAAATAAAACATCAAGTTTCTCTGTAACTTCTAATTCATAGAAAAATTGAAAATTCAGTTATTATGTTAATGTTACAAAAATAACTATTTTTTCATTTGAATTTCTGGTTCAAGTTCTTGGTTCACTTAACTCTTTCCTTTATATAAGAAATTGTATTTTTAATTTAGTCATTTAAAGGAAATTGCTAAAATTGAAAAAAATAAAATAAAATAAAATAATAAAAAATATGAATATATTTAGTAAAACGAACCAAGAAGAACAATATTTTACATTTATCATTTTCTGTATTCAGTAGCTACCAGGGTTTCATGTTCCAAAGTCTGAATGTGCCAAAGTAAAGGGCACTGGAATTTAGGGGCTCTAGGACTACAGGTAAGAGAGAAGAAATGAAAAATGAACCTGAATAGCGGGCAAGGAATGTCACGCTTATCTCCTTTATGTGTGAAATATCATTCTGTGCAGAACTGAGACAGCATTAATTAGGATTAACTCAGCTGTGTATTAATCTGCATCATAAATGCAAAAGAACACTAAAAATTTGTAACTTCAAAATATATTTTTACTGTGAAGAAGGGCCCCTCACAGTTTCTTTGTTCCCTCTGATGATTGGTCCCTTTTTTACCTGCTACCACCCCCACTTGAAACAATAACCAATGGGGAGGGATTCCTGTCTAGAAGATAATGGTTTCTGGGTGCTGAAGGCCTTCAACATTATTCATAAAAGCAGTAAAGGTGGTCAAGACACTGCCATATTATTAAAATTGGCCACCATTTATTGTGGCTGTCAGAACGCGCAGGTATTGGTTATCCGCAGCTCCGTCAGTCGGGCCCCACTGGTGGTAGGAGGAGCCGCAGGAATCTGGTGGCCACCGGCAGCAGCCAGAGTTGCCAGTTGTAACAGTTGCTGTTGTGAGAATGTTTCTTAGTTTTGGATAGTATTTTCATTAGAATATGGGTTGAGTAAATTATTGTCCTCTGTGTTATTGGAATAGCTGTCTTGAAGTTATTCTTATAGAAAGGTACATTGTAGTTCTTCATTTATATGGCAACAGGGCACTGCGAAGCGGTGTTGGGGGGAGGCCTTGGAAAGCCAGGACGTGACAGGCAGTGGGGCGGGCTGGCTGGCTGTCTACGTTATTCAGAGTGAGACTCTGGAGGGTATCACAGCCTGTGAGGGATTATGGGAAATCAAGCATTTGGCTGCATTGCCTTGTAAGCAACCCTTGCTCTTGCTTCGAGCTTCACCAGGGGTTGAAGCTATTGTTTGTTCCTTCATGGCTGCGTGGCAGCCATATTTCCTGCCTCCTCGGTGAGAGGCTTTGTGATTGGTTTCAGTGTGTGAGTGTTGGGCAACAGCCTCGGCAGTCTTATGTGCTAGCTTGTGACTGGATAGGGAACACAACACCAGGGAGCAAGTGTGGACCCCATTTGTGAACTCCGTGCTTCTTTTTAATTTTCATGTGATGTGATACAAGAACTTTTAGTGAACAGAAGTAAAAGTGCAATATTTTGTTCTCATATTTATGAAAGAGAAGTGTTGTGTGCATCATGCTAATAATGGAATTTTAATTCTTCATGTATTTAAATGTATAGGAAGATCAAAGGACTGAAAGGATACATACAATGATAGGATTTAAGCAAAAGGTATGTTTGCTTTTAATTTGTTTGTGAGAAAGAGAGCATTACCCTTAAAGAAATTTCTAAAAGTTGTGGACATTTTTCATCTGAATTGAAGTATTGGTTCCTGTAAAGTCAAGAAATATAGTTTTCTTCTTTTGTGTAAAAGGGGTGAACTAAAGTGAAATGGTTCATTGAAAAATTTGACTGATGATCATTGGGTCTCTAGTTAAAAGGAACACTGAAAAATGAAAAGTTTGTAAAGATGACCATTTGTAACAGAAATGTTTCTTGGAATGTCATATTTCACATTTCTTTGTGAGTTTGAATTGCTATTGTATTGTAAAAGTGAGCTGTTTTGCTATTTTCTGTGTAAATTCATTTGTTAGTGTTGAAACGCTATATCCTGAAATATTTATTGCCCAAAGAATTTTTTATATTGAAATATTGTATTTGTATAAAATATTTATTCTGCATACATTGACATTTCATTTAGTAGCAGATATTTTAAATTCTTTTGAGAGTTTCTTAGTGGCAAGAATTCATAGAACTGTTGTAGTAAAATTCATATAATAGAGTCAAAATTTTAAAAAAAAAAATCACAAAATACTTTGTTTTATCAAGTGATCTGAAAATGAATGACATTTTGTCAGAGATAGGAATCTGCAGCTCAGAGAGATTTTTAGTGGAACCCTTGTCTTGGTGGAGTTGTAGCAGTAGGCCTAGAGATGTCAGGACCTCTTGTGAACAGTAGAGGCTTTCAAGCAATAGTGAAGTGGCTGCCCTTTGTCAGGTTTTCAGTTGATGTGTCCTTCACAAAAGAAGGTAAAATGCATTTCCCCTAATGGAGGTAGAGACAAGGTAGAACTGGGTTGGGAACAAAGGTAGGAGCCTGATCTGCCCTCAGGTAGTGCAGGTGCTGACTTCCAAGGTGAGAGAGAGGTATAGGGAAACAATTAATTCCAGAGAAAGAAAAAATGTTCAGTTTTGTTTTTGTTTCTTAAATTACAAATGCTTAGTATATGGGTTTTAAGTTGCAGATCATATTCAAACCTGCCTTAAAAAAAAAGTTTAAAATTGAAATATCCTTAGAAATCTACCCAAATACATGTTTTTTCCATGATTTATAACGCTTTTTTCATGCAGAAACTGTGTTAAGTTTAACTTGACACTATTCAGTAAAATACTTAACTCTTAATTAAATGAAGGCAAAATTAGATTTCACCTGAAAATTTGTCTTAAAAATTGTTCTGTGAAAAGGTGTGTGTTAAAACAACAACACAACAACTATTAGTCATGCATTGTAAAATAATTAATCCCATTCTTCTTTTACTCAGCTAATGATTGAAGAGGAATAGGGCATCAATATAACATACATTTATTTCTTTCAAATTTCAAGCAATAGCTATTATAATCCTAGTCATTATGATTGGTTGAATGTAGTTCAAATTTTCAAAATCTTCAAATTCTTCTGTTCTTAAACTATACTTGTGATCCTTTTATTCATAATTTTAATTATAACATTAATATATTCATTATAAATATTAATTATAATGAACAATATATTTATGTCTCATGTAATTGAATATTTGAGTTATTCTATTGCTAAAATGTTTTAAATTGTGCCTGCAGGTGAATATGTCCTCAAGGACCCTCTCGCAGATGACTTGAATTCATCAACAACTGGTCTTCCTGATGAGTCTCCATCTGCTGCATTGATTGACCTGCCAGAGTTCTCCCTCGAGGAGGCTCTTCAGCTGGTTGGGTTGGACGAGGATCCTTCTGATGTAGGTTCACTGTTTCACTTATTGTTTTGATTCTTTACCATATTTAAGAAACTAGGAAAACAGAATTACTCTTAAAAGTTTGGTCAGTACCTGTATTAATAATTATTTTAATCTGAATATCCTAATATTTAATAATCATAATTATAATAATCATAATTATTTATTTAAGCTGGCAATGATGATTATTTTAATTTAATTTTGCAATGGATTTCATTAAAGATTCCATATTATCTTCAAGTAAAATTATTATAAAAGGTGGAGGTACTAAAAGGTGTTAATTCTGATAGTTAAATTGGATTACAATAATAATAATAATAATAATAATAATAATAATGATTTTCTTATTCATCATCTGTCTTATTATTCATTTATTGTTGTTATTAAAAATTATGTGTTCTGTGCAGAGTTTCAAATTTTTAAAATAGTTTGTTTGAACTTTAATTATTTGACACTTATAAAAAGGCTGATGTCAAGAGAAACAATTTTGGAAAAACACCAAATAGCATTACAATTTTCTCTTTTATACCCAGGTGTTTCAAAATTTCAAATTTATTTATTCATTACATTCGATAATGTAACAAAATGTTTTAATTGTTATTTAAAAATGTATTTATTTTATTTGAAGTACTTGAGAGCAAAATTTGTAAATTTACATTTTGAGTGGACATGGTAAATGGTTGCGAAGTAAATGACTGAACATGAGTTAAACTTTTGTATGTTTTTAACTACTTTAAATCTAGTCATTATTTTTTTTCTGAAAAGGTATTTTGAAACAATTTATAAGATTGGGTACATATGTGTTTTAGATCACTAGTGACGAACCGTCTCCTCGAAAGGAAGAGAAGCAGGAAGAAGAGAAGAATCCTGATTCTGAAGAATCAGCTTCTGGCGAGGCTGCTGCAGTTGCAGCTTCACCAGAGCCTGAGGAGAAGTCAGGGACAGAATCAGAGCCCTCTTCCACTGTCCCCGAATCTACTGATGAAGATCTTGGCAGTTTTGGCGAAATGATCCAGACAGCACAATTTCATCATCCAGCTCCACGCCCTTTTCAGGTAGGTGCTATTTTGACTTTTATATTTGACCAAAATGGGTTTTAAAATCACGGTATAGTTAAAAAATATTTGAAGTTTTATTTTCTCTTTAATGTTTATGAAGGTTCATATTCATTTTTACAGATATCTTTCTCTAAATAATTAACTTAACAAAATGTAAACAGATATGCTAAGAAGTTGATTTGAACTAACTTTTTTAATAGAGTCAAGGTCACATTTATTTCCCACCGGTTCTCTATTGGATACATTCTTCTTTTAAAATTTGGATTTCATTTGCCTCTGACAATTTGTAAATAATTATTTGCAGAGTGACTTATTCCCCAAACTTCAATCAATCTTATGATGTTATCAAAAGTGTTTTTCTTTTAGTTTTTTGAGGTTTTACCTTCTTGCTATGACTGTCACTGACAAAAGTGGTTGCATTTCCTAACTTTATTTTACTCAAGTGTATCCTTTATAACTTCATTAATTGAATGGGTTTCTCACACTTTTTGATTTGGTTAAGATGAAGCAGTATTTTTAAATTTCCTCTGCCACCTTCACAATTTCATCTTAAATCTATACTTTTCTTCCAGTGTGATTGTCCTTTTGTTTTATCACCAAAAGAGATGCTGCATTATTATGTATCTTTTGTGCAGATTCCATCAAAATGTGATTACCTATTTATTTTTCTCAAGATACTTGTCTTCATAAGAAAATGTGTTGCAATTGCTGACTATTCAAAATTCTAGAATATGAAATAACAAATTGAGCACAGTTACTTGGGGTTCTTGGATTCCTTATCTTCATTTGAACACTTTATCGTACTAATTATTGTTATTTTCATTTTGTACTCTAGAGGTAAATGGCCTTATGTTGTTTTTTGCTGAAATAGAGTATGTCAAACCACTAGTTCCAATTTAATTGCTCAACTTAGAAGTATTGAGAATTACATTCAAAAAACATTAATAACAATGTTAGAAGTAGTAAAAGTAACACCACGCCCAATTATTTACAAAGAAGTACTCCTTTAAACTGCCCTCCTATAAAATTAGGTGAAAGTGAAATACAGCCCTTTATCTCTGGGGTACAAATATGATGGTGAATATCTTATCCTTGTTTTTTGTTTGGTGGCTTTTCTTGAATACTTTGAAACAAATTCTCCATTATAATGAGTTGACAGAATGACCTGCTCATGACTTGTCTTGTCATCACATTTGGTGTGGAATTCTTTTGTGTGTCTGGCATTATCATCTTGCTAATGGAATTGCAAAAGAACTTCCAAGGCCAGCCAATATTTCTGAACAAGTAAATAATATGTATGAAATACAGAACCATGTTGTAATTTTAATGAATTAAAAATAAAGTCTTAAGATGAGAGTATTCTGTATGCATTTTTCAAAAGTTTATAAATGATAAACTCGCATTTAAAAAGTTTAAAATTTACAAAAAGAGGTTTAAACACAATTTGTTGATTCAAAAATATACAAATATAGCAATGTCCATTTTTTTCAAAAAAAGATAAGAATTTCTGAGAATAAGAAGAATGTGAAGAATTCTTAATAGCTCCAGGATGAGCAATGAATTTAAAATATCATATTTTTGCAAAAAATGTTCTTAATGCCATTTACCTGCAAGGTATTGACATTGACAATAATGGCGTGATATCCTTAACTACATTAATTAACCTTTAATTATAAAATGTGATTTCATACAATAGGAAATGAAAGTTGGTGCAAGAAATACATTATTTTATTTCCAATGATGTACTTATATTATTTTAAATGAGTGGAATTATTTTAGTTGTGATAAATCCAGATGATATTTAGTAAATGCCACATGTTTTAAACCATGCATCTCGTAGAAATGAAGCAAAAGAGAGGAAGAAAAGAAGAAGCCCAAATAGAAAAAGAAAGAATGATGGAACAGAGAGCTATGTATTGACTCTACTGGGAAAGCACTTGAGGCAGAGACTTTGGATGCTGTATTCCAAGAACACACCGTAATGCTAATATTGACTGAAGCAAGCATCTCTTCAGCTCTCAGTGCTCATTAATTCTCTACAAATGCAAATTTTTTCCCATCATCATCTTCTCATGTTCAATGTGTTTGCATATACACTGACTTTGCTACACTATTCAGTATAATAAAATATTTGAACAATTTTAACAACAAGTATCATAGGACTGACCAATATTAAACACAAGTTTTATCAAACACCAACATCATTTCAGATCATTAAAATATAAATTAATAAATAAATAAATATTATATATAAAAAATTGTTATTAATGGTATTAACTATCTCCTTGAACCAATAATCTGAGATAGTTAACTAGTTATAATTAGTTGTTTTTTCTTTTCTTTCAGTGTTAATAAATTGTCTTTTATCTCAGAGTATAATTGACAAATCTGTGAAAGATGATGTGACAGAAAATAATTACTTTAATTTCAACTTGATCTCTTCATTAGAATCAACATGTTCTTTTTGATATGATAAAATTGTGTCTCAATTGTGACAGCATTCATTTGGAGTCCATCATAATAAGCACAGTTGTATCTGCATATCAATGTAACTGACCTTCAATGAAAAATTTATTATTGTACTGTCTGTAGCATTTCACCTTGCCATCAGTAACACATCTTTTCAATAGACACTTGTTCATTTAAGTTTACGTCTGTAAACTGCTAATGTTTGCTGGCCTTCCTTCTTTTTTGCTTTATTTTGCTGTTTGAGTCTTGTTTGCACACCTCTAACATGTATTAAAAGACATTTTTGTAATCTTCCTGAAGGTCACTAATTATGCACCAGTAATAGATTTGTATATGATTAGAAGAAAATTGTTGTGGCCGTGCTCGTTGTAAATGGTTTTGGAGGCAGTGGTGGTGGGATTTCCCCCTCTCTTGCAAGGTAGTGGAAGGAGATGCTACCTGGAAGGGGAACCCAGGAAGAAGAAGGAAGGAGGGAATGGGTGTTGAAACATACCCCCACCACCTCGACATTGTCTTGCTGCAGGACCACTGCTTGTGGAGATGACTGTGGGATAAGCAATTGCCACAAGAAAAAAGTAAAAAAAAGAAAGAGAGAGAGAGGGAGACGTTGCTGAAGAGCCACATAAGGGAACTAGGTGTTTCAAGAGAAGGGAGTGTACAAAGGAGGACAAGACAGGCCTGTAGCAGATGGAGAAGGAAGGAGAGAAGAGTACAAAAGATAAACACGGCCTTGCCCCTCATCATGTGCTGTCCCCCGAGGCAGTGTAGACAATGTTGCATCGCTGTAGTGGCGGCTGCTGCTGCCTGGGTGCTGAACGTGAGGACCGCGGAGTCTGCTGCCAACCAGGGAGGAGACGTTATCGTGGAGCGCTCCTGTGGACCCCCTCTGTGCAGTGCAGTGACAGCGTTATGTTGTGATACGTTGTATGTCAGCTTCTCTCCACCTGCCACATGACAGGGAAACTTCAGTGCCAGGCCTCGGAGAGTACAGCATGTCCCAGGACACTGCTCTGGGAGAAGGAAGGGTTGCTTCAGGTTAGTGACAGCTGTCAGTGCTGTCGGAACCATCAAGTGTAATCCATTGCAGCCAGTGTCATCGATGGAATGTTATTTTGGTTGGTGATGGCGGTCCATTCAGTTGACATACTTATTTTGAAACCTAATGAAATGGCAGTTATGGAAGTGTCTTGTCAGCTATCTGTGTTTGTGTCAAGTGAATTGTGCAATTTGTGAGTGTTTGCTCCTGTCTTGGAGTTTGACATCAGTACTTAAGTGGATTTTGTGAATTTTTGCAAGAGGTAGGGTTGTCAATTTTGTATACAACCTTCATTGTATCCAAATTTGACTTCATTGGAGTTGGTGAGTAGGGATTATTTTTTTCTAATTTTAGATTTTTGCTTCATTTTTTTATTTGGGAATTAAGATGTTTGGTTTATATCATGGAAACTCGAAGTTGCGAGTTCTGTTTGCAGCTTTCCTACAGTGGTGAATATGATTAATATCTCGTTTTCTAAGTTTCGAATAGTTGCGTAATAATATTAAAAAAGGAAAGCGGACGCGGGAGCATAGAAATCAATTGGCGACATTTCAGAAAATAGTTGGGTCAAATAGATCTCTAATAGATGCCACGTGCGGCCACGTACACTGGCGACAGCGCGCGGCTGCCGTTGCACGTGCCGGAGGCAGCGATTCCCGTTGCCCACTGCGCTACTCACGACTTGGCGACTCCCAACCTCACTCTGCTCGCGGTGGAAACTGGAATTAAGATTTCGTGGATCACTTCTTATCCGGGAATTCTTCATTGATCTGGCAATGGCGATGAATTCACCGAAACGTTCTTTAAAGAATGCTTCTGAAATATTGCGTTGAGACTAAATCGCTGAACTGAGGCGGATCACGTGTTCTGTTTCGTTGTGTTCGAAATCCGCGCCGTTAGGCAGCGCCCACCGGCCGAAATCTTCGGAAGCAACTGATGTTCCTCTCCGGTGGCGCTAGTGTACAGCGCTTCACTCCCACGCGTGTATTCGCCGTGCACTGGCGCGAACGAAGGAGCATACGCGCCGGTTCCCGCGACGCGAAACAGAAATGCGACGACTGCGGCGCGGCGCGGCGCTGCGTACGGGGAATACCGCGGCCGGCCGCCGCCGCCTCCCGTGCTTTTTGCCGCGTCTCGCCTCGGCGTAACCTTGGAGCGAACGTCCACGCGGACGAGACGAGGGCGAGAACTATGACGTAGAGGATCGCGCGCCCCGGCCGGGATCTTAAAGAGGAATTAATCGGGTCGGGCAGTCTGTGTGGAGCGGTGCACGGTAGACCTTTCGGATTCGGAAAGAAAAATAATATTCAAAAAGTGAGAAAAAATTGAATGCGGGTGGTGGGTGGCGCTGCGGCGGTCGGGACGGGAGCGCTCCCGCCCCGGTCGTCGCTTACCTGGGCTGGCGTGAGAGCGCGTCCGCGCTCACTAATCACATGCATTGTGGCCTTGCCCGATGGCCGGCCCGCGCGGGAAGTGACAAGTATAATTAATGATGTCTTGATTGCGCACACATGTACAAATTGATGTCAGTGCTATATTAGGAGCCCCGGCGGCGGCGGCGGCAGCGGATGCCGGCCCCCTTCGCTTTTCCGAGGCGCTCCGCCGCGCCGCGCCGCCGGGCCTGTGGGAGCGAGCCCTGGCGCGGCCTAGAGGAGTATGATTGATCCCGAAGGCCTCCTTGACATCATCGCGGCCGCCCGCAAAAACTTGAGGACAAACCGGCGGCCGGTTGTTTTGAGCGAGCGCGGAGACGGCGCGCCCACGCGACGGGCGTACGCTCGCTCATCAGGTGCCCAACGGGGGCTCCTCTCGAACTACCTTTCTGTAGAAAAAACATATTCGAAAAACGTATGCCGCCCAAGTTGTTTTCTTTGGTTTTTATGCCAGGTTCTACGCTCTGAAAAAAGTAGACTTTTACTAGTGAGACTTAGTAGTAAATAGTCTTACAGGCCTGTACGTTTCTGATCCGATGTGCTATGTGTTATTCTTGACCTGGTACTAAAATACGAAGAGAAATATAGCTCATCTATTTCTCATTTTTCTGGTTAACGCGTAGAATATTGACTGAAAAGTAATAGTGTTATCGACATTTGTGCCAAGTTATGCCAGTATTGCATGTAAAATTGCGTACATTTTGTGGGAGGCCTGCTAAAGTAAAAATAAACTTTCGAAATGGATTTCATTACAGTTCTAGTCAAATTTTCTACAAAAGTGAACAAGTGTCCACGTTTTGAAATCAGTGTTTAGAATCAGTGCCGAGATTTGGATACCAATGTTTCTCTTATACGTAAAGTCTTTGAATTTTTGTGTAAAAATGTTGACTGAGTGTTTGCATGAAAGCTTTGAGACAATGTTATCGCGCAGGTATCTTGATAAAAATTAATGCTATTTTGGTGTCTTGAAGCAGAGTGAACCGGTTCGATGCACTTACAGATTCTAGAACAGCAGTGATACTAATCTAAATGGCGAGAAATACCAATGCGATTTTAAGCATGCCTTTCGTTGAGTTATTTGAGAGAAAAGAGTCGTTTTATTCCCCTGTAGGATTTTGACCAAAAGACGTTTCTGTATATGTCTATTCGTAAGGACGATAATGAAATGATGGTGAATACGCTCGAACTTCCATTAGTCATGCCGTTGGAACCTGTAACCGAACTGCGAACTCGGTTGTCGTAGGATGTCGAAATAGCTAAGGGTGAGGCTATTTGAGTTGTGATGAGACACGAAGCGTTTTGTTTTCTTTCAGAGAAAACTGTAAAGAGTTCCCGCAACTCGAAGCTCTCCAGAAACACGTGTCTATGTTAGATAACAATTAACTAGACTCGTTCATTGATAGATGCACTTTCGAATGAGACCGAGTATGAATTCGCGAAAGAGTAAACCGAAAATATTTTCTTTTATGTAATTGCCAAGATTTATCGATTGAACATCAACAGATAACTCGAATATTTGTTCATCTGAAAATAAAAGAATGAGCGTCTTTCGTAAAATGATAGAATATGGTCGTTCTAGTCTCGCACATGTTCTCCATGTACTTTGTATTAAAAACCAGTATAATGTATTAAAGCTTATTTCAATAACACAAGAATGTGCAACGATGTATGAACGGAAACTGATTTTTTGAAGAACTGAAAAATGGCAGAGAATATTTTTTAAAATAACTCATTTGTAAATTATCGTAATTGTTGAACCTTGATATATTAATAAAGCATTTAAGGTGCAAGATTCTTCTCAGCCAATCCTGATAAAGAAAAAATAATTTAAAAATATGTTTAGGTTCCCTTCAGTAACTCAAGGTTGCTTCAGGTTTTGTAAGATAATAAGCAAGGTAACTGAATTATTAATTATACGAGTATTTCTGGCACCTAGTACGCAGCGTGTTTGTTCAAGGCTTTTCTTCGCAAATCTTGTATGAAAAAGTTGTGTTCTTGGCGAAGCAATGTTACTGTCTATTGCTGGTCAGTGAATATTCGTTGCTTCATTTTCTGTTCAAAATGCCCTCGTGCAGTTTCTAGATTATGGTAAAGTACGAGAGAGAAATGATTAGTATGAATAGAAGGTAAAATTAAACAAATTTCTTTGTTAATTTGATTAGTTTTGGGGGGAATCGGTAAATCTCCAACATCTCTTGGAACGGGATTTCAAAATTGCATCATTTTGCTGTAATGACAAGCTATTCTTGAAAAGTGATATTTGAGATTTAATGAGAACAAAATTCATATATTAAATTAGAACGCGATAACGGTAATTTGAGCATCGTTGACATTCTCGGTACTGTAGCTGAAAGTGTATGCCACAAGAAAACTGAATGAATTGCGAAAAGCGCAAACGGTCGTAAAGACAGTTCCGTGTGTGTCAAATTAAAAGCTAGCTTGTACCCTGAACGGATGATTATTTAGAGTTCGAAATTAATTTAATAACAATTTTCATTTGTTACTTGTAGCACTCAGCTCCTGCATTAGTAAGAAGCGATAGTAAAAAAGAGCTTTTAATAGTGACAAGGGAGAGTTTGGAGTCCGCGTCGTGGCGGGCGGGCAGCCCAAGTCATCGTTTGCCCAGGCCCCCGACGCGACGCGACGCGACGCGAGCCCGGCCGGGCCGGCACAGCGCGTCTCGCGGCGCGGCGGGAGCCAGCGCCTCGTGGCGGGCGGGGGGTGTTTGCACAGTGCTCGGCGGAAGGCCAGCCCGGCCCGGCACGGCCCGGCCGGAGAGGGCCACGCCGGCGAAGGAGAGAGCGCGAGGGAGGGAGACAGCGGAAAAAAGGAGCGCGACGACGTGCGTCTTCGCCGAGTCGATCTTGGACCCCGGAGTGCGGGTTCAAGGCCCAGGCAGGCCTCTGTCGCAAGCGCGGGACGAGGCCCACGCGCCGGCGCACGCAGGAGCGCAAGTGCGTGCCCCCGCCCCCGCCTCCGCCCCCGTCGATGCGCTAAAAAACACGATTTATTGTCCCGTTTCGTCACTGCGTCTCTGTTTCTATAACATTCAAGATGTGCTAAACCTTACATCCATCTCAATCAACATCGAAAAATAAGCTAAATATTGCTTTCATTTCATTTATTTGTATTTTTTCATAAAAGAAACGACAAAAACACGTTAAAACTGTATGTGACGTACGGGAGAGAAGTATAATCTGCGCACGTTTTCTTGTGCTTCAGAATCTATTCCCAATATTTTAGCTGTAAATAATTGAATGATGAATAAAAGTACCAACGATGCGAGGTTAGCATCTTTACGAAAGTAGACTATTTGCTCCAGGCTTTTAGAAAAATCAATTGCACTGGTAAACGTAGTACGGATTTGATTTTTACACTCTCGCTACTGCTTCCGCAGTATAGAGAACGAATTGTAATGCTGCAATGTCTTTATTACCCGGCCCCCATGACGCGACCCCTTGAATTTGAAACCCAGATTTTAATTTTGGGGAGTTACTGTACTTGAAGCACCTGCTCCCTTACATACTTTTCAAAGAAATGGGTCCCAATTTTTTTAATTAAAATTTCTTGTTGGATAACGTAAAGAACGCTTAAGAGGATGAAGCAGGACTTACGGTCGTTGAAATCCCAGATATTTTTGAAAATTGCAAAACACATTTTTTCGCATGTTTCTACAACTATAATATTGAAGGTACACATTATTTTCTTAATGAAATGTGTTCCTTAAAGACAGATCTTCAAATGCTCAATTTTTCGAAAATTACAGCAATTTATTTTAAAAAATTAATTTTATTTCAAAAACCGCTCCAATTTTTTCTTTACATTTTTATCATATGTAATGAGGGACGGTAAAAAATGTGGTTCTAGTCCCATTTTCGGTTATCTGTACTTTCTAAATTGTAAAAAATTTCAAAACTACAAACTTAAAGATAGAAATGTTTGCCTCAGACAAAGTAAGTTGTAAAAGTCGGCTCTTTAAAAAAGGTTACGTACAAATTTTTGAAAAACGAACACAATTCGCATAATTTGAGTTTGAAATATATGCAATTTCTTAAAAACAATATTTTCTCAAAAACCGTTCCAATTGTTTTCAATGTTTTTTTCCACCGATAAAAGAACGGACGCTTAAAAGAATGGTGCAAGTCTAATGTTCATTGAGCTCACTGTATTTTAGTGAATTACAAAAACTTCACGTTTGGATACTACAAAATAGAGGATAGAAATGGTCGTCTTCAACAAAATCTGTTTTAAAAAATCAACTCATTAAAAAGAGTCATGTACATTTTTGAAGGGAAAAAAAACTAGAATTTTTCCGGAAAATTCTGCTTGAAATTAATGAAATACACACACACACATACATATATCCCACAACTACGGGCCGCGCGAAAAATCCTCAGAAAACAGGAATTCATCAAAAGGATATGAAAAATAATTAATTTAATTTTAATTATATTTTACTGTTGAAAATCCAAATATTAATTCGATTTTTACTCTATTCTACAATTTGTATTCTCAATGTATTGATGTATTTACTTTCAAGTAATCCGCAAACATTAATTGAAATTTGCCTCTTTAGGTTTTCTCTCTTAAAATTAGAAATTCAAGGAACCAACTTAGCATTTGCTCATTATAATTAACAAGTTAATGAAAAAATGGAGAAGAATGAGCAAAAGACCGTGGACAATGGGAAGAGGGCTGATATTTCGATAATTGAGATACTTCTTCACCTCTGTAAATGTAGTGCACTAAGGGTTTGTGTTTTCAATACATTTTTACGTTCCACGGTTTAAAAATATTATTACGTACTTCAGCTTAGGCAGCTCCCCAAACTGGCCCAAAGTTTACCACTCGGTTTTCCCAATAAGATGATTGAAGGTAAACACAAATATGCGTGAACGAAATTAACCAATTTGTATATGAATACATTTTTGACAGAAGAATAGTATAGTTGTAGAATATTCACCACTGAGTTAAAACATATTGAAAGTATTATCGTGATATGAAGGGATAACTCTTTATAATTGACCTATGCATATTTCGAATATTACACTATTATTATTATTATTATTATTATTATTATTATTATTATTATTATTATTATTATTATTATATTATTATTATTACTATTATTATTACTATTTCCTGTGAATATATGCTCACCCGAAGCAACAATGGTTTGCACGTAAAGTGGAACAAGAAGATAATTGGTTTTTGATATTCGTCAGTTCAAGCTTAAGAATTTACGGACTGTTTTTGCTGTTCCCAATAATGCAGCTTTCTGAAGGGTCCGCAAATGCTTCTCAGTTAGTTTTAATTTCTATTATGATGATGATGATGATGATAATAATAATAATAATAATAATAATAATAATAATAATAATAATTGGTGATGACACTCATGCCATAGGGCCTGCTCCTCCGCCCAACTACTTGGTAGAACATACATTTAGGGCGAGGAGGACAAGTTTTACGACTAGATGTGCAAAACAAGGGAGCACCCACGCAAACGCTTTACGGGAATGAGTAAAACACGTGTGAAAATGGCAGCTTAGGGCCGAACGCTAGCAGGGATAGCCACCGAAATGCGAGAGGAGAACCAGCGCCACCCGGAACTCGCTGCGTCCGGCGCGGTAGACGCCCTCTCGCTTGTGCTCGCGGCGCGCACCTTATACGTCTCTCGCGCGGCGCGGCGCGGCGGGGAGCGGGGCGGGGAGCGGGCGTCGTAAAGCGCCAGGCCTAACGGCGCTGATTGCAGGGGTCGCGCCGCCTCGCCGTAAAGCAGCGGACGCTGCCTCCGCCGGCACACACCCGCCCTACCGTCCTCCCCGGAAGGGTACCGGCTAAACCGCATCCCACTGCCTCTCGGTGCGAATTGGCTCATTGCTCTAGTGCGTGTGTGTGTGTGTGTGGGAGGGAAGGGGGGCTTTAAAACTCCAGGAGGGGACGAATCGAACAGTGAAACTATGATCTTCTCAAACGAAAACAGTCTGAATGATTCATAAAAATGCTCTCGACAATGTTTGTTGCCCGATTTTCCTTATTTGTATTCTTTGATTTGAATATTTCAGTGTGGAAATCATAAACCTAAGAAACCTAGTGAGAATTGTATTATTGGCGAGAAGATATTAATTATTTGCCAGCAGGGAACATCATACTCTCTGGAGACGAACTATTCCCGGCCTCACCCTCCCAGTCCATTCGCTCCCTGCACTGCGTTGACAGTGCTTCCTGGCATTAGAATGTCTTTTCTGACGGGTTTGATGTTAATTTTGAAAAGTAATTATTTCACGAAAATGATTTGGGTATTTCGTTAACTAAGCACTTTGCGTTGAGATGGGTTTGAGGCCGTTCAGCAATAGATTTGCTTGTTGGAACGTTCAAATTAATTGTGAATAGCTTATTAAAACGCCTAACGCATACTTGAGTTCTACGAAGCTTGAGAGGGAGCACCGCATGTGTTCCAGAGAGCCGTGCAGAAAGAGCTCCAGGCGCTCTCTGTTCTGGAGCTGTGGACCTCTCCCTGCAGCGGAAATGAACTGCCTTGAAAGCAAATTTGCGAATGAAAAACTCAGATGGTCGCCGAGGTACTTCGTGCAGGACTGAGCTCTGCAACAATCATTATTTATATCTGCGGACGAGAGGAGGAGTTGCATCTCTGTTAGGAACCTTGGTCCAAGACAATCTTTTCTTCCCGTTCTCTGAATGCTATGCACGTGAGCAGGCCGTGGCAGATAAGTGGGATTGTAATTTACAAGGTTCGTGCATTGTGTAAGTTATCGATTAGAAGTTCCCCGCATGGTGTGACACAACTAGTAGGCCTCTGAAGCTTCTGAACAGCAAAATTCTCGTAACATCGAAAATGATCTCAGTTTTGAAAATAAATTTGCTTTGAAAATTTAATAAAATAAAAATAAATAAATAAATAAATAAATAAATAAATGCTTTGAAAACTAATTGGAAATTGGCGTATGATGGTTTCGTGTAATCGTGTATGTCTATCAGCAATGGTATTCAGCTTCAGGGAAATAAGACTGACAAGGAATTTTGTATAATGCGAATACAATGGTGATATAAGGGAGGAAAGTCGGAAATATAGTATGATAAGACTGATAATTGAAGAATAATGCTAACGATTTTTCAAGTGAAAATATTTTTAGTTATTGGATCTTTGAAGGGAGGAAAACGTTAGGAAGAGAGTCTTAGGAGTTGCGAAAGGAACGTCGATCACTACGTATTGAACGAGGAGTAATATGTTTGTGTAAAAAAATGTTTAATTTATAATCTATGTTGCAATGAATGTGTGAACAATATGGTTTTGTGTACTCTTTCAGTAATAACTTCTGTAGTCATAAGGGAAGTAAAGGAAAGGCAAGAACGTGCAATTCAGATTGTGAGGTGCATGTAATTTAATAGACAGCAGCTCTCCCGTTGCCATCACGTCGTGACGCAGTTCCTTAACGGCATAGGGCCAGGTCGACCGAAAGGAGAATTTCTCGCGAAGCAGCTGTCTCCCCTTCTGCCTCCCCCCTACCTCTTAACCCTCCCTCTCCCACCTCAGCCCGCCTCCGCCGCCGACCCGTGCACAATTCGGTGTCAGTCAAGAGGCTGGATTGTTGCCGAGACCTCCTTTCGGGTGAGTGGCGGAGGCGGGGGCGGAGGCGGAGGCAATGGGACCCGGCGCACAGGAGCCTCGCGCGATGGGCGCCCCCTGCCGGCACTCCAACTCGCCATAAATCTTTGTGGTCGCCCTAGGCGCCGTTCCTGTGGTTGGAGCTCTTATGTCAATGAGACGGTCCACTAACAAGAATAAATGTTTCGAGGAGGTAACGTTGCCTTATTTAATTCGCAGTACATTCAAAATACCAACATAAATCTAGATAGTTAAATCTGCAAAAAATTAATTACATCTAGCAAGGCGTTTCCATACCGCGATTTCCCACTCTATACTATATTTTTATAACTAGCACTACAGGTTTTTTGTATATTGAACGTCTGGGTGCATTCAGTATGAAGAATTTCGTAAAATCTGTTCAATATATGCCAGAATTAATTTTTTCGTGTACATATGTTCGAATAAAATATATAGAAGTATTTAAAATTGTCCGTATTATCTGAAGTATCAAAGCTCTAGGCACGTATTGTATTAAGTTAAAAGGTAACGCAATATGTATTTTAAAAATGAAAGAATATCCTGTTAGAGGGACTGCCAAATGTTGCTAGTTTCGATGAATCCTGTAGTATTTTTCCATCGCATTCCGTTTTGAGGCATTACAATGAAGGCGAAATTATTTTTCTTTCGCCCAACAACCTGCCTGAAAGTTTTGATAGTGTTGCCAGAGAATACCTTGTTCATTCGTCGGCGAAGAAAAACAACACAAGCTGCGTCCCCGGAGCACAGGGCTCCCTTTGAACCGCGGAAAAAGAACGCGGAGCGAAGAACCTGCCGAGTGCAGCGCTGCGCGCCCGCGAGTGCCGGCGGGAAAGTGCGTTGGAAATCATCCGTGATTTGGAAACTGGATTAGTAATCATGAATGTTCACGCGGGGGAATTTAATTTTACGATGGTTATTAATTTTTGTGGAATTTAACGGACAAAAAAAATGATCAGGGAATTAACAAAACTTTCATTATCTGATACAAAAATTTTAAAAAAATCAGACTTGAACGGGAATTTAATTTTAATTAAGTTCAACCTTGCTCACTTTGGTCTAAAGAATGTTCTTGTATGAATATCTGAACATTATTATAAATTTTTATCATGAAGGTACTTTTTTATTCAAAAATAATATATCAACCACGTAAAAACATGGATCTTTTTTAAATATAAGCACGAATGTTTCTAAAATATCGTCGTGGGTATCGCATCTCCATCACTCCGCGCACAACGCAGCGCGGCCACGGGGCCCGAAAGCCCCAGGCGCTCAGGAGAAACTCGGCTCCTTTCAAAGGAGCAAAAGTGGGATTGGCTGCACGGATGTTCTCTTTGGGTGATTTTTTCCTCTCGCTCTTTGCCAGGGATCGCTAACGGGTGGGGGTGTAACGGCCCACCCGCCTAAACTGTAGATTTCTCGAAAGTAGTTAATTTGTCATTCCTTGTGAAATTTAGGTTATAAATTAAACTTATTTTCCTTGCATAATTAATTTTCCGCAGCGGCTCGTCTCTTGCAAATGAAGACTAAAGCAAGGCCTTGAAATATCTCCTCTTACATTTTGTGTACCCACTTTGTTGACGTGGTGCTCCGGGAGCTGTGTAAAAATGGTGAACCGTAACTACGCTACTTGCGCGCCGGTTCTCCTCCTTTTGACATTGCGATGCCGGCAACTCCATATATTAGTAGCAGTCACGCAGTTGCTCGAATTTATCTTCATTTCGTCGAGCTCTATCATCCTTTCTTCAATATCATAACATTGTTTATGTTACTGTAGAAAATTAAACATTATAGAGAAACATAAATGTTTTACCCATTATTCACTTGTTCCGTGGCTTGTCTAAAGGTTCTTCTCGAAGAGACTTCTGTGTCTGTCCGACAGTGTGAGCAGCCGTATGTTACTTATTCCCGCATTTTTGGCATTGGAAGACTTTCAAGGAAGTGGTCCAACACCCATTTGCTTTGCAAACTACACTTTGACGCCGAGCAGATTTTGCATTCGCTAGGTAGATAAAGCGCCCAAACTGACGAAAACATTGGGCACCTTATGTTGGGAGCCTGGAGGTCCCGTGCGGAGCGCACATGTGCCACGCACGACCTCGTACGATTGATCGACTTTTACCAGTACTGCTGAGAACTATGGTAGAACCCCGCTGAAACGTGCGAGATCCGACGTCGGGTTGCAGACTTTTCTCCTCCAGGTTTCTCCCCCTCAGAGGGGAACCGCCTCAGCCGAAGCATGCTCTAAACTACAATCCGTGCATGTTGGGTGGTATAACGTGCGTAAGAGGAGAAGGATGAGGAAGTAAAGATGGCGCGAGGTTCGTGGCTCGTTAGTTAAGGTACTGCTCCAGCTTTAGTTCTGAATTTATCGAAGGAACCACGAAAAACTACCGATAAGGGAAACCGGTCGCATGGCTAGAATTCGCCAGATAGCGGCTGATTTGGACCTAACTATTTAGCTAAGTGTCGCCTCCGTCGGACTCGAGTCTAGATCCTCCCGACCAGAGGCAGCGGGAGTGCTGGAGCCCACCTCGCCGGTGGCAAGTGCGTGTGCGAGCGGGCGGGCGGGCTGCGGAGCCCGAGGCGGCGGCGGCGGCGTCTCGCCGCGGAGTTCCTTTTAGCACCTTCTCCGTCACGTGCGCGGCAAAGGCGGCGGCCGATGCGTCGCCGGCGGCCGAAGACGCCCCGCCAGGTGGCGAATAATACAATTTATCGCCGCCGCTACCGCCCGCCTGGGGTGATTTACGCGCCGCCCGCGGGAGGTCGATGGCTCCTCTGCGGAGCGGGGACCTGCTGTGGCTGCCTCCGGCTCCCGCTCCCGCTCCCGCCACGAGCACTTGTCAACTACTGCTGCAGCACCACGCACTTTCTTGCATGGTTTCTAATCGTTGCATTCCAACAACAAAAAACTAGCCCTATGCCATTTTTAAGCGTCCTTTGCTCCATTCGAGGAGAAAATTCAATAAAAAATATAGAGCTATTTTTGAGAAAAATTTGAAAATGTCCTGGAGGCTTCACCTTCACTGCTAAAAATCAAATTAAGATTTCAAATGCAAGAGTCCGTGACAGTAGCCAGAGGGGAATATCAGTTTTGGTGAAAATCGTCCCAACTCTTTTGCTGCTATGTTGTTCTCAGATGGACAGACGTTTTGCCGCGGACAAATTTTCTTTATTCTCTAAGATTCTCGTGGCTCTACTTTAGGGAAAGTATTTGACTAGGAATCGTAGGAACAAGAAAGATCCACTTTATCAGGTATCATTGGAAAATTGCGAATACACTACGAATTTTCTGCTGAAAATCGCAGCTTCTCGCTGCAGCATTACATAAGTTTCTCTTTACCACGTAAGTATTGTGCCTGCAAGTAAAAAGTTCGTCAAATAACCCCAAGCCTTATAGGTAGAGAAAAACACAAGTTTACATTCCGAAGTTTCCTGTATGCTGCGTACGTACAAGTAGTAAGTGAATAATGACACAAGCAGGTACTATACGGTTTTCTGTAACATCTTGGACTTTAAGTAAATAACTGCACATTCGATTCACTTAAGCAGGACTCGGTTTAAAATAGTAGTTCGCCATATTCATCTAACTCGTTCATTGCAATAATTCTAACGTTGTTGCAAGTTTTACATTTTTTAATGAAGATATTGTCAAGAAGGTCGTGAAATAATAATCTTAGATATCATTTGGGACATGGAGTAATTTTGATTTACACGATCATACTGTCACATTCTAAATGCTGGGTGTATTCGATTAGGCGCACAGCCTGTCGTATTACCCTTCTTTGCTTTCGCGTGGTCGGCTAAAAGAGTTCTGGAGGAAGATCAGCAAATTCACTTTCCCCCGCTAAAAAGAACCCAATGATTTAGATGTAAGTAAAGTTGTCAAATGTGTAAGTGAAGTTACTTTTTGTTTTCTTATTCACATTACTTCTCTGGGTCCGCTTTTTTCCCATACGTGCAGCAAACGAGTATTTTTCTTGTTTTACTGTAAAAAACACACTGGTGTTTCTTTTCTTTGTTTCCTTTCTCCCTCAGTCGGTTCTGATTTACTGTTTTCATGCCCTTGGTTGGCTCTTGTGATCTGCTTGTCTGTGTACGCCAGATGTCACCATTCCGCCATCATACCAAATCGCTTTCTTCCTGCCTCTCGATTTCTTCTAAACCTCTTCTTCTATCGTGTTTTCTATTGTTGATTGATTACTAGTGATTCCGGACGCGTCAACTACCGAGGTCATTAGTCCCGTAAGTGTAGTGTATGATTTTTGCTCGTGAGGTGGCGATCTTGCCCCGCTGAATGATGAGATCCGGCGCCAACCTACCGGCGGCTAGCGATGTTTTCCCATACCAGGTATCTCCCATCTCTAAGCACCCGACTGGTCTCCCGGTGTGTGTGGTTGTGTATTGCATGTAAGTGTAGTGTGTGTTGGATAGGACAAGGAATAGAAAGGAAAGATCGCGCGCGGTCCGTGGCCCGTTTGTTAGGGTACTGCTCCGGCATTCGTTTGATGTTCATCAGAGAAACCACGGAAAACTACCGATCAGAGCAGCCGACCGCTATACTTCTCCTCTAGAAGACGACAGAATTCGACCTAGCTTTCTGGCTAGCGTCGAAAATCCTAGTCAGTGCTCGAACACCAGGGCCTCCCGATCAGAGGCACTGCAGTGACGTGAATTGATGCCTTGAGCAATCTCTCTCGGTTTTTCTCTTTTTCGTGGATATTCTTTGTTCACATCGTTGGTGCTTCAATTCTGAAGAGATCGTTATTACAACTTAATGAAAATTTACGTATAAGCATAGTTTCATCGAAAGGTAGATGATGGGCGAAATATTTCGGGAATTGGTTTCTGAACAAGAGATAAATAATAGTTTTTAAAATAGTCTCTTTATTTTTGGGAAGTGCGCATTAGCGTTGTAAAAGAAGCAATGTTTAAGACAATAAATTTGCCGCCTGGAAGCGTTGGGAGCCTCTGGTACTACTGGAAAAACACGTCGTCCAGGTGACTCTCGACCTTGGGGAATCGTCTCGATCCTTTAGTTCGAGAACTCTTCGTTCAGCACGAACCAGACTCCGGCACCACGTACAATCACCGCTCGACTGAAGGAATAAAATAAAATTTGCAGCTTTCGGAACATCTGTTTTCCGTCATTACATTTTCGATTGATGATCATCGCGCCAGATACGACCGCCTTCCCTGTTCTCCGTTAAAAAGTTTAGGTGAATAAGAATATTTTTGGGGCTTCAGCTCTTCTTAGTTTTATTTCATTTCTGTATGCTGCTCTTACTCGCTTCGGCCATGATTGTCTCATGTCATGAAATAAAAAAAAAATTTAAAAAAATCAAGAGCAGATTGAAAGTCACAGTTTTAGTTGTGATTTAATTTTCCGACCAATCATGAGTTAAGGGTGAAAATTAAATTGCTCATCATTTCTCACTGGCGCGAAGTCGCGTTGATGGGAGTTCTTCAGTGTGTTCCTATCACTTCCTTCCTATTCCTTGATTTCTTTATAAAGTTCTTGTTCTATTAATTTTCTCGGCAATTCAACAGTTGTTATAGTTTGCAACGGACCTCCAAGACCAGAAGAGAGCGAACAATGAACTTTTTTTCGTTCATTTCCAAAACGGTGTGAACGACGGAAGAGAAAGACGCGTTAGGGGTGGAATCAAGCCATCATTAATATTCAAGAAGACGCGGAAGATTCCAAGAATATGATTTATGCACACTGCATCGCTTGCAAGTAACACTTAACAACAGGAACCTTTTGTAACAAATTTCCTGGTGGAGTGAAAATGTCGACCTATAACCTCTGTTGTTTTGTCCGGTCTCGACACAAGATAAATTTATCTTAATCAGCATCCAAGTGCATTGTGCAGGTATTATTGAACCCACTTGACTCTTCTTAAGTGCCATTTGCGATGGAAATTATTCTTACCGGAAGGTGTGACGGAGCCGGTCGAAACATTGCAAACGGTGCATGCGAAACTCTACAAACGGTGCATGAATGTTAAGAAGAGTTAACGTACGTATTAGACCATAATTTTGAAATGATGCTGGCATTAGTCGTGTGCAAAACGAAATTGGTAAATACAATATCAAATATGATTTTTAAATGTCAAAATGTTGCTTGGAAGTTTTCATTAAGTTAATTTCAGCTAGTTTTTCTTATTTCGAGTGCTGGCGGTAATTTAAAGCGAGTATACTGTCAGTAATAAACCACTACTTAGCAATAATGATGTACGAATTGTTCTTAAATAATTCTATCATGTATGATTTGATTATTTGAAAGTATAAAATTACTTTCCTAGTCTACCATATCGTACATTATTTTCCTTTAAATTAGTAGTGGCTTCATAGTATATTGGCTTCATGTTGTAAAATAATTATCAAACTTTAGTCAAATAATAAGACTTGTACTGTTGTACGCGCCAAGATAATTAAAATATTGAGCGTTCATTGCATAATTCATTTCTATTGAAACCTCGTATTATTTTTTTTATTTCTTGAGAAAATGATGTTTACATTCGCAGTTTCATTTTTCATATCATGTCATAAATTAAATTGACAATGTATCGCATTAAAAATATTATCAGCTTTTTCACTTTTTCCAGAATTCAGCACGATATTGAATATTATTTGTAGGGAACGTTATCTGACCAACTTTCAGACTTTCTCGAAATTCCGTTTTTCGCAGCATTTTTTGAGTCTGAGAAACGCGACCGTCGGCCCTGCAGTGCCCCCTGTGGAGGCAAATGCCTTGCTGGAGCGGGTTGCTCAACCAGTGCAGTGGAAGTGGTCCGGTCACGCAGTGCACTCGGCCGCTCGCCCATTTCTTTTTATTATCACGCGCACCGGGAGAGCTAGTGCCCTCGCGGAATTTCTCCTCGATAAGGCAGACGTGGACGTAAACATTGAAAATTACGCAGGCCCCTTAGCGCCTCGAAGAAAAAGAGGGAGAACAATAGCCAAGCCCGCCCCGCAGGGGCACATTCCCCGATGTCGCTAATAACCGTGTTACGACGCCGCGCCGCCGCTTGCACGCCCCGTTAACTCTTTGATGGCGGAGGCGCGCAGAGGTCGGGCGTAAATCCCAATTGCAGCGCGGGATCTTAATCACGAGGATGCGAAGATGAGAGGGTGGGCGCCGGAGACGTCTGCCTTGATTGACAGACACTCTTTTTTATCACAGACTTCGTTACGCTGCGTTCCATCGGGTGTGTGAAAATGTCCCTCGCGTCCACGTAGCCTTCGAATTGCCTCCAATTACCACTTGGATATACCGTTTCGTTTAACTTAATACATTCGTGGCATCTCGGTAGCGTGAAAGACAATTTTATTTACAGCCGGATAGAAGATACGAATGGAATGTATTTTATTCCCATTGGAGAGAGAAAAATAAAACGTTATTGGAAGGAGAAACTTGTTTTTTGTTTGAAGTGACTGTTGATGTGGTGATTGCTTACGAGTAGAGTTCGTAGTCGTTCTTTCCGTGATTAATAGTTAATATGAAACAGCCCCAGAGAATATGTACAGAATGTCGAAACTGGAGTTAGAGAATGGGGCAGAATGATGAGATTTAATATTTTGCGGTAAACCACAAAATGAGGATAATCTTTGAAAAACATGCTGATTCTATTTAATTATGAATAATTGCTTGCTAGTGCTAGTGCACCGGGATGTGACAAGTTAAAATTGATAGGTTTATGTGTTGCTTCTATGTGGATGTTGGAGCAATCCTGTTGGAAGTTTGCAAGTTACCAGTTCACTATTGGCTGCGTCTCAAAGCAAATCCACGACAACAGCGTCCTTGCCCACGGCTTCTTGCACGAGGCGCGTCTCTTTGAAGTCCATTCGCAGCCGCCACCGCCACCGCCGCCGCCGCTTCCCCTACCACCACCACCACCAACACTAACACCAACACTATCACCAACGCTATCACCAACACTACCACCAACACTACCACCAACACTACCACCAACACTACCACCAACACTACCACCAACACTACCACCAACACTACCGCCTCCACTACCACCAACACTACCACCACCGCTAAAGTCTACTGCCGGCAATGCCGCTCTCCGCCCTCATAGTCTCCTTCGGTACTGCTACCAGCCACCAGCGCTTCCGCCATTTTGCGGTCACTTTGTCAACACAGCGTTCACTAGTAAGGCAGCACCTGCCACCGACACCACAATCTACCCGTGTTTCTTCGGTCTGTGATTCAACAGTTATTACCCATGTATACTGTTCCCTCCATCATCTTCATCAGCCATCATTGAAACCTCCACCCTTGTTTTCGTTGGCCCAGCGAGCGCTTCGTACAAAGCTTGTGGCACCCCCGTTCCTCGCGGCCCCCACCACAGCACGTTCAGGCGCCCCGGCGCCCCTTGCGAGTGCGCCTTGCGAGGCGGCGCGCTTTTTGTACTGAGCTCTGCGGCCGGCTAACTTAGCTTGGGCATGGCTCCAGCGTTCTCTGCAGCAATTCTGGCCGGAGGTCCTAAAGCTCGAGGTCCGACGGTCGCAGATTTTTGACACTAGTGATAGAGCTAGCTCGAATTCAGCGGCAGTCTGGAGAACAGTTCTAGCGGCTGGCTGCTCTAATCGATAGCTCTTCGTGGTTTGTCACTCCAATGCGAGGCGAATGCCGGAGCAGTGCCATAAAAACGGCGTGCGGTCTTTACTTCCTTATCCTTGTTTCATCTTCCTTAAACACAACCTTACATGCATTCCGATCCCACGTATGTCGGTTGCTTTGAGCTTAGCCCTGTTGGGGGAGATACCTGAAGAAAGAAAGCCCCCGACGTGTTTATCGGTGCCGTATCGGTGCCTCACCATCCACTGTAGGAGGAACCATGACACCTCGGAATAAACATTCTCTACACTAACCAATGCCGACGGCATTTGACGCGCCTGGCCACATCCTTCCACCGATACAGTGCCGTGGGTCGCACGCGTAGCGTCTTGATCCACTTTGAGGCGAACGCCCCGTCCCGCGCTGCGCGTCCGACCTTGCTCGACTGAGCGAAGCGAGTCGGCTGGCGTCGTGCAAAATATTGTTCGCACCTTGGCGCTCTTCGTTTCATGGGCTTTCATTTCAAATTTGTTTGCGAATATAAATTTGCTTTTCAAAATTTCAGTAAATATTTTGCCGATAACATTTTCTGCGATCATTTTTCTCGTTCTTAGCATCTATGTCTCCTTCGTGTAACCTCTGTTAGCTGTTCACGTATCTTCAACTTTATGTTTGAATCCAGTTCACAATGTTTGTATTATTTTGCGCCTAGTCTGGCAGACTAGCGAAATTCTGTAATCATATTATCCTGTCCACATCTCAGTAAATGGAGGAAGAAGGACATACGTCTCTATGAAGCTATAACTAAGTACGTGTATGATGTAATATTCCTAATCATTCTTGATAAACCCTGCAGGTCCCATACATCGCATTAACGGTAACCTTTTCCCTTGAATTTGTGAAAACGGTTTCCAAATTCGCATATCTTGCCATCTACAGGGCATCTATAATAAATATAAATAAATATAATAAATTCAACGCCATGTGACCGACATTGATACCACAAAAAGTAATATATGAATAAATACGACATTTTTTATAGGATCTTCTTCAGAATTGTCACAGGGTCCTTACAAAGTTTAGTAAATATTAATACAATGCGAATACGGAAAATAAATAATTTAAATAATGTGTTGGTAGATGCACCACTATCATTATTTTTCGCCTGTCTTTAAGACCAGATTGGTTCTAATATATTCCGTCAGGGGTCAGCAGCGGTGCGGCAGATCCACTGTCATACAGTAGCGCAGCTCCGTGTTAAAGCCCTAAGACGAGAGTTGATCAGAAACAAGTGTTCCGCGCGGCAGCAAAGGAACACACGTCGATTACATTCGATACTACATTCGTTCCACTAAATATGGACAAACAGGAAATATTTATATTTTTTAATTTTCTCTCGATATATAAACTAAATGATACAACAGGCGAAGTAGAATTGTGTAAATATTAAAAAATTTGTAAGAACGTTTCCCATTGAAATTGAATTGTGCCCTGAGAAATAACAACTATTTATTTTTCATGAAAATGTCTAGAAACTGCTGATAAGAACAGAATTTAAACAAATTAAAAACAGATTCTGAATGCATGCAGAAGGGCTTATTGAGAAAAAAAATTGTATCTAGACCTGAAAATTTAAAAAAAGGAAGCAGGGTTATCGTTGATTGTTCGTATTTATTTCATAGTACTATAAATTATTTTCGAAAATACACCTTAATTTTTTTCTTGCCATACTAATAAAATATTAACATTCTAATGCTGGGATTTAAATATTTTGTCTTGCTTTTTCGTTGCTGAAGAATTTCTTTGATGGTAAACTTCAACAAACAGTAAATTCTTACTCTCATAAATGTTTTCAAAAATAACTTCTTCACTTCTCAACGACCACTCACGAAATTGATCTGAGAGTTTGTGCATTAGCTGAGTGCGCAATATTTTGCTAAGCACTTTGTTTTCAAAATCATTTTTCATTAAAACTGTCAGAACGCACATATATGTTTGAGGTTATTTTGATCATTTTCAAAGCAATAATCATTTTTGTCATGTCTTCATCTGGTCTCCCACTCAAAAAGTTTTAGCATTTTACACAAGGATGCAAAACGATGTTGACTTCACGGATGTGGGCGTTCATTCAAGATGGCGTTGACTTCAGCTATCCTTAGTTTTACTTTGCCACTACCAGGATCGTTAGCTGTATGCGCGCGCATCCCTAACTAGTGAAAAATGGGCTGAGTTGCAGTACTATATGATACTTATACTGTGACGGAACTGATACCTAATAGATGGTTCCTTATGAATTTCGCTAGAGCCCAGTAGCAGTGCAACAGCGACTTAATAGTTCACTAAAGACCAGTAGCAGTGCATGAGATGAAACGTTTTTATCTAATAGTTATATACCGTAAAATAAAATGAAAGAAAAATATAATATTTTATTAAAACTTGAACTAATAACATAAAAAATAATAATTTTAAACACCGTGGTATATAATATTGATCTTCCTCTTTCACAATGGTTGGATATATAGAAAGCCCAAGCAACGCCGGGTATTTTGCTAATTAATACATAAGCAGACTTTTTTTTAGTATATTTTATATTCTGTCCCTCGACATCCATCACGTGTTTTCAAACTGTCTTCGAATTAGCTTTCACACATTTTGACTTTGCGAATCAGACATGTAAGAAATCCTCTGCTGGGCGAGCATGATATTTGCAACAGCGCCATCTCCCGCTGCGTGAGGGAGGGCGGCGGCTGGGGCTTCGCGTCTGGTCGCGCATCGGAGTCTCCAACTGGCCCGCCGCACGCACACAGTAGCCGCGTCGCCGCGCCCGCGGCCGCGGCCGTGGCGAAACGATAATCGCGCGGTCGTGGCATAATTACACGGGACTCCGCCGCCGCCGCCCGCTTTTTGTCCGCATTAGGCGCGATATTTATTGCCGCGGCGGCGCGCATGTGTTCCCGGCAGCGCAACGGCCCTGTGTCTCCGGGTGGCGCGGGTCTGGTTGGGCTTATTTGTTGTTGTCCGCCCGTTTTAAGCATGCTCTAGTGCCGCAACGTCCGCCTCTGCATTGGAGGATCGTTAGTGACGAATTCGATCGTCATAAGTTTTATTATCCTGCGATGAATAAATTTATTTTCCATGCCATCCCTGCCTTATGATGTTGGTATCTTACTGAATAAAACGTAGTAGTTTAAGGGACCATAAAGCCCTGCATGAATCGTTGGCAAGTATTTTTAATTTTTTTAAAGTTCTTATTTTAAAAATGTGAAATAAGTATTTCATGTATACATACAGACATTATTTAGGTTCTTACTAAATAATAGAATCATCACGGTAAGAGTGGCCTATTTCATGAATCACCAGATGCGCTTTAGATCTGAGTCCATGTGTGAAATGAACGTCTTTCCATGTTGTTGTTGAAGTATTTTAGATTGTAAATGTTATATCACATATCATTCGAAATGAAATTTTGAAAAACATGCCATTGAAAAGTGAATTAGTTTTACTTGTAATATGCATGAAAGGGGGGGAAAATGTCTTTCGAGATGTTACTTCTGTGGATTGGAAAGACAATTAGATTTGAAAAGAAAAATCACTTGGTGCATCCTCTCCACGGAAGCCAGCTCCACTTGCACTGTCCCCTTTGCTGCTGCTGCCGCCGCCGCCGCCGCCCCCCCCCCCCCCCTCTGCCCCCAAGGCCCCGCCCGCGGCGGCGCGGCGCCCCGCCGACCTCGCAGGCGCCTTTTCATTAGGAGCGCACGCGGCAAGGACGAGCTCCTTTTCGTCTGGCGCTGGGCGCCCACAAGACGCCTCTGGGAACGCGCGGGGCGGGGGCGGAGGCGGCCTCGGCACTCGGAAGTCGTTCCCAATTGAGGTCGGGCGCGGGAGACATTAGGCTCTCCGCGTGCGAATCATTTGGACAGGGCAACCTCTGTGAATTGTGACTCACTCGTACGAGCAATATTATTCAATAACTGTGTATTAATTGATGTTATTGGCTGTGATATGTAAGGAAAGGCGTTGATGGGAAGAGTAAATAACGAGGAATGGAATTCTAAAATGTTATAATTTCTTTCGAAGGGTTAAATGAAAAACGCGAGCATTTATACATATTTCAAGAAGAAAATTTCATTACCTACTCTGTAAAGTAGAAATTCAGTGAAGAATATTAATTCATTATTCTTTACATATATTCATTGAATGATTCAAGAATTTATTCTGCTGAGACTTTATTATTGTTGTGAAACTATGAGGAACATTACGGATGGACACATAAAACATCGAAAAATTACTTTTTATTATTTTTCGGGGCATTGACTCTTGTTTTCGTGAGACACACACATCCAGTGAGACGATATCAGCCGATCACGTAGTAACAGCGTCATAACGCGGCCATGACTCAGCGAAAGGCGCGTTGGAGTCCGTTTCTTTCCACGTCATCACTACCAGAATCAGCTTATCCCATTGTGGGCCTGATCCAATATTTTCGCTTTGGCCTGTTTTATATGCATTCTGATCCGTAGGTTTCTGAAGTGAACTTCACTGTTACGAGGCTTAAGCATATTCTCCCCTCTCAGCAAGAAATTGTAGGCACACTGTACGTATGCAGTGGTAGAAGATTACTGCTATTTTTGTGAGGGAGGGTACAAGCTGTTGTGAAAAAGAGTGAGGTTTTGTCGAAATATTTTGAAAGTGTGATTATCTTGTTTCTCCGTAATGTGACGTAGCGGCGTGACGTACAGTTCTATGTCCGTTATGATAAGATATTAAGAACTTGTTGTGAGATAAATGTTAATGAAAGATAGTAAGTGGTTGCTATGAAAAGAGTAGACCGATAAAGAAAGCGGAAGGGAGATTTGCAAAATTAGGTTAGAGTGGAGTGCGTGGGAAACAAACAGAAGAACAAAGCATGCAACTGTAGTGATAAGACGCTGATAACGGCGATGGAACAATGAGTGGCGCGTGTCATCGGTCTGAGAGGGAGAGCGAGTGATTGAAATAGAGCGCGACCAGATAAGAAGCGGCTGGGGCGAGTTGCGCGGGTGCTGCCAGAAGAGTGCAAATACTCGGTCGGACTACCCCAAAGGCGCGCGTCGCGAAGGGAGAGTCCTTTCACCTCAACACTCGTAACTTTGGGGATTCTCCGCTCCTTATATTGGGCATTTTTTCGCGAAATCTGAAGATAAAACAATGCTATTTTGTGTTGCAATCATTCTCTGTTCATGAATGGTAAAGATAAAAGTGTTAATTCGGAAAAACCAAAATTTCGTTGTTTCATGTGACTTTATGGAGCAGATGAAACTGTAATAAAAGGATATCTCAACGTCCGCTATTCGAATGTCTCTCGTCATGAAAATGCGACCTGAAATTTACATGTCATATAGTAAATGAAAAATGGGATGTACTCGTTATTTATACGTGTTAGCCGCTTTTGTTTAATTGTCCACTTGTAGAAATGCCTGCTCGGGGACACGTGCTGCGCCGCGCGCACTTTGGACGCCCTTCCGCCCCACGCGCGGCGCGGGGGCGGCGGGGGCGGTGGAGCGCCTCGTTTGTCGGCGTCCAAAGTGCGGGCGCACCTGCTAATTACCGCCGCCGCCGCGCTCGTCGCTTTTTCGCCCGTGTGCGCGCTCCGGGGATTCCGCGTAATCGGCAGGCGACGGCGACGCCGCCCACGGCGAGGCACAGTGATTCACAACGAGAAAATGGCCGGGAACCTATTGTATTTTTATGCAATGGCAAGGCACGTTGACACATTTCTAGTGTTTTAGTTAAAGTGAAATTTTTCAATTCAGCATGGCGTATAATATTTGCAGGCGGAATGCAGGAAATGCAATATGTATCCTTACAACATTTTTTGTTATGAATTCAGTCTGAAAATTTATTTTCGAAATAAATATAATTTAAAAATAATATTTCCCGTGTTTCGCAGTCCACAAGCGAAGTACTGTAGCGTCGGGAAGAACATTCATTGTACATGAAATAAAAATAAGGTTTTAGTTTTGATGTTTTTGCAGTATTATTGTGATCTTTTAATGAAACTTTCACTGTTTGTTTTTTTCTCTCGTAATTTTGACGTTATATTCTATTGCAGCGATTCTACTCACAATCCAATTGATTGGTTGGTTTAGTATTTGGCGTTTTCGAACTAGTCAACTGCTGTGGTTATTAGGCCCGTTGGTGTAGTGTTTTACCACGGGAGGTGGCGGAGATTTCCCCCTCCCGACAAACCGAATCAAGTAACGTGGTTGTTAACTTCAAAGTGAATAACGGTAACGCCATTAGAATTATTCTCGCTTCTCTGGCATTCCGAACGACTGTGCGCCGGCCGCAGCGGCGCCGGCCCCGTCGCGCGCTGCTCGCTGCCTCGCGCCGCCCCGCCCCGCCCCGCCCCGCCCCGCCCCTGCCCCGCCCCCGCCCTCGCCCGCGGCCCGGCGCTTCCAGGCGGAGGCGTCTCCCCCGCCCCCCCCCCGTAATATGGGTGCATTCACACCTCCAACGACAGCGGTTAATCGCCGGGTTGGGAGAGGAAGAGGGAAAAACTAAACGGGAGGGCGGTCGTAAAAAGAGCGGACGGCTGCACAAGATAGTTCAATTACGGGTTGTTTAGCTTTGTATGGGCATTGCAGTGTTCGGGGAGCAGTTTTCAGATTCGAATTGAAAGCATTGGAAGTGTTCATTTTTTAGAAGAACAGTTCGACAAATTGGGTAGGGATTTAAAAATCATTGGAAAGAACGTTAATTGAGGTGGTGTTTTGTGAACGCGTTAGGATTGAGATCGAATTCACTGTCATTTTATCGCTATCGCCTCATCCCCAACTTGAAATTCAAAAATGCTTTAAAAGTGGTATTTGCGTGGAAAAGAAGCCTCCTGCTACGAGGCTTTCAAACTGAATGTCCTGGCGGTCCACTTCAGCGCCGGCGAAGGGCGTTCCATTGCAAACGTTTCCAAGTGGGAAGCGCGCCGCGTCACTCGAGCAGACGTGGGGCAGCGAGGGGAGGCGAAGGGAGGCGAGGCCCTGGGAGAAAAAGTGCAGACGCGCCGCGCGGCGACAACCGGCGATCGCCGTCCACCCGCCCCAACGACCCATTTGCGCTCGTTGGCCGCGTCGAGAGCGGGCGCAGGAACACGACGCGCGGGCGGGGCGCCGCCCATTCGCCGTTCCCCAAGGGAGTGTTCTGGCCCAACAACTCAACTGGTCCGGTGGTCGAATTAAGGAGCGGGCCCCTTTATATTTATTTGCTATTTGCTTATTGTCCAGCAGATATAGACATTTTCTGTCGATACTCTGGATTACAATACTGAAAAATGTATTGCTAGAGTTAATAATAATTATAAGAAGATTAATATATTTTTTAATTTAATGGACGACCCCCTTGTTCAGGCAGAACCAAAATATCTTGGTGAAAAATCCTCACTTTCTACTTTTAATTTCCAAATTTATCACTATCAACCAATTAGGTGTCCCTGTGTTTTATAATATTGTTCATGGTAACACTTTAGTGGAATTAGTCATTGCTTAAATGTTGTAATGCTAAATATAAACACGATTCGTAAGTTATATTTTATTTTTAAAAGGACGTTGATAACGGCCTTGCCAACATGAGTTTTTCGCCTTTGTGTTCTGTCATAATTGATATGTTTTGTCCGACTGCGCTTATTGGAGAGCGAGCCCTGGGAACCGGTAGTAGGGGCGCGTCGCGTCGGGGAGACGGTGATTGCCCGCGCTTCGCGCACCAGCGGACGGACTTTCTAAGAAGCTGCGATGCGCAGGGCGCGGGAAGAGAAGAGGTGCGGGCGACGGCCGCGGACGCTCGTCGGCGGGTGACAGTTAAATGGGATGATTGATGCAGCCATCGCGCATCTGGTGTGCCTCCAAACGCCGCCCCGTCCCGCGCCGCCTGCTGCCATAGCCACCGCTCCCCCGCACTTCCGTGTGCAGTGCCACATTCTAACGACCAAAAGATTTGTGTCTTTTCTTTTACCTCACGATCTAAGCGGGCGGCGGCGAGGTCCACGCCGCCTTCGCCTTCGCCTTCGCAGCGCGGCCGCCAGATTTCCCCGGCGGAGCGAGCAGCGAGCGAACGCGCGCTCCGCCGCGCTTTACGCGCCGGCCAATTAGTCGGCGGGGCGCGCGCCATCTGCGTGGCTGCAGATGGCGCGTAATGGCGGCGCTGGTCGCGCCTTTCCCTCGCCATTACCGCCCTGCGCCGCCGCCGCCGCCTCTGCCGTTGTCGGGCCGCGACGTGAA
Source organism: Gryllus longicercus (assembly GCA_038098605.1). NCBI lineage: Eukaryota > Metazoa > Arthropoda > Insecta > Orthoptera > Gryllidae > Gryllus > Gryllus longicercus. The sequence goes on along the minus strand of JAZDUA010000148.1, from coordinate 398,745 downwards.
TAACGAGAGACGCGTCACCCGGGGCCTCGCGCGCGATCCGTCAGGCGCGGCGCGGCGCGTCGTGTCGTCTCCCGCGGGGGTCGACGCCTCCCGGCGGCTGCGGCTGCTGCTGCGGCGGCGCTCGCGCCCGGGGCGACATGCGGCGCGGCCATCCCCAAGTCCTAGTCGGCCGGCTGCTCTTCATCGGTAGTTTGCCGCGATATCCCCCGTCATTGTCAGGGGGATGCCGGAGCAGAACCGAGCCGTGCGCGATCTTTCCTTCATTTTCGTACCCTCGTCTCCCCTTTTATATATACAATGCACTGCACTGGCGCACATGTTGGGAAAGCAGTGTAGGGCTTAGAAATTGTCCCGGCGGGGCGGTGCCCCACTGCGGGAGACTCCTGGAGGGTAAACCCGAAAATGGCGTATATTTTGCGCTGGATCTGACGTTCCAACTCGGAAGGAACACCGCCATCGCCAGGGATAAAACATGAACTGCACAGCGGGACTAAGCATAGCACTTGACATGCCCGGAAACATCAGTCAAGCAGTCAATCCTAGTTAACTAGAATTGTAGATATTGCCGCGTTATAGAATCATTGGATACGATCTGCGAGGAAACAAATTCTCAGGCTTGTGACTTCCGAAGGGAAGTAAACCCGACGGTCCTGTGTTAAAGATTCCCAGTATCTAAAAAAATTAAAAAACTTTTATTATAATGCATATTTATATTAATCATTCATGAGTTTAACTCAGACGCGGCTCGGTAACGCCCGGCCCGGCCTCGCCCCGCCTCTCCCCGCCCGCGTCCCACCCAACCCTACCCGCGCTTCCCCCGCCCCGCTCTGCCCCGCCCAGCTCCACTCTGCCCCGCCCCGGCCACCCCACCCCATCCCGCCCCGCCCCGCCCCGCTCCGCTCCGCTCGTACCCGCTCGGCCGTCGCCGTCTTGAGAAAACACTTGAAACGTATAAATGCGCGCCGCCCGCCGCCATGCTCTCGTGAGAAAATACGCTCTCGGGGAGTTCTGGAAAATCGCGCCTGGGGCCGATGCCGGCGCAGCGTTTGCTTGCGCTCCGCCTCCGCTTTGTCCAAGTAAAGCGAGTGGCACGTTCACGTGTAGCGTTTCGAGAGGGAATTCAGGCGTAGGCTAATATTTGGGCTGGTTCACGTATGGGCGGCGAAGAGCAAAACGCCGCCTTTGGTGTGTGTATGTGTGTGTGTGCACGCGCGCATAAAAACGCCGATAAGGAATCGGCAGTTTGTGTCCCACCGGTCAACTCGGTCGCAATGGAGGTTTGAGACGTAGAAGTAATAACGCACTCGCCATATAGCCAACCTTTGAGCGTCGTGCTCCGCAGCCAGGACGCTCTCTGCCCGCTGAGTAAAATCGTGCGCCAAGCGCCGTGGTAGCCCGCGTTGTTTGCAGATCGTGCATGAATTTCTGTCACGCTGGTTGTAGTGCTCAAATTTCCTTCACGTTTTACCGAGAATTTTTCGCGGAAGTCAAACGAAATTTGGTAGTAGCAGAATTTCATGTATGATTTCGTTAAAGACGTTGTCGATAATGTGTTTCTTGTCGAAAAGAACGCCATTTAATTTCAGAATATTTCTAGCATTCTTCGTATTTCTTTGAAAAAATCTATCTCAGTTTATAAATATATTATGTCCTTTCTGTTTTTCTTACATCATCAAATGAACTCTAGTAGGAAACGACGCAGCGGGTGGTAGTAACTATTCATTTAATTTTCTAGACTGTTACCGGCGCGCAACGTCTGTAGAAGAGCTTCTTGCCCGAGCAGTGAAGCGTGTAACTGCTTGGAAAGTTCATTACATTTCGTAGAGGCAAGACTAGCCAATTTTATTTTTGTTGTTCTCTCTTCAAATTCCTCAAAAGTTCTTCCATTTTTGGTCTCTACTGCGCATTCTAGGCCAGGCCTGATGACGAGCCAGCTAGGGCTCGTGGGCTGGAGGACGGGCGAAGCGGGCAGGGGAAGGAACAGCACTAAGGAAAAGGGGAGCCGTTGACGTAAGGAAGCACGAGTTCTTCCCATTAACGATCAATGTAGCAAGAGAGAACTTATTAGATATAAGTGGTTAGGCGGAAACCTTATGGCTTGCCTCGCCACAATTAAAGATATTATTATTATTATTATTATTATTATTATTATTATTATTATTATTGACACATTATTTCAATTTTCTATTTCCTTGACGAGTTTTATGATGATCAAGTATACAGTCAAATTATTTTCGGGAAATATCCATCGCGCAACATCCATTAAAATTGACAGAATCGCTTTGATGATTCAACGTACGTGAGCGTCTGTTTGTCATTTATTTACTCTTCATTCACCATCAGCTATATTCATAAATAATAATGTTTGGATGACAAGGTAACATTCGTATGTCTTGACATGAAAATTTGGGGAAATTAATATAGTGATATCTCTAAACATTTTATTTGGAAAACGTTTTGTTTCTGAAAATTGATAAAAATAAACGTCTCGAACCGTCTGTTCTATGTCAGTGAAATTTTACCATGGTTTTCGCGATGAAGAAATAAGACAAAATTGCTGAAGTACATGAAAAAGTAATGGTTTTGAATTTGATATTGTGTACGTGTCCATAAGCTATCGTTAATTTTCATAACAAATCACAGTATTATGGCTTTGAAAGAAGATAGTGGCATGATAAAAGACGTAGATAATATCGCTCTATAGTCGCTACATTAATTTGGAGTTCCACTATTTGCAAATAATCTGTTCTCTCTGTGCTGTGAGCAGTTCTTTTTCTCTCGAATGCAGAGTCCATATTTATCTTCATATGTAATATATTTATTGCTTTTACAAATTTTGTTATAGTAAAACAACGTATTTTTTAATTCTCCCGCTCTCTCTAAAGTATGTTCAGTGTAGCACTCATTTTCCATAACATTTATTTGTAATCATCATAACTCTTCATACCATTATTTAACATTAATTGTTATTGTTCCTGTGCAGAATTTTTTTCTGATTATTATTGAAGGGAGTAGGTGAGAAGAACTTCTGCTCACATTGATAATTTATTCGTGATCTTAGAGTGCGATAAACATAGGCACAAGCGAGGGTCACGAAAGCATTCCGCAAGAAGGTTTTAAGAGCACCCGCGCATTTAGCATCAATAAAGCTGTGATCTCTGCGAAACGCGTACGCGTGTAGAAAATAAAAATATTGCATTGTTTCGATGCTTATGAATTGCTTTTGAGGTAAACTTAACATATCAATGTTCACTGAGGCCAAGTATTTCATGCATCAAATAGACAAGTTGTGGATCCTCGTTGGAAAAGAAGTAAGCTTGCGTACACTTTCCCTCCTCCTCCTCCTTTCCCCCCTCCCCCTAGAATACAGATCATCTGAGTATCTGTGTCCAAGGGCGAGGGTGGCATCCGTGGAGCTTTAGGTCCGCCCCTAGATCAGACACATTCAATGGGTGTTCAGGCTCAGTGGATCAGCTGAAGCTTGGGCCTCCCGCGTCATTTTTAAATCCGCTCAATGAAAGTGGGCACTATACTTCGTTTACAAAAATCTCGGCATCTGCAATAATGTAACGTATAACGATCGCAAATGCTGCTGGGAGTGTGGACGTGGCAAGCCGCCTGGAGCATCTTCCACGCTCCTCTGCACTTTCACTCTCGGCGCGGAGCATGCGGCAGCGATGGCCCTTGTGCCCCGCTCGGCCCCCGGGCAAGGGTCAATATTGACGGAGGCGGAGTCGCACTCGGCGGCCGCGGGCGCGATGCCGCTGCCCGCCCCTCGGGCGGCCGCTTCGAAGGCCGCAGGAATTTGTCATTTGTGGAGGGATTGTTTTGTGCGACAACTGCTACGGCCATTAGTCACGTACTTCATGTGATGTCCGGCTTTGTGATCCGGCTTGTGGGATTTCCCCTCCAAGTATCTCCTCCAGCTGGGCGCTGCCCCAGCCGGGGCAAGCTCTAATCTCCGCACGGGCCTCTGCAAATGCGGTACGTGTGTGGGAGGGAGGGCGCGTGGTCTGTGATCCGTTTTATTAAGGTTCTGCTCCGGTTGGAGAAACTAGGGGAAAATTCCCATCTTAGCAGCCGACCGCTAGAATTCTCCCCCAGACAGGGGTTGACCGAGCTGTCTTACTAGTGTCAAGACTCGCGTTCTTGCATTAACTGTACATTTGTGGATAATGAGTGTCGTTTATGGGGAAGTCTGTGGTAGATGAGTATTCTAAATCTTGTCCCCACAAAACGGAGGGTTTTCAGTTCCAAGGATGAGCAATTTTTGTTCTTTAATTGTTTTTTAAACGGAGCAGCACTTATAAATGTTGTACAAGTTTGATTGTTTTCTAAAACCACTAAAAAGTCAAAAATTGCTCATCGTCAAAAATTGCAAATTTGCGTCATTCTGGGTGGAATTTCAATATATGATTCAAGAACTAGTAGGATACAAATTTCAATAACGTAATATCACGTAACCATTACCATATAATGAGGAAAGAAGTGCAGTACCGCTAATTTTTTATGAATTGGCAATTAGGGTTTTTTCAACTGTTTTGGCATTCAGGTCCTTGCGTGATCTAAGGAAATAATGATAACGATAGTAATGACCAGGTAGATAGCGTAGGGAGAAGTTGTTAATACAATCTTTTCTCAAAATAAGAAAAAAAAATCGGAGGAGTGAGGGAAATCTCTTTTAATTTTTTTTAATAACTAGTGAATGCATTTGAGAATCAAGAAGGGGAATAAGTGATGGTTGCGAAAACCTCCACTGAGTCAGAAACTCTCCCGATAATTTCAGGGTTGAAAACGGTGATCAGGTGAATTGTGATAGGAATACGAAACTTACGACAATGGAATTTTTCCACAGAAAAGTATTTATCTCATATTTCAAGAGCTTTTGTTTTATATGTGAGGATAAGAATGAAACATCATGGTTTGATTACTTATTGAATTTTTGTAAATTTTGACCAGAAAATATCAAGTTTAAACTTTTTGGTCATATACATTCGTTTATTGTCATGTTCATTAAAATACATTGACTTTTTACATGTATTGCATTAACCCATACTAAAATATGAAGAGAGGAAAAGCGTTGGGTGTGTAGGCAATAATCTCTTAAAGTACTGGACCAATATCGATGAATTTTATTAGCTGCGTGTGAAGGTCTGAGTTTCTGAGCGTTGCACGCCAACTGTTAAATTGGATTTCTTGAATGAGAGTGGTTTAGCTACGCGCCTTTGAAATGATGTCAAAACTTTTGCGTGATCTATAAAATTTCATCGTAGTTGCCTTCCCAACTCGCCACATTGTCACACATTTTCCAAGTAAGGGCGGAGCGGGGCAGGACAGGCAGGGTGTGGGTGAAATAAAATCTCTTCTAATTTACACTATGGGTTAAAATCATTCTTTTTCCTATCTAATGGATGATGGTGATAAATAAATGTCCATGCAACGCCGAGTTACCTTCTCTAGTAACATATCTAACGAATTACCTGTCCATAAGTAAGCAATTTCTGGTTTCATAATTGATTAAAACAAGCACTTTGAGAATTTTTTTCCCCAATTTTATAATCACACTAATAAAGAATGGTGCCACGAGAACCCATTCAGGTTTAATTGTACACGTTTGGTTTTTATTTCAAAAATTCTGTAATGTCCAACCTTTCAGTAGTATGCTGTTGAGCCTTCCTTTAATGATTCCTATATTTTTTCATACACAGACACATACACACATCATCCTCCTCTAAAGCTCGTGCTTACGCTTTCCTTCGCTGGTTCTTATCATTCTTTCCACAGATCCTCCTTATCAGTTCAGTTCATTTTACTTTTCTTGTCTCATCAATTTAGTGAAGTTGAAAAGGGGAGAATCTCGTCGTTTTGTACTCCCCTTATACTTAGATTTTTATAGTGTGGGCGTCAGGGCCTGTCTTCACGATGGAATATCTCGGTCGTGCCGCTTGACACATCGCCTGCTGATACGGTCGGGATCATGTGACATTAGTGGCACAACCGGGAAAGACGCGAAATGGCGTGAGATATTCCATCGTGAAGACAGCTCCTGACACGCCATGTTACAAAAACCAAAGTATAAAATCTGATTTTATCTGAAACATAAGGACCTTTCCTTTGCAGAGGATTACTATTTCAGAGTGACCTTTCTTATAATTCTTTAATGTCTTTTCAAACCGACATGTGCCTCATTCATTAGTCGACAAGTGCATTTTACCTACAAAAAGATCATTAAAACTTTTTCTTGGTTATGTTGTACTCGTATGTACCCGCGCACTTGATAAAACTCCAAGTTTACGATCTTTTAGCTCATGTGCTAATGCCGGGAGGTCAGGAAAAAACACATTATTATTATTATTATTATTATTATTATTATTATTATTATTATTATTATCATCATCATCATCATCATATTCTATCCCGGAGAGATAAATGTGTGTCATTATGGTGAACAGCTTTTCGGCTGTATACCTTGCTAAGACAAGGTTGTTAAGCCTTGAATTATGAAATTTGAGATGATAGGATGATGATGAGAGATGATCGCGGCTTTTTTAAACCTTCCCAGCTTTCGCCCGTATAACTGAGGGGAAACCACAAAAACCCCGGTCAGAATGGCCGGCCCAGGGATCGAATCCGGGCCTTCCAACTGCGAAGTCAGCGCGCTACGCGTAAAACCGTTATTTATTTATTTATTTATTTATTTATTTATTTATTTATTTATTTGTTTTCACTCTTTAATCGAAAGTCCTGAAGAACAAATATTCATATCAATTTTAAAGTGTAGAAAATTTCCTACAAATTTTGTATCAAACATTTCTTTTGAAACCAATTACCAAGCGAAATACAGCTTTTCAAAAAACGCCATTTCTTCATTTCTCCAAAATGTGTGCAAAACTACACGTGTTTATGGTAGTATAATAATTGTAATTATTATTACTTGTAATACTGTACTTTTTCACCGTCGGTGTAAACATAGCCTCACAAATGTACCCATTGCAAAATATTTAATGCCCTGTGTGTGTTCGTGTTCCAACTTCACTCTTCATCGCAAGAACTATGTCATTTCAACAAAACCTTCTATGCATTATTACTGGGGAACTTCAATGGAGAAAAGAATACAATGGGGGTAAGAAACCCCTAGGAAGATGAATGGGAAGGTGGTGACATTTACAAATAAAACCATTAGGACATACCTCGGCAATGGCGCCCTTAGCAATGGATATACCTCGAGTAATGCGCACTGAGTGGACAGAGTGGGCAAGACGGACAAGTCTGTTTAGTAGATGATTGTGACAAATTCCCGAGCAACGCCCGGGTATTCCACCTACACAATGCTATGGGGATAAGGTACAATTTTCGCTAATTACAGAATTAGTCTAAGGCTAGAAGGATCTAAGGCTAGTGACAGACAAGATGTATAAGATTGAGAATTTTGTTGCAAACGGCCAAGCAATGTTTGAAAAGTTGACTTCAATTTCATACTTGATTCTTGGGAACTGCAATAGAACTAACTCTCTTATTTTCATTATAATTTTTCGAAAATGGGAGTACTTATCGTGTAATTTTGTGTGAAAGTACGGGCGAGAACGAACTTTCTGTTTTAGCACCACTACTTTGTATTTCATGGTTGTATTGTATGGTTTAAGGATATGCTACCAAACAAAAATTTGTGGAGAGGACACTTCCATAAAAATTTTAAATCCGACCTGGAGTCTATGAAATGTGATGCTATTGGACCATCTGGCTGAACAATTCGGAAGTTTGTGCATTTCGGAACAATTCGGAAGTGTGTTGTTAACGGCGTGAGATAGTTATCAAACTAGTGGTGCTAAAACAGCAAGCACTTTCTCGCCCGTATTTTGTACGCAAAATTGTGCAAAAACTACTTCTTTTCGAAAAATTCTACACTATTATTTCAAAATCTATCTTTAAGGAATATATTTCATTAAGGGGAAAAGTCTGTCTTCCTAATTATAGTTGTAGGAAAACGCCGAAAAAAATTGAATTTTTGCAATTTTCGAAAAATCAGAGTTTTTAATGAACATGAGATTATCATTATCTTAAACGTCCTTCACACTATACAACAAAATTTAATAAAATACCACAGAGTCATCTATTTGAAAATGCCCTAGGGTCTCTATGTAAAATAATCCCAAAATTTAATATAGGTTTCAAATTCAAGGAGCAACATCGGCCAGATCGATAGAGGAATACCAATTTTGGAAAAAAAAAGCTGAACGATGTAGCAGCTAGCGTTGCTTATGGACGGATAGACAGACAGACATTTTGCTGTCATTCGATTTTTCGGTATCAAGGACCCACAAAACATTGTTTTTAATTTTCAAAAAATGTGTCTGACGTTAATGAAAAAAACAATTGTGGAGAACAAATTTAATTTGAAGAAAGGATTTTTATCTCCAATTTTGTAGTTGCTGGAGAAACCCGAAATAATTTCACTTTGCAATTTTCCAAAATTCAGAGTCAACATTAAAAGTGAACACAATAGTATTTCACTCTAGTCTTACATGAAATTTAAAGAAAAAAACATAGGGCCATTTTTGAGAAAATTTTGAAAATATCCCAGGGGCTGCATGTAAAGTACCCCTGAAATTTAAAGATTGTTTTTCAAAAGTGGTGAGTTTTCAGTCAGACATAATCAACCGGGAAGTATTCATATTGGAAAAATTCCTAAAAATTTTTAGGGCACTTATATTGTTCACAGAGTGACAATTGGACAGGTGGGGGGGGGGGGGGCACCCAAAGTATCAGGAGAACCCAAACATATTTGTGTTCAAATCCCAAAATCGATTTTCTGCAGTATTTCATAACTTTCTCTATACTATACTATATTAGCGATTTCTACTCTAATCTTTCAGCATAGACTGAAAATGATTTTTCAGTGGGCCTGAAATAAATGTGCCTTTTTTTGTAACATTGTCAATTGGCTGTTGATAGCTTATGGAATGTGATTCAAGGTATTCAATTCAAGGCAATTTTATGAACTTTTAAAGTGTCTCTCTTTCAATGAGCCATCATTACAAAGGAAGTTCAACTACTAATCATTAATATTATGAGGCTTTGTTCATAAATAGAAAGTGCAGTTAAATTTTTAATTTTATTATTGCACACCATTGTTACTACTAGAAGCATACACCATCTGCTTCATTTGCATCTACCCTCAAAGGACTTCAACTTTCATTTTCCAAGACATCATATTGCAACATATGGCATTTCTTTGTATATATCAATCCTTTTTGTAATATCAAAAAAAATTTAAATTTATAAATTTTATTAAGTATGCTAATTTTCACTTGCACACCATCCCTTACTCATTGTCATGACCACAACTCTGTTCTATATTTTTAACATTATTAACATGATCCTTTTTTTATGTTGCTTTCTTTGAACATGTGATGTTTGTTATAAATCCTTGAGTTTTTTTTATTTTAATAGGGTTGCTGCCGTAATGAACTTTGTGATAAGATTTCAAAAATTAAAACTTTACATCATGTAAGCTATTTAAGTCATGTTTAAAAAGCAAATAAATGATAATTTTGGTAGCTTCTTTTATTTCTTAATATTTTCCTGAATTTTGAATGAAATTATGATTATTTTTAAGCATGCACAATGTAAAAATTATTTTATCGCTCTGTCTATTTCTAGGGTCGCATGCCTCTGGTTCGTGCTATGAGCATGGAGCAGCGCTGGCAAGATCTCGCCAGCCTGCTGAGTCTGCCAGGACCACCAGCAGACACAGCCTCTTCGATGGCCCACCCATTTGCTCATCATCACCACCACCATCATCACCACCACAACTATGGTGCAGCAGCTGGAAGTCCGTATCCTCCGCCCCCTGACAACAGCCGCAGTGTGTTGTTGCACAATGCCACTTTGGCTCCTCCAATGGGTGATCTCAATGCGTCTAGCCCATATTCCAATGTCACCATGAGTAAGACTTTGTTTTACTTTATTAAATTAAATTAATAATAATTGATTTTTTGTATGTATATAATCTTATTTTGCTCAAACTTTTAAAATCATTAATACATTAAAAAAATAACAATATTCCAGTTCTTGCTAACTTATTGGTTAAATGCATTAAAAATGTATTATAGTAATACCTTTCACAGTGGAAATAGAATCAATTCTGTAGGTAAACATTAATGCCTTTTGTTATAGAACTGATTTGTTACCGTCATAAAATCAGAAAAAAATGTTAGATGAAAATTGTAATTTTTTTCTTTTCTTTCTTTCTTTCTTTCTCAGGTGGTGCTTCTAACTTGGGTTCTGCTGTTGCTACATCTATGAACCTCACAAACAGCAGTGAGCCTATGGGTGAAAGTGCACCTGGTGGATCATACAAAATGGAGAATCCCCATGATATGATGTACTATCAGGTAAGATTACAAAAGTTTCTAAACATTAATTAAAAGATTTTAAAATCTTTGATTTGTACTTCCGAATTTAGAATTATTTAAAGATTACATGGCATTAATTTTTGGAGAAAAAGGAACTTAAAAAACATTTTGTTTTATTGTACCTTTTGAAGTTCTTCCCTTACTACTATAATTTTATTTACAGAACTCCACAGCAGAAATGAATCAAACTACAGAGGGATTCCTGTCTTCTTTTTTGAATGATGAAGACTTGCAACTGATGGATATGGCCATGAATGATGGTGAGAAATCTCTAATCCAATATTAAATTTTTGGAATATGATGTGTTTGATTATATATTGATGAAACTGAGAAAAAGTGCTTCTGAATAATATTAAAAAAGTAGATATTTAAATGTACATTAAGAGTTATAAAACAATCAAGTAAATTAATCAAGTATGCAATATTCATTAACATTTTGTCACTTTGGACTTAAAGAGCAAAAGCAATGAAATATGTTAGTGAAAGTGGACACAGACATTTGTATTACCAGCGTGTCTAGGCATTTATGAGAGGAAATTTCTGCATATTTTTTGCAATTTTTATTAAATTTTTAAACATATTTCTTTTTATACACGTTATTGCCTATGGATTTTGTTATTTATTTTCTTGCCGTCTAAATATAGTTAAGGAATATGTGATCCACGTTGAGGAAATATAAATTGATTTTTATATATGAAAAAGAACTTCCCACTTTTTAAATATTTGAAATTGCCGTGAGAATTAAAGTAGTGATTTTTGTTTGAGCATTGCCCTACTTTGTGTTTTAATTTTTGTAAATTATAATTGCAACAATAAGAATAATCTCTTAAATTGTAAATTCCCACATAATCTCTGAACCTGTACTGACGTGTATTCACAAAGCAATGAATTGTCATTATTTTCTATTGTAAACCAGAAGTGTCGTACCATTCTCTCTGATAGATTATAAATTGTGATAATTTAATAGATCAAGATAAAGATTTCATTATATATGAATTATTAAATATTTTCAATTTATGGATGAAAAAATTAAAAGAAAATTTTGTTGGAGACTTTCATGAATTTTACGTGGAATTACTTTTTTTTTTTTAGTGAAAACTTTTTTTTAGTTATTTTCATCTTGCCTTCTTTTTGCAACCTCCATTGTAAATAATGAATCATAAATATTTGGTTGCTAATAACTGTGCAGGCTGGGTTGATAATTCTTGTGACTACATAAAAAGTACTTATTGAATTTATTTGTTTTATAAATGTGCTTCTGGATATATCTCATTGAAACTTCTATTGCAGGAGGAATCCCTGCACAGACTAATGCCAAAGAATGGCAAACATGTGAGAAAGGTTGGTCATATGTAAATTCTTTTTCTCTGCCCTTCAAAGAACTTTAATTTTTTCATGGAAACTGTATCTGTATATAAATATTTTCCAGGAAGCAACTTAATCGTTCAGTATATGAGTGGCCATATATTTCTATAGGAATAATATCATTGTAGTTGTGCATGAAACTTTTGTAGATAGTGAACAGTGATAATTTCTAGTACTTAAATAGTTGATCGTCAACTGTCATGTTTCTGGTGATAAATTTTGTTTAATGTCATAATTCACTTTTCTCTCCATGTTAATATTAGGATGATATTTATTAAAACGGTTTTATTGAAGAATTGAAGTTTTAAAAATTCTTGATCTTGAAAATAATATTATGAGAATTTACAAAAAATATTTTTCATTTTCATGATGTGAAATTATTCTAGTATTCCAAATTATGTTGTAAATAAACAAATATTCAAGAAATTGTGTTATTTTCAATGATTTGAGGTAATTGTAGTAACTGAAAGTTATTCATATTTATTTGAGCCTTTTTACAAAAAAATTCATAAACAATTTTTGGTAGGGTATTTTCAAAATCTGATTGAATCTCTCCATGTTCTTCCAAATGTCAATTTCATGGGATTGTCTCTATCATATTGTCAAAAAATCATATTGTTCCCTTGTTTCCTACAAACAGTACCTTACCTAAGGAACTTATGGCCTTGAGTGAGGTTATCACTCTGCTACTAACACTCCTACCTACGCAGCAGTCAGAAGCTTTGCCTGGTCTGTGACGTGTACACTACCTGTGTTCACAAGAACACGTGCCAGCTGATAAGCAGTGGGCTGTGTGTGTGTGTATGTATGTCTGACTGCCTGTGTCTGTGTGTGGAAGATCTTCAGTGCTTAGTCAGTGCTTTGTCTTCTGAAAAACTTCCTGAACTATCACTTGTTTCTAAGAATGCTTTTTGTTAAAGTGCTTGTATTTAGAACAACACATTTATTTGGTTTGGTGGTCAGCTCTTCGCAATTGTACATGTGTTGTTTGTGTAAATGTAGTCAGAGTAAATTAAATTGTAAGTTCCCATGTAGTCTGTGACTCATCAATTTTCCATCTTTGAAAATGAGTAGGTCTTCTGTTAAGAATTTTATTTTGAGAAAGATCTATAATTCTGGATCAGAAATATTATTGTCAGTGTGTTCTTCAATCTAACATCTAAAGAGAATAGATATGTGCACTTATTTGGCAAATACCTAAGAAAATTTCACAAGTATATTTCACAAAATATAGTACAAAATATTTTGAAGAATGGTTCCTAATCGTGGTACATCTGTGATATGTTGCCCATGCCATGGAACAGGTAATATTAATATTTGTTTATTCTTCTTACATGCTTACATGCTTACATGCTTACACTCGAATCTTACACATATTTCGAAATTCAGTTAGAGTGACAATAAATATTACTCTTACAATCAATTATTGTAAGTTTTCTTACCCACATTATTTCTTCAAATTTCATTCATATCAGGTCTCTGAAAATATTTACTATAAAGAATATACTTAAATTAAGCAATACTGTTGTGACATTGTGTGTGTTTTTAATGTACTTAACTTTCATAGTCCTTCTTGTCTATTTACTGTTATTTGTTTTCCTTTACCTACTGGCCTTTTGTGTCCATCAAAAGAACTATCCTGTTGAGTCATCTTGACTTCTAATGTGGGAATTGATTCGTCATTCATGTTTGTATTAAGTGTGCTTCTTTTTTCTTGTAATAATTCATCGTAGTGTTTTTAAATGGTGTGCATTTGGAGACCATGTTGTATATCAGGTTTCAATTCATAATTTTCATTTTAACATGTAATTTTATCATAATGGTGTTATGTGAAATTATTTACTCGTGACCCAAATCTCCAGGGCCAATTTCTGCTTCAATGCACCTCAAGAACAAGCAGATGATAAAAGTGAATTATCCATTTTTCTATGTCAATGCACATAGCAGTTTTTAATTTCCTGCAGCTGTGTTTGCTGACATATAAATTTTGTCTCAGGTGTAAAATCTAATATACTTGAATTTGACAATAAAATCAATTTTATTTTTGTAAGCTGAGATTAAATATTTTACCTTATTGAAAATGCTTTCATATTTATTTTTCAATAGTGCATGTTATTGCATGTGTATATATTAGGTCCTTCTGTTCTTATGCATTCTATTGGATATTTAAATATTAATTGTTTACTTCATGTGATCATTCATTCATTACTTCATGTGAACATCTGTGACTGACTTCATTTATAACCTTATAAATTACTCCAGGCTCTCAAGATTTTTAATTCTTGAGTAATAAATATTTAAAATTTGCTTATTTACATTGTGAGCTTAATCCATGTATTGTTTACATTATTTTTTTTATACATTTCTTCATATTGAATACATTTCATAATTTGAAGGAATTTGCATCCGGATAGACTTGAAAATAATAATTGTGTTTCATTATTGCACTAATTTTTTGTTTTCTCTAAAGTATAATTTTTAAAAATTAATATATTCAGCTTATTCTATCTTTGGAACATTTTTTTGTAAACGATGTTATGATGAAAGAAGGACAGAAGTTCATTTCGTTTGTAGATCACTGTATCTGCAAAGATGATGTAATGGGATTCTATGTTGCTTCACGTGGTTGTTTTTCTATTTATAAATTGAGTTCATTGCAAAGATATATGTTTATATGTCTAGATTTTTGAGAACTTCACTTTTGATTTTATACTTTGATTACTGCTGTTGTTTTTGTTTTGCTTTGTTTTTTCTCGAGGTTCATTCCATATTTCTAAATTTTAATGTTGTTTTTAATTTTGGTTGGTTTTTACTTTTCTTTAAAATAATCCATTACTTCTTATTGTACAAACAATTTTTCTGAATAAACAAAATATGCATGTCATCCAATGTTATTTGTGGTAAATGTTGGTAATGGTTGTGTAGCTGTTGGAGGGCAACTGCGTTAATGCAAGGTTAATCTGGTGACCTCTTCAGTTGGAGATTGATAACAGCTGTGTTATCAGCTTTGGATTGCCTCCTTGTACACTGTTAGCTTCCTGAGCTGCTGCCTTTGATGCTCAGCCTCATCACTGCCAAAGACGTTCTTTATTCTGTTTGCTAATTTTTATTATGGCTTCTTTTCTTGCTGGAAAAATGATGAAAATTAATAGTTTTGTAAATTTGAGCAATTTTGGGCAAGAAGTTTGTCTTTGTCATTGTTATTGTTGTCATTGTTGTTGTTGTTGCTGTTGCTGTTGCTGTTGTTGAATTTTGATAAGTAATATTACAAAAAAATGGATTTTCAAATTCTGGATCTTCGAGGAGGTACTACAGAAATATTGACAACTATTTATTAATGAGTTAAAAATTATACAAATGATTCTGTGAAAAGTGTAAAAAAAGCAATCAAATATTGTTTCCTTGTTATTATTATATGTGTTATCTATAGGATGCAAGTCTTCTTAATGAAATTGAATATTCCAATTATTTCATTGATAATATGTTCATTTCATTTCTTTATAAAATTTAAATTCACAAATGATGTCAATGACTCAGCATATATTACCTAGAGAATCAGTTGAATTAAAAATGCTTTAATTAGTCTCAGATAATATATTTGTTTTCTTATAAATCATTAAATTGTATGATTTTCATGTGGCATTGCACTTCCGATTTAAAATTTCAAAACTTGTAGCAATGTTTTACTTTCGATGTATTGGTATTTTGTCATAATACTGTATTGTTGCAGGAATGTACTCCATGCGAATGCTGGAGAATAACAGCTCTAACAATGGAAGTAGTGTGGGAATGCCCCCAGCATCAGAGGAGCGCATGGATGCATCATCGGACAGTGCTGTTAGCTCAATGGGCTCCGAGCGAGTTCCTTCTTTGTCAGATGGAGAATGGATGGAAACAGGTTCTGATTCAGGCCACACAACTGCTGGGGAGCACTATTCAATGGATTATCATGGCAGGTAAATTATTTCATGCCATATAAATCATGATAGATTTTTATTTCATTTTGGTTTCATTGTCAGAAGTGTTATCAAGAATGATTTCTTAATCCCAGAAGTCTCATTGACTAATACATTTTGTGGAAAACAAAATAACTTTTTATTTTATGTTATTTATGCATGTTAATAATACAGTGACAACGCTTACATTGTTTGTATTGTTGTTTGTTTTTTTTTTAAAGGTATTGTGTATTATGATAACTACACATCTCAAAATTAAGTGTTCTCCTAAAGTAAAGAATGATTTACAAGATTTGGAGTTTCACATTCGCACAGACTAATTTTCTGAAATTTTTCAGCAAATATCGTCCATATGACTACAGCTTCTCTGGAAGACAACATTCTGGGGGAGCAGTTGGTACTGCAGATTCCCATCGTATGCCTCCCATGGCCCAGAAAAAACATCAGATGTTTGGGAAGAGATATTTTCAGGAGCAGGGTGCTGGTGAGTAATGATGACAATAATTGTTTGTAAACATGCATGATTCCATTAAAAGGCATTTTTGTTAAATCTGTGCAAGTCATTTATTTTTAATTATTTCTATGAATAACAGTTACATTTTAAAATGGAAAGTATAATTTTTGTTTCCTAGCCTATTTACTATCATAGACTGCTGACTGGTAACTGAAAGATTCTCATTAACCTTTGCAAAAATTTTTTAAGGTTAATCATTGGATCTTCTATTTTCTATATGTGTGATTGCATAAACTAACAGTGTCCTATGAATGTTATTTATTTCACTTTCTTGAACATACAGAAGAGTTCAGTGTTGTAGGATAAGATGTTGATTGGTTCATTCATTTAGTATTTCTTATCATATTACTAAAAATTGTTATGAATTCTGATTGTTGTGCTAAAGTTTTGTCAGTAAAACATTGGCAATATTGTGGAATCTCTTAGTCAACCAAGTTAAGAATATTTCCTTTGTTTGTACATGAATAACTAGATAAACTAATATTTAGAGAATTATTATGATAAATGTTCACCAAAACATTTTAAAAATAAACAAGGACAACAAATTCTGGGGGGGGAGAAGTAAAGGAGCAATACTGAATAGGAAGTAATTCCTCTTGTTTTGAAAAGTTCTTTGTTCTTGTCATCTACTTTTAATTTTGAAGATTTGTTATAAAAAAAATGTTCCTCAGTGTTAAAAAATGCACAAATACATTAGTAGTCTTATGAAAAAATTATTGTTCCTCTTTTGTTCCATTGTCATGGTTAGACTTCTTTCATTTTAATATTATCAATTTTAGACTAGCTCAATGTTAGGCAGATTGAACTTTAATTTTATATAACAATGAAGTTACTTCATTGTTACATATAATTGAAAAAGATATGAAAATTTCTTTATGACTTTGATTGGTTCAATATTTTTCATTGTACTAATCTCTAAATAGATTAGCTGTTGTTTTAGGACTCTCCTGGAAAAAAATCTTTTAATGCTTAGCTGGAATATAACTCATTGTTGGAAGTCTCATTTAGTCTTCTTTCAAAGAAAGGAAGTTTTCCTTATCTTATCCTTTTACTGGAAGAGGTGAAATCATTTGTTATTCAATGTCGCTTTACTGCAGCATCTTCTCTGGGCAACCATGGTCCCGCTGCCAGCTTGCCCCCCAGTGTGCCGATCAAATATGAGTATGGTGAGGCTGGGACTGCAGCAATTGCCCCTGGGAATGCTTTTAGTGGGCCAGTGGAAGGGGCTGTGGGAGCTAAGCCCCCTGAGATGAAATATAGCTGCAGTCTGGAATTTGCCCGTCATCATGCAGGTGTGTTACTTCAGCTCTTTGGCTATATGAACAATCATAAGAAATGTGGACTTCCTTGTGTATGAAATGGCACATAAACAATGTTTAACTTAGGGTGGGAGGGAATATGTTAGGATGTACCAGTGACATTTCAAGTTGTGAATAGTTTCCCAAAGATGACAGAACAATTGAAGCATTCAGACAAAGAATGCAAAAAATAAAAACATTGATATTCAAAATACATTGTCCCAAAACCATAATGGTTCTAAAACTTATTGTAGTAACCTTGAACATCAGTGTGCAGGAGGGGGGGGGGTGATTTCTTGTCACATGTCATGTTTATTAATTTACTAGTGGACCCTACAATGCTCCATTCTTGCAATTTATGACATATCACACACTATGGGTCACATGATTGTTAATGACATTTTTTACTACGCTGTGCAAAAATTCTAATCGATGGAAGACTTTCTCGCAAGTATGGGTTTATTCTACATCCTAGTTTGGACATGGTTGTCAAGTATCCTATTTTTAAAACATTCTCTCTCACATTTGGACACACGTTTGCTATGACACTATCTTGGAGAAATTTGATTTACTACTCTGAGATTTAAGTAATGATTCCGTCCAATATTTCACAATCGCAGGCATGGAATACTTGTATGCAGTGAAGACACGCATAATCCTTGACTATGTGGAAGGGTGCATAGAGTTTAGGGATGCTTGAGTTGTCATAAATGAATAAATCTTCAACAATTCCCTCCAAGTGGCCAATTTAATTCAAACCACTCTTTAAACACACTCATTATTAATAAGAACGAAGTGTGAAAATTTCAACAAAATCGGTTGAGTAGGTTTTTGCCTATCTGCGACACACATATGCAAATTCCCTTTTATTTATATATAGATACTGGAGATATTGCTGACAGTGAAAAAAATTGCAGAACAATTTACAAACTTTTATTATTTTATTGGATGATACAAAAATTATACACTACATTTACGAACAAAAATTTAATTAACTTTTTTGTCACTCTTGGTGATTTTGCTCTGAAGAATGTTCAATTTATGGATAAGAGAAAATTATTGCAGTTTTTTATTATTATATTTTTTAATTCACAATTTATTTACAAAATATTACAAATCATCAGTCAAGGAAGAGCATTGAACTCAAAATATCAATTTTAAAAGACTATTGGTTTCAATAAATTGACATTATATACATGGATGATCCTATAAAGATATAGATGTATTGAAAACATCGACGTCAATGTCACACCCCTATAAAGTTTATTGAATACAAATAAGTAGAGTTCAACTGACTTTTTTTAAAAAGAAAAATAAGTGAACAAATAAAAGTGGTAAAGTTTAAATGAAATGAAATTCTGACAATAAAATTATTTTTTTTAACATTTTCAAACAGTTTGATAAAAATGTAATTTTTTTGATTAGGCGTTCAAATGTAGCACTTCATGTACTACAAATTAGATTCCAAACAAATATTTGTAAAAGAAGTATATTTCTGATTTATATATGGCAAATTTTTAATAAGTAATTGTTTTTACATTCTTAGTTGTGAAAAAAAACTTGTTTTGTTTTATATGAGGTAAGCTTCAGTGATTTTCTAGTGGCAACTTTTCTGACTTGGTTGATGGAGCTGAATTTTGTATGTGAATATTAAAGGTTTTGATAATATAAATAAATAATAAATACTTATTTAATTCAAAACTAGCAGTGCTAGAAACATTTTCAGCGGGAATGAGTTTTAAAATCACATTTTAAATATTGCAGACTTTATTTTTTCTTTTCTTTGAATATCTTTCTAATTGTGCAACTATAATATTCTTGTACTTCTCTTTGATTAATTTGAGTAACTGACATTGTTTGGAGAAAATGATTTGAATTTCCTATCCATCAAAAACTGAAAAACTACTTGTCAAAGTAAAAGTATAATGTCACTGTAACCTTCTCACACCTTACTCTACAGACACAAGGTGGTATGAATGTAGGCTGTTCTTCCAAGATGTTACTTTATCTTTGACCTACGAATGTCATTTGTTGTAATTTTTAAAAACTAATGCAAGGAATTCTTATTGACTATAACTTTGACCCATTTTTCTTTAAACCTTAATTTTTGAAACTTGTGACAGATAGTTGTTGGCCAAGTGCTTCAAATCGGTACAATGTTTTAATTGCTTTGTTAATTAACATGTAATGCTGTTATGGCTGTTATTGAATGTGCATGGATTAATGTTTTTCTAAAATTTGTAGTAATCCACTTACATTCCAAAATAAAGGTTCATTATATTATATTATAGTTTCATATTATATTTTATTCACTTCATATTGTAGTTTACTGTATAAATAGAGAGAAAAAGTCAGATGATGATCGCAAAAAAAAATTGAGAACTTCATTCAGTAGCTTGTGTCATGACTTAAGTCATGAGATTCTAGAGAACAGGATCTAGACTTGATCTTATTAATTTTTATTTTAAACATAAACCAATGACCTGAAATGCATGAAGCAACTGAAGGAGCTATTTTGCCTCTTTAATCAGGTTGATGTGATTTTCCCCTTGGTAATTTACTCAATGATGGTCAACCTCATGCTACAACATATTTACAAATTGTATTTATCCAACATTCCTGATGTGAAAGTGAAAGATTGTGACTTTATTTACAGTATTTACTTTGTGTTGTTTACATAAGTATTGAAGTATCACATTCTTAAGAATGTATTAGCCATTTAAGAGACCAATTAAAATTCTCCCATATCTTTGTTATTTAGATGCTAGACCCAATTTGGAGCATGTTCAGCACAACCATTCATACCACCTCCCCCCTGAAAGCAGTGGTAACATGCAAAGGCCAGTTGCCCGAGACAAGCAGAAGGGTGAGTTGACATTGTGAACTAAATTTTTCTGTTCAATTTATTAATTGATGTAATGAATTGTATTTAATAAAAATGTTCAATTCAATAAAAATAATGAAGCTCACTCAGATGAAAACTTTTAAAACTAATTACCATCATCATCAACTTTAAAGTTACTTTGAATTACTTCAAATAAAGTTACTTTGAATGCAGTTTACATTACTTCAAAATTATTACTAATATTAGAATATGAAAGGACAAGAGTAGAAATCCTTTAAATCTTAAAAAGTGAAAGAAGATTTGATAGGCAAGAATGTGAGTAGTTTTATTGAACTTGTGTTGCACGCTACTCTGAACGAACAGTTTTGTTATGTGTTCCTTTCTGGAAGTTTTTTGTACTCTTGATTTTTTGTGTTTCAGGGCGGAAGGATTCTGCTGGTGAGCACTTGAATAGGGATGAAAAGCGAGCACGTGCAATGAATATCCCTATTCCTGTGAATGATATCATAAACTTACCCATGGATGAATTCAATGAAAGACTGTCAAAATATGACTTGAGTGAAGCCCAACTTTCTCTCATTCGTGATATTCGTCGTAGAGGAAAAAATAAGGTCAGAATAATTGTCATGTTAATTTGTTTGAGTAAATGTGAATTGTACAATTCCTGTGGTAGTATAATTATAAATATTATAATTTTTGGTGGTGTTGATTTCAGGTTGCAGCCCAAAATTGTCGAAAGCGCAAACTGGATCAAATCCTAAGTTTAGCAGATGAAGTAAAAGAAATGAGGGATCGCAAAAATCGTCTGATGATGGAACGGGAATATATGCTTGCTGAAAGACAACGTGTGAAAGAGAAGTTTTCTCAGTTATACCATCATGTCTTCCAGGTGAGGAAAACAAATAACTTCTTTTATAAGCATTTACATTGCAATCTCAGTTTCTCATAAAAGCCTTAGAATAGGGGAATAAACAAATATAAAGTTCTGGGAGTAAATACAGTGCTATTCATGTAGGCATGAGTTTTATTATATTGTATTATAAAAGTAAAATTTAATCAATTCACTATTGTGTTTTTTTCACATCCACAGTCACTGAGAGACCCTGATGGAAACCAATACTCTCCCTATGAATATAGCTTGCAACAATCTGCTGATGGATCTGTACATCTGGTTCCACGCACAAATTCTTCGACTGTGCTGGAGCCCTCTGAAGCAGCCCGGCGTAAGCAACAGAAGGAGCATGATCATCAACATAAGGAGTGATCTCTTATGTTTGAACAATCCTTATGTCAAGAAGAATATTGAAGGAATCTATATGTGCAAGGACATTTTATCAAAATGCAGACATTAAAAAAAAAAGTAAATGACCGTTACTTTTTTGTTGATCTCCGAGCGAAATATTTCGTGTAACACTGAAAAAAATAATGTTCAGTGGTATTTTAAATCTCTCTTCATTAAAAATATTAATGATGCATTTTTAATGGGTTTCCAAATCCATATTTTCACAGTTTTTAAAATATGATTCTTGATTTTTCTGTAAGCATTTGAAGTTTTCTGCATAGCAGAATTAATTGTATTTTCCTATGCAAAGGTATAATACCTTGCTTTAACATGCATAGTGTTTGGCCTGATGCCTCTCAGGTATAACAAAGATGCCAAGAGTGCAATAACTTGTTACCTGCTCTTTAAGACATTGCTTCAATATATTTCATCGTATCAGCCTAAAAAGATGTGGCACTATTTTATTTACTAAATCAAGTACAAGTTAGCACTTGCTTTAAATATCAAGAAAAAGTGTTGAAATTAACATGCCAGATTGTTTGGCAGTGTTTTAACTAGTTCATATGAACTTCAGAGGTGTACATTGTGCAGAACATAAACTAGCAAGCATGATTTCACTGGATAGTACTTAGTGCATAAATATAGGCATAGTTGCATTAAGCTATGTTTTATGGGTACTTAGTGGAATTTGAGTGTGCAAAACATTGGTACCTGTGAGTGCACCAGCACTCACCTTCCAGTTTAGCTCAAGGATTTGAAGTGCCACGCAAAAGGGTATTTTAGCCTTCTTTCTGACATTGTGATTGCACTGTGCTCAGTTGATGCCATGCTTGATTCCTTTGCTGGGTTTTAAAGGTTCTTTCCTGTGAAATAAGTGTGTACATGTTGCATACTTTCTTGGAATGTGTTGAGCATGTAACAAGGAGTTATCTTTCCAATTTCCAGTAATTTGTGTAATATGATCATGTTGTAGATAGTTCAATTTCTGCGTCTATTTCAAATATAGTGAATAGTTTGGATACCATTCTTTATATAATCAAATACTTTTACTTAGCTTCTGAATTTATATATATTAATGTTCGTAGTAATGTTGAATAGCATTGTATCTATACAATTGCTTTGCATAATTATGAAATATATAGTTTGAAGCATGTGGTAGGCATTATGCTTAAGTAATTTGTAGAATAATCCAATTTAATTGAAAGATGTCTTCTTGTTCTGTGCTGTTCATAGTTTGGGTGAATGCAGAGTGTGTTTTAGATTTCATGGAACTCAGCAGAAAGGACAATCATGGCTGCAAAAATCTATGCTATTTTTTGTAACAATGGGAAATTATTTGTTTATAAACAGGGAGGATTGTTTCAATTTGTTTGCCTTCATAATGGCATTGTATAAATGGAAGTGTGAATATAGAACTATTTTTATATAACTCAGACAAATCCAACTGGTGTTTTTGTGTAAATATATTGTAGTGTTTTATTTTGTAAGAGCTCTAGGAAGATAACATTCTTAAGGGTGGTAGGCCTTTTAATTTTTGATATGGCCTGGGCTGTATAATAATCATAAGTAGTCTGTTTCTTACCAAATATATGCAGGATTAAGTATATTCACTTTGATAGTTTTGTACTTGCCAAATTGAAAGAATCGTACCAGTACACTGTATCCTTAAATTTTTCATGCCAATAGCTTGTGCATTTTTGGTATAACATAAATTTAATTTTTGTGTTCTAATGTTTCCATGTTATTTGGGGACACCTTGTACATAAAAAAATATGAGCTTGAATTATTGGATAAATCCTCTGATGTGAAATTTTCAAGAAAAGAAAATCTACTTTTCTTCCCAAAAGAGAAATATCTAGATCTCATTTGTAGATTTTTGAGAGTAAAAGATGTTATACCATCTGTTTTGTAGTCAGTAATACACAAAATCCACTTATGTAATCAAATTAGTTAAGTGGTAGAAAGTGTCTTGAGTTTTGCCAGTAACATTGAAAATAATTTGTGTATTTCATGTTTTAATTATGAATGCTGTGTTTTTTATATATTTTTCAATTTTACATTTCATAATTACATTTGAGGAATTTTAGATTATTTAGTGTCCAGAAAAATGTTCAATTTAAAATGATTTTTGCCTCTTGGATAAAACTATGTATTGAATGCAATGTTTGATTTGTTGTCACAAGCATTTGGCATGATGCACTGGCATATTTCATCACCATATCTCATGTAAAGAATTTTATAAATTATATAATTTTAAATGCAGTTTTCAGATCTTACTGTACCCTACATGTTGTACATTTTCAAGAAATTATTGAATTTAACTTTATGTACTCATGTAGCTGAAAGCATTTTGCAAATACTTGACTCTTTTTCAAAACTTTTAATTTTTATGGAACTGTACCTTCCATTGTATTATTTGCCAGTGTGAAACTGAATATGCTTTTATCTAACTGAGCTAGAAAAACAAAAAAATAAATACTACATATTATAAATATTTGTTTGATAAATATCCTTTGGTAGTTTTCTTGTAACACTAAGACAACTAAGTCACTGGACTTCCCACAGTTTACAAAATAGAATTAAACTACAAAACAGGGGCAACCAAAAGGGGTGGAAGCGTGCCCCAAGCCCTGACTTAATTGAGGCCCCAAAAAGTTTGTTTAAATTCAAAACCAATGAAAATGCATTCACATCTAATTCAAATTCACAACTATAAGTTATTTCTTTTGCATGGAGAAATGAATTCTATTTATGTATTGGGTGGGTGGTGTGGAACTTTTGTTTTAAATAAGCAACTGTCCAGGCATCTTGTTTTCTCTGGGCGTCCCTACTACAAAATAACTATCAGTATCATTGATGTTATAAATTAATAATATAGCAAATAAATATTTTTTGTGGGAAAGACAGTTAAAAAAGGTAACTGAAATAAATATGTTAAATAATTTTAAAGCATCATTTGAAAAATACTTATGGTACTGAAGATTAAATGTAATTTTTGCTTAATTTACTTTTTTCAATCTTCTCTCCTAGTTTGTTATTCTTTAAAACATATAATTGCATTGTACAAAACCCAAAACTACAGGATTTTCATTAAATGTATTCGTTAAGAAATCCTCTTACAATTGCCTTGAGTGATCATTCTAATAAAGTGAATAATAATAAAAAGTGGTGGCTTGTGACATCAAAAGTGAATGACTCATTAAATTACGTTCAAGGAGTTCATAAAAATTATGTGGCAAGATGGTCTAGTTATCTTTGCTAAGAAACCCTGCCTTACATAGATCTCTGGTGTGTATACTTAAGTAGTCAAGCACTTACCAACAATTGAACAGGATGGATGGCATTTCTATTATAGAGGTCATAAGAAATTAGTTTTTTTAAACTTTTAATTAAAAGTTCAGTAATTGAATAACCATTGAAATTTGTGAACATAGATTGACACAAATGTCGGTGAAATACCAAAGTGTTTGCTCCACCCATTTTGCAACTCTCATGAAGTTGTCTCACTGCTGCCCTGTGGGATCTTGTTATCAACTCACTGTACAGGCTGCTTATGCAAAAACTATATGCAGGTCTTTTACAATCTTCTTGGTCTGACAACTCCCCCATCCCAGGACTTTGAGATGTTGACTGACGTCATGGAGATATTAGCCTCTTAATACCACCTACTATCTCGTAGCCAATGTATTCTCTTCTGTTGGGAGGTGGGTTGCAAAGTGGATACTTGGGAAACCTTCTATGCTTTAGCATTGGAACTCCCAGGTAGAAACATGAAGTAAACCATCAAGCCTGCACTACACACATGGATTATTCTCTTGTATTATATCAACAAAATTGTAAATCTGTTATGACTCATATGAGTATTTATAAAAGTTGAAATGTAAGCATATTATATTTAACTATATATAATTAAATACAGTGACTTATTTTGGTTGTAGTGCGAACATGCTACAACTGTTATGAGCCACCTCTGATAAACATGTTATTTTAGGAGAATGAAGGAAGTCATTATTTTTGTTGAGCCACATGTATTTGAATCATGTGTGAAAAATTTGTAAGGTAAGAACAAAATTTAATTTTGAAAACAGAATTGAAATTTGATTCTACCTCATTAATAGCTATAATAAAAGTATGTTTCCCTGGCATATTTATCAGTACATGCAGTTAAATGGGAAAAGTTTCAAAAATTCTTAATTGTATTTATGCACCATTGATTTACATACAAAAATATGGATTTATATGGATATATTGATTTATATACAATAATAATAATTATTATTGTAATTAATAATAAATTTGTCATGTATATACAGCATATGCCGTGTATGACAAGTCAGGATATGTATATAATCATACAATACACAATACAGATATTTCTAAAATTTAAATACAAGGCATAAATTTAATGTAAAATTCAATTCTTGTATAATACAATAGCATGGAAAGCTTGTATAGTACAATAGCATGGAAAGCTAATTAATTTTATACATGGTAGTGTAGGAAGACTTTAGTTAAAAATCAATAATAATAAAGGAAAAAATAAATTCTTCAGAGATTCATGCCTAGGCTGGGTCCGTCCTCTATATCCAACAACCAGTTTACGGAGGTTTGAAAACGTGCAGCAGAAAATGCAAAAATTATTACTACTAGTTAATATTGATGTAGTTTGTGTTTATGATGTATATATTATTTTGTACTGTAGAATGTGTGGTATAACAAAAAAGCTTTCAGTTTATTTTTGAATGTGTGTATCGAGTTTAAGCTTTTAAATTCACGAGGAAGTTTATTATATAGTGTAATGCCTTCTATAAGGGTACTTTTTTGAAAGAGTGAAGTTTCACTGTGTGGAACATGCAGATTTCTTTTTTCTTTAGTATCATGGTTATGAACTTCTGTATTCAGAGTAACAGAATCCTTGTTTCCCATAGGTTTCATTTTTGTGAAGGTTAATATTTCAAATATGTACATCCATGGGAGTGGTAGCATTTGTAATTTTTTGAACAGTGATTTGCAGGACTCATGTTTGTGTGTGTTGTCATTGTTCTCAATATTCAGTTTTGGATGATGAAAGTGAACATTTGCAAAGTACACCATTCGCAGTGTATCTAAGTTAGAATTTGACATCAGGATGTATATGGCATAACATGACTTGGTTATCTTGTTTAGATCTGTGATATGTGAGTTCCATGTTAGATCATCTTGAATAGCCACTCCAAGGAAAGTTGTTTTTTGGGCTTTTCTTTAGAGAGTGGATTCCGAAAGTTTTACTGGTGTTTATGATGAGTTTATTTTCCTGGAACCATTTTACTAGTGCCTAGTAATATGTCAAGGAACAATAATCTGGATATTTTAGAATTCAGTTTGGGATAGAGACTGTGAAAACATCAATTTGGAGGCTTAAACAGTTTCATATTTAACCTTTGAGTCCAAGGTAGGTTACTTGGGAAACCTTTTAATTTGTTGTTATGCAAGAATCATCAGTAATTCGGGCTTGAGAATTCATGTATTCGTTAAGTTTGTAATAGGCTCTGATAACTACACATGCAAATGCAACTTTTATTATAATTTTAGTTTTATAAAGATTTGAACATACAGATACACTCCTCTCAGTAGATAGCCTCATGATATAATTTCATTTACATTCTGGGTAGCATGGTAACCAGCCAATTCACATTGATTAAAATTAGACAAAAGCACCGGAAGAAGCAATTTACTGTTCTCAAAACATTTCTGTCCTCAATTAAGCTTATATGAAAACAGACTGGAACAAGATGCAAGTATGTACTCATACACTACCATATTCAGAGGGATTCATGTGTTTTCATTCATTCGAGTGTTTTTATCCTTACAAAAAGACTTTTTGAGATAGTTATTGAGTGTTCATTACTCACAGGTTTTTCACATTCTTCTAGGCTTTCTTTGCCTCATTTACATTTGTGATTTGCAAAATAGTTACCAAGAAAGGGGAATATTTTAGATCCATTTAGTTCTCATGCGGAAAAAAAAAAGAACAGGTGCAATATACCATATCCATAGGGGAACAAGGGAACTTGTTACAGTATCATGGATCTGGTACACTGTAACAAGTAATGTGGCAACTGTTCTTTTTTTCTCATAAGATTAATTTAACTTATTCCAAACATGATGATTCTGAGACTGATAATACAGGCAAAAGAATTGGTAAAAATTAACCAAAGAAATGGAATGTGAATAACCGAGATCATTTGGTGTCTGTGTGTGTTTTTGTGTTTCAAATTTTTATGAAAGTCTCTGCTGATGTGAAAATGATGTTCACTGAACAGCACAACCTCACAAATTTCAGATTTTGTTATTACTAATGATGAATAAAATGCTGCTCTTCTGTCAGAACCATACTTGAATGTTGAGTTATTTACATGTCAGAATAGAGCACAGGATCATGCTGAAACATCACACTGACTGACAATAGGAGTGACCACAGCCAATTTTCCTTTGTGAACATATTTTTTCATTTTCCTTTGCAACTCTGCCTGTACAAAAGGAAAGGATGAATGAGAAGTGTACATCTTACAATGCACGGGAACACTTTCAATAAAAGTATTACGTGCATATGGTAGTGTGTTTAATAAGAAACAGTCATTTTGACCTACTACAAGTCCCATATCAATAGGTTGACAACTAAATGTCTAGTAGTTGAGATTGTAATTAGACTTTGTCTATAATATTCATATTTCTTTCACCTTAAGAACTCTCAAAGAGATTTTGAAATGAAAGATGACGGGAGTAGGGTTGCCACACGTCCTGAAAAAGCGGGATATGTCCTGAATATAGACACGCGTCTCGTTTGATTTTTCTTTGTTACTGTCCAATGTCCTACATTTTTACACTCATAATTCCACTCAGTCATACAAAAAAAGCGCGTATTGAGGTTACTTGTCAGAGAACTATGCGCTACATGAGAGAACATGGGAGAATCAGGGGAGAATGAGAGAGAACGCAAGCGGCAAATTCCTCTACAATAATATGGAAAGATACGGAGGGCTCCAGCGCACCGATTTTTGTTCGTTCTGCACAGCACTAGTTTGCGTCACGAACCACGTGACCACACCATTGGCACTGACTTAAAAAGTCACATCAGAAGCTGGCCGCCACGGAATGAGAAGTGTTGCCAAACTCTTTGAAAGTGGTGAATCACCGGTGATCACCCTAAAAGTACACAAAATTACAGAGGTCTTAAGAAACGGAGATCCGAACCCTGATGGCTAGCAATAGACCGCGGTGGGGGTGGCGTGACGTAGTAGGTCACGTGAGCCTCAACTATATAACGGAGTGCACAGAGCCAGCGGGTGGGTTTCAAAACGAGTGTCTCAGGACCGCCCTCTGCGCCCCTAGATATACTCGTATAGAAACTTTACATCGCGAAGCATCAATGCCACTGCTAAAAAATCACATAAAAACTATAGTTAAAAATTTTTTTGAGAAAGCGGCTGACTCGGAAAATGATTTGATTTCCGCGATCGCCTCATGCCAACCCGATCAAAGGGCGAAGTATAGGCGACCGAAGCACTTTCTGGAGTAAGAGCAATCTGAAACAGAGAGGTGAGACTGGAGCATAAACATAGTATTACAAAACACGCAATGCGCGCGCCGGTAGGCTAAAGTCATTTTTTGACCTTTTGTTTTCTCGTTATGTTACAGGATAGGCCATAGATGCCCGTAAGGGTAGGAATGGTCCCACCGCGGTGGCGTGAACGCGCATTGCACTTTTTAGTGCGTTCACAAAACTGCACAAATGTACTGCTTGCTTACGGGTGGGTTCTGGAGACAGTGGGAGAACCTCGTACATTTGCACAAAACTTGGCGCCACGACGGTGCTGCGGCGGGCAGGGCTCGCGAGGCAAGTCACGTGTTGACGAGCCTGTGGAGGACTTTGTGTCCTTGGGTGACTGCGGTCACGTGGGAGCAATGCTGTGTGCGTGCTCCGAGGTGAGGAGTGGTTGAGTGCCACGATTCACGCCGATTCTCAATCGGGTAAGATCGCTCCTGCGATCGAGGCAAACCATCCGTTGGTACGCCAGAACGGACTTTGTGTCCCAGTGTGACATCCGGTCACGGAAGATGGGCTTTGTGGCGCTTCAGAAGTAGGAGTGGCGAATGCCACAATCGAAACCGATCATCAATCGAGTTTGGATCGCTCCCGCGATCAGGGGATAGTAGGTCTATCAGAGCTAGGGTGTAAGAAGGAAATTCATTGTAAATATTTGTTGTATTTTCTTTGTAAATAAATATTTGTTATATAAAAGCTCTGTGTCTGTGTTCGCTGTGAGTATCCATGACGTCACAATATGTATTATCCGCGCACGCTCTCTTGAGCCCTCGCTTCGCTAGTAGCGAGAGGAGTGGGGAGTTTTGATTATTTTGACGAAAGGAATTTTGTATCAAATTTGTAGTTTGTTTTTCGATACAAAATATTTTCTATTACACGGGAGCAAATATTTCTTGTTATCACATTTTGTCTACAACGCTCATTGCTATCATTTATTCCTCAATCGACTAATGTGGACAAAGGAGAGGAGGTAGGTATTCCGGGGCTCAAGAAAACCTGCGCGTATAATACTCTTTGTATCCTCTCATCGGCTATGAAAAGTGTCAACGAATTTCGAGCGCCTGTGCCGTTAACGTAGAAGTGATTCCTTCCGTATACTTTTATAAACTGTCGGATTTTTAAATATTTATTTTAGATATGTGTATTAATAAAATAAATATTACATACATTAAACTTAAATAATCGTCTGGGAAAATATCCAGAATGTTCATAAACACAGTTCTAAAAATGTTCGTAATTTTTTACGGAGTGGAGAAAGTTTCAACATCAAGTTAACCAGAATTTAATAGGGTTTAACTATTAATTTCTCAATACATTAATTGTAATAAATATATGGTTATTGAAAAATATAGATAAATATTTCACTTTTTATCATATTTAAAAAATGTGTGCAGTTTTCTGTGCTGAATTCAAATTTTAATGGTTGAATTTCAATATTCAACGCGCATACAGTATTATTTGTTATCCTCAATTTTATAGTTAACATTTTTAAGAAAATCATTTTCAATATCGTTTGTTTGACAAGTTTTAATGAAAATTTGATGCCATTTCCTTGCAATACAATTACAATACAAGGGCATAACTTGATAGCCCTGGTGGCAGAAGAAAACAGTTAATGTGGTGACCTACGTAATATTTGGGCTTAGCTTTTATAGAAATAAAGTCTTGAAGAAGATGGCCTGCATTTACACAAATAAAGTCTTGAAGATTAACAAAATTTTTGTGGCATGTATCATGATGTTTGTACAACGGCAGTCGCAATTGCGAAAGTTAATGCGTAAGCGAGCAAAAGCAAATGTAAAAGTGACACTCCTCGCTTCCCCGGGCTACCACGATGCCTCGCTCTTCCCCTTTCCTTTTCTCTCAGATACTCCCTCATCCACTTCTATAATCCAATACATTTCATCGTTGCTACGAAACAATTATTTCAGCATTTCATTGGCTTATTAGACGTGCATTGGAATTCAAGTTTTGAAATTATCCAGAACACAGCACCCTTACGTAGCCGTGATAATCGCTCCCCTGAGAAAAACTCATTTTTGTGGGCGTCATGTCTTGTTTATTTCAGTCTTAATTGATATGGCTCCCTCCATCTTCCAAACTGCCGAACTCTGCGCTGCCACTTCACCTCCCCTCCGTCTCCCAGCGATGAATGGGTGCCCTTTCAGACGTTGGGTCATAGTTCACGCGTTGGAGTTCAAATTTTGAAGCTATCCAGGACACAAGCGCACATGTGTCGCCCCGAGAAAAATCATTTTCGTTGTGTCTGGCTTATTTCTGTCATTTTCTCATCGACCCTCCCCGAATTGGACCCGCTTAAAGAAATGCGATTCTTTCAGTCCTTTTGAAATTCCTCATTCTTTTTAGACGTAGCAAAAACATCTGGTTTCTGACTGTTGCATCATGATATTTTATTACGATAAATTTGTGTTACATCTCATTACATTATTGAAACAACTCTTGACATACTAATCTACGTATCTGTGTAAATACAGTTATAATTTATCTCCAACTTTTCGAGTTATAATACAAAACCAAACCTTCGTCTATTTTTTTATGTGGTGCAAATGGCATAAATGATTTCGTATCCACAGAATAAAATGACTTGCACATTGAATCAGATGTACTTTGTGTTTTTTTATCATTGCTGTAAAACTACTAATACACCAAATAATTATACTAAAAAATAAACTGTCCCAAAGTGCAAATGTTTGATGCCTCTTGGATCCGATCCCAAGGCATTCCGTTATCTAGACATCTCTATCAATTGAATTATGGAATCATACACAACATTCACCACAATTTACTTTGAAGGAAAATGCAATCTATTAGGATATTTGTACTTTGTGATAATCTATGTTGAATGGCTTAAAAACGAGGATTTAATCGGACCTAACATTTACGTACCACAAAACGTGCATTTGGAATTCGAACGGATTTCACAGCACTAACATATTTTTATTATTTTATTAACCTGATAAAATGTGATTTTTAAATTGTAATTACTAAATTACATAAGGCCCGCAAAGCCCATTATTTTGATATCTTCATTAAAAATGACTTCAATTGTACAGGACTTCCTTCCACAAGAGGGGCAGAGATTCTAATACATTTATTCATCCAGCAACATGCCATTTGGACCTCACGGCTCTTTATCTCTTCCACCAGATCTGCAGTTTAGTTGGGAAAAGGCTTATATCCTAGTACGAATATAATTTGTTAGTTTAAATCTCATAATATTTTTTAATGAATCTCATTTTCATTCAAACCATACCGTTGGAGGGGTAATAAACAGGCATGCTTTGTAGGCTTCAATTCAATAAGGATTGCAAATAATTACATGTTTGTTGTGGAAAGTTAGTGACAATTTTTATACAAAAGAAACACTTGTTTATTAACCCTAGAATGCTGCATTTTGCCTATTTATTTTCGAATCAATGGTATTCCTCAAAACTGTCTTATTCAAGGATATTTCCATGCAATTCAGATCTCTTCTTCTCTGACTTTTCCAACTGACCGGATTCTATTGTAATGGGACGGCTGCACGCGTCAAGTTGCGATGCGTATTTTAATATTTTATTCAATGTAACGTTGCTGAGGACTAATGTAAGAAGGCCGGGAAAAGTGCATCTCTTGCTACCTGCGAGGGTGTAGGAAGCGTCGGGGACGCGGAGGCATACAGCTCCATCGTCTCGACAGAAGCGCGCCTCGGATGACGCCGCTGACTCACCGGGAAGTACGGACGCTGCCGTTTCAGAACCTGGTAATTCAGCGACGCCAGTTCTTAGAACTCGGGTGACGTTTGAGTTCTGCAGAAATCGGCTTTACTCAAACGTTCGTTATTGAACCCGCGATTGGGTGGAAGAAAGCGCGTGATGCGCGCTCGCCAATCGCCGAGAACACGGGGGTGGGCCACGTGACCCCGCGTACCTAAGGAGGTAGCCGCAGGCTCGGTCATTCCGATAGAGGCGAGAGCGAGCAGAATGGTCTTTCCGAGGTGGGGACGAGGGCGAGTTCCTAGACTTCAGGGGGGACGCAGATGAATGCGTAGCCGCATCGCCATGCGTCGCTTAAGTGCATTGCAGCGCCGCCGCCCGAATGCATCATCGCCACATCGCGGGCCGCCTCTGGGGTTGGTAGGGCAAGGACCAACGCCACGGGCAATGACTGTGGTTGCCCCAACTCGAGCCCAGGACTGACGACGGGCCGAGGCGCAACCACCGTGCCGTGAGCCACGCCGCCAATGCCTGGACCAGGCGTTGCTAATGCCCGGGACGCAACCACGCTAAATATCACGTATTCCTTCCATTGAAATCTGACCATCTGTCAATTGTTTAAAAGATTATATTAAATATTTGTTTTTGCCAGTAAGCCTGACGATGGAAATAATTATTAACCAGTTTTATTGACGTGTGAACAGTATTCACATAATTTTGTACGATTCCTGTCACAGTAGCCAGCGTCGAAAAATCGTTTTCAAAATTAAATTAAATTAAAAATTATTTAAGGAGCACGAAGGCACAATACCGTCTGTGTAACTTAAGTATTTTATCAATTGAGCACAAAAACAATGTGATTGAAAAATAATATTTCTACTTTCATTGAGAAATTGCGAAGAAAATATCAAATTAAAATAATGACATCTCCTTAATTAAGGAGTCCCTAGGTTTGATCTGTTCAAGGCTTCTCTGTTGAACTTAGGGGCCGTTTATAAATTACGTAATGCAAATTTGGAGTATTTTGAATACCCAATCTCCGCTGTAATGTATCCGTAACGCGCGATTGAACTCCCCTAAATAATTAGGTAACGCTTGCGACAACACCCTCATCCCCTTGTAAAACCCAGAAGGGAAAATAAATTATAGCACAGTAAAACATTGTATTCATTTTATTTGTGGCGTGTATTAAAATTATGATAATTAAAGTCGGTATTACTTGGAGACGCTGAATGTACCTAAGCATAAGATTGGGGGCAGTTTTGAGTGAAGGAACGAGGCTTAAGCGAGAAAATTTCTGATCACAAGCGTTGGACACGTCGTCGTGGAAGGCGCATGGGCGAGGGTCTATTGGGCCAATTCAATTGAATTCTAAATGTACCACAGATGAGGAATGAAAATTGAATATTTTCTTCGTAATCTCAACGATTCAATAAATAAATTGATAAACATATTTCCGTTTATTGTAACTACTTCCAATAACTTTATTTAATTTTTTAAAACTAATTAGTTAACATTTTAATGTTTTAGCATGAGTTAATGAATGAACGTATTTCAACACATGTTAAAAATATAAAAAATAAATAAATATCAGTCTTACGTAGCACTAAACGAATACCTTCTACCCCTACGCTTAACGCTCCTCAAATCCCCTCCCTCTCTTTAGCGTTACGTAATTTATGGACGATTCTTTACACTACTGGAATGAATTCGTTCGTTGGACGCCCCTGAAAGTTTCAATATGGGTGGTACATTGAAACTTAATGGATGCATCGTCTTCCCTTACCTTGGTAGAGATTCTAATGTTTCTTGTAGATTTTTTTTGTAAATTGTCCCATATTGTTTTTTTTATTCTTCTTTTACTTTTGTAGTTATTTCACTTTTAACATCGTTAGCTTTAGAAAAGAGATCATAAATTTTTCTGTGTACCGTTTCTTCATGCAATTTGACACGATTATCAACTGCTTTGGTGAAAGATCAACCATTGCGTTGATTGCGTCGCATTCAGTTTTAACTTCTCGTAATTTTGGCTCGTGACAAATCTATGATAATTATTTTCGAAATCTCGTCGAATATAGTCACACTCATTCTTGATTTGTTACTTTCAAGATACCATAACTCAAACTGGTTTGTCGCCTTCATGAAAGGTAGGCCACTAATGAGATAATTATAAAATGTTTCGAAAATGTCACAAATCAAATCTCGCGGGCTATTTTGTTTAGCGATAATCCGCTCGTCGCATTTACCTTGTTTCTCTGTCGTCTGCTTTTTTTATAGCATGACGCTCTTGCATTTTCGATTTTGGGTGCTCCCGCCAAGTACTATTACCAACATGAGCGTGTAATACTTCTGTTTTTGTGTTGTCATTGATTACTTATCCTTAATGATTGATTTAAAATTTCTCTTTTACATAAATATATCTTCGAGTTAGTATGTGATAAATTACTTGAATATGTCCGATTCTCTGTTTTGGTCGAATATCTCTGGTAGATTTGTCATAAGTTTGCATTTTTGGCGACATTGATTAAGGACGCCTAGAATAAATATGTCTAGTTGGTACGTGTGGGTACGTGCGTATGTTTGTGTTATGTGACTTGGATTTGCTTATGGAGGGAATTACTTATTATCCGCAATTTCTGAAGTTCTTGAGATTTACTTGTGGAGATCGTGTGCTCTTTGATAGTAGTGATACTACATAATATGCTGTAATAAATGAAATGAAATGATTTTGATATACTTATGATCTTTAGTGTCATAAATAGGGGTTACATCGTTTCACGTCAGTGTTGTCAGAAGAAACTGAAACACTTTACCTGTTGCGGCTAAGTTTTCTTGAAGTTATTGCATTTAATAGGTAAATTGAGAATTGTTTGGCATCATGTATTTTTCCAGATCGTATTGCTACGTGTACCTATTGCTATTTCAGTTATAATCATGCAGCGTCGTGGTGGGAAAAGGATACGTATGGATGACCCTCCTCCCCCAGAATATGAATCTCCAATGACCCCTATGACACCTATG
This sequence comes from Gryllus longicercus, assembly GCA_038098605.1. Lineage (NCBI taxonomy): Eukaryota > Metazoa > Arthropoda > Insecta > Orthoptera > Gryllidae > Gryllus > Gryllus longicercus. The sequence goes on along the minus strand of JAZDUA010000148.1, from coordinate 362,748 downwards.
GATGGAAGTGGTTCAGAAGTTCAAGAGCCATACAACACACCTTATACACCATACAGTAATCAGCCAGCCACACCTCTTCACAGCGGGTGAGTTAATGTTAGTAGTTATAATGAATTGTTCTCCATTGTCTTTAAAATACCCATCTGATCTGCAGTTGCTATTGACATTGTAATAATTAAATGAATGGTTGGGAAAAGGATTATTTCTTCTCTAACTGAACTAATGCTCTTTTCACAACCATTGATTCTACGGTTGTGGCAGTCACAATTAAAACAGGCATTTTGAGTTAAGCTTTCGCGAAGAAGTTGAATTTGTGGTAGCAGTATATATATTTAACTATGTCATACCTTATCATATATTATATATATATATATATATATATATATATATATATATATATATATATATATATATATATATATATAATGTTCTGTAGTAGTACCTGAAACATAAATTGTCCCTTAAAATTGGTTGTCAAAATGTTTATTTCATATTGTCTCCACTTAATGGATATTAATGAGCTTTAAATATTATGAATGTTTGCAAAATGTTAATTCATGTGTGGTAATTACAAATCCAATTCATTATTTATATTTATTAACAAAATATTGAGTTCACATTCCTTTCACATGTTAATTCGAGTTGTATCTCGGCTTGTACTTTGGGTTTTCTATAGTGGCCTATGACATTAGGTTGTTGTTACACCAACTGTCTTAAGAAATGAATCTTTTTAACAGTGGGAAGCACATTTCTGAGGCAACGAGCCCCGTTGAGAAGGTCGTTCGCAAATTAATTAAAAATAACTATTTTATATGGCAGGAGGTATAATAATGACATAATGTCATCAGCCACTTTAGAAATATCAAAGTATGGTGATCAAGTTTCTTTTTGTGTTCATTCTTCTTTGGTTCTCCAGTTTTGGAACCCATGATAATGTCACATTGAAGTGTCCTCAGTTTTTACTCACAAGCTTGAGATCTTCCTGAACCTGACCCATCCCTAAGGAGATAATTCAGATTAGAAGGAGATAATTCAGATAATTCAGAATTGGTTAAGACAAGGTTGTTAGCCTTGTACATCAATTTGGGGGATAGGATGATATTATTATTATTATTATTATTATTATTATTATTATTATTATTATTACTATTATTACTATTATTATTAATACAGGGCGATGATGAGGGGGTGAAAGGATTGGGATGGTGGTTGGAGGTGTTAAATGGGGTAGTGGGAGGTGTTCGTGGGATTTTGAAACCATCCCAGCATTTGCCTTGTGATCGATGGAAACCACAAAAACCCTGGTCAAGATGGCCGGCCCGGGGATCGAACCGGGACCTATCATTTGCGAATGAAGCACATTATGTACTGAGCCACTTTGCTCGGTGTGTGTGTATGTATTTTTTTTCCAACGGCACATCCCATTAAGGGGAAGAGCCTCCTGCTTGCTCAGGAAATTATTAATCCTATTAAGTGATAGGATGATGATGATGAAGGAATGATCACAAATATATCCATGCCTGAGGCAGGATTCGAACCAACGATCCTTCGATCCGAGATCGCCACGACACTACTGCCTTTGTGATCTCAGCTATCCAGATCAGCATATAAATAAAACCACTTCACCAAGGTAGTAGTTATTAAGCGTTTATATTCTTTTTTTCAGCACTGAAATGTATAATACTGATCAGTATACAGAAACACAAACTACAAGTCAATTTCAAAATACTCAATTTGAGCAGTCCCAACAGCAGCAACATCTGTATGAACAACAGCAGTTTGATATACAACAGCAACAGTCTGTGTCTGGTTTTGATCAAGCTGTTCAATATGAACAACCTGCCACCCCTGCAAATTTAAGGACCCGAGTAACACGTTCTCGGGCTCGAGGTGCAGGTATGTGTAATTTTTGCAAAAATTGTTATTAATATTTAACACCAGTAATTGTTTCTTGCAAGATAGATGGTGCATGTTGATATGTTGCAGTATGTCAATGTGCCACACCATCTTCTTTACTTAACCGTGTTCTGGCATTAGGCTTCTCCATTCCTTTACCTCATTTATGAATATATTGAATTCCCCTTGGTGCACAATTGCTTTTCTTCCTTTCAGCTCTCATTCACCTTTCAGCCCCAGACTAGTCACATATTTAGGGAACTTTTGCAAATAATGTAGAAACTCTATAAGGTAATGAAATTGATACTGTTTTGGTATTGCAAAAATGATGATGGTAAGTTTCTAAAATACGAATTTGCCTTTATATGTTCTCTTCTTCAATGTAAATCAGGTTGCCACAGCCAAAGCTTTTGTGGCCAGTAAGTGTAAGGGTTATCCTCACATGAAAGTGAATATTGTAGTAAATTCAAGTATTTTCAATAAATGATGGTTCAGTAAAGTAAAAATATTTTCAAATGATTTATAATGCTTTTAAACCTTTGCATTCCTGATTCTCCAATTGCTGTTTTTATGTCAGCTCTTTATTTAAACGGCTGAGTAATGCTACCAAGCTGCACTTGCAACACATTGTATATGTCTAATTTCCTTCACTATAACAAAGTCATTTTAAATAATGAAACTATTTTTAGTTTACTTCACTTCCTACCAGTTAAGTCTATAAAGTTTTGAACAATTTGAAATGATGTAACAATAATATGTGCATTGTTCACACTCAATGCTTTCTAAAGGGTGTCAACAAAAATTATGGAGAATCAGGAAATCGAACTAGTTTGTCGCTTGGTTAGTCATCTTGTAGCCATTGAAATAAGAGAAATAAAGGTGTCATTCCAAAAATATTTTCTTTTTTACAATGGTATTAGCAGCTTTTGATGGCTTATCCAGCATCATCAGATAACTGGTACAAAACGTAAAAACTGTAAGAAATGAAACAATAAAAAAATAATTTGAATTTAAAGTAGGAGAAATGAGCTTTAAAAAAATGAAATAAAAAATAGGAGGTGCTAAAACAGTTAGTAATGCTGCGAGGGGTAATTTTAGTGAATCTTTGCAGGAATTAAATGAAAAAGTGTAAAATTTAGAGTTGAAATCAAAAGTAAATGAAAGGCAAGTGTGGCTGTTTCTTTTCTGTTTGTAACCCAAAAATAATGTGGGTTTGGGTGTGTCAGTGAACTACCCAAACAAGACAAGACATCCATTTAGTTTAGATTAACATATATTTAACCAACTATTAGCCTTAATAAACCATGTAACGATCTGTAATCATTCAACAATAGACGTGATAGACATCTACCAATTGTTTACACCACAGTTGCGCACATCCTGTAAAAATCCAAACAAGTTTGGAGCTCAGAAAAGAACGAAAAGATTAGGTGTAGTGGGACCTGGCATTGGTGAAGAAGAGCCATTTTGTGATGCCAAGTCCTACTTGACATAGGGTCGCAGAGGACTGAGAAATGTTTTAATTCACTCATTTGTGCATATTTGATTCAAAATGTATGTTAACACATGTTTTAACCCAAAATCTTTATAGACCTCAGTGAACCAGGTTTAATTAGTTGCAGAATCTGCTTAAGTCAGTTTTGCAGAATTGGTTTTACGTTTGTTTGGTGTTTTAGCGGCAGCTGCTGCAGCTGCCAATGCATCAACTACTTCGGCCTCTTCTCCTGTGGCCCAAACTACCCAGCAAAGGCCACAAAGAGTTATGACAATTGAAGAACCCAAAAAGCGGCGACCAGGGCGTAAACCGCTTTCTGAACTTGTCGCTGAAGATGAGAGTTGTTTATACTTCATTATTCGACAAGGCAAAGCTTCTCTACAGGTATTTTTAACATGTGTTAAAAGTTGCATGTAAGCCTAATTCAATTTTAGAGGTGGCAGCGGAAATCTTATGGTACTCTATAATAAATATTGATAAAAAATGAATCTGATCACAAAAATCATTTTATCCAACATGTTGCAGTACACTGGTAGTTCTTTCCCTTGTAAGGTTTCGTACGACTAAGAAAGGAACAATTTTTAATGAAAGGGTTTCAAAAATAATAGACTAGGTAAAACTAAATGTATCACAGTTAGTAAATGTTAGTAAAGCACAATTAAGTAAAATACTTACTACCCACTGGGGGAGATGGCTCAGGACATCAATCATTTGATGTAACTGCAGTCCCTCTGACCACCAGGTTCGAGTCCTGATGGTGGCAGGATTTTCGGCACTAGCTTGTTGGCTAGGTCGAATTCAGGAGGAGAATTGTAGCGGCCGGCTGCTCTGATCAGTGGTTTTCCATGGTTTCTCCGATCATCACCAGGCGAATACCGGAGCAGTACTCTAACAAATGGGCCACCGTGGGTGATTGCACCTTCCTTTTCCTTGTCCTATCCTCACCCCCTTACACACACACTAACATGCACTACACTACCACACATGCCGCGAGACCCGTCAGGAGCTAAGAGCTTATCCTGGCTGGTGCGGGGTCCCGCTGGTGGGAGATACCTATTTGGGGAAAGCCCTACTAGCCGAGAGTAGGTCGGCGCCGGATTTCGCCATACAGCGAGTGGAAAGATCATCGCCACCTCCCGAGCAAAAACATGCTCTACACCTATGGGACTAATGACCCTGGTAGTTGAATTAATTAGTGCCTGGAATTACTAAAACAATCAATCAATCAACTTACCAGGTTACATGGATCACATTTCCAAACCGATAATAATAAATAAAATTGTCTCAGCAGCTACCATCTTAAGAAATAATGTTGTCAGGTGAGATAATTTTAATTTCTCTCAGCGTACATTGTCTCACTTTGGCTATTTCTTTTGTACCCTTTTAAATATTGTTCCTTTCTTATTTGTTGTAGACGCCAATGAGGATGGGAAGATAAGATCCCGAAAGCAAACTTTAGGACTCTATTTGAATAAATATTAAAGAAGTGTGATTTTTGTGGTGTATTATTTCCTTAATCAGTTCCACTTAGCAACTCTGGGCAATAGCTTGTATCGCTTATATTGTCTTTTCAGTCGTGTGAGTGGTTTTTACTTTCATGAATACTGCTTATGCATTATCGAGGAAGTATCATTATAAGGAAAAATGGTTATTATTTTGGAGAAATAATATTGCTGGGCCCTGATAATGAAACCAGGGGAAAATGGCCAAAACGTCAGCACAATTGACCGAGACGCTGCTTATCCAAGAAAGCAAATTGTGCATATTCTTTACAATTATACCTCCTCCTTTCTCCTCTCTTATTTTTATGTATCTATGAAAATTTGGCAAATGATATTCTAAAAGGTCATCGTTGTTTTTGACACTAATTTCACTCAAGACGATCACATCTATATTTTGAACACTATCTTTTATGGTTCCACAAAAGTAGTCCCAGTGTTTTTGTTAACAAAATGAGTGAAATTTTTCTCTTGTTTTTGGTTTTCCATAAGAGATTTGAATTGTATTGTGTTAGGTTTTTGTTAATGTGTATGAATTGATTGTCATCATTGTTCAACAAGTTTTATTTTGTATTTGCTTCCTTTTATTATTTATAATTTTGTCTCTTACATTTTGTAATTGAATTTTATAACAACTTTTGATTTTTGAATTCTTATCTCTTTTACCACAAAACTATCTCCTTTCACCTTCACTGATTTTTCCCCCCACACTTCACTCAACAGTTTTAGTACATTTTTTCTAACAAGATTCGAATTTTCACTATTAATTCCCACAATTTCTATATTTCAGTCAAAAACTTGCTACTCAAGTTCATTTACTTTGGAAATTGTGTTGTCCATTATTCTAATTTTTTTCTTCATTTCTTCTTTCACCATTTTCAAGTCTTTTGTTTCTTCTATTACCTCATAATACTTGTTACTTAGAAAGTCTATAGTTTTTTAAATTTCATTTACATTGTCATTTAGAGTATCTATTTTCTTGTTTATTTTTTCTAGGAAGTTTTCAAAATGGTTGGGGGAGTTAATTGTGTTACTTCTATTCCCTGCATTACTTTCTCTACATTTAGTACATCTCCAGCTTTTCTTCATTCTTTCAGATTTTTCGCTGTGTGTGGTTTCACTTATTGAGCAGGCAAAATGCAAGTGTTGCTTGCACCCAATGCAGTACACCTCCTCGTTTTTCATGTCACCAACACACTTTCCACAGGATAATGTAGGCATTTTCAATCTTGTTATTTATTTTTTCCAAAAGTGAGTTGGAGAGGAATGTTACGTTTTCACCTCACTGCTTGTTCCGGAACAGCTGTGCATATGTGGATCTTGATGGTCACTGATACTTTGTTATTTTTCACTTTTTTTTAAACACTTCGTACTTTTTTTGTTTCCTAATAACTATACATATAAACAAGAACTTACTTTAATAAAACACAACTCTTTCACTTCGCTACTACACCAAAAAACTACTTCTGCACTAAATTTTGAAACTACTTTAATTCGGCAACAGCAACACCGTACTCCATCTTGAATTCAATAATAATAATATAATATTATAATAACAATACTTTTACTTATACTTTTCTACTGATAAATAATATACTATAATAAGATACTATCTACATCCACAATTGTGTGTTAAAAATCTTGTCTATTGTGAGTTAAATTAAAAGCATGATTAATTTAAGCCACAGGGGCTCTTTGAAATTTGGTGTTTATAGCCTGTCCATTTACATCCATTTGATGACTTAATTTATGCACATATTTTCATCTGCTTTTCAACAGAATTTGTATCAATTCTTACAATATTTTCTATAGTGATCAATATTGAAATGATATGAATCAGTTGTAAAAACTATTTCTAACCTCCAATTACACACACTAAACTGGCATGTTGAGGCATTGGCTGGTGCTCCAGCCCGTACGTCTGGCAGAAGAATACATTTTGCAGAGTAGCATGGTCTTCGGCGATGCTCAGCTGATTTAGAATATGTCAAAAAATCTTCTACTCACCTGAATGGTCCATAAAGCTCTTCTTTTAAATTATTTCTGAAAGTGCAATTCTGTGTACCAAATAATCTTTCTTCCTATTATTCAATTCTCTTCCTTTAAAACCCAGTGTATTTATGTAAGAGATGATTGTGAGTGAAATTGTTTAATTTAAATAATCCTTTTTCAGACTGTTGTTGATGATTGGATTGAAAGTTACAAAGTAAATAGAGATGCAGCTCTCCTCTCTCTGATGCAGTTTTTTATAAATGCTTCTGGATGTAAAGGAAAAATAACTCCTACTATGCAAGCCTCAATGGAACATGCAGCAATTATTAGAAAAATGACTGAAGAATTTGATGAGGTTTGTTTCATAATTATATTAATAGATATTGAAAGTTCTTTATCATGAATAGGGAACGGAATTTATTGTAATAAGAAAAGGAAAATATGTAAGTATTTTCTAATCAATGTAAGGGGTAAAAATGTAAAATAATAATTCATTATGTTGTTTAAAATTGCTCTATTCAAGCATTTTCCAGCCCAGAATGTCACTGATCAGATTAAGTGAATAGAAGTACCATGTAGCCAGTGATTGATACCGGAGGGATGTTAAAGGGAACATATCAGGCCCCAAATTCAATGACGTGATAAGTGAATGATCTGTAAAAAATATTTGTTAGTTTTCAGTTGAGTTACACATGGATTCTAAAAAACATGAGCAAGTAAGTCATTGAAATTATCTTGGCTTCATGAACATCCACTCATCTGTGATCCAAGTAGGGGTTTCCAAGGAGCAGGTGGGGATAGGGGGAGGGGTAAGTGTTACATATGATGAAGGTTCAGTGGTTGAATATATAATTGATTCTTTTTAATAAATTTGCTCAACCTTTATAAAATAAACCATGTGTAATTTTGATCAAACTTTTTACAAAACCTTCATTTTTCCTAATTAATGCTTTGAAAAATAAAGAAAAAGAGAGTAAAATTGTTCATATTTTTAAGAAATTATCAGAAAAAATATAGGTTTTAGAAAAAGTTTCATCAACATTGAAGTCAGAGATTTTTATGTAGATCGGTCAAGATTACTAATACTGAAGTCTCAATTTGTCATTAAAATGTTCAACCACACCTGCATGATGTGACTAAAAATTCTAGTTTATGGCATTCTTATCATTATGAAGATGACTTACAGCAACGTACAGCAAAATAAAAGGAACTCTGTTTGATTGTCTTCTATTGTAGAAGGGCTATGCACTCTTCAAATTCAACCATTCTGTAGTATTTTCTTTACCAATAAGTGCACTTCTTGAGGACTTGAAATAAATTTAATCAGATAATCGGGCAAGTAGCTGTATGCAGTGATTTCTGAAGATCAGTCACTCTGTTCCCTTTCTCCCTTGGGCCTCTTGATGACAATACAACACCTTGTTCATCATTTATTGTCTTGTAATTATAATCTAGTACTTTGCTGGATTCTGCTCCACGTAGACTCATTGTGGGAAAAAATGTGGCACAATACCGATTTTAAGTTGTGTGTGATTAATGACTACCTATATCCCTGGTGTTACTCATCTTATGATTGGCCATTGCCACTTCTTACTTCATTTCCTCCAGCATGGTGTCCTGCCCTTTCTGACACAAGTAAGACAGACCTCTATAGAAGTCTGGCTTTACTGTGTGAAGTTTGATATCATTGTAGACAATTTACTTAAAAAACAAAAATGACATAATATTGATATTAATTTTTTGGGAGTAATATCTAAGGTTTTTGTGTGGCTGTCCCAGGCATACAAGTTTTTGGTAGCTGCAAAATATTTATGTGAAGGGTCCCAATTTTTGATTTCTAGCTTCAAAAACCATTAACCCATATTCCTTCAATCCTGTTACCATTAACAAATAATTATCTGATGCCATGTACTACTTCCATGAAAGATGAAATTTTATAATTGACAAAACAATTAATGTCGATGGAACTAGCTGAGAACATGCCTTAAGGTCTTATCTGTAGCCTCTGCCTGCACCAATTACTGCCGGAACAATATGCTGGAAAACATTCGTAGGAACACATTTCATTTGAACTCATCCTGTTGATGACGGGTCTTTGCGGTTTTTAAGAAACTTTCTGCATGTTAGATGAGCGTCAATGGTGATTTGCAGCTCTGGCAATATTGACGTCCTTCAAAGCTGATATATTTTCAGAGAGCAGGTCATAGGAATTGCTACAACACTTGCCAAGAGAACCATCATAAATAAACATTTATTACATGCTAACTGAACTGTCATCCCAAAATAACATTTTTAATCACCCTTCCAATTTTTTCTCTTTGGATTTTTGAGCCTGCCCATTGTAGCACATCCAGTTTGGATAGAGAGGTAAAAGTTTAAGGAGAGTATTATGATAGTGTTCCATAGAGAGGAAGAGGATGAAAAATACTTTCATCAATGTTAGAGATGTTAAATGTTTCTTATGAAGGGTTGTAATACATTTATTGCTAAAATAATAATTTTAGAAAAAGTATTTCTTCCAACTATTTTCAGTCTGTGCATTGTCACTTCTGAGACCACTTTTGCTTGTGGATTAATTTCCTGTTGTTGTTGATTGAAAATACTTCGTATACTTTGATCTCTCGCATGGGAGACACTGACTGCTTTGGTATGGATTATTTAACAATAATTTCTTTACCTCTCACTTGGGCGTCGCTATAACCTTTAAATTAATTCTGCAACTATTACTTAAATTTAATTATTTAGTACAATAAGAATGTCGTTTATACTAGGCATTAACATAATAAATATCTAACTCTTACTATTACTTTTCTTTCTGTGGTAATTAATTAATTAATCCACTGGATCTAATTATTTATTTTGGGTTGGAAGTTTGCAAAGCCATCCCATATGTGATTTGGGATGTTGTACTTGATTTTTATGTGGATAAAATTCTTGTTTTACTTTGGTATTACCTTCGTCTCATACCTAAATAAATAAATAAAATACATTAACTAAGCTCCAAATATTTAATGTTGCAACTGCAATAATCGGTGCAACTCTGTTTTATTTGACTCTAAGAAAATATTGTTTGTTTTCACTAACTATTCCCATCGTGACTCCATCCAAATCAGAATGATTACACTCTGAAGAATAAAATATCTGAAATATACATATTCACACCTATTTACATTATATTAATTCAATAACTTCTTTTGTAGCTACCCTTCTACTATGCATGCATGCTATTCTGGCATGCTATTAAAATTTAATTCTTCCTTTTAATTGCTTAACAAAATTGGCCAAGTTATTCGCTACCCTTTACTGCAGTGATGACAAGCTTATATTTCACCGTCCCTCATTCCATCGACACTTAGGAATCTTCACTTCTGTCCATTATTCCAAAACTTTCACTGCTAATCGAAATTTTGAAAAAAACATTAATTACCTGTAATTCAGTGATCTATGTATACTCTTTGCCCCCCTACTATCATTCTCTATGCTGCTCAACACTGTTCTCTTGTATTTTTTTACCGCTGTCTAAAATGAAGACTGAATCCTATCGTTTCTGTACGTTGACACTTCTGTAGAATTTTTTCCTTTATTGTTCATTTTATTAATAATGGCATATTTCTCTCTCTGACACTTCTATTGACAAAAATATTTTTAATATTTTTCCATCTAAAATTTGTTTGACTTTTTCCCTTTAATCCTTTTTAATTGGATTTTATCCTGTAAATTGTTATATTATTTTTACGTTTTAGTCACCAAAATACAATATACAAACAAAAGTTTACCTAGTTTGCATGTTCTTGTTCCAACGCTTTTCTCAGATATGGATCAATTTAACAACAAATGTTTCATTTTTGTTTCTCCTTCAATTGTTTACTAGCCACTATGTCAAGTTTGGGATAAAACATTTGTATATTAAAATTATTGTTGATATATCCGGATGGATTGTCACGCTTCATAGTATATTACTTCTGTCTAGGTTGAGTAACATCGGTGAAATTGATACGATTTTGAGACTTACTTTATATGAAGTTAGAGTGAAGTTAAATAGTTGTTTTATCATACACTGAATCAAAATATTGATGCTAGTCAATGTGTGTGTGTGTGTGTGGGGGGGGCATTCTTTGGATGGGTTTGTTTTGTACTAATTGTAATGAGTGCAACTTGAGTTGTACAATGAGTAATTTTCTATTACTATTGAGAACATATTATGGTATTTGTAGACATAATTGTGTGTTTGTGTATTTATTTATGTTATTTTGAAACATTTTTTCATTTCCTGTGCAGGAAAGTGGTGAATACCCACTAATTATGACTGGCCAGACATGGAAGAAATTTCGTAATAACTTTTGCGAGTTTGTTCAGATACTTGTGAAACAGTGTCAGTATTCTATTATATATGATCAGTATCTAATGGACAATGTAATATCATTGTTGACTGGGTTATCGGATTCGCAAGTACGTGCATTTAGACACACTGCTACTTTAGCCGGTAAGAACATTAAATAGTTTTCTTTTAATTGCTTTTAACCTCCATTTATTGCTACTTTTTTGCTACCGCTTGCACAGTATAATAGAGAGTAAGTTATGTAATGATGCGGGGAGAAGGGTGAATTTTCAGCAAAAAAGTTTTAATTGTTAGGCCCTGCTATTTAGAAACAAAAAATCTTTTAACACATGGTTTAGCCAGAATCCATATTTTGTGTCCTCTATAGTGAACGATCAATTGACGGCAATATGTCTGTTCATCTGCCTGTGTAAAACACTAGCGATTCGACTATTCACCTGATTTTCTCCAAAATTGATATTCCTATATTGATGTGGCTGATGTTGCTGCCTCTTGATTTTGAAATCAAAATATAAATTTTGGGGGTACTTTACAAGAGGTGCAGGTCACTTGTTCGTTAACCCCCCTGATTTTTCGAAAATTGCAAGAGTACCAAACTTTTTCAGCATCTTCCTACACATACACAATGAGATCCATTCTTTAAAGGCATATTCCAATTGCCTTTTGGTTTTTCCTTGTTGTTGTTGTTGTTGTTGTTTTTTTTTTTTTTTTTTTTTTTTTTTTTTTTTTTTTTTTTTTTTTTTTTTTTTTTTTTTTTTTTTTTTTTTAGAATAAACTTCAAGCTCCAAAATTTTTGCCATGCTGCTGGAGCGCATCTACTAATTTCTTTATATTTTTTCTTAGTAAAGGATATTGTTTATCATTTTCCTTATTAAAATATTTTGAAAATTGCAAAAATTCACAATTTTTTTCAGTGTGCTCCCATGACTACAATTATGAACACATATTTTTTTTCTTAATTAAATGTGTTCTTCAGAAGCAGATCTTCGTATCATAACATGTTGAATTTTTGGAAAATATTAGTATTTTCACAAATTTCTGGATTAAATCTAGACCTTAGATAGCATAAAGGACGCTTAAGGGAGTGGTGCAGGTCTCATGTTCGTTAAAATGCCTCATTTTTCAAAAAATGTAAATAATTTAAAAAATTTCGGTGTCTTCCTAGAATTGTGAAGATAGTTTTTTTCTTAATGAAATGTATTCATTAAAAAACAGATCTTCAAATAAGGTAATGTTAAAACTTAGTATTATTTGTGTAATTTGGCATCAAATGTAGTTGCCAGCTCCAAGTTTCCACCGCTTTGTGAACGTAATATGAGGTGTGATTTGAGGCAGTTGTATGCTATGCAAGTTAGTTTGTATATTATTTCATATTTCTTTGTTCTTACGTTTGAGTTTTTGTTATTCCTTTAAAAATTAATCTTCTAAAAATTAGTTAAAACCTTTTAAAAATATATGAAAGAAAAATAGCTAGCCTTCAGAGAATATCAGATTGGAATGCAACAATGGCATTCCATGTCGCAAGGCAGCACCAGAATTGCTGTGAATTACGTCTGATTGTTGAGACATGATTTAGCTGTATAAACAGCTGTTATAATTTTCACATTTGTGTTGATATTTGCTTGAAAATATTTAGTTTTTGTACCAAATATTCTACGATTTGTAATGAGTTTTACAGAAAACAATGACTGAGGGGAGTTGATTCGGAGAGAATTTGTGGTGTAAATTGTATTACATAAGGGCAAAAACTAGTTGATGTTGTTGGTTTCAACTTGGAATATTCAATATTTCATCATCTCAGAATAATAATAGCGGGGTTTGGATGATTTAAATCAAATAATTCATTCAAAAAATTGCCAATTTAAATTAAAAATATAATTTATTGTACATTTTGCAAAGAATGATTAAACGTTTTAAATCAATAAAGAAAGGAATTATTATTTTATAATAAGAAAATAATTATATTATTAATTAGCAATAAACTCTAATAGTTTTTACAAATTGTGTACGAAAGAACACCAATTTTCTGCTTTTCCTGTTCCAAGATGATTTCTAATTTTTGATTGATGATTTTAAATGTGGAAAATTTTCTTTTCATTCTTGCTGAAGATGCTGATGCTAATAAATTTGTTTTGCGATGCTCATTTCTTTTTCTGTACAATTTTGTTTTTCTTAGCTTGCCCACTTTTTCACCACTCTATTTCTATGAGTTCTTTCATAACTGTTGGATCTTAAAGTGTCCATTAAAAAGAGCTCTTTGCAATTAAAATTTCAAGTTCTACACCTACAATATTGTAATTACATATTAAATAATCTAATGCTTGTCCCTTTTTTCCCCCTTTTCTTTAATGCATTAGTGTGTTCAAGAGAATATTGAGGTCTTTTTGCAAATATCTAAATATTTTACCTAATTTGAATATTTAAATTTAAATCTGAATTAATTAAAATTTTTTTTTTTATTAAAACACGTTTTTCTTAATTACAGAGAAAATGACAAGTTTTTATCAAAATGCTTACCATTTATTTATGGTGTCAATTAACCTGGACACTGAGTTGATTTTTGAAAAAGATCTCAAATAGAGTCAAAATGATAAATATATGACATGAAATAAATTGTTAAAAAAAATGCATTGTCTGTTTTACTAAGGTCAAGAAACTTACAATAAAATGAGCATTATAACAGATGTTAAAATATTCATTATTTAAGAAAAAAAAAATTTTAATTAAAGAAAGTCATGATTTTTATTAACCCTGAACAATAGTAATAATTTTATGTAAAATTGAAGAAGTTCTGACATATTATTTGCTTCAAATTTGATCTTTTTTATGAGAGAAAAATAGTTTTTTTTTAAAACATTGAATTGTTGAGTCTGTAGTAGTAGCTAGTAATGCTATTTTGTTTGGTGAAAATTGTATTTCAGCAATGAAACTAATGACTGCATTAGTGGATGTGGCATTGACTGTGTCCATTAACTTGGATAACACTCAGCGTCAGTATGAGGCAGAGAGACAAAAAGCCAGAGACAAACGTGCTAGTGATCGACTAGAAGCATTAATGACCAAGCGACAAGAATTGGAAGAAAATATGGATGAAATAAAAAACATGTTGACATATATGTTCAAATCAGTATTTGTGCACAGATACCGGTAAGATTTATAAAAAGGTTATGTATTGTAGGATTATTGTGTAAGATCATCAGCTTCACAAAAATATTGAGCCTTGTTATATGTTGTCACCAAAGTTTATGAAATTGCAGCTAACAAATGTACTATTACAATCGCAATATCTGCACATCGACTTTGTTCTTTATACTATAATTTACTGAAGTTTTTTATTGCACTGAATTATATTCAGTATATATTTGGTGTTATGAAAATAAACAAGATGTTTATAAATTAATTTTAAATTGTCACTCTTTATTTTCTTTCAAACTCTTAACTATTATGATTTTTGAAGTTCTATTTCATTTTGTAGAGATACTTTACCCGAAATCAGAGCCATATGTATGGCAGAAATAGGGGTGTGGATGAAGAAGTTTCATCAAAACTTTCTTGATGATTCATATCTTAAATACATTGGTTGGACATTGCATGATAAGGTTGGAGAAGTTCGATTAAAGTGTTTACAGGTAAGGTGATTGTAAAGCAGGTAAAATATTTGTTAGAATTAAGCTGGATTTTGTTCTTCAGTTTTGCTTCAGTTAATTAACTGGTTTCTATTTCTCCTCAGGCTTTGCAACCCTTATATGCATCTGAAGAATTGAAGGGAAAGCTAGAGTTGTTTACCAGCAAATTCAAAGATCGTATTGTTGCTATGACTCTGGATAAAGAATATGATGTTGCTGTACAAGCTGTTCGATTAGTCATCAGTATTTTGAAGTAAATATCACAGGGCAATTTTTCTTATTGTTTAAAATTGACCAGTTCCAGTTTAGTGAATTCAAGATCATTCTTTGTTGCATTTGTGTTTTTTGAAATGCATCTAAACAAAAATGCAATGTGCAAACACATATACATATGTGAACTGTAGATGTGGAGCAATTGCACAGCATATTTAAAAGAAAAACACGATTAAAAATTACTTTGTCTTGGATGACCAGATAATTGTCTTGTCTTGGATGACATGATAATTCACTAGCATTTCAAATATTTTAAAGGATGATAGAAGAAACATGGTTATCTCTGATGCCAGTGAAGATTATTCTGTTTTTGTCTCATTGCAGGCATCACCGTGAAATATTAACGGATAAGGATTGTGAGCATGTGTATGAATTAGTGTACTCCTCCCATCGTGCAGTGGCTCAAGCAGCTGGGGAGTTCTTGAATGAGAGGTTGTTTGTGCCTGATGAAGAGGCTGCTGGTGTGAAAACAAAAAGGGGCAAGAAACGTCTCCCCAATACTCCTCTTATTCGAGATCTGGTACAGTTCTTCATTGAATCTGAGGTAATGATATTGTTTTTGTTATGGAATGTTTTATAATATTATTTTGGTATATTTATGCAAATTAAGAATAATACTATTCTTGAATCTCATTCAAGAATAATCTATAAAAATTGTTACTTATTGGAACAAATCACAAATTTTCACATACGTAAATTTTTTAATGTTTTATTGTGAAAATATTAGTGTTTTGTCTCTTTGTGATTGTGAAAAGCTAAATTTGGAAGTAGAACCATTTAACTAACTCTGTTGTATGTGCACTTTTAGCCTTTTAGTTTAAAAATGCATAGTTTGGTAATTTGTTACTAAATATTCTCAATAAAATAAAGTGATATAAGTGTAAGAAACATTTTCAGTGAAATGTATAATAAGGAATCTGACCATTGTTAACTTTATTTCACATGGGAAATTTGATTCTAGTTGCATGAACATGGTGCATATTTGGTAGATTCCCTCATAGAATCTAATGAAATGATGAAGGATTGGGAGTGCATGACAGATTTGCTTCTGGAGGAGCCTGGCCCAAATGAGGAAGCATTGGATGATCGTCAGGAAACTAGTCTAATTGAAATCATGGTGTGCTGCATCAGGCAAGCAGCAACAGGTGAACCTCCTGTGGGTCGAGGGCCCACCCGTAAAGTAAGTTTATTTATTTATTTATACCATTTACAGGCAGCAGAACACTGATTATGCCTGAATTGGTATAAATGCATATAATGTATATAATTCATCCCAAAAGCAATCAAAAGTACAAAATAATTTATAGTTGCATTCAAAAGAATGACTGGAAACACTATGCTGTTGATTTGCACATTATTCTCAAAGTGGCCAGGTAAATTAGAATCCTTGAAAAACGGGAAAAACCTGGAAGAACCGGGGAAAAACGGGAATTTGATTAAAAAACAGGATTTTCATTATTTTCAGATTTATCCCCAATATTTAGTATAAATTCACATAAGGCATTGTATTCAATAAAGTGTTTGATTTAAATCAATACATTATAGTGATGAGTGGAAAACGAAATGTGAATGAGAAGTGCCACACATATGGAGGATTGTGTAGTCCATGACTCGCATATCACAACTGAAACGTAACATGTAATTGTAACCCATGTTTAAAGCCTTTATTAATATCCCTGCATGTTATCTTGAGCCCTCATTTCACTAGATGCAAGAGTATGGGGTTTGGTTATTTTGACAACAGGCGACTTATATTAATCTGTAGCTTGTTTTTCGATGTAAAATAGTTTCTATTGTAGGGAAGCAAACCATTCTGGTTATCAAATTTTGTTAACAATGTTTATTGCAATCACTTATTCATAATTCAACTAATGTTAGTAAAGAAGTGAGTGTAAGTATTCCAGGGCTCAAGTAAACATGCAAGTATATCACATATGCGCCACTTAACCACAAAAGGAAAAAAATAACAAAATCAACGAATTACATTGTAGTGTACAGTTAGAGTTTGATGCACTCTAAAATCACAACATGAGTTTAATGAGTCATCAAGGGCAGTGTGTACCAGTCAGTCACAATTTAAGGGATATTTTGATAATTGTCAAACGAAATAACCTTGTTGAAATGTAAACGTAATGTTAAAAGTCCATTTTGTGAGCATATGAAACATCATTTAAGATTTTTTCTTGTTTATTGCTGTCACATGTTACTAAATTAATGCTTACAATTAACAAATGGAGAAACTGCTTAAGCGGTCTTTGTCTTCATATTTATTTCTATTCGTTAGAGATCACAGCTAGAGCCTGTATCTGAGAATTTATTAAATCATGCAGTCCTATTTTAATATTATGTAAGAATAGTGGGAAAGTTTGAAAACATTTAAACATTTTAATATTTTAAAAATTAAACGTAATTAAAATTTGATGATTAAATGTTATGTATCTATTGAAACCGTGTTAAGCATAAAAACAAAATCTCTGTTTTGAAAAAATCCAGAAATCTCCTGACAGAAATTAAATTGGTCAGAAAACTATTATGATCCTAAATACTATTACTGAACAACTTTGTACTTTCTCGCGTTACGAATTCTTTGTAAGAAGAGAATTGTGTGCCAGAAAATGTTGAAATTTCGCCTGAGAAAACTGTATTGCTTATTTGTGGTGATTAATAATTGGATAAATCCTGTTGCTAAATTTAGGGGGGGAAAACCTCGAACTTGTAGTGTTGTCAGAATCCATTTTTTGTTGGTTGTTGATGCCAAAAAAATCATTTGACAGCAAAACCTCTGTCTGTCCGTCTTTGGTGAATGCTAGCAGATAAACCGTGCAGCCGATTTTCTCCAAACTTGGTAGTACCCAATAGATGGCTGATGTCGCGGCCCCTGGAATTTGAAACCGATATTTTAATTTCAGGGAGTACTTTGCATGAAGTCTCTCAAACATTTTCAAAATAAAATAAAGAAAGAAAGAAGGGGGGGGGGAATTATATATTATAAGATAATTATTTGTCACAATTCTCTGTTGTTTTTAACGAGCAATTATGATTTACCACATCGAGTTATGCTGTTCGAGTTGCAAACTTTTCCTGCCCAAAGGACATTTATTTTTAATTTTTCTGCAGCCTAATACTCGAACTGAAACACCACTATTATAGGAATGCCTATCCCCTGTAGGACCCCGGTGGCCGAGGTTGGTTAAATGAAGTGATTGGCCCATGGCATCGGAGGCAAGGTCAACTTGTTCAAGCCTCGCTCAGGGTTAATAATTTGTCCCATTTCTGTGTTGCTGAACAAGACTATTGAAAATTGCATGACCTTCATTGAAAATTATTTGAAGCGTTTCTACAAACAAACTAATTACTTAAGATAAATAAATTTGAAGTGTATATGTGATTTTCGAATTTGCAACTTTTAACTTCTTTATTTTTTTTATTTTCTCAGTTCCGTAATGCTAGAACTGAAACAGTTGTGTCTCCAGTAATATGAAGGTCTTGCCCTCCTGGATGGCCGAAGTTGTTAAGTAGCATGTTCGGATTCATCACTTGAAACCAAGAGATCACCGTTTTGAGTCCCACATGGAGAGTTTAATTTGATGAAAGTGTTGTTGTAGAAAACTATTAGAAATTCAAGAAATTTTTTTGAAAATCATTTGAAGCATTTCTTGTCACAAATGCAATAATTACATACACAAATAAACCAGTTTTGTGTCTAAGTGCTTTTGCAATTTGTAAATTTTGAAAAAAATTTCAGCTTTCTTTTGCTATTTGTAAAACGTATGTCACATTAAATCAGTTGTTGAGTTTCTGTGCTTCTCTATGAACCTATTTAAGTAAACTAATGAATCTGTCGACATGAAATTTACATTATGAACAATAGCCATGTGAGCAACTTAGATATCCCTAATGGTTATTACTTTCTCGCCTTATGCATTCTTGGTAAGCAGATAAAGTTATATAATCTTGTGCCAGAAAACGCTGAAATTTCAAAGAGTAAACCTCATTAACGGGTTCTGATAATGAAAAAGTGGATAAATCGTGTTGCTAAATTTAGGAAAAAAGTCTCCAAACTCATGGTGTAGCCAGAATCCATGTTCTGTTGGTTCTTCAATCTGAAAAATCGATTGATGGCAAAACATATTTTTGGCAATTTGTTTTTTTGGGGGGGGGGGTCTGTCCATCTGCGGTAAACGCTGTACCTAAACCGTTCAGCTGATTTTCTTGAAAATTGATATTCCCTTTGTGGACTGGAGGCTTTGGGAGTTTCTGGTAGATATTTTGATTGTTGAAGATGTGCCGTGTGTGTGGTGTTTTTTTTCTTCTTTTTCTTTCCCTCCAATGAATCAGGCATTTACCTTTTTATACCTCCGAGATCAACTTTTCAATTGAAAAAATCCTTTTTTAAACATTTCAGGTTTCTGAATATTAATTAGTAACTTGTGCTTCCTCGACAAAAATCACGTTTTTGGAGAAAATAGTACACTCTAATACTGGGTTGCGAAAGAAATGTGAGTAACAACATATGGTTAAGTAAGAAACAGAAAAAAATGTGTTGTAATGTGTGAAACGACTTGGAAAAGCTATATTCTCAAACGTGAAAAACTGGGAAAATGCCTAGAATTCCAAAGATGTCAGATCACTGGTCACCCTGAATTCTCCAGTTCCTTCAAAGTTTTCGATAATTTTTTGCTAAGTCCTTGGCACATGAGTTTTTGATTGTATATGAAGCACAGAAGATCCGGTGTTATCCACGCAAGCCCACCAAAACTGTCCTCCCAGTGAAACATGATCTATAAAAATTAATGAACTTCATGGGAAGAGGGCCCAAACACTAATTTCTGTATGACCTGCCCAATGACATCTAGGCCTGACATCTCTTGTTTATCTTTCTAGATTTTGTCTGCTAAAGAATTGAAACAAGTTCAAGATGATAAAACGCGACTTACAGAGCACTTCATCCAGACTTTACCCCAGTTACTAGATAAATACAGAGCAGATCCCGAGAAGTTGGCTAATTTATTGGCAATACCTCAATATTTTGAATTAGATGTGTATACTACAGCTCGTCAAGAAATGGTATGCATAAGTTGTTTCATAAATGATTGTTTCTAAATCTGATATGAAATTGTATTGTTTACTAAGTTAATATTGAACTATAGTTTTTAGATAGCCTTTTGAAAAAAATTAAAACTATAGTGGAGAAACATCATGACCAAGATGTTTTGGAAACGTGTACAAAAACATTAGAAGTTCTATGTACAGAGGGAAATGCTATATTTACTCGATGTGATGTTGCTCGTTCAACATTAATTGATATGATAGTTAACAAATACAAAGAAGCTATGGATGACTGGAGGACTTTAATAGAAGGAGTAAGTGTTATTTAAACTGGTCTTATATCCTTTTGGAATATAGTGTTCCATTCAGCATTTAAATATACTATTTCCATAACTTTCATTCTTTTGACAGGAAGAAACACCAGATGAGGATGAAACGTTCAATGTTGTGTATAGTTTAAAGAAAGTTTCCATATTTTATAATTGTCACAATCTAGGCCCTTGGAGTATTTGGGACTCAATTTTCAAGGATATAGTTGAAGCAAAGGAGGGGAGCAAGTCACTCCCTGAAGAAGTGAGTAGAGATGCAAATTTCATTTTACATTGCATGATTCTTCCATTTATTTGCAAATTCTAAAATTAAAAAGAATATAAACTTTCTGTAGGCAATCAAGTACTGCATTGCTGCTTGCTTCTTTAGTATAATGTGGGACCTGAGACATTTGGAAGAATTACAAGAAGGTGGTGGAGGTGGGGCCGAAGAAGCAGCCAATCTTCGCAACAAACTTCATCAGTTCATGGACACCATGAAGGATATGCTTCTAAATGGACCTTGTCAATTGTATAAAGAAGAGGTTTGTTGGTGATATATTTATCTATAACATCTACCAATTTGGCCTAACTATTCTAAAGGTGTCAGTGAATTTTTTCAATATGGTTTTATATTGTGTTTGAGTGAGAAGACGGAATCCAGATTGTATGTGAAAGTGAATGGTGAAAATCAAACATTTATTGTAACTATTTTCTTTTCTTGTCATTGTTGAAAGTTATTCTGTATAATTTCAGCTCCTAAACTAATAAGGTTATTGAGAATGATTAATGTTGTTGTTTCCCTTGAGTCCTAAAAATCAATACTATGTAATCATTTTGGAATATGGAAATATTTACACTTTTATCTTGGATGTTTTAGGCATACATCACTGTTTGCGATTTGCTGGTTGTATTTTGTGATCAGCTGGCAAGTAATCCTGTTCTGGCAAATTTGGTATATGAACCTGATCGTGCTCTGCAACTTATGCTGATAGACTTCATTGAAACCTTTGTGTTCGTAATGGAGGAAGATGGTACTTCTTAATTTTAAACTTAAATAAAGATCTTGCTATTCACTATTTGTAGTATTCAAGTTTGAAGTTGCACTAATATGTGGGAGAAATACCATTTCAGATGAACAGGATGAACATTCAAAGATAGAAGAATTACACAAGAGACGTAATTTTCTTGCTTCTTTTTGCAAATTGGTTGTTTACAATGTGATTCCAACTAAGGCTGCTGCAGATGTCTTCAAGCACTATGTGAAGGTAAATTGTAAGAGATAATTAGGAATAATTGCTTTAATCTTGGCCCAGGTCAGCTCCATAGGATGGAAAGAGTAGACTCAACACAGAGGGGAATACGTTTAATGGTATGAAGTTTTTCTATCATTGTACCTTTGTTTCAATGACCACACAAGTGAAAACATGCAGTTTTGCTAACCTGGTTTGCTCTAATGTTAAAATCATTTTTGTTTCAATAATAGTTTTAAACCCTTGCAGTGGAGGCTGTCGAGCCTCTAGAGGAATAATTTCTAGGATGCTGTATTTTGTTCAAAAAATGTCTTTACAGAAAGAATTGAGAAAAATATTTTTATGTAAGGAGTCTGCTACATGTTCTTTCTCAATAAATTTGTATTTTATGTTCTGAAATCAGTGCCATCCCAGGACTTTCCTCGGTGCATTATGTGCAAAGGGGAGTGGCAGTTAGTATCCAGTCAACTTGATGTTTTCTAATAAAATTCTTTTCATTTAAGCCGAATATATTTATAACATTAACTATTGATTTATTGAATGACTTCCGTTAGTACAATCACAGTATACGTATTTATACAGTAGCGCAACTCCATGTTAAACACCCTATGACAACGTGGTGGTCAGCGACTTGACTGATCCACGCTGTGATTAAGGAATACTATGCCGCCTTGTCATGCCGCTTCGTCATGCAGCATCGCTCTGCTAAATTAAGCAAAAAGTAATTAATAAGTAAAATGAAAATATCTAGATATGTAAGTAATCGAAGTAGTAAATAACTGTATCTAAGAGATAATAATAAATGTCTGTCTTTCCTTTCTAATTTTATTGGACAAGTAAAGAAAAACATAACTCAGGGTTCTTTCCTTCATTGTTGCGCATTTAATTGCAGAACAGTGAGCTCCTTTCAACACACGCATTACTATTAATGTGTTAACTGGGAATGAATAAGAATTCAGTTGGTACGTATCAAATATGTTTCGATACATGTGAAATGTAAGGTTAAAACATTGATTCAATGTAATTTTACATGTTATTTAATGACTTGCCTTTGAAATCCTAGGAATATAAAACTATGAGGCAAAGCTTATTACTTTTAATAAAATCAATTATCTTTTAAGTTTTTAATTGGCTCTTAATAAACGCAATTTCACAAACCAATCTGTATACTTCAGGAGAAGCTATCTGCAGTTTTATTTGGTCTTTGCCAGGATTGCTAGCTGTATACGTGTGCATCCTTAACTAGCCAAAAAACGAGCAGAGTTGTGCTACTGTTTAAATACATATACAGTGAAACAGCTCTATTGTTCTGTAAGGCTCCCATCTCAGCTCTTCATTATTTAACATCTTTATCTATAATCTACATCAAATATAAAACACAGTGAATTCTTGTTGTGCGCTGATGACTTCAATTGTTTACAGCAATCCAAAGTGAAACTGATGCTCTTCATCTGCAATTTGATGTGATACTGAATTTCAACAAATGCTATGTTTTAAGTTTCACCTGAAAAAAGAAGTCATTTCACAATTTATACACTATTGACAGCTGTCCTCTGCAATTCATGGATGACATTATGGATCTTGGCATGACTGTAGATCCTCATTTGGATTTCGATTTGCACATTGAACTGATATTTAACAAAGCCAAGAAAATGCTGAGATTCCTGATGTGGAAATGTGATTGTTGTGGTGATTTTCCTTTTATATAAATGAAAATTCGTAAGTTCCATTGATCATGAATATCAAGTGGGCTGGACACTATAATTGTCTCCCTTCAACACATACATACTGTAACGTTGTGGATAGCGATCTACTCCACAAAGAAAACAGACTCGAGTGAGAATATACAAGTTTATTTACATAGGTTTACATATATACGAAACCTCACTCTTAAGAAGGTGGTTTGAGAGATACCACTGCAGCCCCCCCCACTACATGTGCCTTGCAGCGGCACCTGCAACAGGCCTGCTAGGCTGCTTCGCAATTTGGCATCTGGTGTGCCCTAGCAGATCGATAATCTGCCTTACAGTATTCGAGGAACACTTCACCTGGTCCGAACACATCGAACCAATATGTGCGATCTGCACTCCGCATCAACCTGGGTGGACAAAGTTTTGTGGACTTGCCACAAGAAAACCAGAGTTGTTACCCACCCATGCCATCATGACTCGACATTATGTAGGGGTAATTCACATGACCCCCCACCCCCATGCGCTGCTTTGAGACATGTCTCTCATGCTGCCTCTGCATGCTGCATCCTTCTTTCTGGAAAATGCTGCCTTTTGTTCAGGCAGCTATTTTTAGTGCCCTCAACCCTCTACCTTGCCCGTCAGCTGTAAGCCGGCTGCAAGCTGTGACGCTAGGTTTTTTTGTTTCAGTACTATAATGACTATGGTGATATCATTAAAGCAACTTTGGGCAAAGCACGAGAAATAAACAAGACAAATTGTGCCCGTACAATGGCCCTTAGTTTAACAATGTTGTTTAAGGAACTACCCCGTGATGGAATACGTATTAACAGGCAGAGTGAAGATTTCGTTAGTCTAAAGGTAAGCTGATAGCATGATTGTCGTGTTTTCTTATTTGTATCTTTGGATTTCTATCATTAATTATTGAACCTGTATTGTCCATGTAATAAGCAATGGTTATTACAGAAAAACAAAAGTAAATTATCTGAAGTACATAAATTAGCTGTAATAAAAAAGCTACAATAAATATGTTACATTGTGCCACTACGTTGCACCACATACTTCAATTAGCTCGTCTGGTCATCTGCTCATACCAGAATAAATTGGTCTCATGTTATTTATGTCCTCTTATTTTTCTGCCTGTTACTCACAAAACATCTGTGATTAACTTGCCCTTATTCCTTATGAATAAAAACCTGTCAACCTAGTGTTGCTATTTGTAAATTCTTACTAAATATATTGATCCATATACTTAAAAACATTTAAAATCATTAGTCCATATTCTCTTGAGCTTGGTAACATTCTGTTCCAATTTTCATCATTTCATATTCTTTTTCTTCCATTGTTGGTTGGTGTTGAATTAATAGAGGACTGTAATCTTTCATTCATATCTTCAAAATCAGAAACAGCCAATATATCTGACAGATCGTGAGCAACTAATAACATGAGACATCGACATTTTCTCCTTCACTACACAGCACTACATACGCATTCTCATGTTCATGCTTACATGCAAGAACAGCGTAACATTAGATGCTGTATAAGGAGCATTCCATGTGAAATCGAACACCATTTTAAAGTTGACCTCTCAGATGTAATTTTTTTATGTCAACTATAATCAAATTAAGGTGAACTGTATTTTTTGTTTTGGCCTTTTGCATATAATTTTACGAGTTATGACTTTTTTTTAAATTGAGCAAAACTGTGACTTTTGGCGCATCAATATTTTAATTTACAGTAACTTCGAAAGTCTTTAAAGTAGAAAGACAAACTATATCTCATTTGAAAGGTAATTTAATTAGCTTATATTTGATACGTGTTACAATTTCGAAAATAAATTTAAAAAATTGTTTTTAAATTGTTTTTGAAAAAATTATGAACCCAATTGTGAAAATGATGACCACAAGATAATTCATTTTTCTACACACCATATAAAACTACATGCAATTCTCTTTTCATGACAATTTTCATGATGGAGAAAGAAAGGGAAGTGACAATGAAGCAACAATATATTTACTACTCGCCCACATACTTTGGCAAGCAGGCGCTGAATATGCAGAAGTGATGTACATAAAATTAAACCAATCTATTTTGTGGTATATTTTACTAAAAACATACTCTCACGTGCACCAGTTTTAATCAGGACAGATTTTCATAGATACCATATCTTCAGATTTCAGAACACTTCAATTATGGTACTTTTGAGTGTGGTAGAGAACTTTGTGTAGAGAGTAAAGAACTTACGAGGAGTGTGTATTGATTCTGTGAGACTTTGGAGATTGGCCCTTGCTGTCAAACGTTTGATCGTTTCCCCAACTCCATCACAGGGTCCTTTGCTGTGCAGTGTTGCAAAAAAGTGCCATTCTGCAGGACTTCTGAAGTCTTCATTGTGATGACACAAGTATATTCTGTATATAAAGTATTTTCTGTTTTTATAATGAGAATTTGCACCACCAGAAAAGTACATTATTTTGTTAACGACATTTAATTTTTCTTTCATTCATTTTCTGAAATAAATGGATGGAGGGTATCGGGTCTTAAAGATACAAAAATAACAACAAAATGGGTATGCCTAATTTCTATGCCCTCTTTATAACAAATTACAAATGGATGTGCCATAACTTGTTCGTTGTTCCTGTGAACTCCTTGAATTGCGTCTTGAATTACAAATGCATAATTTTTTGAAATTCACTTAACACGATTGACTTCGTTTCTGTCTGTTCATTTAAAAATGTTGACTGTTGTTTTGCAATAAATGAGTGCTTTGCAAGCGTTGTGAACTGATTGGCAAATTTTTCCAAAACATCCTCTGTTGAAGAGTGCAACATTTCTAAGGTTGCTCTGTCTGTTGACACCCATTGTTTGTATGATATATTTACAAGCATGTTATCCTTCATACAACTGCTGTATTTGTTGTATAAACTCAGATGAACCAGGACACTCACTACAGTGTAGTTGATAACACTTTAATGTAGAGGGATTGCAGATATTTTGAGCTAAGCATTCTCTGAAACTTCTTAACGGTTGTGAGGTTTCTTCTGTGAGTTCTTGAATATGTCCACCGTCTTATCATTAATTTTCCATTTTGATGAATGAAACATACACAACCTAAATGCGTACCACTCGCTCTAGCTATCATATATTTATTTGGTCGAATTTCTGCAAATGTTGAAAATATTATTTTACAATCTGGATTTCTTTCTTTGAACAAAGCGCAGGCTTCTTTCAAGTTGCATAGGACCAACCTTTTTTGTATTTGAATTTGTTTGCTATCCTTTTTTCACGATACATAATCTTTCTCGACAGCCATTATGTGGCTTATTTAAATGGATTCTTAAAACTCCTTTACTTTTGTTGCCACATCAATCGGTAAAGGCCTTCCCATTTTCAAATCAGGAGTAGTGAGAATTCCTTTTTGACTTGCTACTTTTTTTGGCTATTGTAATCATGTGAAATGACGCATCAAAATGTTCTCTAATAATGTTCTGTTCATAAGACCAGTCTTCAAATAATGTGAGAATTCTTATTTTTTCATTTCTGTCTTTCGTTGTTTGAAACGCTTCTTTCAGGTTTTCTTCCAGATCTTGATTTACATCATACCCCTGCCCCTTTCATCTTCGGTTAATTTGAATACTCTTTTCTCTAACACTTTCTGCACATCTTTTTTTGTAGAGCATACTTTTTTCTTAACAATTTTGAATTTTTAATTGGAGTCTCGCCGAGCAATACAACACTTTTGTTAGGCTTATTAACACTTTCACTCCGTAACATTAGGCCACCCTTATCGCTGACCAGTTCTGTTGATGTGCCGGAAACAGGGGAATTCACACTGCTTGTACCTTCTTCCTCTTGGTTACTAGATACATTTCTGATAGTTGAAATTTTTGAACTTCACAGCCAACAGGAATCACATATTTTTAAATGTGGGATCTGCTTAATATCTAGTGTATTTAAGTTTTTTTACATTGCTGCAATCCCTTGTCTCAATTTGTGGCACGTTTCCTTCCAAGTTTTTGTAAATTGAAAGGGTTGAAACAAACATCTGAGCGTGACGCTTTGTTACTCACTTTTCAATTTTTTAAAACACTAGTATCAGAGTTCATGTTTACACTTCAGACGGTTTATATCTACCACAGTTTGAAACCACTACGGAAGTGGGAACATGCAATGGCAACTGAGTGAGACCTTTGCGATGCAACAAAGAATGCACTCTGGAAATAAAAACTATCAGAGGCTCACTCTGCTTAACATACTTCCCAGTTTCTGGATGGTAGTTTACAAAACACAGTGAGTGTGTCCTTGGGAGTGAGGCCTGCCAGAGATGTGACCCTTTCTCAGTGGGTTGAATGCACTCGAGAACATAAAAAATATTTTCAGCGGAACCAATGGTTTCTTCATACTGAATTATTTTTGTATCTGTAGAGTATTTGAAAAAAGATTGTATAAATAAGCCAACAATGAAGAATCTTGGAGTCTACTATAGGAAAAATAATTAATAATAATTAGCCAGAATTTTATTGCCCTTTCAGTGAAAGTGTGTTTGATATTCCCATGTTAATTGTATTTTTCTTATTTCAAGAAAACATGCAGTGTGCACTTCAAATGATATTTTGCAAATAAAGTTTAAAAAAATCATAACTTCAGAGAGAATAACATTTGACGATTTAAAAGAAACACAGGTCTCGGTATTTTGTCTGTAGAATACATAAAAAAAATTACCAAGAAAATTAAAAATGATGAGTTTTTTTTTTCCTTCTTTTTTTTCTTTCTTTCTTTTTCTTTCTTTCTTTTTTCTTTCTTTCTTTTTTTTCTTTTTCTTTTTTTTCTTCTTCTTTTTTTCCTTTCCTTCTTCTTCTTCTTCTTCTTCTTCTTCTTCTTCTTCTTCTTCTTCAAAAGTGTTCAATTTGGCATGGAATGTTCCATAATTAACTCTCCTACCCTCTTAAGGCAAGATAGACAAATAAAATAGATATCTCAGTATAGAGGGAGAACCTGCAATTCTCAAAATCAGATTATTCAATTGCAACATTAAAGGCTTCTTACGCTCTTATTGCATCTGTGGATACAATTATACTACCACTTTCACATACGTGGAACAATAATCCATGCATGATAAGTTATGTAATATGTATTTGTGTGGTTAATGAAGGGTTAATAATTGTAAGCATAAATATGTTTTTATAATTTATTTAATTACAATTCATTTAAATTTATAAATTTATTGTAATTGTAGCAGACAAGTACATTGTATTTTATTCATTTTCGTTAAATTTTTAGGAACTTGCCAAGCGTTTTGCTCTCTCCTTTGGTCTTGATGCTGTTAAAAACAGAGAGGCCATTACTGCCCTTCATCGAGAAGGTATTCTGTTTTCTGTGGATCCTTTGGAAAATGTTGAAGATCCAACAGGTCCTCCACCGAATCTTCCCTTTTTAGAAATATTGGCCGAATTTACTAACAAACTACTAAAGCAGGATAAACGTGTTGTGTAAGTATTTTGTGTAATATTATGTTTTGGAATGACTTAATTGCCAATGATGAAATGATTTATATTGACATTGATATGAAAGAAATTTTTTTCCAAGTCTGCTGTTAAAATTAGTGCTCTTGTCATTGAACCATTTCTATTGCCACATGAACTTTAGCAGGAACTAAAAAAATAACTTATGTTCAGATCAGTTATGAATTTTATATTTCTGATTTCCAAAAGTTTTTTTTAATCCCTTTTACTTAATACTATGTCTTTAGGTTGAATTTCCTTGATAGAAGGATTGCAACTGGAATGCCTTCTAGTCGTGGTGAAGATTGGCAACCACTCCTCATGTACCGTAATAGTTTAGTTCATGGAGAAACTGATCAACCTTTGGTTACCTCTAAAAGAGCTTATGGTCGTAAAAAGAAGGAGAATGCTGGAGCAGGTGTGTATATTGTTGATTGTTTAATAGTGTTGTACTTTCCTTCCATTTACAGCTTTCAACGATTTGCTTGTTTGCATCTAACAATAATCAAAATTACATTTCTGTTACTGCAGAAGAGGAAGAAGGTGTTGAGGAAGCTGATGAAGTCAATTCCGACCAAGAATTTGCCCTTGGGTGAGTTTCTTAGGAATTCCAATATTTGTCAAATTTTTATATAAATAACAGAAATATTGCAGTATAGCGTCCCTATGGCTTTTCCACAATTTCCTATCCCTTTCATTCTCGTTAGCTGGATAATTTCTGATATTGCCTTTACTCTGTTGCTTGTGGTCTTTAACTACAATCTTTTCCACAGAAGCACCACCATAATTGATTAAACTAACATCTTTCTTCATGTTAGAAACATCTTTGCGGTTTTAAATTATTTGTGTCACACGATGTTTGAAATATTTACCCACAGTGAGAGACATCTTCACTTGTGTTCTATCATTCTTGCCCAATTTCAGTATCTTTTTGTCATCTGCCGACTTCTTTTGCTCACTTTAACCACGAGATGTGACAGTGCTATCTAAATTGTTCCTGTTAATATTTATCAATTTTTTAGGAAACGATATGCTATAATTGAAAAGATAATAGGTGATACAAGCAAATAAAAATACTTAATCATTAATGAGTTGGAAATAAAGTAAATGTCATTGAACTTTGTGTTTCAAATTTAACCACGAACAACTTGCATTGGAAGGTGCTATTAAAGATTTACTTCAATTGATTATCTTTTTTGTAATTTCATGCATATATTTGGAACCTCCTGCATAATCTGCCAGATTAAAAAAAATAAAAATTTACCAAACAAATTTGCAACAAAAAGAAATTTAGATCATTGTTATTACCAGGGCTCGAATTCTGATGACCTAAACTTTTTTGAAAATGACTTATAAAATGAAGAAAATAAGAGGAAAATTTTCTATAAAATTACATAAAAATAAGGGGGAAATGTCCTAATATTCAAAAATTTGTATGAAAATGTAATAAATAATTAATTTTTACAATTTTAAATAAATATAGTCTTTATTTTAGGAGGAAATGGAATCATTCATTAGCTCCAGTCATCTAGAAAAGAGGAAAACTACCATTTGAAGGCAGAAAAACATAGTATTTAACTTATTTTTTAAAGAAAATAATCTACAAATAATGTGTATTATATGGAAGGAAAATTGTTCTCACACCATCATGAGCTTTGGAACAAATGATGGTGATCACGTGCACATTGTCGAATGACAATGAACGCCAATTGTCCGTCAGTAGGTTCTTGTAAATGGAAAAACTTTCTACATCAACTAATGAAACAGGAGCTTACTTTATGTGGTAAATCACATGATTTTAATTACTCTTGAAAGCCATTCTTATGAAATCTTCCCTAACACTCAACTAATGGAGCACTATATTTTATATCCAGAATATTTGACAAGAACACAGTGAAGTTTTTCTGACACAACATTACCACACGCTTTCTACAACATGCCTTCAGTACTTACTAAATTTAACACGTTCTCTAAAGGCACATTTCTCTCCTGGAGTTGGGTAAATGTTGTACAAGAAGCCAAAAC
The DNA here is from genome assembly GCA_038098605.1 of Gryllus longicercus. Taxonomy (NCBI): domain Eukaryota; kingdom Metazoa; phylum Arthropoda; class Insecta; order Orthoptera; family Gryllidae; genus Gryllus; species Gryllus longicercus. The sequence continues at coordinate 331,807 of JAZDUA010000148.1, read as the reverse complement.
TAGATTTGATGTAAGTTTGCTTTCCCTCCATTTCTCTGTTAGCAAACAGTTCTTGAACAGTTTGTATTGACATAAAAATAAACAAATATGACCCAATACATAATACTATACATTTCTTTCACATGTATGTCTTGATAAACATGCATTAGAAGTTAGCTTTGTCTAGAATGAAATGATGTCGTGTCATCAGAATCCGAACCGCAGTTATTACCCATTAATAAGTTGAAATTTGTATGCTAAAATTATTTACGTACATTATACAAAAGTTGGTTAAAAGAATTACACTAATGAATGGCAGGATTACTTATCGTCTGCTATATTATTTCAGTAGTACCTTTTGTGCTTTTTCAGTAGTACCAGTAGTACCTCACATGCAACCAATCTTGATAAATAAAGTCTCTAACAAAAGATAATTTTACGGAGACGTTACAAATTGCACTTCGACTTAAAAAATATGTAGGACTTATTTATAAGAAGCATATAAATATTCACATCAAATGCAACCCACAACACTAGCCAGGATTGTTGAATCTACATCGTTAAATAACTCCTAAACAAAGCAATTTAGGGCCTTAAAACTTGCCAGATGATATCTTGTACATTCTATTACATTTTTGCTGATCCACACTTATCGATATTATCCAATATCAATTATATTATTTGGCACTGGAGACGATCTTTGGGATTTCACGGTTAGAAGGGTTAGATTTCTCCAACTTATATGTGTGCTGTGTATACCTTAGTTTGCACCGACTGAAGAGATTTATTTGCGTAATCATTAATTCAAGATTATGCAAATAAACCTAAATGCTCTTGCAGCAACAAGAAGTATTAATAGTTGCTTGATACCGAAGAACATTGCTTTTTATGTGACTAGTGCAACTGTTCATTTATCAAATGTAAGTATTGACATTCTTGTTTCTGTGAAAAGTTTGTAATATAACCTTCAGTATCTACAGAATCTGCAGAATCAGTAACATACAGAATCTGCAACTGTATGTGAAATAATTACTTGATATTCTAGGTGATTAAATTGCATGGGTGTATCTCGCACCTCGGTAATAAAGTTAAATAATATTAGGGTAGGGTTATGCTCGCCCGATCCTGTATTTTCGCATGGACAACTTTTAAGTGGTTTTTTTGAGAGTAACATGCTTTTGTAATATTTTTGTGACTCTCAAGGAAAGTGAAAACCTAACTGACAAGGAAGATTGAATAATTTCTTCAAATGCTGTTTTTAAGGAAGTGCTGAATTATTTCTAGAACATGTCTGTACTGAATTAACCTTTATTCAAAATTTGTTTCAAACATCAATTTCAATGTTATTTATTTTAATATAATTATATAATATTAATATAATTCTTTAAGTTCATAGGAAGATACGTTTATAATTTTTTTAAACAAATAAACACGTTTCGTTATCAATTTCTCTCTTAATATGGAAAAGATAGGAAAGAGGGTGGAATTTAATATGCGAGAGTTCTCGCACGAATACGCTAGTATACCATGTTTACCCAAAATTAAGACCCTACCCTCATTTTGAAAAGGGCTACTAAGAATTTGTTTCGTTCACTCAATAAAATTGTAAATTGTTTTATTGTTGGTAAGCGTAATTATTTTTGCCTGATCTCTCCCTATACTCCTGTTCCTTATAAAAATCATCATTGTTTCTGTCAGTGCCATCTTCATCTTGCAATGTTTCTGTATGTGGTCTTCCTCTCATTCTAGGTCATTTTTTGAGTTTTTAGACCAACTAAAAGTTTTGAATGTTGAATTTTTGTCTATCATCCTCTATCCCCAAATCCAAAACATTACCGTCTGCATCACCAGAAATCAACAGTTGCTATCTTGTTCAAGGTCTCTGATTCTATGACAACCATTAACTAGAAATTTCCATTGTTTAATGTTCGCATGGTCAAGTTCTGATCTGTGAACTCATACATTTCTGTTCCTCGGATCCATGAGGGAGTCGTAAAAGTTTCCAAACAAAAATTATGGGCTGGCTGTGTATTCTGTGGCTGGCTGTAAAATATGTGATTCTATCTAGGTGATTATTTTTTTATTATCTTGCAAAATGCAGATTGTTTGACCTTTAATGATCTTGGTATGTCAAGTTTTGTGGATATTTGTTGTTGAATATAAGAATGTAATTGCTTCCCTTCTGACTTCGTTATGGATAGTTTATATTCATATCTTTTGATTTCCAATTTATTGTTATAGTCTTATGTGTAGTCTTTGTTGTGGAGATGCAAGACTTATCTGTAACTGCAGTGTTATCACCTGGTGGTCACTGTTTCCAAACAGGCAGTGAGTTTAGGGGCTCTAAAGGCAGTGTGATCATTTGTCAAGAGAAGATTTACAATTATCAGACATTTCTCTGTATCTTGTTGCACAAAGGAAAAGATATTGAAGATATCTACAAAATCCTGTTCAATTGGAGACACATTTGTAGTGACTAGGAGGGGCCAGCTCATCTTGGGAAATTAAGGTCGCCACATAGCAGTGTTGTGACAGGTCGGTCATTCAAGGTTTCAATCAATTCAAAAAGGTCCATGTCCACAGTGAAAATTGTTGTTGAAGGTGGTTTGTAAACCACACTAACCTCCATGTCTAAATAGTCTTTTTTTTATTCAGCCAGATTGGTTTCTAAACCCTGAGTGATGCAATCGCTCTTATTTGTAATGGTGACTGATTGATTATAGATTTTCTATGTAATTTGTGTAGCTAATGCACCTTCTGCGTTACTATTGTCCATATCCTTCCTGTAGAGATCATGTCCTTCCAGTTTGAACATTTAGTCTGGCAAGACCTTGTTACGTCCTGTTTCAGTTAACAAAAGTACATCAGTTTTCAATTATTTATTTATTTAACAGGTAGTAAAATATACAAAATAATATATCAACAATACGTTATTTTACAAAGAATTTTTGCTTGTGTGTGAATCTGTAGGCAAGTACAAACTATTTCTTCTATTTAAATTATATGACATCTTTTTATTCAAAAGATAAAAAAGAATTTTAAAAAATACAATAATTAAGCAAAAATAATGATAAAGTGTATAATGTGATGTTTCCAAGAGAAAATTGCACACTAGTACATACCCAACTATATTTCTAAAAAATTAAATTAACAGTTTACTTAGAAGAAGGTTTTAATATCAGTTTCTTTCAAATCAATTAGCCACTTTCTGAGTTTTCTTTTGTGTTATGTCTGTTTAAAACTAGATTTTTTAATTCAGCATTCATGTTATTAAAAATCTTCCTACTTATTATTTTATGGGTTCCTCTAATTAGTTCTTTATTAAATCTACTAGGAGTAACTAAAGCCAGCTTTCTCCCACTTCTCAAACTTTCCTACTCTGTGAATCTGCTCATAGTTTATTACAAATGCTTTCTCTAGATAAAATTTCCTAATAAAACGAGTTTCCTTGGTCATAAGTTGCAATAAGTATTGCATTTGTTTTTTAAACCAGTCCAGCAGGAATATGATCAGCCCTTCCAGTGTTTTTAGAATTCATGTTATAAATGACATTAAATAATTCTTCTTTGTTAGATGGAGCTAAAAACTAGAATCCTTGGATTTTGGTCTAAAGTAACTGCATGATCATATTTTTTGCCCGTTTTAGCCCCCATTTTTACAAAGAATTTATTAAAATGATTTGCTATCGATTTATTAAGGTTGAATATTATTTATCCATCTTCAGACAAGACTTTTTTCGTGGATAATTTCTCACATTGTTTTTATCTACAGTTTTATTTTTGAAATTCCACATTTGATTTTTTAAGTGCCATATTTCCATAATAATTAATCTCTGCATACAGCCCCACAATTTATGCAGGCATAGTTTTTGGATATTTTAGATATACAATGGTTTTAATAATCATCAGACATTGTAACACTCGCATAGTTTCTGGTTGAGTATTTGAATTTTAATGTGATTGAATTTTGCAGAGACTTACTACGATTGTGAATAATAAATTAAGAAATGAAACTGCTGCCGGATAACCTGTTTTTTCGACTCGCAATCTTGAATATTCCTTCGTTGTATTTAATGGGTGGTAATGGGTCCACCACCTGTCGAATCTTAAGATCATTTCTCATATCAGTGAGCTCTGCCTGTTCCATTGGGAAAAATAAGTCGTTTTTGCTAGGATTTTTTTTGTTATTTTCGTTTGTTATTGAGCTAACTTTATGAGAACAATTAACATCAAATTGTAAGTTACACTATCCAGTTAAAAGAAAAAAAAATAATGATTGAATTGTAGAAGATCCAAATAAAATAGGGTGGTTGGCAGTTGGGTATGAAAGGGAATGGCATTGCTGCCTACTAAGCACTCTTTTACATTACATTGTAACTATCATTATAACAAAAGTAACAGCTCAAGCTACTTTGCTCATGTGATGAATTTCATTATAGTTAACCTTACTAGACTTACTTAAGAGCTCAGAGCTTCATTTGTTGTATCATAGGAAGTGACATTGTACAAATGCTGAAGCTTCTGATGCACTGACATAACATGACAACTGTCACTTGTCTCCAAGTTTTATTTTTATTATTAGTAATGTAATAATGTTTTTATTGTTGCCCATATCTTAGACATGTTTTTCTATTTTTAGGTACTAAACTGTCAGTGTTTTCGCATGAAGAATAAAAAGTATATGAAGTTCATACAAAGGCAGGCCAGCCAGTGCAAAGAGATACTTATGCTGGAGTGAAGTGTAATATATTATTCCTTAGAAGAATGTGTTTATAAAATAGAAGCAACGTTATAAAGGAAGAATGTTTTCTAATCATAGTAAATTGATACTTCTAGTTAGGTATGTAGATGTAATATTATGTAAACAATATATTACAACTTTTTTAAAAAAAACTGAGTTTTTGTTTATAAAAAAGGAAGATAGCCCTTTTCACCAGTTGAAGTGTTAGATTCTAGACACGCAGAGATTGCACCCATGTCTCATGGTTACAGATCAGGGCAAGGGACTGTAGAAGGATTAAAGTGTTGATGTGATTTACAAGAGCTGAGAATAGTCTCCACCCAATCCAACCTCCACCCACATATACATATTATTTTGTTATATTTTCTCAAGTTTACAGTCCCCTTACAGTGTAATTGAAACGAGACTTTGAGAATATCATAGAAGAGCAAAACCCTTTTATAAAGAAGAATCTCCATTTTTTCATTATTAAGAGTCCTACAAAATGAGTTTGCCAGAAGAATAACTGGGACTCACTGCCGCATTTACATTTTCATGCATCCTCTACATTGTGAGAAAATAAAACTACATTGTAATGGATTTCAATAATAAATTTCAAAGGTAAAATTCAATGTAAAATGCATTAGCTAATGTCAAATATAACAAAAAATCATCATCCCATATAGGTTATTCAGATAAAATAAAGTTTTGTTTTTTTTTTTTTTGTTTTTTTTTGTTTTTTGTTTTTTTTTTTTTTGTTTTTTGTTTTTTTTTTTTTTTTTTTTTTTTTTTTTTTTTTTTTTTTTTTTTTTTTTTTGAGTTAGGTGTCCAATAGTTTCAAAAAATACTGTAAGGAGCTGAATAATAATACTCTGGCAATTCCTCTTTACCATGGAGAGCAAGAGTGTGTGTGAGCATGGTGTGACCAATGTCAAAAACATTAATAAAACCTCAAAAATAAAAGTTAATTTGGGAACTTCGAGCACCCATTTGAAAGAGGAATGTTTTGCACGTTTGTATTGAAAGTATGAAGGCTAATCTCTGTACCTTCTGTGTGTTTTGGAAGTTTAAAATTGGAGTATGCAGTCAGTACTCTTTGAGAATCACTTGTGATGGTAAACTGTGGTTTCCAATATACAAACATGGTCTAAAATAATATTTAATATATTTTTTAATCATGGATGTCCCTGTTTGTGGTAAGTAAAACTAAAATTATGTAGGTTATAATTTCTATTCAATCCAATAAGGTAATAAACAACTCTCTTGATACTTCTACATTTTGTTTTTACAAAGAACTTTTTTGAATTATGTGGGAAGTCCTGCCAACTACAGGCCACCTCCATAACTTCTAAATGATTCACAATATCGAAATGCAGTTTTTGCTCAACAATACAGAATCGTGGGGCATGTAATATGCCGTAGAGATGTTGTTTAAAATATTTTTAGTTTTCAAGAAATTTAATAATCTTGGATATTTTAATGTAACCTTACATTTTCTCAATAACAATAGATAGATCATATAAAGAGGAATGTAATAATAAGATAAAGATAAATTTATTTGAACTGCAAATGGGCATAACCCAGTGGCAGCTAATTATATAAATAAGACAGCTAACATGCAAATTATATAATAATAGTAATAATAATGGTACAATAATAATAGAAACAAGTAAAACAGCTGATTAAACCAATGATGATAATAATAGTAAATACAGTAATAAAAATAATGATATAAAAACTAATTCATAAAATATTTAAATTACCTTTAAAAAAAGAAACATCTATAATCTAACTCCGCTTCACTATGACCCTTTAATCACTTCCTACATTATATCTGTTTTCTACACAGAACACCTCACTTCACAATATATTACTTACGCATCACCTACTATTCTCAGTTAAGTCCCTCATTTATTTAATAATGCCCTAAATTATTTCCTAAACTGTTGAACACTACGAGGGAAGGGTTCAAAGGTTTTTGCAGGCAATCTATTCCATTTTTTTATCGTTCGATTTGTAAAAGAAAATTTCCCCACATCTGTTTTGTGCTAGCCGCCCTACGCTGAATTATTTCTAAATTTTTACACTGCATAATTTTGTACGGATCCCATCAAATTGTTCCATATTCCATTATCGGCTGAACAAGCGAATATATCATACGCTAATGTATTGATAGTATTTCAAAATAATTATACTTTCTGACGTGATTTATAATTAAATGTGCAATATTTCCTGATGCAACATATGCAAGTATCGCTTTTGAAGCCCTTTTGCGGGGGGAGGCCGCGTAGGGCCGCCAGATGTCCTTCCCCTACACTGCGAGTTTTCCAATTTGCCCCTGGCAGGTAGCAGCTGTGGAGGTTTCATCCAATCGGGAGCTTGATGTCACGTTCATTTGATTGTTCCCGATTCAATGACACCGTCAACAGCTGCTGCCCGCCATGGTCTGAGTTGGAAAAATCGCAGTATAGCCACCGGCTGGATGCCGCAGCGCTCCTCAGCAGCTGCTACTGCTACACTCTCCATCTGCGGAGCTCCGAAATGCACCCCGCCACTGTCGAGACATCTTGATAGTGGCGTTTAATTCAAGTTCTTTTAACCGTCGCTACCGGTTCCTTCTGAAAATGTGCGAATTCTAAACGAAATGTCGCCAGACTTCCCAACTCTACGTATTGTTAAAATAAGCCTGCTGGCCCCCAAGAAATTTTGACCATTTGCAGAATATTTTGAATCTGTTTTCATTTCTGAACAATCGTTTGTGTGGAGTCCAGTCAATAAATGAATGAAATCCAGCCAATACGTTGATACTGATTACATGTTTAGAATGCAATTAAGAGATTAAATGTTAACATCACTCCTGGTCCCAATTGGATATCTGCTCCTTTCAGAAAAATGTACAATGGTTTCTACAACTATTACGGACATTTTGTTTACTACATCTATGCTTGAAGCAACACTTCTACTATCTGGAAAACTAGTTTCAAAAAAGGTAATCGGTCCAATATACAGAACTACTCTTCTCCAAACTGTATTATCGCGAAACTTTCAGAATCTGACTTGATGGTTTTAGGAGAAAGATCTACCTCTAGTTTTACTTTTTGCTTGAAAACTTAATGGAATAACCAGGTGGATATCAACCATACAGATTTCCCCTTTGACACTAAAACATCGCCTATTACTTCGTACTTTAGAAGAAAGTAGTATAAAGAGTTCTTTCTTCAAATGGTTTAGTAATTACGTGACTGGAAGAATTGAAAAGGTAAAGTATAAATCCTAAGAAATATTAACATCTTTTCTGGGATTCCACAAAGATCGCATCAGTTGCGAGATCTTCAAGTTTTGTCTTTCATTTTTATCATATGTTGCAAACAACTGTAAAGATCGTGATAGTCCTATTTTCGGCGCACTCTGCATTTTTGAATGTTGCGTCTTGAATTGTAAATTTGAATTTCGCGCGGTTCGTTTCAGGCGTTGCCAGTTCGAAAAAGAGCAACACAGGTATCAAAATTCTTTGAATGCATTCCATTGTCGGTTATGATGATTATATGATATAGATAATATTTGTATGAAAGGAAATAGATTGATGGAACATGGAAATGGATGAATTACATTTAACTTAAAATTAACAAACACACTGCTATAAGAGTACTTAGGGAAGTTTTAATAGCTGATTATAGCATTGCAAACTCACTTCAAGTGTAAGGTAGACTAGAGCGAAATTATTCTTTTCTGTATTATGTTCTGTAAAGGTTGTAAAATTTAAATTTATTCATGTTGGTTTCAGTTCTAAACATAAGTAATGAATACTCTTCCTAACAATGGAAATAAATGCAGATGAGCACGAGAGGCTATTCGTTCGACTTTCCCAAGTTATAACAGTTTTTAGTTTGGCAGAAATTACAATATTTTAATGTACGTAATTATTTTCAATCATGCCAGAAAGTAATTGCTGTTATAGCTCTTCTAGTCAGTGTTGCCAGAGGTAGATTCCCCGAATGCGGGATTCAGAGCGACGGGAAGCTGAGCTGTAAACATGTTGGTATAAATGCGCATGCGTATTCCATTCGGAAATTGGAATACACGCGCGCGATGCAGGCGCGTTCACACGAAGCATCTTTTATGCAGAACGCCCACCCATGTGTTTGCCGTACTTGGCGACCCGTGTCGGAGGGAATGTGTGTCCTGGCAGTTGAGGGACCTGTTTGTTTCCCAACTATTCCTTGTGCTACTTTTTGCTTTGCACGTAGGGATACGTTACGTATTTTGGGGATCATTCCTTGTAGGTTTTCAACACACTTGCTTTGTCCTCGGACTCTTCTAGACAGGCAGTCGGGAGCTAATCCATTCCCGATCAGTGGGCAGGGACTAGGTCTTGTACTGAACTTCAGGGTGAGTGGGGGAATCCAAAGAGGGAGAACGTAGTAACATCTCCCCACTATACCTTCCTGGCAACCCTGGCACCCCAGTGAGGTGTTTCCTTGTTGAACTCCATGGTGGGTGGGGAGCATGGAGACGAATCCGCTTCTAAACATAAGTAATGAATACTCTTCCTAACAATGGATATGGAGGATATGGAGCATATGCAATATGGAGCATAAAATAAACCCCTTGCCCTCTTCCGAAAGGAAGAGGCGATGTTTTGACAGAACGGTGGATTTGAGTAGTTTCTTCCTCAGGGAAGAAGATAAACCAAAGAAGCTACGTTTCCTTTTGATGGTGTGCACGGAAGAAGGAAAAATATTTACAAGTACTAGTGCGGTTCGCCTCGCGCGAGCCATTGAGGACATTTTCGGTAAATCCCAAGTGCTGCCAGCCTCCAGGTGGAAGTGACCACTCGCCCTACCGTGAACCTCTGAAAGGGAGTGAATCACGATGACTTTGCGTCCGAAAGGGAGGAGGAACGTGTTTTTCTTCGAGAGTCAGGGCGTAACGGAGGTGTTTAGGATCAAGAGGAAGGAGAATGGGAGAGAGATCTCTACTCCCACTCTGATTTTGACGTTTAATCTCCCTTCTCTCCCAGAGAGGATTAGTTGTGGGCTTTATAATCACCACTGGCAGTATGTGCCAATCCCTCTGCGTTACTTCCAAGTGTCAGAGGTTCGGCCATACCCAACAACGGTGCATGACCGTAAGCCCTGTTTGCGCAAAGTGCGGCAAATCTATGCACGATACAGATCCCTGTTCTTCCCGACTTCGCTGTGTTAACTGTAGGAGATCATGTGGCCAACTCGAACAGGCGCCCTACATATCTGTGGGAGAGGGAGATCCAAAGGACCAGAGTGACGGAGAATATACCTTTTCCCGAGGCGAAACGCAGATACTTATTGCGGAACCGAGAATCCAAAAGGAAAGTAATATTAATTTTAACAATGGCATTTAATGTATTATATGCCATTTGGATTGTATAACTGTAAAGAACCTGTAACAAGTATTGTACTTCAGCTTCTGGGTCAATGACCCCTATCTCGATCAGGTTTTCGTCCAGTTTCCCTGATCCTCGAGCAAATGCTGAGATGACCCCCTTGTTTTGCTTCTGGACGTAAATGTAACTATAAATTAACTTTTCACCTTATCACGTCACACACAGTTTTTAACTTTTTGAAGTCAATAAATAATAAAAATAAACCCTGTAGATCTCGGGCGTTCATTTTCCATTTCCCTGGCCAATGCGGCAAAAGCAAGAATTGTCAGAGTTCACCTGCTACTCCTCCAGTTGCTCATTTCTGTTGCCAGGTGTCTCCAGTGGACTTCCTTGGGAGACATCGCCTCTGCAAGGTGAGAAGATAATAATTCCCTCCAAATACAAATTGTCTACTAACCGATCTCGTAGTCCGTCAAGCACTCTAAGGAGGAAGCTGCATCGGAGGAAACTTCAGCCGGAGTAGACTGCCTCCCCTTCCCGACCGGCAACAGAGGCATAAAAATAAAGACAAGAAAAATACTCTTAAAAGCAAAGCAACTTAACATCTAAAAGTTATGGATCACCTCGCGTGGAACCTCAATGGCTTTCGCACTCGTTTAGACGAATTAAAGCTGATAATGTCTCTGTATACACCCGTTATTATCTGCTTGCAGGAAACTCATCTTCTACCTGAGCATTCCCTCTCTCCGTGTGCTACAGGCAAGACCTCGATGATGGCTCCGGGTTGCTAGATTGACATGGCGAAGACGTTACATTTGTCACAGACTCCCTGCTGTCCAAAGAAATAGACGTACGAATCACTCTCCAGACATCGTACGTTCATGTAAACCTCCGCACTATATCGATAACTATTTGCAACGTCTATATCCCGCCTGGACAAGTGTCGCAAGAGGAACTTGAAGATAGGTTATCTCAGTTGCCCGCAATAGGAGCTACTCCAGAGGCACTATAATTGAAAATGTTATTGACAACCAGAACTTAATTCTTTTGAATACCGGCGCACATTTTTCCGTGGCTTCAAACACTTTCTCGTCCGTTAATCAGGCTCCCTGTAGTCCATCTCTCTCTACCGTCTTTGAGTGGATTGTCTCTGGCGACCTGCATGGCAGTGACCACTTCCCCATTGTGGTCAATTTCGATATTCCCACCCAAACGTTGCTCGTCCTTCTCGCTCGCTAATTCACCTAACTGAGGGGGAAACATTGGAGAAAGAAATACGGATATCGGAAATCTGCCCAAACGATATCGATGCAATGGGTGCCAATTTTAATGATGCCGTTCTTCATGCGGCCACAAATGCCATACCGAAGTCGTGAGGTCACCCACGACATCCTCCCGTGACATGGTGAAATGCCGACTGAGCCACCGCGGTGCGTGATCGGAAACGGGCATTGACAAAGCTTAGTAGGTTCCCAACCATGCACAATCTGATCAATTATAAAAGATCACGAGCTAGAGCTAGATTGACCATAGGGAAAGTAAGGCCGCGTCATGGAGGAATGATCACTCTCTTGCCGAACGCCCCGTAAAGTAATGTGGCGAAAGGTTCGACAGATCGGTGGAAGACTTCCTTCGTCGTCTCTCAGGGCTTCTGTCATCAGGGCTTCTTATCATCAAGTCACCAGTTAGAAAACGGTGTTTCTCAGGGATCAATTGATACTCTAATGCATATCTGCTCACCTCACCAGACGATATAGTTGAAGATTTGGCCTCTGACTACGAGCATATATACAGCTTCATACACTAATCTCCTAACTTTCTGAAGACCAAAAGAAGAATGGAGAACTGCAGACTAGATTTTTCGAGTCGCATGCAGGAAGATTACAATGATCCTTTCTCCATGGATGAATTTTCCTGTGACCTCGCTTGTGCAGACGATTCTGCTCCAAGACCAGATCAGATACATAATCAAAAGCTTAAACACCTATCGGAAAATTCTCGTTCTTTTCTCCTCCGCATTTTCTTCTTGATTTGCGATGAACATTCCTTACCAAGGATTTGGCGTGAAGCAATTTTACTCCAATCCCGAAAGAAGGAAAGGACAGAACAATCCCTTCAAGTTACCGCCCAATCTCGCACACAAACTGTGTGTGCAAGCTTTTAGAATGGTAAGCAATCGTCTGGTGTGACTCCGGGAGCTAAGAAATCTATTTACACCTTTTCAGTGTGGTTTCAGAAAGCACATGTCGACCATGGACCACTTAGTCTCCCTTGCCACTCAGATCTCCAATTCTTTCGTGCTACGACAGCACCTGGTAGCAATTTTTTTCGACGTGGAGAAAGTGATCTGTAGGTACACCACCTGGAGGTAAGGCATTCTTGGGGCCGTAGGGGACGGCTCCCTTCGTTTCTAGTAGATTTTCTTTCATCAAGATCTTTCTTCGTCCGCCTTGGTGACAGGTTATCAAGTCACCAGTTAGAAAACGGTGATTCTCAGGGATCAATTGTGATACTCTGTCGTTGCTATCAATAGTATCGCATCAGTTATTCGAGAGCCTGTGCAGGCATCGCTCTTCGTTGATGACTTTGGCATATTCTTCTCCTTGAAGAGCATGCAAGTTATTGAGAGGCAGCTACAGCTTGTCCTCAAGAATAGAGCGATAAAACTCGATTCAAGTTCTCCACCTCAAAATCCAGTTGCATGCACTTCTGTAGAATATATTACATCCATAGTAATCCTGATCTTTTGTAAGGGGTCATCAACCTCCCTTCGTCGAATCTGCCACTTTTCTTGGTCTGACATTCAACAAGAGTTTAACATGGCGAAAGCACATTCAAACCTTGAAGAGCCGCCATTGTGTATCACCATTGAACCTCCTTCGCACCCTTTCTGGTAGATTATGGGGCGCAGACCGAGTATGTCTTTTGCGCCTATCTAGGACCATCATCCGTCCCATCTTAGTGTCTCCATCGACCCTCCGGATATTGAATACCATACACAATGCCGGTGTACGGATCAGCACAGGCGCCTACCGCACGAGTTGCATTGAATGCCTCTTGGACGAGCATCCCTGAGCCGAAGGCGGGATATTGTAATCGGCTTTTATGGTGCGAAAGTATCAGCTATAAATACTCCTTCGTGTCAAGAAGTTCTTCAGCCAAGTCACAGGACATCGTACGCACTCTGACCATCGTTACACCGTCCTCCGGGTATCCGTCCTAGGCGCTCTTGCAAGAACTCGATATGACACTACCCATGTGAAAAACCCCCGAAGTCTTGTTCCCCCTTGGAAGCTTCTCTGGCCTAAAATAGACTTGAGATTATCACACTTTCCCAATACTCAACTCCTCCAGTACATTTTTGGCGAAATTCCAGGAGATGAAATCCATGCATCCCGGTTATAACGTTATATACACGGATGGTTCCTCCCAAAATTGTAATGTAGGGTGTGCCTTCTACTGCTACAGTGCCACGCGGAGACCTCGACTAAACTCTTCGTGCAGCGTTTATACTGCAGAAAAATATGCGCTCTTGGATGCACTCAAGTTCACTGAATCTATGGCATTAAAATAAGCTATGATCTGCAGTGATTTACAAAGCTCGCTCGAATGTATCTCCTGCGTCTCTTCTTATGACCCTCTGACAATAATCATCCAACATCAGATCCATAATTTATTGGTTTGACGATATAATTTGGTTTTTTGTTGGATCCCTGGACCCATGAGGATAAAAGGGAACGAAATTGCTGACCAGGCAGCATAGCTCGACACAAAGAAAACTGCGGTAGACATCCTCACAGTCCCAACAAACGATACCAAGCTGTTTATCAAACGTATTTCTCAATGAATAGAAAACAGAGTGGCAGAATTCAGATTTGAAACTCACGAGAATCAAGGATTCCATAAAGCGTTGGTCTTCTTCTCGTGGGTCAAGGCGCGAGAAGATAGTTCTGACACGCCGTCGGATCGCTCACTATCATTTCTCTCACGGACATCTCCGCCCACCTCCTACTTACGATAGTTGCAAGACGGGAGTCTGTTCTTACCGCCTTACAGCGGAGCATGTTCTCCTGCTCAGTTCTAAGGTAAGAGATAGCCGGGAAAGACTTCACCTAGCTAGCTCTCTAGCAAGGTTCTTGGAAATGAATCTTCTCTCTGCAAGCTTTTTAACTTCTTACGAGAGTCTGACATTTACAGCATTATCTGAGAGAAGAGGATTATGCCAATTGTTTGGCTTATAATTTGAAATTTTAAAGTGTTTATCTGGCTCTTTTCTGCCAACCCATTTTTAAATAATTGAAGACGTTTATTTTCAGTTTTACTTACATTTTACCTTGCATTAAAAAGTGTTTTAGGCTGGCACTGCTTCAGTACGTGTTTCTCTTAAAAAATTGACGCGGTCGCCAATGACCTTAGGTGTTGAAGCTCCCTTATGCCTTAATCATCATCATCATCACAAACCAAATAAAAATATCAGAAAACTAAAGAAGCATTTTAATGGGTGAACGCCTCTTCTCTCCGAATGCCCTACCTCGCGCAGGGTCGCTTCGCCGTGGCGCACTATAAACGGCTCGCGCGCTGATGTTCCCCGACGGCTGAACCAAGGGCGCGTCGTGGTAGTACGATGGCCAGGACCCAAGGTGCACGCAGCTGCGCGGCGGGCGAGGCACGAACGGCTGCGGGGCGGTGCGCGGCAGCTAGTGTCGCCCGAAGGCCGGATCGACGGTGCGCCGCGATATCGCAGCGTCACCGGGGACGGGCGGGCGCACGGCGGTCGATTTATTGCAAAATTGGGTACATGCCTTTATACACGCACTAATTCACATTTTCAATGTTTCTTTATGCACAGGAATATTTCCAGGTATTTTAAAAACAGCAAAAATGAAGCCACTTTTTAAGAAAGGGAACAAAAATGAAATTAAAAATTACCGGTCAATTTCTCTTTTGTCAGGTTTCTCAAAAACATTAGAGAGCCTTTTCTATACGCGAAAGGACACGTCCCAAGACAAGCGAAGCAAACGAAGCGTCACAACACGGGTTTAGAAAAATCAAAATCTACGGAAACTGCCATTTTTTCTTAAAGATGTTGCTTCATCAATGGACCAAAATGAAGCAACCATTAGAATATTTTTAGATCTTTCGAAAGTTTTTGACATTATTGACCATAACACCTTGCTAGCAAAATGGAAATCGAGGTATTGCCCTAGATTGGATAACCTCGTACCTTAAGCATCGATCTCAAAGAGTAGAAATACCGTACTGGCACGAAAGGACATTATTTACTTATCTTTCCGATTCCTTACCAATTGAATATAGGGTCCCGCAAGGTTCGATCTTAGGTCCTATTCTCTTTCTGTTATACCTAAACCATATGCCGACGTCTATTAAAAACGGAAGAACAGTTCTGTTTGCCATTAACTCGAATGTTCTTTGCAAAAAAGAAGCAATAAATATTACGGTTTCTGAAGTTTCAAATTGGTTTTGTAATAAATTAATAGTTAACGAAGGAAAAACAGTTTCGGTGCATTTTTGCATTTCAAATCAGCAATCGCATGCTCCATTGAAAATGAAGAATATGCAATTCGCTGATGTTAAGGTAACAACATTTCTAGGTCTCTCAATTCAGTCAAACCTCAAATGGAATGTACCCACAACAGAGTTAAACACTAAATTAAATTCATTATGATACACATTCAGAATTCTATCGAATTCTGTCAGCCTTCATTTCAGTTCGTTGCGTGCACTTTGCAATGTGCATTCCCGCCTGAGATATGGCATAATATTTTGGGAAAGCTCATCATGAAGTACCCAGACCTTTCGATTAGAAAAGAAAATGATTCGGATTATCAAAAAATGCCATCCGCGTGATCCCTGCAAGCCTCTCTGCATTGAGCTTGGAATCTTACCACTGCCTTGCGCCTCTCTCTCTCTCTCTCTCTCTCTCTCTCTCTCTCTCTCTCTATATATATATATATATATATATATATATATATATATATATATATATATATCTGTAATGTGTCAAAAGTGACTTACGTAAAGGTGGGAACACATTTTCATGCAATACTGATTTACATTTACAACACGTCGTAGAAATCACGTTCATCAAGGGTCAGTATCACAGCTCACTACCAGTAATCCATGTACCAATACATGTACGTTACTTTACGACGCATTGCCAGATAGCACTAAACGATTGAAGTCGATACACCATTTATGTTAAAAGTAAAATATTTTCAGCTGCATAACTGTTTCTATACAATTAGGGACTATACTGATTATCAAGTTGAAACATAATGTTTTTGTACCACTTTTTTTTAAAAAAAAACAGTGGTATATAATGAATTAGTTTACATTTGTATTGTATACTTTTTTTAAATACTTAATATGCTTGTAACAAATAATGTACTTTAGCTTCCCGGTCAATGAACCCCATCTCGATCAGGTTTTTGGCCAGATAATCTGCTACATTGAGCAAATGCTGAGATGGCCCCTTCTTTTGCTTTGCGGTAAACAACCGTTGCTAATAATTTTTGTATAACTCGGGAACGAATATGTCTAGTTTTTCAAATATTGCTAATCTTCGCTTTTTTAATATTTTTATTAATTTATCTTTATATTTTACTCACCTTTCAGCTGTTAATAATGAAAATGATGAGAAGGGATTCTGGAACTCAAGAAAACGTGCGCAGATGATACGAGTACAGTTTTTACTGTTTTTTGACTAAATGAATGAATGAATAAATGAATGAATAAATAAATAAGTAAATAAATAAAAAATAAAAGGCATTTCTGGGTTACGATGATTGCTGCCTTGTATAAGGTAATAGTTTCTATAATTATTGTATTCCAAATATTATCATGATTGTCTAAGAAGTAGTAATAATTATTCGTTTATTGAATACGTTTTTGAAGTACGTAATATGTGATGTGCATTTTAATTCATGTTTAATGGCCGTCTGAAGGCATCTGTTTTATAGATACATAATTAAAAAATTTCGATCATCGAGGAGAGATATTTGTACTCTATGATTTCGATTTGAGCTCTGATTGGCTGTTGTGGACCTTTAATTACACGATTAAGTTGTAATTGCACGCATGCTATAAACAGTGATAATCAACAATGTTTCATGTATATAATGAGCATATTTAATTAAATAAACGAAAAAAGAAGTTAATAATACGATCCAGCGGCGGCAGCCACAGCACTTTGCATTGTGTTGCATCGCATTGACACAAGCGGCGTTGTTGAAACAACAATGAGCGATTCGTTTGGCATATGTTTGGGAAAGATTTTATTATCAATACTTGCCAAAACATTTATTACCATCTGTACTCAGAATTCAACGTGATTATGGGTTAGGGCAGCTATCCTAGAATTTAAGAAAACGAATACTCTTCTCCACATGCTATGCCATAGAATATTGTTGTCGCAGAATACTATCACATGACAGTACTCTTCTCCTCGTACTATGTCACACTGTTTTAACTGTTAATTGAAACAAATTCCAAACATGCATTATGCATGAATTTCTCAACAAAAAAGTATCAAAACACGCATGCATGCATGTCATAAAGTATTGTTTTTAAAATGAGCTTGCCAAGAAAAATGTAATTTCAAACTTGAAAGCTCTACGAAGAACAAATAGAAGCAATATTTGCATGGAATCTCTCTACCCATTACTTCTTAGAACATTATGTACGAAAAATAATTATTTTAAAGCAAATGTCAACACAAATTCGGCAATTAATACAGCTAAAACATGTTGAATATGAAAACAACATTGAGAAGGGATTTTCAAAATATCCAGATTCCTCCAAGTAGATCTCAAATTACGTTCGCAGACTGACAGCGCTTGAAACTAAGCGCGGGAAATTGAAATTTACCGTTTCGTTTTTTTTTTTTTTTCTTTTTTTTTTTTTTTCTTTTTCAATTCTCTAAAATAAAGAGTGTGCTGAAAATACGAACAGGAACACTTTCATTACCGTTGCTACAAACTGAAAATTTGAAAGAAAAAATTTGGAGTCGTTTCTGAGAAAATATTTGTTTATATTATAAAATTGCCTGTTTGTCGTCAAAATCCGCAAAGAATATAATCATATTTTCGAAAACTTGTACAGGACTTTACTCTAAGATTTGTTTTTGGTGAACACATTTCATTAAGAAAAACTAGTGGTGTTAAAACATATTTTTTCACCCTTAGTATTGGTTCCGTAATACTGTTTATACAATTTCTGTTCGAATTATCACATCTGTCACCGTGTTTTGTAAATCTCATCTTATCTCAAGGCTTTGTAGCCTACATTAGGTACAAAAATAAATATTTTCAAGCAAATATAAACACAAACTCGACAATTAAAACTGCGTTCGTACCGCTCAGTGTTGCCAGGTCCGATGGACATTCGGCCGCTAGATGGCACGCGTAATTCCGCTAGATTCCGCTAAATTTAAAACTTCTTGCCGCTAACTTCCGCTAAATCAAGATATTTAATTTTACATATAATAACAGTTGTTTTTAATAAAGAATATTTATAATATCGAGTAATTGTTTATATAAACAATTTATAAATATTAAATGAATATGTGATACAAAAGTATTAAAAATGAAAATATTTGAAATTTATGAATCAGAACTAGGGTGATAAATATGCCATGTAAGAAATACTATTAATTACGCGTGTAGAATAAATAATTTATAATTTTTTATTTTATTACATGATAATAAAAATACAAATTCGATATTTACAACTTATTTTGTATATATATATATATATATATATATATATATATATATATATATATATAAAATATACAAATATAAGCAATGATTAAATATTGCACATGTTTGTGTAATTATATTTATAATTTATAACTTAAATCTAACTATATAATAGTTTACACAGACGAATCGCAGTAATAATTGAATAATAATAATATTGATTTATTATTACTATAATTTTACATTACTATCCACTACTATTAAGTTCTGAAACAAGCTCTTCTATTATTTGGACTTCATTATTGTCCTCATTTATTTGCTTATTATATTTCGCATTTGAACCTATAAGCCTAAGAACTTCATCTGGAAATCGAAAATTCTTAAATAAATATCAACAAAAATATTCTTATGTCTACTAAAATAATACTTTTTAAATATTAGTTTCATAATTTAATATGATAGAATATTAACGCGGATGTAGAAAAATATTAAAGTATATCACTGCAATATTATTAAAATATTGTTCTTATAGAGACTTGAATTTGCAGGCTGAATATTTATTTATTTATTCACAAACTATTACGCTTAGCATTTCAAAAATTGTACAGAGATATTGCATATTTAAAGAGAACGCGGATAATATTTTCTCCACGTTTGATTGGATATTTGGTGGAGAATCTCCGGCCGCTAGCCAATGAGAAAGGCACCACGCGCCTAGTTGAGGGTTAAGGTAATATGACTCAGATATCAGATTTATGGTTCCAGCGGTATTTGTTTACTTTGGATAATAAGGGACGGAATACTTTACATGTACCCATTAGTTTTTGGTCATCGAAACAAAAGTTTATAAATGGAAACATGTTTCAACCTTGTCGCTAGAAATTCCGCCAATTTGCTTTCATTCCGCTAGATTTTCCGCTAGCCGCTAAATCATTATTTCTCGCCGCTAGAACGGTTGAAAATCCGCTAGATCTAGCGGCCAATCCGCTAAACTGGCAACACTGGCTACATCAAGCCTCAGTAATGAGAGATTCACAGAAGTAAATAAATCCCACGTATCTTATCTTGTCGCCGTTCAGCCATAGACTTCTCAAATATTCATCACTGCATTGTTGCCCGAGGCAGCGTACGGTGGTAATATAAAATTAGTTCAATAAATAAAAGTTCGTGCAAATTTTATGGAATTCAATCTTTTTTTGATGATACGTTTAATATTTATAAGAGAAAACCTAATTGGTATAATTGCAATTAAAGTTTGCGGATTGCTTGAACGAAAATACATCAATACATTTAGAATACAAATACATACCTCGCAACACGGGCAAAAAAGAATATGGATTATCAATTACGTAAATCATTTCTTAAAGGTTAATTTGTAAACATGTAGCAAAAGCTTGACAGCAATAAACAAACAGAAAATGAAATAATACACAAATTCTAACTAACGTAGCATCCTACATACCCTCCAATCACTTCTCAAATTACGTTCGCAAAGTGCGAGAAATTCAAAGCGGGCGACAACGTTTGACGAAAAATATTAAATTTTCGATAAAAATTTAACGTGACCTAATATCAAAATGTTTTTATAAACAAATATCCTTAAGAAACAAAAATATCTTCATAATAATTATAGTCGTAGGAAAACGCCGAAAATTATTAAAAAATTCCAATTTTCGAAGAATTAAGAGATTTCAACAAAAATGAGACCTGCACCATTCTCTTAAGCGTCCTTCACGCTAATTGAGATCAAAATGTCATAAATAAATGTGGTGTCCTTAAGTGTCCTATGCGCTCTCCGAGGTCAAAATTTAATTAAAAAATTTCGTACCGTTTTTGAGAAAAAATTGTGTAAGCAAAATTAAAAATTGCCTATGTTTTAAGCGAAATCACGCGAAAAGTACTCAAATGTTGGAAAATTGGACAAGACCTTATTTCAAAATCAGTCTTTAAGTAACAGATTTCATAAGGGAAAATCTGTCTTTAATATTGTAGTTCTAGGAAGACGCTGGAAAAATTTTGACCTTTTGCAAAAATCAGGGTTTTCAAGGAACAAGAGACATGCACATTTTTATCAAGCATCTATTACGCTATTTTGCAACAAAATTTAATCAAAACATTTGGTGTCATTTTTTGAAACTTTGAATCAGGGTTGGCATGTTTTAAAACATTGTTTTTAAACATGTTTTAAAACATGCTTTTTAAAAAAAACATTGTTTTAAAACAAACGCAAGGTAAAATCTCCCAAAATTTTTAATTTTCCTGGCAAAATTTCCGGTTTTTGTTAACATTTGATAGATTATAAAGATAATAAAAACAAAGGATATTTAAATAATTTATTTATAAACATTATACAATATATATTAACATATATTAACTTTGAAATAAACTTAATATATAATATATAACAGAAATCTGTTTAAACAAAAACAAAAAATCCAAATTCTCGATGGTGACAAACTTGCTGGACATGGAGTTATATTTTAAGAGTTTAGTTGTTTATAAATCATAACTAATTTAGCTGCTTTCTCTGTTCCCAATCTGTTCCTGATATCTGAGTGGACCAATCCAAATATCGAAAATATTCGCTCCACGCTCGCCGATGATGCGCTGGCTGTAAGGTGTTGCATGATTATTCTCATTTCTTCTTCTGAACAGATGTTTTTTACGTCTTGAATACTCTTCCACCATTCTATAGCGGTCAAACTTGTCATCATTTGCACATCCATAAGTGCGCCTGTGAAAGGGGCAACTCGTAGTTTAAGCTTCAATAGTTTTGTTGTCAGGTCAATCCCAGCATCGCCGAAACTAGATTTTACATAATCAAATGTAGCTTCTTTTTCCTGCTCTGTCAACTCAATGGAATCGTCTAACATGTACTTCGGGGAAAACATGTAAGCGAGGAAATGACTGCTTGACAATGCTTTTTCATATCGTTTGACAAATATTTTTTTCTGAGCTGAATTCAGGACTGCGTACAATTCAGTTTTCAAATTTTTCCAGATTTTCACAGCATCGGCAATATTGCAAGTATTAGATTGAATTTTGGCCGAAGCAATCGAGATTGGTTTCAAGATAGTAACTAGGTCTTGCGCGGTTCTTTTGATGGAGATGTCGCATACTATTTTTTTTATATCCTTGTCAATCTTGTCTGGGTATTCCTCACATATTTTCAACAATGTGAGCCAATTTTCCAGGAAAATTTCTAAACACGCACACATCGTGTTCCATCGAATTTCTAAGGGAAGTACAAGATTGTGACCGTCTTTGTGTTCATCAAATTTTGCTCTCGCAAAATGGTTATTACGAAAGTATTTAACAATTTTTTCAACGTGCTTCGTTGCAGTAGGCATGTCGAAATCTTTGGCCAATAAGTTCAAATTATGCGCTCCACATCCAATAGTGATAATGTTCGCATTGGGTCTCGATAAATTCTTATGCATCGCTAACATATTAGGTGCATTATCGGTTACTATACTACCGATGTCGCACTCGTACATGTCACATGTTTTAGTGATGGTACTTTCAACAAATGAAGTCATGTACTCTGCCGTGTGACTATGTCCTGATGTGTCCTCAGAATCTACCAAGTACGCATTGCCCATCTTGTCAACCACGCAAGAAGATATGATTGACTCGTTTCTTACATTAGACCAACCATCAAGTGAAAGACACACAATCTGGTTCTTTAGAGCAGTCGCCATGTTTGTTTTCTCCTTCTCATACACCTTATCCAATAGTTCACCTCCAACTTTCTTTCTGTTTGGTAGATCATAGCCAGGCCTCAACATATAAACAAATTTTTTGAATTGTGTGTGTTCTACCAATTGAAAAGGAGAATTTGTCCCGAAAATAAAACGAGCAACTTGTTCGTCCAAATCTTTTTTTTGTTTATCTGTGGTGGCGTGGATGAAATTATTCATGGTGTTTGATGTCTTCACTTTTTTGGTGGGTTGATTCGAATCAGACATTGATGGTCGCTTAGTCCCTGATTCTGAATTAAAAAAGAAAGAAAAAATTTAAGTTTTATCAAATTAAATCTTATAAAAAAAATAAATAAGAATTAAATTAAATGTAATTAAATATGCGGTTCGACGTCAATGCATACCTTTAGACGAGCTTTGTTGTGTTTCATAAACAATAGGACATTCGTTCTGCAAATGTTTCTTCATACGTGCTACCAATCCAGCCATTTTCTTTTTGCAATGATTACATTGCGCACGCGAGTATGATGTTCCTTCTTTAATTTCTTCATAATCCTCCCAAATGTCGTCTCTCTTTCGCCCAGACATTTGAAAATGTTTTTGTTTTCACACCTAGAGACATCAAAACAATAATAATCATAAGTATGTTAAAACAATAATAATTCGCACAGGTTACGATTTCGAGCAATGTAATATTTTCCTAACCACTCGTACATTCCTTTGTCCGAATACAGATTGTGTTTAATATTTACCTTTGTAAAATGAAGAATATCACTACAAAATACTGTTTTGTTACTAAAACACAGCTCTTAAAGAAAACTCCAATGATTCGATGTGTTCTGAAATCACCGTACCGGGTAAATATCGAATTGTCTCAGTATCGAATCGAATTGTCGATTTTTTTCGCTTGGTTATTATGTTTTTTTTTTATTTATAACAAAAAAACTGTTTTAAAACAAAAAAAACGTTTTTTTTGTTTTTTTGTTTTTTTTTTAAACATGTTTTTTTCCATCCCTGCTTTGAATATATCCCAGTGGCTTCATGTAAACTACTCTCCAAAATTAAAATATCTTTCAAATCGAAGGTGCCGCAACATTAGCTTGATCAGGGGAATATCATTGGGGAATATCAATTTTGGAGAAAATTAGGTGAAAGGTTTGGCTGCTAGCATTGTTCACAGACGGACAGACATTTTCCGTCAATCGATTTTTCGGTATCACGGACCCACATAACATGGATTCTGGGAACACCACGTGTTAGAGTTTTTCCCCTAAATTTAACTCTGAATCTCTTTCCACTTCTTAATCTCCAAATACCCACTTTTTCGTTACCAGAGTACGGCAATAGAGTTTTTCTGCTGAAAATTCGCTATTTTCCCCGTAGCATTAAATAACTCTACTGTGTAAGCGGTACCGAGAAAGTAACAATGTCACTCTAACAGCACATATTTTCTCGCAATTTTTTAATGATTATGTAAGACACAGCCATAGAAAATAGTCACAAAAATTCCCTGAAAAAGGAAATGGAAATATTTAATAATTAAATGTAGACTAATATGTACATAAAAGATTATCAGAATTGCCTATAAACAAAAATAACATAAAATTAGCAATTTATAAAAATAGTTTATTATTTTTAAAATCGCAAGACAATCATTATAGTTCACTGTGATAGTACGCAATTAAGAATTTTTCCAAATTTTCAATAGTAAAAGAGGCTGTTCTTACATTCAAATAACATTGTAACGAGATAATTTTCCCCTAATTCTCTACCTCGCACGAAGTTACAGGGGCATATTTCATTGGCTTTCTGGGAGCATGACAATTCTCCGACGATAACATCGGCAATATATCTCGAACAACAATCTGTAATTTCATCTACAGATATCCAAAAGTAAGAGTGCTAACTAATATCATTTCGGATTTTTTCGATTGCCAACTCATATTGTGAAGTTAGAACTATTTTCTAAGAGTTAACTCGTGTTGAATTTCAATGTTTTGTATATTTTGTCAAGTACTGGTTAAAGGTTGGATTTTCTAGTTTTGAAAAAGGAATGTTCGCGGCACTACACAGTGTTCAATTGTTTCTTGTCTTCATCTTCAGGTTACACTTGCTGAAGAAAAGGTCGAAGAAATTTTCTCACTTTTCCCGCACTTTATCATGAGCGGTAAAATTTTTATGTTGCATGATGAGTTATTTTTTGGAACAATTACCACTTTTTTCACAACACTGGCAAAAAATTACATTTCCGTATGTAGTGAAACACGAATTCACTCTTTTAGGAATGCACGCTTGATACTTTTTCTTTTGGTGTTGTAACGGTACGAGCTGCCGCGAATTCGACGTAGAATGTCTATCAATAAAATCGCGGACACCCAGCGATTTTACAGCGGCCGTTGAAATTGGTAGGCACCTGAGCCGCATCCCTTCCCTGCTCTATTGAGGTGAGGGCCATTTTATGACAAGACATCCCCGCGTAGGAGCTGAAGCATCCCTATCATCCCTTGGTCGGCAACCGGGTCCCGCCGAGCTCTCAAGAGGGTGACTCCCCCCCACACACACACACACGACCGCATGTCAAAGAGACCGGACGTCAATTACACCTACTTGGGGAGACATATACGACACAACGAACTTTGGCGCGCGCGTGCGGCTTCGCAATTGGGGTCACGCCGATTTTGTTTTCGCCGGCCGCGAGAGAAAGCTTGCCTGCGGCGGCAAACGACAAATTTTTGGCTGTTAGGAAGGATCCCGCGTCATTGGTCGAAGCTCCGCCCCACCATGCTCCGCGAAATTCAATCTCGCACAATCGGGAGGATTCTCACTGATGAAGAGGGGGGGTAGTCTACGGTAGTCGATCGCCCGCGATTACCTGATCCGGGAGACGGATGATTTCTGATGGGGTTCTGGAGGCCAGTGTGGCCGAGCCGTGGGGTTCTGGAGGCCAGTGTCGTCATCCATGGGTCCGGCCTAAGGGAGAGGAAGACGAGGGCGGTCACGCTGAAGTGCGGCGACGATAACCTGCAGCTGTCCGGGGCGACCCGCCCTTTACGCCGGTCAACAACCCCACCAGCTGGGCGTGCTGTACTGCCACGCCAACAACAACAACAACAACAACAACAAAGAGTAATCATTGGTACGCTCCCGCTAGAATGCGGAAGAATAGTTCCCGAGCGATGCTGGAGAGAGGATGCCATCAGCATCAATATTCATGGCGGCCTATTAATTGAATTAGTTTTTATATCGAGTCAGTCAATCAAGTTAATTTTAAATTTAAAAAAAGGTCGCACATATTATACTTGTAAAATGTCATGTAAAATCACCCATCGCTCACTATCGGATATTAAATGTTTATTTTGTTAAAGTTAAATGACTGTATTATTGGAAACCTTATTCCCGCTCCAGAAGTCACACACGCCTAGAAGAGGGCCTTCTTACAGTATTGTTGCGAGTTCTTTTGGCATTGTTTCAAGCTTGCTTCACATGGACAGGAAACTTACTGAACTGGCATGTACCAGTCTCCGAAAATAGTACAAAATTATTAAAGAAAACTTCGCCTATCTTCGGTCATTCTACCTCCTAACAGAGGAAGATGCCAGGAGCGCAGTGCACCTCCTCCCCACTGCAGTTCAGGACCGGATTTACCTACAAGCAAAACAAGCAGTTGCTTGGGGGGCCCCATTCACCAGGGGCCCCGCGTTTCGGAAAAATACGCATACCATATTTTTTTGTCTGTGAAATAATTGTTAATCAAGTAGTCTACTGTGTAACAAAATGTACAATTTCAAAACATTTTTTAAAAATATTTATTACATGTTAAATTAGTCTAATATTAACTATACTTTATTTCCTTTACTTATAACTGAATATGTAAATTTTTTTGTAATTATGTATGTATTGAATGTAAAAAAATGTAACACAAGTAAAAATGTCTATAAAAAATTATCAGTTTTCATTTGTATCTGTACAGAAAGTACTTGTACTATAATACATTTTTTATTTAATAAAGATGGAGCTATTTTTTCAGGGGGGGGCAACCCAATTTTGTGCTTGGGGCCCCGCACTACTTAAATCCGGCCCTGCTGCAGTTCCTGGCGTTCTCAACCCGAACGAGGCCGCGAAACACGGGTACGCGTGAGCGTTTCGACCCTCCGCCAAGAACCTTCCATTTCCGCAGCGAGCAGCCCCCCCCCCCCCCTACGGGAAGTCAAGTCAGAATATCGAATGTGGGAAAGGTTATGTTTATTATTCTCAGCTGCAAGTCCCAATTACGACTAAAGTCGCTTCCACTGAGGCCACATAGGGCATAAGCCTCTTATTCTCTTAGCTTCCACTAACGAAACTTAAAACATTGTTACATTATAAGACGCAAAAGGCGTCGACCTTAAATATTGTATTAGGACTAATCTGATCTTAAATCTAGTCTTATAGTTAGGTAAACGCCTAAGGGCGAGTCATAGCTGTGTACAGAATCTACTATTGCCTGAACGGCCAAAACGGGTTAGAGCTAAGGCCACCATCCGAGGATGTCCTCCTGGGCGTAAGCTCTTATGAAGCCGTGTCTAAATTCCACTGCCACTAAAAGCCGTTGTCCCCGATGTCCTCCGTCTCCAAGCGCACGGACCGGGTGGCTATGACACCAGAGAAGGACCGCTGCGTCGATTGCTTGAAACACCAAACATCACGCCGGCTCCCGGGATTAACAGCTTCCTTGGGATTCTAAAGGCGGGTATGACGTTCGATTCGGCACAATTGCTTGAGCGAGAACCTCTAGAAGAGGCCATCTATTGCAGCGTGAAGCTGCTTACCGGTTAAGGCCGACCCTAGACTGGTTTATAAGTGGAGTCGGATTACTCCAGTAGGTGAAGGGTTGTTTCGGGCTTTCCTCACACGCAGCCGAGTCCACCAGCCGGAACGAATGGAGTCGAGCATTAGCGGGACAGGGTCCTTGATCATCATAACTAACTCTCTGGATGCCTATTGTTTGGGCAGGCATACGTCACGTCCGGAAGGAATTGGTTCACATTTTGCCATGTGGCATCGCCATGCTATCTTTCTCTCCAGGCACTACGTAATTCTGCTTTCACCGTCAAGACCGTCTCATTTGGATCCAGATCTGCTGTTCCGAACATTTAAAGCGAGGTAAGATCGTTATGCAGAGCATACCTAACATCACATAGGTAAGCCAGTAGATCGTACAAATACCTAGATGCCAGGCCTCACAACTCTGTTGAGACGTCATCAGCTAGAGACCGACTGAGTAAGGCCGAAACCTTCGTTATAAGCGGGCCTCTCAAGTACCCGCCCACTTTCACCGCGACGTCACGGTTCGTACGGTTTCTTCCCGCCATTTTGTAAACCAGAAGCCGAGCAAGAACTGTATTTAGTGAGTCTATTATTCAGCGTGGAAGCGAGCGAGTCTTTTAATCCAGAGGTTTGTGGATTTACGTGTGATATTGTTAGTGTTGTGCAATTCTTTCGTATTTTTATGCTATCATTTGCATGAAGATGAAGCGATAATGAATTCTATCTCCTCAGAACTTTTGAGGAAAGCTTCGCAATCCCTTGGGATTTAGTGAGATTATGTATTTTATATACTATATAAAATTGTTTTTATTATCTTTCTGTTGTATTTTTGCCGTGATGTATGTCCTCCATACTTGACAACGAGCTAGAGGGTATGTTTTCAAGTGTGTCGACTTCATGTTTTCTGCCGGCATTTTACACACAATCCCTTACTCGTTTTGTGTGCCACTCTGCAGGGGAATTATAAACCCGGTTCAATCCAGATTTTATTTATTACTTTTAAAAATCCGAAATCCATGCGGTTATTCAAAAGTAATTGCTGACATAGTATTTGATCAAATTTCCAATTTTAATTATCCTGGTTGTGATATCAGTTATGACTTGGACAAAGACATAGAAAATAAAACGAATAAATTTCAATCAGTGTGTGGAATAATAAACAAACTCTTTAGAATAAAGTCAAAGAAAGACACAAAATGAAATTTTATAAGACAATGGCTTCTTCGATTCTCTATGGAAGCGAATCATGGGTAATGAAAAAGAGAGATCAAAGCAAAATTTAAGCAGCAGAAATGATGTATCTCAGGAAAGTTAAAGGCTGCTTAAATCGAGACCATATAAATACGAAGATATACGAAAAGAACTGGATATATAGGTGAGAGCGAGGTAATGGCGTGCAGTTAAGCCAGACAGCTTATTGTCTCCTTAATATGGCGATTAAAATCATATTTTATGACTGATTCTTAATGAAGCTCATTCATTACAACTTTATTCGTTTACCCTTAATTTTTACTTAAGGTATTTTAAATAGATTTTACAAAAAGTCCTATATCGTGTGAGATTACCCCGAGAGCCAGGGCAACTCCGTACAGCAAGTGGGGTAATACCGTACAACCATACACATCGAAAAAAGAGAGAATTATTACGATAAATAAAACGTTAGATTACACATAGCACTTTATTATTTTGAAGACGAACACCCCAATTGTTCAGAAATACATTAACATTTTCTTGAATATTTAAATGATTTACATAGTATAATAATCGCAGATAAATCACGCAGGTCTGGACGTCTCGTGCATCTACCCAAAGCACGAACGACACTAGAACAAATGTTCTTAGTCTTTTCCAAATTCTCCACAAATTATACAGGTGTCCTTGGCCTCACTTTCTTCTCTCCTTACAGCCCCTTTCACGCTACAAAAGCCCTTTGGATCAATGTCATTTGTTCCTCGTCATTGCAATTCATTGTGCTGATAGGTTCATCTGAAAACGAACCCAAAGAAATATCTCTTAAAATCTTTTTTGTCATATATGCTTGAAGTTTGCTGCGACGTTCCGCTTCACAATGAGTTATCCTTATTTTTCTTTTACCTGTTATCTATATTGCAATAGTCGAATATTGAATGGACATTTGAGCCATCTGTGCGGTCGGCGTCATAGATCGCGTGCAATGCGTGCAGTGTTCGAGCGCAGTTCAGGCCGTTGGTGAATGTCTCCGCCGTCTGAAGGGCGACGGGCGACGGCGGCGCATGCGCGCGACGTCCCGTCACTCGAGGGCGAACTGCGCGAAAGCGTTGGATCTCGCTCGATTCAACGACCAGCTAGTGAGCGAGCGAACTCATGAAAGTAGTGTTGCTTTCAATGTGGATAGTGAAAAAGTAGTCCAAGTTTTTAAATAATTGCTTTTGTCCCCTTTCGTGTGAAGCAAAGAAACGAGTAATTTATAATAGGCGACCACGTCCAAACCTAATATTTCAGAATTTGATTTTAAACCAACTGAAGAATGGGAGAAACATATTGCATGTATTTTTAAGTACTTTAAAATGTATTATACCAGTCTTAGCAATAGAAACTACAAAACCATCATTGTTGCTATTTTGCGACTATATATCCCTCATTCTTCCAATATTTTAATGCAAAATAAATCTGAATTTTATTTATATAATTCAATTTCACTCTAAATATGTTCACGAAACGAGTAGTGTGTGGGTTGACATTTTCTTTTACTGCCAACGCCCTACATCCAAAGTGAGGAAACGTCACTACTACGAATTTCTTTTAGGTATTTACAATTAGGTATTTTACTTATTCCATTCATGATAATTTATTCCTCGAAAAAATCCACCGAACTAGAACAACAGTTGCAAAATGCCCAAAATTTATATCTCAATCGTCAATCAAATATCTCAATATCAAATTGTCAATCTTTTATCTATCGCTGCCCCCAAAAGTGTGCAGTGGCCACGACTTAATCGTCCAAAAACAGTCATTTTACATATAACATCAATATTCAATGCATCTCTTCGTCCGTCATACTTCCCTCGGAAATGGAAACACACCCAGATTATTGCCATTCTGAAACCTGGCAAGCCAAAACGCGACCCGTCAAGTGATCGCCCTAGTCTAGTCTACTGCCTTCTTTAGGAAAACTGTCTGAAAAATATATCCATGCCAGATTACTCTCCCATCTCAGTTCAGTCCAAGCCATACCTTCTCATCAATTCGGTTTTCAGCCACTACTTTCCACAAATCATCAAATATTTAGACTAACCAAAGATATAATCGAAGGCTTTCATGAAAAGAAACACATAGTCGATCATCCTCGATGAAGCTAAAGCTTTTGACACCGTCTGGCATCCAGGACTATTATTCAAACTTATTCACATCGGAACCCCCCACTATCTTATTCATATTATCAAAAACTTCCTTTCGGATCATACTTTTTCAGTCTGCCTTCCTGGAGCTCATTCATCTTTCCCCATAAAAGCAGGAGTACCCCAAAGATCTGTTCTCTCTTCCGCACTATTTAATCTTTATACCGCTGATATACCATACACTTCACCATACCACCGCACAAGAAGACCTGCAACATCACCTTTCCCAGTTCTCCGACTGGGCCAAGAAATGGCTCATCCGGATAAACCCAGCAAAACGTCAGGACAAAATCTTAACATTCCGCTGACCAAAAAATCATCCCTCTCTCAAGTACCAAAGAGAAAATAAATACAAAAAAGTGCAGATTTTCCAAAATAATTTCCTCCGAACCATTACAAAAGCTCTCTGGTTTGTACCTAATTCCCAGTTACATATCGAACTCGGCATCACTCCAATGTCAGTCCATTTCTCCCTCCTATCCACTCGATTCTATCCTAAAATTACCTAGATTCCCTCAGCCGTACATTTCAAAATCGAAATACAAAATCCTTACCACAACAGACTGAAGCGGAAACAACCGCGACAGTTCTTCGACCCCCCTGAAACATCTATGAAAAATGTTCCTTAAACAAGGCTAAAATAATTCATTGTACCCTCAAGTATCGTACTCGGCTGCAGAGGGCCTTCAGGCCCACAAGAAATAAATGAAAAAACTAGTGGTGCCACATAATGGCACAGACTTTCCCGTATTAGTTTTCTATTTCCTTTGGTCTCGGGTAGCTAATTGGACTTGCCACATACTCTTGCCAGTTGCCATCTGTCGCCTCCCAAAGTTCATTTTATTGACATTATCTTAATTCTTCCGTTTCCTAACTGTAGACAAAAATATTATTTTAAGATTATTAAAGAACAGTAAAACCTCGTCCTAAATGGTATTTTCTTTGAAAAATAGGGAGCCGTTTTTAAAAAGCAGGTGTTTAAGCGCTACTATAAATTTGAAACTTGAAGGTTTTTTCACTGAAATTTTTTGTTTTCGAAAAACATCATTTGAAGTCATTTTAAGTACTTTAACTCAGAAATACAATAGTAATTACAAATAGCTGGCAAATGTGCGTACCAACGGCGTGAGCGATCTTAAAAAAAATACATTTGAGTAACTTTTGAACAAAAACAAACACCGAAATGAACTTTACGTCACATTAAAGAGTGCAATTAACTATCCGTTCAAAACGTTTGAAGAAAAAATTTGGGGCCATTTTTGAGAAGAGGGCATATGAGCGTTTTTGAAAATGCGGAATTATGATCTAGTTTTCACAGAAAACGGTTGAGATTTCGAGAAACATTTTCTGACTTTATTTAATGCATATGTACTCTTAAAAACAATTATTTGAACAAATTACCGCTAATATAAAATTTAACATGAGAGAAACAAAACAATTACCTTTGTAATTTTTCGAAAACAACAGAATAGAACAATAAGGCGTTTATGTCATCTTATAGAGTACATTTAGTACTATCCCTACCAAAGTTTAAAGAAAAAATTTGGAGACATTTTTGATAAAATATTGTTTTTTTTATTTTTTTTAAATTGCACATATTTTACGCAATATTGCGTGAAGACTACTACAATTTTCAAAAAATGTACATGACCTCAATAAAAGAACTCACTGTGGAAAACAAATTGTATTGAAGGAAAAATCTTTATCTTTAATTTTGTAGTTGTAGGAAGACACCGAATAAAATCATACTTTTAAAATTTTCAAAAATTCAGAATTAACCGTGAAATTCGGATCAATGCCACCTTTGTAAGTGTATTTTATTATATTCTTACAAGAAATTTGAAGAAAAAATTTGGACCCGTTTTTGGGCATAATTTTGAAATAATCCAGAGGGCTTCAGGTGAAGTAGGGGTTTATTCATTTTGGAAAAAAATCTTACGTATGGTTTAGGGGCTAGTAGTGTTTACAGACACAAGAAGGACAGACGGACGTTTTGAAAAAAAAACCTTTTCTATATCAGGGGACCTCAAAACGTGTATTTCCGTTGACATCTTGAAATCGATTTTCGGCAGCATTTCATATCTTTCTCTAAACTACATATGTAAAATTTTCAAATTTACAATACAAACTACATACTACAAAATACTACATATTACTCTGTATATACGTACGTATACGGGAAAGTAAAAAAAACTACTACTAAGGGAACTTCTATTAAAGAAGGCCGTGTCTAAAACCCATTGTTAGCTTTTTCAAACTCACGCCGTATGATCCGCAGACGCCTATGCGCCTATATGCCTATACGCCTATGCGCCTACAGAATCATGAGCAGGAGCAGGAGGCTCTTGAAAGTTGCACGTACCAACTGGGAACAGTCCGAGGTTGGACAGTAAAACTTTTACATATGTTCATTACACAAAGAGCCCGTTAACACGGACCACACGTGCGGCTCGCGCGCTGCTTGCTGCGGAACTAAATTGGCGGTTCAACGACGGGAGCATCGTCAGCATGGCAGTGGCCAATCACAATTAGCAATTTGAATTTGGCGATGGAACGTTCTGGACGGTTGCGAGCTGCTAACGGGCGAAGGGAAGCGAAGCTCGCACGTGTGTTTCTGGGAAGGCCGTGGGCGGCATCCGGTGGCATGGTCTGATCGACGCTGTGACGGTTACAAATCAACTGTTCTGCCTTGCGTCGTATGAAATAAAATTATATTTATTCTGCTTTGCTGTGTGCTCGAGCAGAATACTTTAATTACATACTTTAAATTATAGAAAAGTTTAGTTGTTTAAAATAGTATTTACTGAAGTGTTATAGATTTATTAAATAATAAATAATATCTATGTATAATATAAATTAATAAAAATAAAAGGCACGTTTCGAACATTCAAACTTTCCATTTTTTATGATACTCTCTAAATAAACAATATTGTAGATTTCACTTTCAATTGACATCATTGTCAGATCTGTTAATATTTCTTGTGACATGGTTGTTCGTAGGAAGTTTTTAGACTAATAATTTTTAATTTCGAAAATGATATCTCTCCCTTGGCTACTGTAACCGGCAAAGTTACCAAAATATGTAATACCACGGTAATATAAGGAAATGGCTCGATTAGTTTATTTTGATATATAAATTCTAATATTTCAATTGATGATGATTTTTATTTGAGAAATTTCGTGTTTATGTGTAGTTCATTCGCAAGTTGTATTACTTTTATATCTTTTGGTCTACTTGTATCAGTTTCATCGGTCAGTTTAAATTATAGATCCGCACACGTTTTTAGTATGTCTGATGTATTACTTTCCCCTAGATCGTTGAAATCAATCAACTCGTACAAAATTAAACGCATCACTTTGCGCTTTAAGCAATTGAAACCTTTCCTCTATAGATGAAACTGTAGTGTCAACAAACAGTCGTCTAAACGGAAATGCGGTTCATTCGAAATTGTCTTTTAGATCATTTGTATTGTCACCGTCACGTTCATAACCGAACATATTTTTCTTTTTTAGCCTGCATAGGTGGGAGAAAATTCTACATCTCACGAATTGCTTAGCTTTTCATAAAAAAATTTGCAATGCTTGAATATTCGTTTTAAGTCAGGGCAATTTTTAGAACATCATTCAGTGATAAATAAAGGTAAATGAATTGCATCTGCATTGATACCAATAAATAGGGGACGTCAGTGCTGAATTAAGAAAGATAGAGTGTATTTTGCTGGAATTTACCCATTTTGTATTAATAAATGGAAAATTAATTAGTTCAAAAGAATAGAGAAAATGTTGTACAAGTTAGCTCAGTTTCATTTGTTTAGTGATAATGGAGAATGATGTATCTAAAATTTGCGAAAATCTAATGGTTGTACTGTAAAACGATGTCTAAGAAACAACCGCATTACAAAAATCATTTCATCTATAAACCTTCAATTTCAAAGACGTTTCTTTGAGATGTGTTGGACTCAGCATACAAAATTGCATCAAAATCTGAGATGGAATGGCTCAGTACTTTTCTAAAATTTGCTTCAATTGACCATTGTTATACATCTCGAGCAACTTTTTACTTAACTTATTCAGACACTGCGCTCTAACTCAGAAACGGTACGATATCTCAAAAAGTGTGTAAGGACATTTCTGTGTCAAAATATTTTCCGCCATTTTTAATGGCGTCTCAAGCTAAACCCGACCAGATAGTGTGTCACCCTGCATTTTTACATATACTGTCGTACTTAAGAATCAAAAGTGAAAACGCGTCCGAATTTTTTTGCGTACTCTTGCGCCACTACGACTACTCTAAACAGTGAAACATAACTTTGGTAAAACTAGTGGTGCAAAAACAGTTGTAATTTTTGCGCAATTTTCGAAGATTAGCAATTGCCGGTGTCGCTAGCTGAATTTCTTAACTATGCTTTGTGAAGACACGGAGGTTAAGCGAATTCGAGATTCCACGGATTCCTGGTTGGGTGACATCAAGAGTACAGAGTCGGCTTTCAATGTTATTCCGAAGCTCCTTATTTTTAAGGAGGGGAGAAGATCGACCCTCCACTCCGACGGAAGAAACGAATCAGAAAGAAGCATCCATTTCTGCCCCTCACCAGCCAATAAGCGTTGGAAGGCGATATACCAATTGAAATGGAGGGCAGACGTTACCCGGGACATTTGAAATTACATTATCTAGCAATATTTTACTATGGCAGGCAGTTAAAGAAAAAAACTATTTTACGTGAAATTAATGCGTAAGGTAATGTAGAAGTCAGTAATTCTGAAAGGATTTATAATTGTGAAGTAGTTAAATAAATTGTAATGATGCAAGTGAAAATAAAAAAAAGATATTTCATATACATAATATTATTTGTAAAATATGTATATACACATCATACACAAAAAAATACAAAATGCATGAGGAAAAATCCTGTTATGTGAAATAAAGGAATAAATTCTGGCCAATCACGTGCCACACTAATATTACACATAATTTCACTGCAGCTAAATAATACAAAATATAACCAAATGAAACACACAAATACCTACTTAAAATTATATCTATATATAATTTTCACCCTTCCTGTCACCTTGTTGGATGCAAACGGAATGGGAATATATATAAGGAGCAATAATTGCACACATGAAAACTGTTCAAAGGATTGGTTGTCTCCGTACCTTAGTGGTAATAGAATCTGGGCATAAACCAGAAGGCCCATGTTTGAATCCTAGCCAGGGCAACCAATTCTTTGAAAAAATTGAACTATTAAAATTATACCATTCATAAAATCGTCATTTAGCAGTTGTGAAGAAATATGTTTAGAAAATAGTGTACATTTCCTGGTAACAATCCCAATCTATTATACAAAGAGCTATGTATATAGTTCACAAGACAAACAGTTAAGACTTTTTATTTGAGAAACAAATGCCTTCAATTTGGTACATATTATGTGTACATGTGAAACTGTAACTTTATTTACATTGTCATTCTTTTGATCAGTGAAATATTGGAATCCTGCAGCTTGGATGTACAGGAAAAAATCCATCTTATGTGTTAAAAAAAGAGGTTATGCCTATGTAGGTAAAGATATGGAGTATATTTAACAGAATCTACTTTGAATAGATTTATCCAAAAATACTTTTTAGACTTGTAAATTTGCATTCCGACAATATATTAATTGTCCAAAAGCACAGCAAGTTGCTCAATTACACACAATATCACATCATACACTCAGAATTACAGAATATCCCCTTTTACATATTGAATTGTTTTTAATTATTAAGAAAAGATTTTCATTATTGTCTGTTAAGTCATGACATTTTTTTAAAAACATTGTAATGCCAAACTAAATTGAGGGACATTAACAGTGATTAACACATACAAATAATTATCACTTCTCAAACACTGGCTAACTAATGTTTATGCCATGATACTCCCTATTATTCTTGTCATTCCACCAAATGAAGAATGTTCACATATGAATGTATTTATATAGATAAAATGCAAGAAAAGTGCACTTTATAACTTCCTTTTCAAAACATATTTATATGCATAACTTTAGTGACAACTTAGTCAGTTGCAGGTTTAATTAAGAACATTGAAAGAAAAAACATAACTCAGAAATTCAAAATGTATGGCGTGTCAATTTACATCCATGAGTTAATTCACATGCATATGTATTCCAATCTTTAACACACAATTTGTATCAATTCTTATAATATTCTTTGTAATAATAGACTTGGAACAATGTAAATCCCTCTTGGGAAAACTACCCCTTACCTCCAACTATATGCAATTAACTCACATTTGACACTCGCACAACAGCTTACCAATCGCAGCCTATTTGTTTGGTGAAAGAATACATTTCACAGTAATACTAACTAGTTTCAAAACCTGTCAAAATATCGTCTACTATTTTGAACAAATTTGGATCTAAACAGATCATGAGCAACACTACATACTACAGCATATCACTTGAAATCCAAAACTACCACACAACAATACTAAAAGACAACCAAAATTAACAGTATTATACTTCATATCACATATTGGAATAAATGCCACCTCCAGGATGTCCTGCACTCTTTTCCAGCAGGTAGGGAGCAGTCTGTAATACAAAAAGAGGCATTATTGAAATTCAAGATGTGTAGTGCTGTCTCACCTTCATAAAACAAGGTTTCTGTACTCACCAGATCATGCAAGGAAGCCGAAATGAATAGTAGCTGCAACGTGTGAGGCAGGCCTGCAAATCAAAGAGACAAATGATGGAGCTGAAAAAAATTTAAAGCTTTCTTATTAGTACATATCATAAATGCTCAATGCATGTCACTTACACTTGCTGGCAAGCTTTCTCTAAATGCTCTGGCTGCTCCATTAGGCACCTCTGGGCATTGTCAGGAAATTTTACAGTGGACTGCAGTCAACTTTTCTGGCAAGATGTACTCTATGCACACGTACCTCCTCCTGTTCTTGTCCATGGAGGACATGAACTCCTGTTCATGTCCTCCGTGGACAAGACACAAGTGTTAGGTCCTAATTCTCATCAGCCATTTCATAAACCTATAATAAAATTTGTAATATATAAATTGCCAAGTAACACAAATATCCAATTTAATGTTATTGCAAACAAAAATAATAGGACTATACAAAAAATGAGGGGAACAATATTGCAGTAATTAAAGCAATGTTATAAATACTTAACGTAATAATATGAAACATTCTTAACAAACGTGCAAAATATTAATATCACTTACTTTGTAAGTCTTGTATTTTCCGTTTTCTACCACTCCATTAATATAGCAATTGTAAAGCGAACAACGGCAAAAATTCGGCATTTTCCTTCAAAATCTGAAATCTTCAAAACCACAAACTGCCGAACGTGGAACTGAGAGACGGTTATACACGTTATACACACAACGAATTCAAAATTGGTTGGGGGTCAGTTTCGAGTTTTCGAGTTTTCAGAGTCGGAGCTATCGTCAGATGGGCACATTTTCTATTTTTTTATTAATTGGCAAAAGTCGCTATAGAGCGCTCTACAATGATGGGCAGTAATGGCATAAATCATCAGCGATCATCAGCTCCACCACTACGTCGCTGAAATAAGGAATTATCCCAGCCTAAGAAGTGACATCTAGAAACCCCGGGATGACGCGCCTAAAGAATAATAAAGGAGGATTACTCTATGCAGGCTCTCACGCCCAACAGGGATTCAGAGACGCGTTGCGTCGATAAAGACGCACCATTTTTTTTTTACAAAATTCAAAAGTTCAACAAAAATAAGACTTGCACTATTTTTAAGCGTTCTTTACTCTATCTCAGAAAAAATAACGAAAAGATATTGGGACCGTGTTTGAGAATTGTTTTTATAAATTGCATTAACTTCAATCAGAAATTAAATAAAAACTACTCGATTTTTCAAAAAAATTGTATATGACCATATTTAAAAATCTAGTTGTTAGAACTGATTTAAGACAAAAATATCTACCATCAACATTGTACATATGCAGTGTTAATGTTTTTCAATTTTGGAAAATGCAGAGAGTTTGATTTTACAATATGCACCGGTTGCGAAAATGGGACCAGGACCATTGTTTTATCTCCCTTTGCTTACATGAGTAAAAATGGAGTCGCTTTTGAGAAAATAGTTGTTTAAAAATTGTTTATTTCATGTAAAATTGGGTGAACGTTAGTCACATTTTCTGAAGTTTTTACTTGATAAAGATTTTGTTCACGATCTGCCTTTCAACAAGATTTTATTTAGAAAAATCTCTATCTTCAATATTGTAGCTGTAGAAAATTGCCGAAAATAAATCGAAATTTGATAATTCTCGAAAAATCAGGAACTTCAACGGAAACGAGATCTGCGCCGTTCTATTGAGAGTTCGTTATTCAAGGACAATGTTTCATTAAAAAAAAAAAAAAAAAAAAAAATTGAAGCCATTTTTGAGAAAATTTCGAAAATGTTGAGTCTTCATGTACAATACTACAAAATATGGACAGATACGTTCCTTCAGATCAATGAGGGAATGTCAATTTTCAAGATAACCGTCTGAAAAGTTTCAAAATTTTAAATAAGTATTCAAATTTTTGCTGCCCTGGTTCAATACACCTCTCGATTTAGGGTCACGACGGCGCTGCCATTCTCTTAAACGCCCTTCACATTATCCAACAATGAATTTTAATAACAAAACGATGGAGCCATTTTTTTAAATGTCCCAGGGTCGGTATGTAATGTACCCCCCCCCCCCCCCGCATCAAAAATTAAAATATTGGTTTCAACTTCAAGGGGCCGCGACATGAGATAGATCAATTGAGGCATTTCAATTTTGGAGAAGAAAAGCTGAATAGTTTAACCGCTAGTGTTGTTTACAGGCGGACAGACGTTTTGCCGCCATTTGATTTTTCGGTATCAAGAACCCACAAAACATGTATTCTGGCTACACCACGTGTGCGAAGATTTTTTTCTCAATTTAGCTTCTGGATTTATTGACTCTCTCGTTGCCAGGGCCCTGTAATAAAAGTTTTTCTGCCGAAAAATTGCCGTTTTTTTTTCTTTCTTTCTTTTTTTTTTTTTTTTTTTTTTTTTTTTTTTTTTTTTTTTTTGCGCAGCATTACATTACTTTCTCTCTACTGTGTAAGCGGTTGCGAGAAAGTAAAAGTGCCTTAAATTTTTTACATGCACCCAACATTTTTCTGCAATGCTTTAGGAATGACTGCGTATAAACTCTTATCTAGAGCAGAGCAGAAGCTAAGACGACAAACTTTGCTCCTTGTATAGAGTTCATATCTCACCACCCACTTGAGAAACTTCCGAGTACACAGCATATCTGTGTGAAGTTTCACAGCCTTCTGCTGCGTGCGCACCGGGTCGAGGCCGAAACGCATGGGAACCGCTTCGCATTTGGGCAGGATAAGGGCTCTTGGGGATTTAGAAGTGCAAGTCAGGTGCAGGTAGGACGCACTCGGATCGGAGCGTGTGCGGGCGTTCGCCTTGGGCTTCTCGTTGCTGGTAGTGTCAAGCAACTGCTTTGTTTTGGAGAAAATAGCAATTGAACATGGATTTCTGCGACTTTTTCGCCATAATAGGTGTTTTAACAGCATTATATTTCATTGTGTATATAACTGCTCTGTGTATAACAGATTGTGATTTAGAACTGGCATGGGCAGAAAAGTTTGGGAGGCCAATAGGTGAGGAAAAAACTTTATATAAATGTATTGCGTCAGTGTATGTGTTGAAAATCTAAAAACAAATTTGATTATACAACATTCTATAAAGTTGATTATTGTAATTTACTTCTTCTCTCTTATATGTATTTCTGATTTTGACATTTCTTCATGTAGATGTATTGGAAGGAGATGTTGCATGGATAACTGGTGCATCAAGTGGTATCGGTGAACATATTGCTCTGGCATTAGCGCAGGCTGGAGTTCGTCTTGTTCTTTCTGCTCGTCGAAAAGCAGAACTTGACAGAGTAAAACAGAAATGTATTGGTGAGTATCTTTGTACAAAATTAAAATATTTAGGATTGTTGTCATTGTAATGTGATATTTGTATTATTAATTTATAGTCGTTTATAATAGAAATAGGACGTAATTTGAAAGATGAAGATATTTTGGTTTTGCCACTTGATGTAACTGACTATGACTGTCATCAGGAATGTTTTGATCGAGTCATTGATCATTTTGGAACTGTAAGTAAGTGGATAAACATTTTTAAGAAATGGAAAGCATAAGAGGGTTTTCATAAATATTTAATCAATTATTGTTTCAGCTTGATATTCTAATAAATAATGCAGGAAGATCACAGAGAGCTGATTGGGAGAAAATTGAATTAAGTGTTGATAAGCAGATGTTTGATCTCAATGTGTTTGGTGTAGTGGCTTTATCACGCATTGCTGTTCGGTATTTCCTGGAAAAAGGTGGAGGTCATATTGCTGTAACATCCAGTTTGGCTGGTGTGTTTGGAGTTCCCTTTTCTGGAACATATGATGGTACCAAACATGCAATTCACGTGAGTTTCATTTGTACAGCTTTACACATTACTTTTTATGGATTTGATCAACAAAATTTACCAAGAAAGTATTATATAATGCACTAGCAACGTTTTTTATTTAACAAAGTTTTAAGTCATAGGATTATTATGCCCTTTTACACTTTGAAAATATGGTGAACAAATGATCACGGCATGATCTATTAGTGCATTAATACATTGCAGCTTTTGTTGAAAGTATGTTAGAGTATTTCGGACTTATTAGTGTAAACTCAGTTGATTTATGCTTGTTTGACTGCCAGTTAAAAATTACAAAAACTTTCAATATAATCAATTTGAGTAAAATAGTAAATTCCTAACTTTTTTAATTTAGTTTTGAAAGAGAAAATAATCCTTATTTTATACAAACATTTTAGTTTTTATCACTACATTGTAGAAATCTCTTAAAAATTGTTGGAAATTTCAAATATTTAAATTTAAAAAAATTGCTACCCCATAAACAATAGCTAACTGATAGCTTGTGCTTCCCAAGCACCTCATAAACTGCAGGAAAATGTGACCTAGGTTGAATGGTAAAGTGTAACTAAAGTTACTGATTTGTTAATGATGATTAATGAAATTACAGCAGTATTTATAATAAAGTATTTAACATATCATTTCAGGGTTACTTTAATGGTCTCTTAGCAGAGAAGATTGGAAAAAATATACACGTAACACTTCTGTGTCCTGGTCCAACATTTTCCAATTTTTTAGCTGAAAGTTTTACAGACACTGCTGGAGAAGTAAGAGCTTTGTCATACCTTAAAACATATTCTAATAGTTTTCAGACTTAATTGTGTTTTATTTTTTATTTTTTGCATTTCTAGAAATATGGTCAACCTGTTAGGCCAACTGATCGAAGGATGACTGGCGAGAGATGTGGAAAGCTATGTGCTGTTGCCATAGCTAATCGCCAGCGAGAAGCTTGGATGGGTCTTTTCCCTCTGATGCCATTGGTTTACTTAATATATTTTCCAAACCTAGGCAGCATGTAAGTATTCTTTGATCAACAGCAATTAAAATCCTAATTGAGAAGTATTTTTTTAATGAGTTGCAAATAGATTATTAGTTCAAAAGGTACATAAGAAAGAATGTATAAGAAGTTGAACTGACCAGGAAATCACAAATATCCGTGGACAATATTTCAAAAATAACAATAGTAGTGACTCCTAAATATTTGTCAAGTTATTCAAATAAATACTTTAAGGAACATATGATTTCAATTGCCATTTTGTGTGAAGATTTCTTGAAATAATTTAATATTCAGCCTGTTGAATTTATTTTGAATCTTGACTTTTTTAATGTTGCAAAATTTTAGTGAATTAAATATTAAGAAATGTATTTTTTTTCCAGCATTTTACCATACATTGGGAGCAAACAGCTTATGAAATTACGGGACAGCAAAGTTAAATAATTGTAAATTCATAAAAAGGGACAACGGTAAACATTTGAAATTACATACTAGAATCTTAAAATGTTTAGCTATTGTTAAGACATCATACTGATATGTGCCTTCACTGTTTCAACCTTTTCTTTGAAGTGTAGGTAGAGAAAAAAATTGAGATATGATAGCATTTTGTTGTAAATTTTATTCATTCATTTAAGCATTATTGCTCCTTAATTTTGTTTTTTTTTAATGTTTTAAATAGCAAAATGAGTCTGTGAAGTAGTAATATTAAATATTTAAATACCCCATGTGTGCAAATAAGACTGAAATAATAAATCTTCCAAATCTTCACATGTTCCTTTAATTGTGTGCTGGAATTGTGTGCTAAAAATTGGAATTTACAAATTTCATTTCAGCTTGTGAATTTTCTGTTCTTTGGTAATGCTTAATGAAAACAATTTATATAAAGTCAAATTTTGTTTCATTGTACAGTTAGCCACAAGCATCAGAGCTTATATCTAAAAGACTTTTGCCCCCCTCCGATTTTTCTCTTATTTCTACATTGTACAGTGACAAGTCTTACAAACCTGATATTTACAATGAAAACTCATTCATTAACTAATATAATATAGCCTAATATTGTTCTTTTTGTGAAGTCCATGGCTATGTTATTTATGTTGTTACATATTTCACTCATTACCTTTTTATCTGCGCCCATATTATCATATGCATATTTTTTTAAGTTACTTTATTACATCATTATTAATTACATTATGATTGCATATTTCCAAGTCCTAATAAAATATGAGGGAGAAATAATTTGGAGGCTTATTCTCTGCATTGTTTCTTTCATGTATGTTCCAAGGATTCTGTTATACTTCAAAGTACAGTCAACTTAGATTTACTGATTTTTCTAATTTTAAATAATTAAATATAATTATTACTATCATAATAAAAAAATAAATGGAGACTAGGTAATAAATTGAATCATTCATTGGAAATACAATAAAACTTCAACAAATACCAGAAATTGAATATTACAAGCAAAACAAAAAAATTAATATTTTAATATGGCACTCTTCACTCTTGGACATGCTTGCAGGAAATGGTACCCACGTTACTTTTGATTTATTTAATCAAAGAACAGTAAAAACTGTATGTGACAAATGGGGGGACGTACCATCTGCGCATGTTTTCTTGAGCTCCAGAATTTCATCCCAACATTAACTACAAAAAGTTGAATGATGAATAAAAGCGAATTTAGCTACTTCTGAAAACTAGATATTTCGCTGATTGTGCACACAACCCAAGCTACAATGCAAGTGAAGATAACGCGCGACGTACGTCTCCAAGAGCGCTAATGTGCCGAATCGCAGAAAGGCGGCTCCACACATGGGTATTCGGCGAATCCCGAGCAACTTCTCGCCGAATTCCAAGTACTGTGGCCGGGTTGCTGGCTTTTCGCCGAACATTCGGTATTCGCTAGCTACCACGTGTCGGCCGCGTTAGGACACATCATCGCGAGCGTACATTTGTCGAACACAGCTGTTCGGAATTTGGCGAGCTACTCGGGGAATGCAGAAATGCCGAATGTGTGGAGCCGCCTTAAGATACAGTGCTAATCTACAACGCGCGTCAGCGTAACGCCTTTCACAATGGCCTAAACCTAAATGTCATTATAAATCTTTGATATACTGAAGTTACAATATTTCCTTGAAATGCGCCGAATTTTTATCGTACAGTGTG
This sequence comes from Gryllus longicercus, assembly GCA_038098605.1. Taxonomy (NCBI): domain Eukaryota; kingdom Metazoa; phylum Arthropoda; class Insecta; order Orthoptera; family Gryllidae; genus Gryllus; species Gryllus longicercus. The sequence goes on along the minus strand of JAZDUA010000148.1, from coordinate 287,499 downwards.
GGTGTACATTTTGCAGAGCCGCACCGTACGACTATTTTTTGATCATTTAGTTTTGTCCAGAATTCCATAATCGAGGGTTGAAACCAGTTAAACGCCCTGCGTAGCGACGAAATTCAACAACGTGAATTCAATACAAAAATTTCGTGGACTCCTCTACGATATCGTAAACGTTCTCACTTACTGGTCTCTTAACCCACGTCGTTATCATTTGGATGTTATACGGTTTTAAGAGACTTTTATGATTAACGTATTATAAGCGCGAAAAAAGTAAAACGCATAACTAATAATTTAGCATGGGAACTATAGGAATTTATCCAGGACTCGCAAAAATATCGTATGAACGTAAAAAAGTGTAAGTCCAAAACGTATAAACGTAGTTTCACTGTACTTCTAGCCTATTCATGTTTCAATATCGCATTTTTTAACTACGTAATTTCTAATCAAATATTTACCCGTAAAAAAAACAAACTAAATTAAAATAACTTTCTTTTATCTTGATTATACTTAATTTTCCTCATCAGTTGAAAAAAATATTATGAGCACCGTTCTTAATGTGTACACAGAACAGAGACAATGGCAGTTCCTAAAACGTGAGTCTGCAGTTTGTCCGAAATACACTTAAAAAAACTGCGAATCACAAGTTTTAATTTCAATGGTTATTTATGAAAATGTACCTATCTGTCTTCCTAACATTGTTTGAATCTAGTCAGAGAATATTACCAGTGGAAATATGGAGCAAAATTAATTCATTGAAATGTTTATTAATGTCATTTAACTTTGATGAATAAAATAATCTGTTTTATCTTGCCAGGGATCATTTACTTGTGTGTAATTAAGTGATTGCATATATTTAAATATATATTTTACATACTAATAACAACAAACTATCTTGTAGTTGAATTATTTTCTTTCCTTGTTCCCAATTTTTCTTATCAGAATAATGAAGTGTTCATTACAGCTTTGCAATTTTTATTTGCAAAGCCCACTAAGTTACAGGTTGACAAATTTGGAAACTATTAATTTTCTTTAATTACCAAGTATTTAAAAAATTAAATGCTACTTTTTTCATAAATTAACGAAAAATAGTTTACAAAAATTACATCTGCATCAGACGGAAGATGTCGTATTTGAAAAAAAGGTGTTTTGCTGCCGTCCCTTTTGTAAATTTGGCATTTTGAAAAAAATAAAAAATTATTGCTTATTTCTATTGCACCTGAAACTGAAAGGGAAACAACAATGCAGCCTCCAGCCATGGTGTCTATGGAACTTTATTGGTATTCTTGGTGTGCAAAGAACTTCTGTGTATCAGTATTTTCTATACTATGTAATTACAGTATTTGTGTAAACTGTTTTGTTAAAATATTTAATTATGTGTAATATGACAACACTTTATTGTTCTGGACATGTGTGCATGCCCCCCCTTTTTTTATTTTTTATTTTTTTTTTAAGGTTGTGTGGTTTCATTCAGCAGCATTTTTGCATTGGTTTCACTTAATTCTAACACCAGATTATAAAATACTTGTCAGAAAGAACTAGTGTTTGCTATATATTTAATGGCATGTTCCATAAAAATAATACATTTCAATGTGATGATAAATGTGATCTGATAAATGTTAGCTTACTATTCTTGATTCCTTTTTTCTAAACTAATGTGAAGACGTTTAACACGCTTGGCTCGTGGAATTTCTCCATTTATTTCTGCTGCAGGTAATGCTCCAAATGCATCTCTGTATTGATCTGCCAATGGCCCAGTGAGATCGTCCATCTACAAAGACAAAGAGTCAAAGAATGTACAATGCTTTAAGTACCATTGTGTGCACTGTGACAATTTTCTGGTGTAGGCATTTTCCCCATTTTTGAAGAGGAGTTTGTATTAAAACTAATTTATTTACAATGATGCAGATTCTTTAATACAGAGTGCTCGCAAACAATGTCAAGTGTTTTTATATTTCTTTCAGTTGTCACACATAATAATTTAGTTATCTATTGAGTTCAGAAATTGACATGAAAATTAAGAAGAGGGGAAGAAGGTCTTAGATCCAGTTTGAAAATTTATTAATCTCAATTACTCTTTAAAGCTAAGATGTGAGCATCTCATCCGAGTTAAAATTCAAAATCTCCAATATGAACAACACTTGTTTCTGTGTTGGCTTTGGAACATTCTAACGCAATGTACTTTCTCCCTCTTCACATCTTCAAGTCCTCCACATTAATCTCCAAAGTCAATTGTTTTGAACCTTACATAATTTTCCATAAGGTAAAAATATTATTCTTTCTATAGAAAAATGAGACCTGAAGTAACTTAATCTTGACTGACAATCAAACAAATATAACTGATCACATTTTAAGTTTATTAATACTGTTTTGATACCCACTGTTTCATTAAAAATAACTTTTGACCAAAATGTTCACATTGAAATTTATTTAATGTGGTAGGTCAATACCATTGATGCCTTATTTTAGACTGAACATCTTCAAAGAGCCTATTCTTTTAAAGCCTCTACTCACTGTTTTCTCCCATCTTGGCTTAAAATTTAAGACATTTACATTATCTTGTGATGTTTCATAAGGCCGTAAATTGTCCTTGTCAAAAATGAGCTGCCTGAAAACATATTGAATTGTTGTGATGTCATCAGTTGTGAAAAGCAATGACCATTTATACATTTGTATTCTAGTGTTTCCTTCTTCTTTTTCTATCGGTTCCAAAACACATTACCTTTTATAATATTTTGTATTATATGGCAAAACATTTGCAACTACTGTACAGAATCTCAAAATCACAATAAAAAGTTGTAAATAATTAACTGTCCACATTTTGTACAAAATGTTTCCATAGCAATTGTAACAAAAACAGTTGCAAATTACTGAATTGAGTTTAACAATACACACATTTTCATTACCATTGATTACGAAGCTTTTCTGTGCAAAATCATTTAAAATACTTTCTGATAGTTATGTCCAAAGTTATGAGTTCAAAACTTTGAAAAATTAGTAACCATAATATCCACATCATTAGGCTTCATTACTTGCACTACTGCCATATTTCTTTAACTTCATGTTGTTCATGTTTTTCTCTCAACCGGATCAAAGCAGAACCGTCTGTCACTCTAAATACTATTATAGTTTTTGAATTTTCTTTTTTCCTGTCTGAAGTTTACTTACCAGATTTTACGGGGCATACTTATCTCCGATTTAAATGAAGTGGCTCCTGACATCAGCAGTGACTGAACCTTGTTATGACTTTTTATATTGATTCGATTGGATAACCACGTCAATCGAACTCAGAATCACTCTATTTAAGTCGAAGTGTACTTTGTTTCATGAAATCTGTTGCGTAGCAAACAATTGTGTTTTCATAAGTTTTGCCATCCGCACAGCGATTGAGATGGACAATGCAGCATGAATTGGCAATGAACGGAATAAAATGTTTGCAGTGGTATCATAGTCCAGTCATTGTTAATACCACAGTCCCGTCCGCAGGCTCTGCGCTTTTTGCTTTTTCCCAAGGCAGTCTAAAGAGTAGAATAACAGGTACTGTACCTGACCACGTGATGAATCAACACGTCATCCTTCTGTTCGCGGAGTGTTAGCCGACATGCAAACATGAGATTTGTTATATTTGCCTCCGTTTTTTTCAAAAAGTGTTCATTGTTAACGTTGGTTTGTGTCTCGATGTTTCTAGATGTTAATGTTGAATAAGGTGTGTGATTTATTAATCATTGCTTTCTGTCGACGATTTGAGCATCATTTATAAAATGGTGCTTGACCTTACTTTTTAGAGATGCTACGAAGTTGCTGTGCGCCAGACTGCAATTATCTATTACGGTGATAGTAATGTTAATACGTTTGTTTTTTCAAAAGATCCAGTGTAGAGGAAACCCGGGATGTCTTCGATTAATATGAGTGACTAATAATTACTCAAAATTTAGCTGTATGCATAGAACTTTTCAACTCAGCATGTGATTACTGTATATCGTATGAAATGAGATTGTGTAACTTGGCTAATTTGAACCCAGGAAAAGACCTTTATTGACTGATGATGCATATCAAATATTTTTTCCAAATTAACCATCCTACCTTACTTTTGTACTTCACCTACACGAAAACCTGCTGAACGAAGGACTGAGATAGTACATCGAAAATAAGTCAAGTGTTGAGAATGGAGCGAGAAAAAATACCATTGCCACTTTAAGGCGAAATCTATTGACACTAGTTCAATTTGTCGCCACTACGTAGCAACACGAAAATAAGCCAAAATTACTTTACTAATAACGTCTGAACAAATGGTCCGATTTTCAATCAGTAAACGACAAATGATTTGTATTTAATATATAATTTACGCTACGGAGTCTCTTTGAAAAAAAAGTTTAAAAATGAGTTTTGGAATTTTTTTTGGAATGGTTCTAGGAAGAAATTTAAAAATTGTGCGTTTATAGCGTGATGGCGAAGTACTTCGTGAATCCAACGCCGTATCAATCGTCCACATCTGCTGAAAAGGCGCGACGTAAAGTGAAATTTGGCAAAATACAATGCCCCCCTCCCCCATGTCGCACCGCCGCCGCCAGCGCCGTTACGCGCCGGCTCCGAGGGGCACGGAAGCATTTCGTAGAGGTAGGAGGAGCAGGGTGGGTGCGAGGCAGGCAAGCAGGCAGTTCTCTTGTGACCCGACCTTGAATTATCAGATAATGCTTTTGGTGTTTTCCGCATCACAACATTGGTTTTACATTTTCATATACGTACATATGACGTGTGTGTATGTGTATGTGTATGTATATATATATATATATATATATATATATATATATATATATATATATATATATATATATATATATATATATATATATATATATATATATATACACGTCATATATGTACGTATCCCTCGTATATCGTATATACGTACGAGACCCTCTGATATCGAAAAAGTGTAATTTTTTCAAAACGTCCGATCGTCTGCCCTTCTATGAACAACACTAGGGCAGAAACTACGAGTATTCCTAGAATTTTATCGAAAGTGAAGATTCACTGGTTCATCTGGACTGTCTCAAAGCTTTACGGGTTCGAAAAATATTGTTTAAAATTTGGGGATACTTTAAATGGCGCCCCAAGGACATCTTTTATATTTTCTTAAAAATTGTTCCAATTTTTTTCTTGGAATTTGTTGTAAGAATAGATTGAAACATATTCTCAAAGTGGCATAGGTCCGTATTCTCAAAGTGGCAAAGTGGCGATGGTTACTGTTACCTTTAATTTTTTGAAGTTTACGAAAGTTTGAATTTTTCTCTAAAATTTGTTTTTCCTAATTAGTTCTTGCATTGACGTCATGCACATTCCTTTGAATTCAAGTCTCTTGTTTTCAAAACATGTACTCATGCAATAAAACTTAACATTATAATCTAATTGCATAAACTACTGTGTGATACCCGCAGTCTTACACGTGTACACACAGCCATTGTTAAAAAAAAAATTAAAAAAAAATCATCGCAGAATCATCATTGCGCCCTCTCCGAGATTCGGACTAGAAGGGTAGCAAAGGCAACATTTATTTTAATATTTACGTCATGTAGGAAATGTGTGAGACGTGCTACGAGGAGAAGGAAAACTCACGGAACTTAATTTGAAGTTACACGTATGTTCAGAAGTAAAACACGGAACCATCTCAGCATTTGCTGAAAGATCAGGGAAACTAGACGAAAACCTGATCGAGATGGGGGTCATTGACTCACAAGCTGAAGTACACCAATTGTTACAGGTACTTTAAAATTATTCAGTCTAAATGGTAAATATTACATTACATGTCACTCTTAAAATGAATATTACTTTCCTTTTGGATGCTCGTTATAGTCTCTAATTGTATAGAAACAATTGTGCATTAGAAAATATTTTTCTTGGAACTTAAACTTTTGTACCGAATTAAATCGATTAATGTCATCTGAAAAAGTGTTGTAAAATAATATTCATTATGTGCATTTTTTGTAATGAGCTGCTGATACTGACACAAGGATTGCAAATGCACAAGGATTGTAAACGCTAACATAATTTAATTTCAAACTTTTACGTTCGTCCCAAATCCATCTGGTTTAGGAATCTCTAACATGTTCACGGGAGGAATAATTTGATTCGGTAATGACAGCGCGCAATTTTACCACTTTTTCGAATTTGTCCGAAAGTACGAAACCATTTTTAAAATTAGCTTCAGCTATTTTACTTGAGAAAAGAGAATCACAAAGTGAATTTTATCAAGGAGACAAACGCCGTTTTGGGATCAAAAATCGAGTCGTGGGATAAAAGTGATCGTGCGTAATATCTCCTCATTCTTTCCGGTAGTGGAATGAGAACGGAAGTTAATTACTCGTATATGTAAAATAAGATGTGAGGCGATGGAATATTGGTGATATTTACACAATTCAATTTTCTTCTTGAAATCAGGTCCAAATCGGAATCGATATTTTGAGTAATGCCTCAATTTTTTGACGGTATTCGAAGGAAGACGGAAATATGTGAACTATATAAATAATTTTATACTACTACTAGCGGACGCGACAGACTTCGTCCTGTCCAAAAGATTTGTAATGTGACAGTTTTTTGTTCCTACATATTATATAGTCTGGGCAAAAAATTCTCCTGAACAGAACCGTCACCCTGGTGAAGGGCGTTGTGAATAAGAAATATAATTAAATAAAACATATAAGCACTTAAAAGTAAGTAATCGCTTTATTGTTAATCATGAGAATCATAATTATTAACAAAAATCAGTTTTATTTTCATTGTAGTGCTTTGTGATATATAATGTTTTTTGTTTGATTACCTGGCGCATAGACAAACAAATCTGATGGTTTTCCAACACGGGAACAGGCAACATACAATTAACCATGTGAGAAACATGGGTTTTCCAGGTTAATACCACAAACACTTAATGATTGCCCCTGGGACTTGTTTATGGTCATAGCAAAAGCAAGCCGAACTGGAAACTGTAGTCGTTTAAAGTTAAACGGCACGTCAGTCGGAATCATTGGGATGCGCGGTATGAGAACACAATTCACCCTCAACAGTTCGTAAATGTTGGAATGATGTTGGGCCATGTACATTGACTAATAGCAGTCGTAAATAAAAACATTCATCATTGCTTGGATGTACTGAATAAATTCGACCAATGGCATCGGTGGAATACACATCTGGGTATCCTGGAACTTGTTTTCCTTGTTTCCGTCGTATAAATCTTCTTGAGGATTGATTCCAAGTATAATATTTTGGTATTTCAGAATATAGCAATGTTTGTGCAAAATCATCGTTTTGGCATGTCTCAAAAAAACTGGTTAATGTAGTAGATGGTGGCTGAGCAGCTCTTTGTACTGCGTTCTGTGCTGTAAAATACACTCTTTGTCCATTTTCTGACTGCACAGCTAAGTGAACAACAGAAGGGTGTCTCTCATGAATAGGAAAAGAAAATATTCGCCATACTGCTTCATTACTACTAACATAGCGGCCCACTTGGTATTGGGTAACTTCATCATTGGAATTCTCTGCACCAATTCCAATCACAGCCATATTACTCCCTTTGGTTACATATTTGCAAATGTATTTAATAGATTTCACTGAATGGCAAGATTCAACGTTGATGTGTGCGTTGAAGGTCTTTGATAAAATGGGTGAATATGGAACAATCCAACGATTATCTATTTCAATATCTTGTTGATTTAATTTGACAATTGTTGATCTTCCATTGTCTGCTGTCGATCGTCGACGATACAGTGGATAACCGTCATTACCAGTAATTGTTTCCGATATTAATGTCCGTGGATATCGTTTTGAACATTTACCATCCATCATACATGGTGAATTTTGATTAAGAGTTCCACAGGGACCATGTATCATATTTTTGATAACTACCTCATGCAATCCAAGATCTACTTGTACATCAGGGATTTCAGCTGATATCACTGCATCAACTTCATTTGGCCCTATCTTTTCAACCAACCAAATCAAAATGTGTCCATGTGGCAATCCTCGTTTCTGCCACTCCACAGAATACATCCAGCAGCGTGTCTCACCAAACACATAATGTTTTACGATGAAATCCATTAAAGATTTCAATTCTTGTCTAAAGACTCTGGCTGTAATATCATGACGATCAATGGGTGATTGCCCAGGGAATAACTCCTGCTTGATTTCTATCCAGTGCGGATTGCATGTAAATGTGATGAACACATCTGCTGTACCATAATGACGAACATACGACATGGCATCGTGAGCATATTCGTGCATATGTCGAGGGCTTCCGATGTATGTTGCTGGAAGAATAGTCATCCGACCAACATTCTGTGCATTTCCATCAGTATTAATCGCATCTCGAAGGTGAATATACTCTTCAGATCGGAGTTTGGTCTGATTCAACCTGATGAATGTTAATCTCTCCGTTTCAATTTTAACATACATGTCAACAATATATTTGTGATATAATCGCCGACATTTCACTATGTGATTGTCTTCATTTTCCCGAATCATTAGGCGGTATGAATAATAGTTCATTGAACTGACTTTTTTGTTAGTTTCAGAACCTGTAAATAGATTTTGTTTTAATAACATTGAAATATAAAATTAAAATACATATTATAGTGACTGAGATATTAACTAATATTTTAATTACCTTTAATGGGATTTATCATTTTTATTGAGAAATCATAGCCATCTTCACCTTGCCAAAATATAATGGGATATTGCAGAGCATCATATGAGCGGTGTGTTTCCTTTAAACGTTGTAATTGATCATTCCGACGATGTAAAACAATATCACGGGATTCCAAGTTTTCTCCAACTACAACGATAGCAACTTCATCAATAGTTGGTGCATTAAAACGTCTTGCATGTTGACTCGCAGGTGTTTTATCAGCTCTGATTACAATTTTGTGATTATCTGATGGCATCAGATCCAGGGCAGTTTTAAACAATATAATCAATTGATTGTGTTCATGAAATAAAGTTTGTAATTGTTCTACAATAGACCTCTTTACTAAATTTTTATGTGCACAACGCAGATTAATTTCTTGTGATGAATTGCCCATAAAATAAATTTACAGGAATTTGTAGTTGCTATCTGACACTGGTAACAGTGAACCTGCTCTGTGATATATTTGGCCTTGTATCTGTAAATTTAAAAAAATATTATGTTTGTACCAAACTATAAAATAAATAAGCAATGTGGGGTATAAATTTATGGATTGTCAGTGATCAAACTTAAATAATATTTGTTCTTTAAAATTATATCTGTCTCCTAATTAGTTGTAACTAATATCTATCATCAAATAATTATATTGGGTTTCAAAATAATAAAAGTGTCGCTAAAACTGAATCACCAAATAATATGGGGACTAAGTGATGATTATGACCTTAATGATTAAGAAATTGAAGATTAGTAGCACATCTTCACTTAGGTGACAGAACATAAAATAATTATGTTTAACTGCTATAATACATACCTTGAAAGTTGGCATAAAATTTTCCCGAACTACATTTGTTGACCCAAATGAAGTCATTTGAAAGCAATTGTTATATTGTTGATATTTGTCAAAAAGTGTATGGAATCTGTTCCTATTCCTGAAACCAATGAGTACAATGGCTCTGGTGGTGGTTCCAATGGTATCAATTTCACTTTACCATTTGCGCAACACAATCCATTAGCTTCGTTTTTATATTTCAATGCCTTACAATATGAGCAAACCGAGTTCATAGAACCAATAACAATACATTGGTAGTTACTGTAGTCAATTGACACATCGTAACTGAAAGCAGCTCGATTCAAACTTGCGCGATTATTAGTTGAATGTAGCGCTCGCGCTTCACGCGTTCGTGATATCCGAATTCTTTCACGTTCATTTCGGTCGTCACGTTCTTGTGCAGCATGATTAGATCGGTAATTAGCTTGGTTTGTAGCATTTCGGGTTCTTCTACCTAAATTGCTTCGTCTAATAGGAGGCATATCTATATTATAGATTATTTTGTTAATAGTTTCGGAACGCGACATTAAATCCTCCAACCATGTATTCTGTGCTCCAACGCACACACGCACACTGTTTTGATAGATATGATTGAATTTGAACTTTGTATAACGGTAATAAAGTGCAAATTGACTTTAGGAACATACCTACATTGTTTAAACAACAATGAGTGCTTTATACAACAGTTATAAAGCTCAAATTGACTCTACGTTTTAGTTAGAAAACGTTTGTATGGGAAAAAGGAAATGGCTGTTTTTAGGGTTTTCCGGCAATTATTCGAATTTTTCTCGACGTAAAAACCATCCTTGAACTACAACGAACATTTTAAAAAAAGAATTGCCCAAGTTGGTCCAGGCGTTGTTGAGTTATGCGCTTACCAACACATTTTGCGATTCATTTTTACAGATGATACGAGACCATTTGCTTTTGTTACAGCATCACTAGTTTGATATGTGGGGGAAAAAATATATTGAGATGTAAAGTGACAAAAGCATAAGCCGACTGTCTGGTCTCGCAAGTTTGGCCTCCTCTGCTGTGAGTCCCGGCCCGGGACTGGCCGCACGCCACCGGGGCTGGCCGTGCCGCCGCGCCAGAAGAGGGAATCATGTAGACGCTACGGATGAAAGGGAGATGGGGCGAGGTGTTCTCCCAAATTTCACTTTACGACGCTCCTATTCATCCAATTTGCGTGATTGACACGGCGTTGGATTCAGGAAACATGTCGCCATCGGGCTATATTTTTTTTTAAATTTTTCTCGGAAGTTCGGACACCAATTTCAAATTCGAGTTTTTGCCTGATTTTTGGAAAAAGAGCTCTGTAGCGTTAATTCTATTCTAAAAAGGCGTCAAATGCCGTTTGCAGATCGAAAATCGGGCAATTTGTTCAGACTTTATCGGTAAAGTAATTTCCCCTGTGACAGTGTTGCGATGTATTGAATTTTCCAACAAGTATTTTTCGGTGCATTTAGCCTTAAAGATTTTTATTTGAAAATTTGAAAACGAAAGGAAAGTTTTTTTATTGTGTAGTGACAGGGTTATTTTTTAAAGTAAACCCGGTTGAAATGTGCCCAACAATTTCAAACGGCTTTATTATTTTTTGAATATCTTTCAATAGAGGAGAAAACCATTTTTTCCATTATAGTGACAAAAGGAAAATTCTGGATATATGTCTCAGGTGAGCAATGACGTAATTGTTATTGACTCTGTAGATTCACGCTGTAGCTTGTGCCATAAAGTAAAAAAAAATATAGTGTATAGAATTCGTGATGTTTTAAGCAACATTTCCTTTAAGTGTTATAGAAAAGAAATTAATGATAAATGTCTCAACAAAACATTAACAAGAATGAGTAAAAATGACAGGAAAGTAATTAAATATAATTAAAACGTTATTTTCAGAGGTTTTGGAAACTGAAAACTTATGCATGTGGGCACTATATTGCAGATTGTAGTTCATGGAATTGATTAATTATTGTATATTGAGATAGGTCTAATATTTAAGTTTCATTTCATTTATTGCTAAGGAAAAAACAGTTGTAACTATTTCATTACATTATAAAAATATGTAATGCAATAAAAAGTTTCATGCCTAATAGAATTTTTTTAGAGACATCTTAGCTATCTGTTTCTTACAATTATTGTGTGGCTCAACAAAGCAGGATTTAAAAGTAGGCTACTTTAAGAAGGCGGGAAATGGATACAATTAAGAATAACCTGCGCTAGTAAAATCACATGCCGAAATAAACTTGTTTTTTCGAAATTTGTACCATTTATCAGTTGATTAATACGAATCTGGTGGTCCATTATGTTCTAACAGTGAAAGAAAATCTGGAAATTTGCTGCCATACACAACGTTCGTCGTCGCGTCTTCCGGCGCCGCTCCGACTAGGACTCCTCACGTCACAATTTGAGGTGCAATGCTTCCACCCTAGGCTGCCTTGACGGAGTACTCGTAATACACGTATTATAGGGAGAGTTACGTAATGCTGCGCGAAAAAACAGAGGATTTTCGACAGAAAAAAATTCATTGCCGGGCCCTGAAAACGAAAAAGATGATAAATCTAGTTGTTAAATGAAGAAAAAAACCTCTTAACATGTAGTGCAGCCAGAATCCCTGTTTCATGGGTCATTGAAACCAAAAAATCAATTGACGGCAAAACGACCGTCCGTCAGACTCTGAACATCACTAAAACCTAAACCATACGTACGATTTTTTCCAAAACGGATATTCCAGGGCCGGTCAGGACTCGAGGCACCGCTATTTTGGAAATCTTTCTTCAAAATTTGGGGAGACTTTACATGACGCACCCCGAACATTTTCAAATTTTCCCTAAAAACAGCTCCAAATTTGTTCTTTAAATTTCTTATAAAAATAGAGTAAGATACACCGATAAATGTGGCATAGATTCGATTTTCACAGTTAACTCTGATTCTTCGAAAATTGCAGAAATTTGAATATTTTCCACGTCTTCCTACAACTACAAATTTGAACATAGAGGTTTTTACTACAAATTAAATTTGTTGTCCATAATTAGTTCTTTCATTAACGGCAAGTACATTTATTAAAACTTTTAGTAGTTTTCGCGCAATATTGCATTTAAAAAAATTACAGAAACAAGATTTTCTCGTAAACAGTCTCCAATTTTTTTCTTTAAGCTTTTGGTAGGTATACCGTTAAATATACTCTATGAGAAGACATAAACGCCAAATTGCTCTATTCCTTTTTTCCAAAAATTACAAAAATGTGATTTCTTTGACGTGTCTCATGTCATTAATATTTATATTGGCGACGATTTGTTCACATTATTGTATTTATGAGTACATGTTATTTAAATAATATCATTGTGGCGTCATACGGGTGTAATCGAAAACAGACGAGAGTGGTTTTTAAAACAGTAGATTTATTAACAATCTAGACCGCAGTTTCAATTTAACAACTACCCTGTTCACAATAAACTAAATAAATAGACCCACTACAAGGAGAGATAATTTAAGAACGGCTACCACACCGCAACATACCACCGATGTTCCCTGTATGAAACCGCTCTACTTACCATCTACGCGTCTCGCAAGACACAATGAATTGCCGGCCACTCGCCCTAGTGCACCTACACGCACAGACACGCGCTTCACTTGTCGCCGACGCCGCTAGCACAAGAAGACTGGGGTATTGTTCTCCTGGCCTTTATATAGGCCCTTTGGCTCTACCTGCCGCCCCTATTGCCTCCTCCCCAAAGCCGCTCTGGGCTCGCTACGTCCACGGAAAGTCCCAGTGCGTCATCACTCCGCTCTTTGTTTAACATCCGGCAGTTTGAGCGTGGCACGTCGCTACAATCATATACAATTTTTCGAAAACTCAACCATTTTCTGTGAAAAACTAGCTCAAAATTTCGCATTTTCAGAAACGCTTAATCGTCGTTTTCTGAAAAACTGCTCCAAATTTTGTATTCAAAGTTTTCGAACGGATAGTGCTAATTGAATTGTTATGATTAATATGACGCAAAGTCCATTTGGGGTATTTTTTGCTTTTTCTAAAATTAAACAATATTGGTATTTTTTTGGAAGATCTCTCACGCCGGTAATGTGCACATTTCCACCAATTTGTAAACACTATTGTGTTTGTGGGTTAATGTGCGTTAAATGACTTCTAATGAAGTTTTTCGCAAACTCAAAAATTTTCTGTGAAAAAAAACTTCAAAATCGACTTTACAGTAGTGCTTAAACGCCGTTTTCAGAAAAACTGTTCCAAATTTTTCAAAGAAAGTTGCCATTTAGGACGAAGTCATTTTTCATTGTATCTCGTACATACATGAATTTATCATTTGTAAATTAAAATCCTCCCGAAGTTGCCACCAGATAACTACTTATTAATAGCACGATGATAAAATGTCATAATATTTTGTGAATTAGATATTTTTAACAAAATACCCGATTTTATCATTTCTTTTCTTTTTTTGCTTTACAGTAACGAAAACGCGATGTTCTTGAAAACAGCACCAAATGTTTTCTTTAAAATTTGGTAGGGAAGTTCTATACGTACTCTATGAGATGACATAAACGCCGTTTTGCTTTTCTTTTGATTTTTTCCAAACTTACAAAAAAAATTGACCTTTCTCTCATGCCGTTAATATTTACATTAGCGGCGATTTGTTCACATTATTGTTTAATGAGTACACGTGCATTAAATAATGTCATATAAAGTTCCTCGGAAACGGAATTCTCCTCGTCCTCGTGAGGCTAGTAAAAAAATCATATTTTAGTAATTTTTGCAAAAACGTCTGAATAGAGCCAAATGGCGTGAAAGTCATCCAACAAAGTACATTTTGCACTATCCCTACCAAAAGTGAAAAGATAAAACTTAGAGCCGTTTTCAAGGAAACCTTGTTTTTGTTATATTTTAATTGCACATATTGCACGCGGTATCTTGCAAAAACTACAAATATTTCAAAAGAATGTACATGACACTATTGAAAAAACTAAATATGGAGAATAAACATTATTTGAAGGAAACACCTCTATCTTGAATGTTGTAATTAAACGAAACGCGGGAAAAAATCACACTTTTGCAATTTTCGAAAATTTAGTTAACTTGAAAATCGGACGTATGCCACCTAAATAAGTGTATTTTATTCTATTCTTACAACAAATTTAAAGAAAAAAAATTTGGAACTCCTTCTGAAAAAAAAAATTGAAAATGTCTCGGGCTTCATGTCAAGTACCCTCAAAGTTTAAAGAATGTTTTTCAAATGCTCAAAGCTGCAACTCGAACCAGTTCAACAGGGGTTTCTTCAATTTGAGTTCAACTTTTTCAGAACCCAAAACATGTATTTCCATTTCAATTTCGAAATCGGTTTTCGCAGCGTTACATAACTGTACTTCGTATATGTGTACACGCACGCATATGTGTATATATACACACAGGTTTATTTACGGGAAAGTAAAAATGAATGAATGTTTAATAACCTGAAATTTTAGCTATTGTTTTTCATTTCCTCTTCGAGTTAACACAGTCATCATGTTTACTTTCTCGCGCTTAAAGAACTTCTGAAGAAGAGAAAGTTATGTAATGCTACGCGAAAAAACGACGAATTTTCGGCAGAAAAATCTTTTATTACAGGGCCCTGGCAACGAAAAAGTGGATGAATCCAGATGCAAAATTTAGAAAAAGAAATACTCTTAACAATACTTGATGTAGCCAGAATCCATGCTTTGTAGGTCCTTGATACCGAAAAATGGAACGACGGCAAAAGTCTGAGCAACGCAAACGGTTAAACTGTTCAACCGATTTTCTCCAAAACTGATATTCCTCAATCGATCTGGCTGTTGCTGCGGACCCTGAATTTGAAACCGATATTTTAATTTTGGGTGTACTTTACATCAAGACTCTGCGTCATTTTCAAAAAAAAAAAAGTCTTGATAGTTTTTTATTAAATTTTGTTATTGAAAAGGACTTTTAAGAGGTCTCATGTTCGATAAAAACCCTGAATTTTCGAAAATTGCAAATATTCAAATTTTGTTCGACTTCTTCCTACAACTACGAATTCAATTATGAACACTAGAGAAATTAAAACCAATAGTGTTTAACTATACCTACAAAATGCCCAATCAGGGCGGTATATCTCAAAAAGTTTATCAGATTAAGTTTTTTCTATCAGATTTTTCTTACCATTTCTACCTACTGGCCAATAATAAATTGTGACTCATTCATCTTAGGAGGCGTTATACATCGATAGCTATGTCGATGTTCAATAAACAGCGAATGTTCTGTAACATAACCTCTGATTGTAACACGTTTTCAGTTATTTTCAATATTTGGCGCATTTTGGAACTCTGTTAGACATTATTTCACTCGTGGAATAGTCCAAATAAATACCACTCGTGCTTTGGAAATTCTCAGATAAATTCCCTCCTTGGTAGGCGGATCGGGAATTTATCGACAATTTCAGAAGCACTCGTGGTATTACCTACGATATACATTTTTTATTAATGAAATGTGTTCATGAGAAACAGATTTAAAAATAATGTCATGTTCGATATTCCCAAAACATGAGTATTTTGAGCGAAATTCTGTGTCAAACATGGATTACATTTACATTCTGTGTCAAACATTTTTATTGTCTTTAAACATTTTCCCTTAAAAACGTCACACAATTTTTTTGATTAAATTAGGACCTTAAATAGCGTAAAACATGCTTAAGAGAATGGTGCAGGTCTCATGTTCGTTAAAATACCCGATTTTTCGATAATTAAAAAAAAAAATTGACATCCTCCTATAACTACAATTGTGATACAATTTTTTTCTTACTGAGAAACAGATTCAAAAAGGAGCAATTTTGAATTTTTAGAAAATACGAGCATTCTTTGAGTAATTTCGCGTCATAGTCGCCCGCTCCGACTTTACTGCGCTTTGTGAACGTGAAATGAATAGTGATGCTAGGCAGTTGAATGCTACGCAAGTTAGCATTTGTGTATTATTTCATATTTTTCTGTACGTTTCTTACGTTCGAGCTTTTGTTGTACATTTTAAAATTAATATTTTAGAAATTATTTAAAACATATTTTAAATTGAGTCTTTTAATTGAGTTAAATGTGAAAACCAATAGATTATTTCACTTTGCATAATAAGATGGGAATATAAGTCTATATATTCCATTACTGAATGATGTTAATGAAGAGCAATGTACGAGTAATTTTGATGAATATAAAAATATGTTTATTGAATTTTTATATCCACTTTCTTCCTACCTGTATCAAGAATGCTATTTTGCAAAACATGTATCCCATACCAATTAGCCATTTTTGCTTGTTACAACCCACTGTTGCACTGATAACAGAATACGATAATAACAGCTACTTTTCGAACGCGTTAATATAAACTAATACTTTTATTTACTTGTATATATTATAATAAAGATATTTTATGTGGTTTTGTTCAGCAGCATTCTTGTTGCTGCAGGCCAATCCATTTTAATCAACAGTCTCCAACTATAACATTTTTAATATTATAATTCAGCAACTTCAAAGTAACTTAGTAATAAAACACAGTTCTTAGGTTGTACTTTTATTAACTGTCTTTAAGGAAAATAAATGGTCAACATGCATTGGATTACAAGCATGGAGTGTGAAACATATTCAGACTAGTTCATCAATGAAGACTTCCCATTTTGGAAAAGACTAAGAGAACATTAATACAATTATTCTCCTTTAAACAAGGCACCAAAATAAAGTAACAGATCACAGAATTTCAGTCAGGTCTTCACAAGTATCTGTACATTTGAGAGAGAGAACCTCCTACTCCATGGTTTTCATTACACTACACTTTCAAACCATTTCCTCTTACTTGCTTATATTGTAAGAAATATCCAATAAGCAACTTGTATTTCTTTACAAAAGAAGGAATTCAGACAGGATATCAACAAGATTTAACAAAAATTTACAAACCTGAACTCACTAAAGCACATAAAAACTACTATCAACAAATACATGACATGGCAAAACCTATAAACATTTTTATAATAATTTTGATTTCAGAAATATAAAAGTTTCATCATGTTAACAAATGAAAGTAATTTTCATTTAATCTTTACATTTAATTTTATTTGCAGCACATAACAGCTCAAACTTTATTAGCCATTTTCTCAGCATTCAAATTAATATAAAAATGTTGAGATGAGATTATACTTTAACCATTTAAAATCACAGTTTTCGTGAATAGCTTCCTTTTGTTACTATGATTTTGAATAATTAATTCCTAAGATAAACAGATTATGCATTGTTTCTTTTAAAAAATTCTTCAATTTACACTTGGCTACCTCATCCTATTAACATGACTGCCACCAGAGAACTAGTCTTGAGCACATTTTCTGGGTGAATGCTATTTTCTATGGTGATTCAGCATAATGAAACCAAAAAGAAAAAGATACCAATTTAAATGTGGTTAAATTTGGTAATAAAAGCGAATTAGCATTGTTGGGCCTCTCTTGTGCTTAACTTTAAAATCAACAATATTAATTACTTGCAGCATTTTACATGGCATGCCTAAATCATTCCACATACGATCATACATTTGAACTATGAATTATTAGTATTATCAGCATTTATCTCCAATGGTTCACTCAGAACTCTGCTGTGAAAAGTTTTTTTAAAATGTAATAATTTGAAATGCTTATATTTTTGAACACAAAGAAAGCATAACACATTTAGGAGATGCACAAGCTACCACTGAAACACAAGTGTGAAATGAATTGCAAATACAATGACAAGTAATATTTCAAGTAGTAAACGGATCTGTTCTGAAATCCACGTAAGCCTAATCAAAGTCTTATCAGAAACACATACTCTAAAATAGTATATAATTTTACTAATTATCCCCATTACAGATATTCAACATATTTAAATATTAATGAACTACTTTCAAATTACAAATTCTATTTTCCTTCCTAGTTCTACAATTCACATTTTGTTAAGGCCTAATATATTACTGACAATAATATCCTTTTTATAACTGTTTTGGGTGAGATAATGATACATTTCTGGAATCTAAATGCTGTTTTCATTTGTATTTAAACTGTTTCCTTCTTCCTGAATTGAAGCAAATGAAAAATGGCAGTGTTGTTTGAATATGATTATTTATAAACAAGGGTTCTAGAAGATAAATAGATACAATTATAGTTCAATACAAAATTACCTGTTGGTAATATGTATTCAAATCCACAGGTTTTTGCCTATTCATTCAAGGTTCTATGAGTTATGAGTATTACTGACCTCTGCCTCAGAGATGAGGGCTAGTTCTCACAATTTCGTCTATTACATCACACTAAAATTATATAGTATTACATATTATTATAAAATTATATAGTATCACATTAAAAACATAGTCTTGCTATTTTTTGGTGAAGATTTTAAAAACAAAACAAAAGGTTGCATGTAAATGCTCTGTAATGTCATTATCTTTACCTCTCTAAGGCACTTAACATTTTTGTTAAAAATAAATAAAAATAAAATAAATAAGTCATTTCTTTTTAATCCACTTTATATCAGTAAAGAAACAAGACTGCCTCAAAATAACATGAACTTGTACTTATTATTTCATTATTCTGTGCAATATCCCATGCTTTTTTGCTATGAATAAGTGTCCAAGATATATAACAACTGGATATTCAATAGCAATAATGACATTTTTATTTAAGCCTTATGAAAAGATTATATTTTCCTCTTCTGGGGTTTCACAGAATATGGATTCCATATATGATATTGATTTCAATGGATTTTACATTTTCTGAATATTACGAAATGTATTTTAAGTTCAAATACATTTTTAGGCACACCTACTGATGTGAATAATTAATTCACAGAACTTTGGGTAACAAATGCTATTTCCAATTTAAAATGAAATAATGAAAAATCAAATTTCCTGTAAGAACATTAATTGATTATCTTTAAATTTTAATAAAAGGACCTTTTCTTTTAATACTGCCGCCTAAGACAAACATTGTTGATGTAATTCTACCAATCCTAATTGAAAAAAATGGAATGTTGAATTTCCATGTCATGTCACAGAATAGGAAAATCATTTTCAAGCAATAAATATTTTGAAATACAAGCAACTTGAAACTTGAAACTTGAGAACTAAAATTCAATTAATATTTTCTGAAGATGTTTTCTAGTTACTTGTTCTTCATATTAACTTCTTGATAAGATCTTGAGCATAGTGGAGGAATACAGTGGTGGAATTCAAGGCATTGTGGAGGAATACATAGGAATTCAGTGGCATGCAAAACAAAATGAAATGGGTACAAAGCAGCACTAAGGCAAGTGTCGTTCTGAGTGGTAATCCTGATGTTAAGTCTTTAAACACTACAAAAATGTATTGAATGAATTACTCAAAATACACTGATTAAAAATTTCAAATACAATACAACTGAACTTAGAACACACATGCACAGCAGACTTGCAGCATACTGAACCACTCTTAAGCAACATGTCTATTCTAGTAATTGAATTAATATGTGTAATGTTTACAAGGATCACTTTTACTTGGGTTTCTGCTGCAATGCATGCACAGATTTTCCTTTCATAAAATTAAGCCAGGAAAGAGATCAGAATGTCTCCATTATGGCTTCCTCCCTCCAGTTCTTGTGTCCTTCCTGGCAGGTTGCTAATTCTACCTTCTAAATTCAAAAGTCTTACAATGGAAAAACAGTGTGATCTATTGAAAATAAATGCAAAATTCTAATAATTCTTTTCTTGTATTTTTCTTCAATAGGTCAGTGTCTACCTAGTTTTCTCTTCAAGCCACACCCCTGTTTGTATAAATAGTTCAATACTATGTGTTTAGACATATTCAATTATTGGACAGTCACACATTTGCTGAGAGGCCCTGTAATTCTAAGCAATCTGGAAGTTCAATAAGTTCTCTTGCTCTTCACAGAATGTGAATTTCAAACATCAATCCATTGACTTTGCCTATTGCTCTAAAGGCATTTCCATATATTTGGAGAGAGAGAGAGAGAAAAATGAATTATAGGATTTATGGTTCTTGCTTGACATATTGACACGCAAAACCAACCAGTTCTTTTGTAAACATTTGAGAGAGGTATCTCAGAAAAAAACACATAAAAACCCTTCCTGCCTTTGGGATTTAATGAACAGTACAGGAAGCAAACTGTTAGTTTACAGAATAAACTAATAGCGAGCAGATGTGAAGTAATTGATTTCCTTTCGTAGTATTGCACTTATTTCTCCAGATACAAAATTCTTTAACAGATACTTAATTTTGGACCAACAATATATTACCTCCACACATTCACACTCACACTATCTTCACATTCCAAAATTTAAAATATACATTTTTTCTTGTCTACTTGGATGCAAGGCTTAAGATGGACTTTCATATACGTAGTTCATGGCAATTTTCTATCACAATACAAATAATAATAATAATGAAAAAATAATACCATAAGCCAAGGAAACACAACAATTACCAAGCTGTCAAGTTTTAAACAAGGGAGCAATACAACAGAGGAGTGTTTTAGATCAACTCAAGACAATTATTTAAATATTGCAATCTATAACCGAGGAGTTGATAATATTGAGAGAAAATTGACAAAGGAGGCCAGAAGCTTACTGCTGCACTCACTTGCACAAAGTCACTCTAGCAGTTGTGAATGATGACAGAAGAGATGTGTTTTCTCAGCAGGTTCATGGGTACCCCAGCATGTTAGCCTTGTTGCAAGCTGACTTCACAGTGCACTGAAGTTTATATTTTTCAGCCAACAAGCAAACTAATGACCAATTTTTAATCATATTAAAGGTGGCAGATTCACAATTAATAAACCCAATTCTTGAGAATCAGCTGATTGGATATTCAAGCAAAAAGTGCAGCAATGTGAAACAGCAACCTCAAGACTACCTTTGGGTTGAATCTCATTCCTTAACCACACAGTAAATTAATTTCAACAAAAACACTGAAAAGTAGAACTTTTTGATGTAGGCTCTTGTTGGAGTATATCACTCCTCTAAAAAATGTCGTACATGGTCAAACCAAAGCTTTCTTTGCTACTAGCTGATCTGAACTAATAAATGCAGGTTTCACTATTACAGATTTTGGTTTCCACTTGGAAAATATAAGAAATTGTAGTTCATTTGAACTACATAAGTATAAGTAAAGATTATTGTCAATCTAAAACAGAATTCAATGAAATAAAGCCAAGTTTACTATCATATTATTTCTCTACACAGCTAAATTCTTGTCAATAGGTAATACTATTCCAATGTCACATACCCCAGATAATTAAACATTCCTCTGCAACAAATTTATAAGTATCAGATCAAAGGGTGACTCAATTGATTCTTACTACCCTAGGTCAAAGGACTACTGAAAAGTCTAAATAAATTATGTTACTGGAAATTATTATTTCCTTCTGTTTTGTACTTTTATAAAAATGTTAAAATACTGTGACTTCATTCTGCCTATTTATATTGAATTTCATTCAGATGTATAGTACGTCAAATCAGCATGTGATAGCTAAATGTTAAAAAACCTTTCACGTGTACAAAAACAATGAATATCTTCTATTTCTAATTTGCTTAGCAAAAGGTGACATGGTTAATAGCATTTGTAAATTACCACACCTAAATGTTACAATACTCATAATACTGCAGCTACAGTGGTCCTACGCACCAACATAATAATTGAAGGTTTGACTTCATTTCTATGAAATGTTTTGCCACACCCTTCTTCAATCATAAAATATTAGGTGAATGGTATCTACACTATGCTACTCTGGAATATCACCACATACAGTAAAAGAAAACATAAAAACCTGAACCATTTGCTTAAACCTGTTTTTTGTGTGGTTAAACTCTTTTTTTATTCATTAAATGAACTATTTTAAAAAAAATACTCATATTTTGAGTAATTTTTTTCCACATTGGAATACATAAAATTTTGTTAAAATTAGAATGCAAGTGGCATGTGCACACACATAAAAAATTCTTCTTAAGAATTTCCATTCTTTCTAAACCTTACATGTCAAGGTCAAAAATCAATTCATTTTTCAAATCAACTTTAGGATTTTCATTTTTAGTCACAGGGGTCACCACAGGTTTATGGATTTTCTTTTTACCTTTGCTTTGAACTTGTCCAAAACGATTTTTCTTGTTTGTAGTCTTGGTCTTTTCATCTTGAAGTTTCAGTTCCACTTCAATGACTTCCTCTACGTCATTAATTTCAGGTGAATCATCATCACCATTTACATCATCATCTCCTTCACCTTCTTCATTCTTTTCGATCTTTACTTCTTTATCATTATCCTTTTCAATTTCACCTTCAGAATTCTCACTTTCACTTGCTCTTCGCTCCTGTGCGCGTTTCTTGTTGCGAGTTTTTCTTTGATTCTTTTTTCTTTGGCCAAAAATGCTTGAATTACTTCTGCAATACAAAACAAAATACCGCACAGGAAATAAAATATACACTACCAACAATGTTGCATGTGGCAGTTTGCCTAATACTTACCTGTATGTTTGCTGATGGACAATCTCATTAAAACGAACAGTTTTTTTCACCCCTCGACCCTCTTCTTCAGGTATACACGAATCAGAGCCAGACTGCATGATCATATCAAGTGATGAAGACCATGTGTAATCATCAGCACTTGATTCGGATAAACTGCGACTAACACGCTTCAAAATTCCTTTCTTGGAAGGGCTAAAGCTCTGAAATATGATGAAAATTTGCAAATATTATTTCAAACTACGTTATGCAAATTCATTTACTAATAATAATTCAAACAGTATAGAAATTTCGGTTAAAATATAAGTGTAAAAGACCATTTCTCAAGATACTTCAATATTCACATTTAAATAGAATTTTCTTGAATTTTAAATTTCTTTATTACTCAATACAAAAGCATTTGTCAATATTTAGTAGACTGGCATTTGTTATTCTTGTAATTATAAATGACATTTTATATAATAGTGTATTTCAATGTTTTCTTGTTATGGTTTACAGTTGTTTATATAAAATTTGCAATTAAACTGAAGGACAATGAACTTTACAATCTGCAGTTATAGTACATGCCAACACCAACACAAAAGCTAAATGACTTTTCCTGACTCTGTGCCAACATGATTTAAATAGAATAGGAGTAAACAAGACACAAACTACTGCTTCTCATTTGACAAATGAGTCTTAAAATACTTTCATAAAACAATGTTTACAAACAACAGAAAAATTACCATTTCATCTCCACTAGACTCAGATAATGTCCGAAACATTGGATGCCTCGATGATTTTTTATGTCCAGGAGGTTCTTGGGCAGTGTTATCTTCTGATGACTCACTACCTTTCTCATCTTGTACATTTTCTATTATTTTCCCAACAGGAGAAATTTCCACAATTGTTTCATCTTTTGTACATTTTGTAACTTCAATATTCAATTCACTTGGCTCAGAGCTCTCATTACATTCAATCTGAAATTCATCAATATTAATTGAATACAATATGTACTCAATACATAATATGATTTTAATTATTTGAATACATCTCTTTATCAATGAAATTAATGAAAGTTACTAAACTGTCCATGAGAAAAGGCACTCAAATATAAATGCTTCAGCTCAATAAATTTGTAAATTACCACAAAACAAAAAAAACAAAACATATTGCCTATCACATCTGCTCTTACCTTTAATTCATCCAATTTTTTTGCAATTACTGTAGGCTCAGGGAAGTCATGCTTTACTAAAGTATCTTCATTCACACCAGCAGAATAATCAAGCAAATTTATATCACAGGATTTTAATTGGATTTGTACTATAACATTGTTATCCCAAGTTTCAATGTTCACAGATTCTTCGTCAATAGAGGAACTATTAGGAAATTTGGTACAAAATGCATGTTGGATTGGAAAGAAGCCAGATCCAATGGATGTGAATTTAATGTGAATGCCACAAGAATCTCCAATTAAACAGTGATTCACAGAATTAGGATCCACATTTTTGACATGCAAGGTAAATATGATTGTGTTATCAACAACATTGCAAGTAAATGGAGGGAATGAGTAATGTTTATCATTATCCAAAAAATTGATTGCACTTGGGTTAGTCCGAAACACTTCGTTATCCAAAACACTTACAAATGACTTATTGCTTGAATCTCCTTTCTCATCAACACCATTAACTTCTTCTATTTTATGAATTACTTTATGACTAATATCACTGTAAAAAGATTCTTTTCTGAGTTCACTGTCAACATTATCATCTTCCCCACTACTGGATCCAGGACTGCGAAAACCTATATCACTTTCTACACCACTATCTTCTCGACCAAAATCGGAAAATGGGGCAACTTGACGATTCTTCAAAGGAAGTGTTATTTGCAATTTACGTTTGGTTTTATCAAACTTTGCATTTCCGGCATCTTCATCAACAATGTAAGGAAGCGAGATAAACAGTTTATATTTTGCTGGCTTTTCACTCACTAAAGACAAGGATTTTTCAGTAACATCCAGAACAGCTTCTGTTGTAGAACTCAAAAGAGGTAAATCAATTTCAACAATAATTTCTTTAGGCAAAGTGGCATTTAATTTAGCATTTTTGTCATTCAAGAATTCTTGATAGTCCACAACATTGCGATGTTTTATTACATACTTAGGTGCAGTATATGGGGATTTATTTGCAGCAGTCTCAGAATTCTTTTGTGGTCTTTCCTTTGTGTTTTTAGGCACATTTGAGGATTCTGCTTCATTATAAGGATAATTCATTTTAGATAACACATCTTCAAAGTCATCATCCGGCTTGAAATACTCAGATTTTTTTCTAATGACAGTAGCAGAAGCTAGACCTTTATATTTCATTTTGGGAAACTTAAGATTATTTCTATCGAGTTTCACATTATAATTACTTTCTACTCCTTCAAGAGCAGTTTCGTTCAGCATGTTCCTGAACTGAACATTCCAACTAGCCATTTCCAGAGCTTCTGGATGAAATACAACATCAAAAACAACACATCTTTTTCCAGCAGTATCGAGATCTTCACGAGGTGGGGCTTGAGTATAAGGCAGCGACCACTTTCTTCCAAATGTGCCATCCCTGACGCCGGTAACTGACGAAGGTCTTTGTACCTTATCACTTTGACACACATTTATGAAGGCTTTTTTCTCGTCGTCAACACTAGTTTTAATTACATATCCCGGTTCGGGATTAATAAATGTCACGTCGTACCCTCTTTCCTTTTCTAACTGAGTTATTTCCTTTTGAAATAACTTTTTATTTTCTGGGTCATTAACTTCTTGCACATAATCCACAAGTAATTTTCGAAATTCTTCTTTCTTCAGAGCGTCGCCGATCTGGTCCAATTCTTGCCTAGTTAAATCAAGATCTTCTAACTTCCTACGTCCAGTGTAACCAGCCATCTTTTTCGAACTGCGTTTTAAATCGACTACGTTGTTTATTCTCCCACTACCCCGAGATTTCGGTCACACGACTCGGGTCTCGCATTCGGAGTCGGACACGTAGTTAGACGATAGACGTCCCGAATGCATGAAGTCGTGTTTTGTCGGCATTATCCAGCCTTATCATTGCATCATACGTGACGTGATTTTCAGTAAAGTCACGAAATAATTCACGACTAATATTGACGAGTTCATTATTCAAGAGCGATATATTCATATAGAGACGACTGCGCCGGCTACACGAGGCAATTGTTTGTCTTCAGGTCACCCGAGTGTCATATGTTTTCTAACATTTAGAAAACAGTAATAATACAGAATACTTTGTGATTTGGTAATTGGGGATCACCCAAAAAATTATATAATGGTTATTAAGGGTTTTAGAAAAAACTAATAAGTTTTGACGCGAAAAATTACGTAAAGTGAAATCTGATCATTTACATCGCCAGATAATGACTAACATTTCTTTATAAGATATTGACTTCAATTATTATTTTTTTATGTAAATTAAAAATATACAAAATTAACTTTAAATTAGGTCTTAAAAAAACTTAGTCATTACTTGCGATAAGAACGTAGTTTTAATACATGTTCTACCAACATTACATAATTAAAGATACCAAATAAACTCATTCACAATAGTTTTTTGATGTTTCACACGTTTAGCTGTATACATCTGTGGTATTATTATATTGTATAAAATAACGTATTTAAGTCTGCTTCTCATATAATTCTTTCTTCTTCAAAGTAAAATCATCTTTGTATTGTGAGTGAGTTTGCTGTTGAAAACATACGAACGATGGCGCGGGTTTCAGTGTCCTTTAACCACGGTGCAAGATACACACACCGTGCTTTTACCTACCAAATGTACAGCCCCACCCACAAAACATTAGTTTTCCTTTGTTACCTTATTTTATTTGAAAAGCTTGATTTAAATATTTATGTAAGAATTGTGTAATTATTTAACAAATAATATTGTATAGTATCATATTACGTAAACTACAAAAATACTATATACAATATCATAATGAATGTTTATTATTTAACAAAAATCTATGATGGACCCCTCCAAAATGATCAGCTCAAGCCCCTGCTGGCCATATTATTGTGACCACCCGAACTCTGAAATTTCGAAGTTCGTTTCCTTTACAGTCCCTTTAAAGTAAAACTTGTCAGTACCTCTGAACTGATGTTTTTCAGTAGATTCAACTCTTTCATGAATATTTGGCATTTTTTTTCCCTATGGCAACACTGGCCCTGTGGGTGGCCACATTGGTTTTGACAGCTTGTATATTTTTCTTTTTGAGATTTTGTGGAATAATTGTTCTTTTTGCGAAAAGTAAAAGTTTTATAGGTATGTCTATTTAATATTTATTATTTTTAACTTAGATCAGGCCTGCTTAACGCCTGTTCCCGCGGGCATTCTACTCTTACACTCCGACCGTCTGCCAGCGACAGCGCCCAGAGTAGTTCGGGGTAGGAAGCTTTGCGGGGAGGCGAGAAGACATATACGAGCACGTAGCACGACGTGGCGCGTAGATTGAAAGTCGGGGAGTCTAATGTGAAATCATCTGCTTATTTATTTAAATGGGTGATGTCCCATATTTTAAGCTACAAAGACCATAATTCACTGTTAACGTTCTTCTGTACATTGCTGCATATCTACGTTTGTATCCACCAGTGTGTGTGCTTGTATCCAACAATGTAATTGTTTTTAGTCGATGCTCATTGTGACTCTTAAGCAGCATTTTAAAGCCGTGGCCTTTTTTAAATTTATTATTTAATTCTAACTAACAAAAATATTCAATTTAGTAATTTTCTCCAGAAAAGTTGAAAACTCAAAATGATATCAAAATGAAGAAAATTATGAGAGCAATCTCTGACTTCAAGATTGACATAAAAAATAATTAAAGACAATTGCAAGAAGGGTAAAGCGCATATATTTGTGACTATTTCCCCCATTATGAATCTGAAGATATCAACTATCAAACCTCTGTGATGATATGTTACGGACAATTATGAGGTTAGCATATGTCTCGTTAATAATGTAAAGAGCTCAATATTTTTATACGATATCCTAAATATTGAATAAATAATGTTCGTTGATTTGTTATTAGAAATTTATGGTACTCTTGACAGAAATTAGAGCAGAGAATAAATCTGATTTTTTTTAATAATAATATTTTTCAGCTTTGATTGAACCGTCTAATTCAATTTAACATATTTAATGAGTAAAGTTTATTGCTATCGTCACCAAACAAAAATAATTCAGTATCATAATTTTGTTTTTAGTAAAACGGTATGTTTGTGATTACTTCGTAACGAAGCGAAATACATTATTAATCCTACAAGCAATTATAATATTTGGTGTATAATCAAATATGTATAATTCGTTCTAGTTTCATATTTCACATTGTCTTATATTGACAATAAACATTTTGAATATAATATGAAAACTTAACTGTATGTGGCAGCCGTTCTCGTTGATTGTTCTTTCAATTTCCGCGCTATTGTTCGAATTACGAGTTTTAAAGGTGGTCCACACCCCTTCAATTCGCCTCATTCCCACCTCATCTGCACTTGAGTGGCTCGAGCGCGGCTCTCGAGGTCAAAGTGCAAATGCACTGCATGTCTTACTTAGATTTTCGTAATTTTAATGTTTTTGTAGGTAATTTATAAAATTTGTAATTTTTTATAGCTTTTTGTGTTACTTTACCTTAAACCTAAGTTTTGGTTTATATGTGTTTTGTTTACTGAACAATCGATTATTGGCAAAACGTCTGCTGTCTGTCTGTGAACAGGGTTGGACAAATTACTTTAAATTTAGTATTTATATATTTCGCCAAAATATTTTATAAATAAGTATTTAAATACATACAT
Organism: Gryllus longicercus; assembly: GCA_038098605.1. Lineage (NCBI taxonomy): Eukaryota > Metazoa > Arthropoda > Insecta > Orthoptera > Gryllidae > Gryllus > Gryllus longicercus. The sequence goes on along the minus strand of JAZDUA010000148.1, from coordinate 258,674 downwards.
AAAATACAGTAGGATTTGATGTGGTAAATACATACGTATTTAAAATACTTCAATTACTCAAAATAATGTAAATATATAATAAATTTGTTTCATACTCTTTTATTGCAACAATATATTGCAATAGACAACAACAGGAAATTAGTAATTGACAGTCATACAAATTTTTGAACAATAACTATGGTAATGTATTGTAACCATTATGTAAACATTTTCAAGTATAAAATAATATTAAAAATAGGTCTAACACAAAGAAATGGAATTTCCTTTTAAAACGGCTGAGGTTTCAAACAAATAATCAGACAATAAACCCCTAGTTGGCGAATGTATAAAACCTGCAACTGGCGTGTGTTTTTGAACTTGCGTGGATGAACACAAACTAGTGTTATAACTAAAGGCCGGATTCTCGTGTTATCGAATCTTTTGTTTGCTACCTTGAAATTGGCTGAAACCTTAACCGAAATTTGAATCATGAAACGGACGTTATTTTAGTACTCGATTTATTTGGCACGAAATTGCACGTTTAGGAAGTTACTGCACGAAATTGCACGTTTTGGCTAATGCTGCCTGAAAATTGCAAATTTTGGGGTTTTACTGGACGAATTTGCAACATTCATAGTTTTATTGCATAAAATATAATTGTTTTATTATCAACTTTTTTAAATTTTCCTTTTTTAATCGTTTCATATAAGATAACTTAACCAGACAGTGCATTCGGTTGGTCTGTGAAACCTGAGCGCCGTTTAATATCAATCAATTCTGCGTTTTGTTTCCCTATGAACTGAGCGTCTACACCTTTTATGATGCGTATTGCCTAATAGCAATGTTTGAGGAATTGCAGTTCGGAGTGGGGAGACACGGCGTTCACACAAAGTCGGCGCGCAGCGCTTCGTCGTGGCGGCTCAACCAACGCCATGCTCGGGGTCAGTCTTCCCAATCGAATCATGTACCCGTTTTGTCGCTATTCGCTGAACTAAGCAACACGAGACCTCACGACCTGGCGCGAAGCCTAGTAGCAAGCTGCACTGCGCGTCAAATTCATCGAAATTCTAGGAACGGAGAGAGAATGAACGCAGTTTTTTTTACCACTTTTCTAGTACGATTTATTTAGTCGTAAACATAACACATATTAACTGTTGGGGTTTTCATCCAATCGGGAGCTTATGTCACTACAGTGACGTCATTGTGGAAACTTTCAAGCTCTCGATCGGATGAAACCGTGAACAGCTGATTTACTTCAAATGCACATATAAATAAATCCTAGTGTATACTTTGGTTTTTATACGTGGCGGGTGAAGACCTGTCTTCATATGGAATACGTCACGGCATACCTCGTCTTTCTCAGTCGTGCCGCTAGATGTCGCATGATCGCGATTGTATCAAACAGTGCTTGAATTACCTTTTTTAAAATTTGTATGCTAATTTAATTTTCTGTGTGAACAATATTTAAAATACAAAGTAGGATTTGTTTAAAACATGTACAAACTTAATTATATTGCAATAAAAACTCTAAAATCATTTTATTCATCTTCGATTCTAATCCTAAGTGTAAAATAGGTTTATAAGTGGATTAACTGGAATTTTTAGGCTACATAACATAATTGTGCAAAGTTGTGATATTTTTATTCCACGTATTTGCACGTTTTGGTATTTTTACTACACGTTTTAGAGACTTTTACTGCGCGAAAATCCGGTCTTTAGTTATAACGAATAAATGCTTTTTAAGGCCAGATAATTGTGCATCATTTTAATAATTTAGATTTATTATTTAAAAATTAAGAGAATCCAAATTCAACAGCTGTAAGGAGCTTTATTTGCGATTCAATGAGGTGCATTTACTTGCCATTTTTTCCTGAACTCTGCTTAACATCCTCACGCACTTTCAGATCCTTAATCTTTCTTTGAAGGAATTGAAGAATTAAAAATGAGGATTTATCATAAGTCATAAGTTCGTATGTATTGAAATGCAATTGTTTGTTACTTCAATTCCATTTACTTTTATACCACAGTATATTTATGGAATCTTGAAACGAAACACAATAAGAATAAGTAATTAAGATTGTACAAAAAATCGCAGATTTTATGCAAACAATTTTAATGTTAATCAGCCTATAATAATAACTTAGGGATAGAAAAATCCAGTAGGATATATATATATATATATATATATATATATATATATATATATATATATATATATATATATATATATATATATATATATCCTACTTTGCATAAAATCTGCGATTTTTTGTACAATCTTAATTACTTATTCTTATTGTGTTTCGTTTCAAGATTCCATAAATATACTGTGGTATAAAAGTAAATGGAATTGAAGTAACAAACAATTGCATTTCAATACATACGAACTTATGACTTATGATAAATCCTCATTTTTAATTCTTCAATTCCTTCAAAGAAAGATTAAGGATCTGAAAGTGCGTGAGGATGTTAAGCAGAGTTCAGGAAAAAATGGCAAGTAAATGCACCTCATTGAATCGCAAATAAAGCTCCTTACAGCTGTTGAATTTGGATTCTCTTAATTTTTAAATAATAAATCTAAATTATTAAAATGATGCACAATTATCTGGCCTTAAAAAGCATTTATTCGTTATAACTAAAGACCGGATTTTCGCGCAGTAAAAGTCTCTAAAACGTGTAGTAAATATATATATATATATATATATATATATATATATATATATATATAACATATATATAACAATAATTAATTATTAAATAATAAAAATATTTCCTCAAAATAGTAAATAACAGTAAACATTCTACATTACTTCTCAGTTCAAAATGTACACCTTCTACTAAATTTCTCAATCTTCATAATTGTAGGAGAACGCCGAAAAACTTTGATGTTTTCCAATGTTTGAAAAATCAGAGTTTTTAACGAAAATGAGACCTGAACCATACTCTTAAATGTCCTTTACACAATCTAACAAGAAAATTTATACAAAAACTATGGAGCCATTTTTTTGAAAATTTTGGAAATGTTCAAGGAGCTTCACGTAAAGCACCCCCCCCCCAAATTAAAATATATTGATTTCAAATTCATGGGGACGCGACATCAGACGGGATCACGGGGACGCAAATTTAGCCGCTGGCGTTGTTCGGACACAGGTATAGACAGACGAACGGACAGACGACTATCTATCATTTCACATCTTACTATGTGCCTGATATATACATGTGACCTTAATAGCCGATTAAATTCAAATTAGAAAGTGCCAAAAGTATTCAATTCAGGTTTGTTCCAGCAGCAGTCCGAAACAGTCCCGAACTAGTCCGCACATGCGCAATCTAGTATTGGTCGTTCCAGCAGCAGCAGTCAGTGATTGTGGTTGGGAGTTGGGCGTTCCAGTAGGGTTGCTGATTAGTTTGAAACCAGTCAGAAAGAGACCGAATCAGTTCGTGCACTGTCCCTCAAACTAGAAATCCGCGCATGCGTACTTCGGACCCCGAGTTTCCGCCAACACCAAACTTCGACGACGCGCCATTTACGTTTCCGTCAGGTTTCTGCAAATTTGTTTTGTGTTGCGCTTTGGATATTTTGACCCCGCTTTGTTTTATTGATTCTTGGTTTTTGGTGACTTCGATTTCTTTCGAATTTTTCTCGGGGATATTGGAATTTGACCCTGCTTTATTTTACGTTTTATTGATTCTTGGATTTTGGTGACGGCTATCTTTCGGATTTTCTTGTGGATATTTCGACATAGTCTTCGATCTTTGTCCTCTTCCTGGGCAACATAGTAATTAAATCTTCATCCGAAGACATGGAAGATTGAGAAGAATCTGCCCAACTGCTATTATCGTTCATTTAAAAAAATCAATTAACCGAAATCCAAAAGAATAATCAAAAACAATAGCTCAAGTCACAGTTTACCAGGTTCAAAATCCGTAATTAATAGCGAGGACAAAAAGATAATATACGAGCTCATATGGAGAAACGTAAAGCGCAAGTAAATACCAGGAACTGACCAGGACCAGGTCGCTTTGATTTTCGCACGCGATACGAAAATGGTGACACATGGCGGATAATTATGCAACTACCGATGAAACGAAAGCAGCGGACCCTATAGACTGAACTTGAACTTGACTGATTCTTAAACCTACTTGTTCCAGCAGATCCCAATCCGGAACTCATTTCCGACTAACTAGCACTCGCGCATGCGCAGAGTGCGAGTACGTAAAACTATGATTGTTTGCTGGAACAAACCTAATATTAAACGGACAGAATATTTACACGAATGACAATATGCGATACAGTTAACTGATATATTGTACTTCACTTTACTACATATCATTAATGGATCTTTTCATAAAGAAATGAACTATGTATTTTCCTTATGCCTTCTACTGTTTTTATTATATCATTGTTGCAGTAGTCCTATTTCTAAGTATTGTTCAGAGTTGCTAATAGTTATTTTCGATATTAGTGTCGTAAAGCATCTGATTACAATACTAGATTTAAAAATTGCCTAACGAGGCCGTTGGGCCGTTTGGAAACTAATTGAATATTTTCCAATGCTTATAACGTTTTTGACGACAAACAATCTTGACGTCCATTTTCAACTTTTCAAGAATTCTGGTTCTAACAGTGTTAACGTACACTTCTGCAATTATAGATTTTCGTATTAAGAAAACTTCATAGAAAAAGGCACATGTTTCGCGGATTCCTCTGTTTACACAACTGACTCAGTATATCTGAGAAATCAGGCTGTTCTGTTTCAGGCAGACCCCTGTTTCAGTAGTTTAATCAACTTAATAGTTGTATTTAGTCAGAAGATGTCCATTTGAGATCGTATGTGTGTTTCTGGGATTCATAACATGACGTAAGTCTCGCGCTTGCTGTATGTTGGGACGTCGCCATGCGTCGTGCCATTGACGCCCCGAAGTTGGAGCAGCGAGTCCGGCTGGAAGCGGGCTGCCTGTATGCTCCGGTGAACAAACAATTAAAAAAACAACATTTTATTAATGTGTGTCCCACTTTGGACTTTGACAGATCTACACAAAATTAGTATAGAAATACATGAGTATTTCTTTTAATTAATGTAAGTGTCGACCTAATGTAAGAAGTTTTATTTTAAAAATTAAATTATAATTTAAATATTTAAATAATATGTTTACAAAAATTATATGTACATCACATAAAAGTACATTTTTTAAAAGTTGGTACCTGTGAGGATGACACGATATGGTGGTCGATTGGGGAATATCAATTTTGGAGAAAATCGGTTGAACGCCGCTAGCGTTGTTCACAGGCGGACAGGCACACAGATGGACAGACGTTTTGCCTTCATTCGAGTTTTCGGTTTTGGAGGACCCCAAAACATGGATTCTTGCTACACCACGTGCTAGAGGAATTTTAAAATAAATTTTACAACTGAGTGTATGCACTTTTTCGTTATTAGGGCCCTGAAATAAAAATGTTCCTGTCGTGAACTCGCCTTCTTTCGCGCAGCATTACACAACCTTCTCTCTATTCTGTAGCGAGAAAGTAAAAATAAATTGTCACTTATCAGTTATTACATCTTTCACAGCTTAAGCATGATTTAATATTTACCAGCGGTAGCAAGCTTGTTAATTTCAGAAAACAAATGGAGTAGAAATGTGTTGGAGAAAATTCACTCGCCGACCGGTTCGTGAGTGAAACTTTTTCAAGTGTGTGTGTGTGTGTGGGGGGGGGAAGGGTTCGTGCTCCTTTTTTCAATTTTTCATATATCTCGCAATACGTGTTTCGGTGGGCCTAGGTGCGCAGGTTTCGTACCCCCGAGTCAGGCGGACGAAAAATTTAATTGACAGAGCGTGGAACGATTTGAAGAGATGTAAATTGATTGATTAACTGGGTACATCTGCACTGTGGTCACTCAACCCATTAGTGCAGAGAATATTTCATGCCTGGAGGTGGATGCCTGGAGGCCCTCTATCGGAAGGGGAGATCCGGCGCCGATGGGCTCGTGGGGAATATCCACTTCCAAGGATCTTTCCCAGCCGGGATAAACACTAAGCTCCCGGGTAGTATTCCGACGTGTGGGGTAGTGTACATACAAGTGTGTGTAGTATGTAAAATTTGAGAGGATAGAACAAGGAAGAGGAAGGAAAGATCGCGTGCGACCTGTGGTCTGCTCCGGCATTCGCTTGGCAATAATCTAAGAAATTGCGGAAAACCACCAACCAGAGCACCCAGGCGCGAGAATTATTCTCCACACAGCGACTGAATTCGATCTAGTCATGTAGCTAGTGTCGAATATCCGCCACAGTCGGTCTCGAATCCTAGAACTGTCGGCCTGAAGTGCTGCAGTCAGCGGCAATGCTGGATCTGCGCTTCATTCAGCCAGTACGAGAAATGGAATTTGCATATAAAGGAGTGTGGAAATGTACTGAAAAATCAGAAACTCTCAAGATTAAGCAATTCTGATTCAAGCTTCTATTTGTAATGCGGATCATAAAACTCTACGTGTAATTATAATAAAACTCGGGGACCAAATTCCCTCACGCGATCACTCCCGTATTAATAATGATTTGAAACATAATTATCCTTGTTAATATTAATAAATATTAGAGTATTATGAAATGAGCACCGAAAGTTTGAAAATAAGAGTGTATTTTTGAAATATCGTCGAATATTTATTTCTTTAGAATTCAGTTTTCATTCTTTTTTTTTCTTTTTGTCTATTGGTGGAATCTCTTTTATTTCCATATTTTCCTTGTCTCGCATTCTGTATAGAGAAAAGACTGTTATATCTTTCCTCTATGTTTTCTGGTTTTTCCTTTTGTGGGAGGCTTCCTGGAAAAGTGGATATAGAAAGTAAGGTTTGCGGCGAGGGAAAGGGGAAGGGGAAGGGGGGTGGGCGAAGGGCGGAGGGCGGAGGGCTGAGGGATTTAGGTGTAGGAATTAGAAGGGCTCTCGCGGCGCCAGTGTTCACTCCGGTCGCCGCCTTTCACGCATTGTCAGTTTGCAGGCAACAAGAGAGCTGTGGACAGTTCGCCCAGTCGATCCGAAGAATTCCTTTCAGCGACATGAATTTGTTAATCGACTCGTTGCCGTACACGAAGGGTCCTATGGTAAGTTCTGAAATGTACAGAAACGCCTTGTAACAGTAAAGCTTGCTCAGTGCAGAATCTCAAGGAACCAGTATATTTTTTTTGTTATAGAGGATTGCGCATTGTGCAATGTAATAATGTAGAATTTATGGTTTTTGGGAGAGCGATTTAAGTTCACAATCGACAAGATTTACGCCTTATACAAGTTCCGCACTGAGCAAGTTTACCTGCATTTAAAACGCCACGAGATTTCGCTTAGAAATAAGATTGAGCTTCTCGATGGAATTTCGTGATTTATTTCTTTATATGAACGGTGGTGGGCCTAGATGTATTAGCGCTTGTTCTTATTAACATGTTTTATGGTATAAACTATATATTTTAATAATATCCTAAAATTAACAGAATGAACACTCTTTTGCTGTCACTGGTTATTACGTCGTTTTCAAGACCAATTACATTGTGGAATTCAAATTGGTCTGGGTTATTTTGTAGGAGTTGTTTTGTACGAGTAGGAATTACTCTATCAAAACCAGTTGATGTTGTCCGAGGTTATCAATAGCAAATGTAGTGAATAGAAACGTATGTTCGGCACTTGTTTGACGCATGTATCCCTTTACAAAAATTATTCATTTTTTATAATTGTATAATATATTCCGTTTTCGAGTGAAATTGATTAGCACTATTTCCTAACTAAGTCCACTACCCATACATGTGCAGATCTTCGTAATTATAAAAAAAATTCAATTACATTTTCAGAACTTTACTCTTATGTTCAGTGAGTAGCGATTGAAATTTTCCAAAATTTGTAAACCTTCATTTCATTAGTCTTCGAGAATACTGAACGAAATGAAGCAATATTTTTGGTCTTAGATTTTCTTTTCTAGTGGATATGCTGTACTTTTCTGTTGTTAATTTTGTAGAGTGCTTTTTGTGTGATTTAACTTCTTAGAGGTTAACGTTAAGTCTTTTTTTATTTTTTAAAGATTTAGTTACTTCGGGTTTCTTGTTTAATAATATTCAATGTAAAATTATGTCAATTTGAATGTTAATTTTTTGGTTTAGGCGTCTACCACTAGATACTCAGATAGATTAACTAATCTGTGTTATGGTTATCTTGGTAAACATGTGCCGTTTGGATTAAAAGTGTCGTGGATGGTGGAATTCTCACTAAAGGTTTGCAATTTTAGATAAATTCCTCGGCGTTATCTGGAGTTCACCGGTTATCAAGAGCGAATTCATTTATGGTCTCAATGAGCAATTGCTGAGAACGGCTGTTTTTGAGATCAAATGCTTCCCATTAAGTATTTTTATAAATAACGTTATAATTTCGAATATTCCTTTCGTATTTGTTGTCATTTTAGTTTCGTGTAAATCGTCTGGAATGTCATTCGTAGTCGGAATGGGAGGTATTTGCAGAGGTGGATTTACGCATAGGCACAGTAGGCACGTGCCTACGGCGGCAAATTTTCAAGGGCGGCAAATTTTCAAAGGCGCAAAATTTTCTTGATATTTTCTATTACAAATTTAGGTTCTCTAAAAACTATAACAGCATAAATCATATTTTTATTTTAAAATATCATATTAATATTTAATACAAGCTATTTATTTGTCTACTTCATTAGAGTATACCTTATGAATTCAGAAGTATATGAATCTGAAACTATGGCCCGTTGACGAAAGAAAACATGTTGCAATTCTAGTTGTCATGTTTTAGTTTCTTTTTAATGTTAACGTTTCAGAGTTGAAACGTTAATAATGTTGAACGTTACTTGCTATGAAGATACAGTTTATATCCAAAATTAGCTAATCCAAAAAAATAATTTAATTTATGAAAACAATCTGCAAAATATAATGTTACTTTTAAAGTTAAAACGTTTAAATTAATGAGGAATTGTTACGGAAACGTTACAATTTGAAATGTAACATTAATTTTAAACAGGGGGCAGCAAATTTGATGTGCCTACAGGCGGCAAAAATATTAATCCGCCCCTGGGTATTTGGAATGTTGTATTGGGTTGGAATTGGAAGTCTTCAACATAAGCGTATGGTTTCTAGAGTGAAGATATCTGTAAATCCGTGGAGTTCTGTATTAAGTGTCCGACAAAACAACTCTCGAATGTTTTTGTCTTTATATTATTTTACAAACTTGATCTTTAAAAAAATATCTCTCTGACCTATCCGACTGAAAAAAAATTCCACTAATTTCTATGAAACATAAATACTTATTTATCACATGATTGTTATTTCTGTTATGTAATATAATAGGCATTTTAATAGGGTTTCTCATAGTTAAACTCCATTCAACGAATACCATTTTATTCAGAATAATTTATCCTTGAGAAGAAGGATAAAACTGACGCCCTGATTAGCAGAGAAAGCTAAGGCTGAAGGATCGTGGCTGCCTTGGCTTGAAGGGTCGCGGGTTCAAATCCCGTTCTGAGCATGGATGTTCTGTGTTGGATGGATGGATGGATGAATGTTCCGCTACCACAAAGTTATAAAACCAAAGTCAAATAACAATAGTCGGTATATGACCAGAGCAGTTGTGAAGTGACCGTAGATAAGTAAAACATTATAGAAACTTGGGGTTTTGTTTCCTGGATGATGATTAACACCTTATTCATTAATATCCAAAACGTATGTTTTATCAATTTTAATTTCTTAACTATAAATTGATTTGTTCAAATAAAAATAAGTTTTGTAAATACGATTTCCCATGGTAGTAATAAAAAGTATAGGATAACAATAGTTAACGAAAGTGATAAGATCCCGGTCATTTTAATAGAATAATTCTCTTTTCTGTAGTACTTAATTATGTGAAACATTTAAATAATTTTTTTAAAGATAATCGGTATTAACTTAAAAACTCTAGCAAAACTGATTCCGTTTTACACAATTCATATAATTGATTAAATTGAAAACTATTTAAAGGTACAAAGTTGAGTGACTTCAGCATCAGAGACCATTTCAGCAATTAGATTGCTTCTTTCTAGGGCTCGGATTCTGATGACATGCCCCCTTTTCATTGGTGGATTCTAGACATAATTAACTTGTAAATCAAGGTATATCACGACATATAGATGATAGAAATGTATATTTATTGGATCGCTTTTCGACGTTGTTTTTATCTGACTTAAATTTTTTTGTTTTTTTACGAAGCGCTCTCTTCCAAAAATGTTATGGTAAGTTCAATAGACGGAAGTAATATAGAATGTGTTCTTGGACCGAATACCTAGGGACTGAACTATTATTAATTCTGAGAAATGATCTGAAGGCCCTGATTAATGCAGGGAATATCCTCGCATACATATGTTTTATAAAGTGGTTTATTTATTGGTGTCGCATTAAGGAGATCATGAGCGGTCTCTTGATTAGTACAGATAATTGACAATATTTGAAGTTTTTCTTAAAGTTAATATTTTCTCACGCGTAAGCAATCGCTATGTCGACACATATTGAAGAGTCTCTTTAGAATTTTCGCCCACGTATTCATCTTTTATATTTTTAAGGTTTTATTTGTATAATTCTATTCTTATTTAAAATGAAGCCAAAACATAATAAAAGAATAGTTTATTTGATCCACTAACAATAATTGTTTATTGATCTAAAATGCCTGTAACATAGTAGAAAATCCAATAAATATTATATTGATAGTCTTTTTAAAATTGTGAAAACTATTTTTCAACCACTTTTCTGTAGGAAAAAACATTTTGCTTACTACAGATTACTACAGAAATTTTGCTTACTCAACGGAACTTTAAAACGGCGAAGCCGCGGTTCTCTGTTGTAGGTCATTCAGATAATTTTAACGACCATACTATTGGTATTATTTATACAATTAATTTCAGTAATCAGGAATGCTGTACTTAAGAATGCTTTTAAATGGTACTAATTTCGAGAGGTTGTTAAGCAAATACAAAAGTTTGACATCGTTGTTGATTTAATGCGTAATTCTTGTATTTGAGGTACTTTTTTTAACATTTCTCTTAACGTGTTTCTTTCAAGGAAATCACAGGTGAGAGAATAGGATTTTGTGATTGAAGCATAGATATGAAGACTGGCAACGTCAGATCTCGTAGCGTTGGCGCTAGTGAAGCTGCTATCTTGCACTCGCATCTTGCCATTTTTATGTCACTACAGATTCGTGGTGTGTCAGTATTATGAATGGTTATTTATGAACCTCTTTATTTTCATCAATTTCTGTTGAGTTTTGGCAATTGCTGAATTATTTTCATCAAGATGGATCTTGTGTTAGGATGTAATATTTCAAATTTGCGACATAAGAAAAATGAAATTGGAATTGCAGTAAACCGGTTAGTTCTTACCTTTTCTTGTGCTTTGTGCTCATGGCATTGGTAATTTAGTTATTAAAGGCTGTAGTAGAATAAGGGAGGAGTCAAGTGCCCCCAAGCACAACTTTGTTTTGAATAGAGGGCATGTTTAGTGTTATGAAAGTCATTTTTCCATAATCTCAGGACGACATTCTGCTTATTTTGCAAGATATCAGAAAAATACAAATTTTCAATTTTTGATTTTTCATATGATTACTCGGAGGTAAAACTGAAAAATATAAGACATTGTTGACATCTGCACGTATCTTGGAGAATATTTCCCAAAAATTGCCTGGAAATTAAATTTTAAAACAATATTATTAATTCTCGGAAAAAAAATCCTACACATCGGTATTAACATTTTCTTTACTACTGATTTTTTTTTAAATATTCTAATTTTGCGTCGCATTATAAGTTTTCTTCGTCATTTATAGGTATATAACTTGTAAGTTAAATTACTTTTCTACGGAAAAATACTTTTCAGGATGAAAATCATAGTTTTGCCATTAAAAAATTTTGCGGATTATTTTTGGCGCCAAATTCAAATTTTCAAAAATAAGATATTTAAATACAGTTTTAACATGTTTTCGTGACCAGTTTTGATGTAAAAAAATGTTAATGTTATTGAACGCATCCATATAACATTGTAAGAGGTATGCGCTTATCTTGATGGCCCAACGTCGTCAATACACTCTCCGCTAAACAATGGTGCCATCTGGTTACAGAATCTAGATTAGTTATTTTATTATTATGAGTTATATACGTATAAATGACGAAGAAAAGTTATTTTTTTTTGAATATGACTCTCCATTAAGAAAAATTTAAGACAAATGAGTAGTAAAGAACACCTTAATACCGATTTGTAGGAATTTTTGGAATCACCTCAAAAATAAAACAGAAAAATAACAAATAATAATTAAAAAAAATGAATTTCCCGGCAATTAAAAAATCTGATACGAATAGATGTCAACTATGTTCCAGAATTTTGTTTGAGAATTTTATCTCAGAGTAATTAAAAAACGGAACTAGTATTTTTGATACTTGCAAAATAATCAGGCTGTTGTCCTGAGATTTTGGGAAAATGAATTTCAAAATAACACTAAATATGGCCTCTACTCAATATTGAATTAAGCTTGGGGGCACTATTACTCTCCCCTAATTCTGCTACAGCCTTTGTGTCAATTGATTATTTATGTTAAGATTGTTTGATTATACTTGCTAATTACAATATCAGTAGAAGAAACGTTTTGTATATTCCAATGCCCCTGCAGTGCGTTTTGTAATTCAACATAAGCTCTAATACATTCTACTTTCGTTCTGACTTAATTTACAAACAGAGTTTTCATAAAAGCGTGGATTAAGGTCATTAGAAGGGAGAACTGGCCACCACTACGTTTAATCTGTTTTCTCACAACATTTCTGTCCATAAGTTGTGGATTTAACCGGAAAGGAGACTGGCCCCGACATTTTTTTCAACTTAAAGGCAGCGTTCTGAAGGCGGCTCCACACATTCGGCAATCGCCGAGCAGCGAGGTACTTTTGGCCAAATCCCGAACATCTGAGGTGTTTAGCGAATGTCCCTTTGACACGCGGTGGGTAGGTCGAGCACCGAATGTTCATCACTCAGCAAACAACAACTCATCCCCCTTGCCGGGATTTGGCTAGCTGCTGCTCGCTCAATAACAAATGTGGAGCGGCCTTAACACATTTGCAGAAACATCGGAAGACGCCACGAAAAACCAACTCCAAGAAATTATATTCTAGTAAAAGATGCTGATCTTTAATTTAGTTAAACAATACTGATGATCAAGTTTTTGTTGCTTGTGCTTTTCGTTGCCCGCAAATTTGACATTAAGAAGGTTAATTAAATTGACCCTATTTCAAATAAAATTTCCACCTTAAATATTTATAGTTGTAAATAAACAGGACAAAGTAACAGTGATGTTTATTTCAATGCTATATACACCTGTCAAATTTGAAGGATCTGTACAAAATTATGGTAATTAACTTGGAGGTCAACTGATGTCCATCTCAATCAGGTTCTCATAATTTCCTTTGATTCATTAAAATAATTTCGTGATGATCCTTGTGCCCTTCGCAATTTTTATATGTTGCGTTTATCATGACCATTAGCCATTGATTGAGAAGAATTGCTCTTTCGCATGATATAACTAGTGATGCTGCAGATTGGCACAGACTTTCCCGTATTAAGTTTGCTTTTCCCTTTGGTCAAGGCTAGGTATTCGGACTTGCCACATACTCTTCCCTGCTGCCATCTATCGCAGACCAAATTAATGTTTTTCAAAATTTTCATAATTATTCGGTTTCCTAATAGAATGTAAATATTATTTTAATATTATTAAATAACAGTAAAACCTTGTCCTAAATTGCAACTTTCTTTGAAAATTTTGAAGCCATTTTGAAACAATTGGTGTTTAAGTGCTACTGTAAATTCGAAATTTGAAGCTTTTTCGCAGAAAAATTTTAGTTTTAGAAAGACTTGAAACCTTAAGTCATTTTAAGTACTTTAACTCACAAATACAACTGGTGTTTGCAAATTTATGGAAATGTGCATTTTAACGACTTGAGAGGGCTTTCAAAAAACTTATATTTGTGTAATTAAAAAATACATCGAAATAAACTTAACGTCATATTAAAGAGTGGAATGAGTACTATCCGTTAGAAATGTTTGAAGAAAAAATTTGGAGCCATTTTTGAGAAAGTGGCGTTAGACCGTTTCTGGAAGTGTGGACGTTTGAGCTCATTTTCAAAAAACCATACCAAAAACGGTAGTTTTCGAGAAACGTTATGACATTATTTAAAACACGTGTACTCATAAATACAATAATGTGAACAAATTGCCGGCAAAATAAATATTAACGGCATGAGAGAAGTCAAAAAATGAAGTTTGAATGAAGTTTGAAGTTGAAATATCAATCCTATTTCAAAACATAGTACTTGCGACAAATCCATATTTTTAATCCTAAAGTAATCCAAAAAATATGAAATTGCGGAAAATGCAGAAAATTATGAAAAGCAAAGTTCATTTAGAAAAATGGAACAGTTTGATGAAAATACGGAATACATTTCGTATCTTCAAATACTAACATCCTTTCTCTTCCCTGGGCGCGTGTTAGCAGGGGTAGCGTTGAGTGACCATGTGTGACACACTATTACATTCAAAATATCTGTTAAACACTAGTCGCAAAAATCAAAATTACTGTTTATCTAACATATGAAAATGTGTATATCATTGGATTAATTCTTTTCCGCTCGTCACGATTGACTGAAAAAATATGTATAGATCCATTTGGAAAAAAGTTATCTTAAATATTTCGTAAAATACAATCGATAAAATAGAAATGAATACACACATCAATTTGCCCCCATTCCCTCATGCACTTCGGTGAAAACTGCATTGCAATAACTTCAGTCGTTCAAAAGTGATAGATGCTAAAGTTACGTGTCGCACTGTTATGCATACACATTTTCTTAATAATTTTTAGTACATAACTATTATCCGGACTCTAGTTAAGGGTTTACTCGGAAAATGGATTAGTTGAACTCGTGCCGTGTTTTACGCATTAAGAAGCCAGTGGTGCTACGGAATAGCACACTCTCCTATTAGTTAGTGATCTAATTTCTTTGGTCTAAGGTAGCATTTCGGACTAGCCACATAACCTCACAGGCTGCCATCTATCGCCGCCTGAACTAAATTGATTTTAGAAGTTCTCAATTTGTCGCTTTCGTGATAGTAGAACCGAAATATTATTTTAATAATATTATAGAAGAGTAAAATCTCGCCCTATTAGGAAATTTTCGTTGAAAACTTGGAGCTCTTTATGGCGTTTATGTAGTGTTGAAAATGCGAAATTGAAGCTCTTTTTTACCGAAATATTTTGATTTTCCGAAAAACTTTATTGGAAGTCATTCGAAACACTTCCACTTTCAAATAAAATCCATACAAATCACTGAAAATGTATTAAAGATGTGAGGGATATTTCAAAAAGATTTCATTAGTGATTTTTGCAAAAATAAAAGAATATCCCAAAATGTGTTTATGTAATCTTACAGTGAAATTAATACTATCTTGCGAAAAGTTGAAGAAAAAATATGGAACATTTTTTGGAAGTGGCCTCTGAGAGTTTCTGAAAACGCAGAATTTGGAGCTATTTTCCTAGAAAGAATTAGTTTTCGTGAAACTTTAAAAGACGTTAAAGCTCATGTACTCATACATACAATACTGTGAACAAATCACTGCTAGTGTAAATATTAATGACGTGAGAGAAAAGAAAACAATTTAGTTTTTATAATCTTTGAAAATACAAAAGAATAGAGCAGAATGGCGTTTGTCATCTTATAGAGTATATTTAGCACTATCCCTAACAAAAGTTAGTAAAGTTAAAATTGGGACCGGTTTTTGGGAAATTCTTGTTTTAGAACACCCCTACTAGGAGCAGCTATGCATGTTTATTCATCACTCTCAGATATTGAAACGTTTTCATTATACTTGTGGTATCTCACGTTGTGCAAGTTATATAAAACATTATGTTCAGGTTTGACAACATTTTGACTTCAATTTAACTTTTTAAAATAATTTTTATGAATGCCCGACTCCAACGTTCTTTTGTAGGATTGAGCAATACTTACGCGGATTAACATCCAATCCAGTTCGGAGTGAGTATTCTTTGAAAGCTTACTCTGTTGAAAAAAATGAAATGGTCGATCTGAGGAGTTCATTAAGTTAATCAACGTTTTCCCTAGAACATATTGACATTGTTTATTAATACCAACTTCGTTATTTTATTTCCAATTTTACCTTTATGAAATAATCAATGGCATGCCATTTTTAATATTTATCCTTTAAAGGCCTCTTGACTGTTTACTCTTCTCTTCGCAAAGAATTATGATATTTACTTGTAGGAGGTTTTCCGCGGTCACGGTTTGTGAACGAGTTGCACCCGTCGACTGCGGGCTGCTGAAGTGAAGAAGCTCCCGGATGTCTCGACGCCCACCGAGAATCTTCTGTTCTTCCATCTTGGTGTTAATATCGAACGAAAGTTAATTATTATAAATTTACTACTAACACAAACTATTTGCATTAAAGTAATTCACGGTCACGGTCAAGAAAGTCACGGGTGGACATTTCTATTTCGACACTACTTCAAATCGCTTTAACTTTAAATGTTCTTCCAACAAGGGTCTCTACCATATCTCAATAGCTTCTCACGTGCTCGCTTCAAAGACCAAATAGCTTCTGCGAAAAATACACTCTATTTTCATTTTCCTTATAACTTTTTTGTAAGTAATTTTTCCATTGACTTCCTCCCATCTGCCGACGTTCGCCTATCCTGTCCTGACGCCGACACCTGTACTAAAACGTGTCACCATTGGCTTGTCAATCTTTCCTCCATTCCGTTATGACGCTACCGAAAAAAAAAACATTTACGTTGCAATATTTGCACCTAATGCTTTCCCTGTCCAATATGGCTACCCTACGACTTCCTTGTAAATATCCCATGTTGTCATTTACTCCCATGTTGTCATTTACTCCCATGTTGTCATTTACTCCCATGTTGTCATTTACTCCCATGTTGTCATTTACTCCCATGTTGTCATTTACTCCCATGTTGTCATTTACTCCCATGTTGTCATTTACTCCCATGTTGTCATTTACTCCCATGTTGTCATTTACTCCCATGTTGTCATTTACTCCCATGTTGTCATTTACTCCCATGTTGTCATTTACTCCCATGTTGTCATTTACTCCCATGTTGTCATTTACTCCCATGTTGTCATTTACTCCCATGTTGTCATTTACTCCCATGTTGTCATTTACTCCCATGTTGTCATTTACTCCCATGTTGTCATTTACTCCCATGTTGTCATTTACTCCCATGTTGTCATTTACTCCCATGTTGTCATTTACTCCCATGTTGTCATTTACTCCCATGTTGTCATTTACTCCCATGTTGTCATTTACTCCCATGTTGTCATTTACTCCCATGTTGTCATTTACTCCCATGTTGTCATTTACTCCCATGTTGTCATTTACTCCCATGTTGTCATTTACTCCCATGTTGTCATTTACTCCCATGTTGTCATTTACTCCCATGTTGTCATTTACTCCCATGTTGTCATTTACTCCCATGTTGTCATTTACTCCCATGTTGTCATTTACTATCATGTTGTCATTTACTATCATGTTGTCATTTACTATCATGTTGTCATTTACTATCATGTTGTCATTTACTATCATGTTGTCATTTACTATCATGTTGTCATTTACTATCATGTTGTCATTTACTATCATGTTGTCATTTACTCCCATGTTGTCATTTACTCCCATGTTGTCATTTACTCCCATGTTGTCATTTACTCCCATGTTGTCATTTACTCCCATGTTGTCATTTACTCCCATGTTGTCATTTACTCCCATGTTGTCATTTACTCCCATGTTGCCATTTACTCCCATGTTGCCATTTACTCCCATGTTGCCATTTACTCCCATGTTGCCATTTACTCCCATGTTGCCATTTACTCCCATGTTGCCATTTACTGCCATGTTGCCATTTACTCCCATGTTGCCATTTACTCCCATGTTGCCATTTACTCCCATGTTGTCATTTACTCCCATGTTGTCATTTACTCCCATGTTGTCATTTACTCCCATGTTGTCATTTACTCCCATGTTGTCATTTACTCCCATGTTGTCATTTACTCCCATGTTGTCATTTACTCCCATGTTGTCATTTACTCCCATGTTGCCATTTACTCCCATGTTGCCATTTACTCCCATGTTGCCATTTACTCCCATGTTGCCATTTACTCCCATGTTGCCATTTACTCCCATGTTGCCATTTACTCCCATGTTGCCATTTACTCCCATGTTGCCATTTACTCCCATGTTGCCATTTACTCCCATGTTGCCATTTACTCCCATGTTGCCATTTACTCCCATGTTGCCATTTACTCCCATGTTGCCATTTACTCCCATGTTGCCATTTACTCCCATGTTGCCATTTACTCCCATGTTGCCATTTACTCCCATGTTGCCATTTACTCCCATGTTGCCATTTACTCCCATGTTGCCATTTACTCCCATGTTGCCATTTACTCCCATGTTGCCATTTACTCCCATGTTGCCATTTACTCCCATGTTGCCATTTACTCCCACATTTCATTAATTTGTAAATTAAAAAAAATTCCTTACGATATCTAGGCATATCTCAATATATTGGCCGAATTTAGACTATTATCACTTTCTTGTAATAACTTCACTTGACTCGTATCAAGGACTTTTCGAAACAAGTTTTTCCAATACACCTAGCATTAATGCATTTTTCACGGTTGAGAGTTAGTTTTAAAGTTCCCATGAATGCTCGTTATCACAACGTAAATATACACTCCTGCAACTATAGGATTTTATTTTATGATGAAAATAACATTACTGATATTTTGTATGGCAATTCATGGTCACTAACTTTGCAAAACAACGCAGTGTTTCTCAGGTAGCTATGTTTACACAAATGACGATAAATCTGAAGAGAGAGAGCTACACTCTCATTCACGGATACCTTAGTAGCATCAGATGTTTATAAATAAACCCAAGAGAAGAGTTTCGTCAAAATCCTTCAATTGGCGATGTTGTGCGTATGTCTGCGATTCTTAACGTAAGTCTCGCGATTGCTTTACTATCATGTCACGTCAGCTGACATCATGTCATGTCACTGAAGCTTTCTGGGGATGAGCGACCAGTCAGATGGCGAGTCATTTCACGTGCAAAATAAATTCATAATGTCATGGAGTACATTTCAAACTAGTAGTGCTACAAATGGCACATACTTTCTCGTATTTTATATTTTCTTTGATCTGGGCTAGTTTTTCGGACTTGTCACATAGTCTTTCCAGTTGCCATCTATCCCCGCCCCAAGTACATCTTTTTGACAGTTTCTCAACTTTTCAGTTTCCAGTTTGACAGTTTCAATAGAACCGAATTATTACTCCCAGAATATCAAAGAATACTTCTTCCTAGTGTCAATTTTTATTGAAAAATTTGGAGCTGTTCTTAAGAAAACTGCGTTAACGATCTAGGGTAAATTCTAAATTTGAAGCTCTCTTTCACAGAACATTTTTGCGTTTTCAAAAAACTTCAATATAAGTAATTTTATACATTTGTGCCAATTAAAAAAACAAACAAATCAACAAAGCAATAATGAATTTTATATAACCTTAAACAGTGCATCTAGTTCTATTTGTACAAGACGTTTGAAGAAAATATTTGGAGCAGTTTTTAAGAAAATGGCGTTTGAGCATTATTGAAAATGCGGAATTTTGAGCTCCTTTTCACAGAAAACTGCAGAGTTTTTGAGAAACTTTATGCAACATCATTTATAATAAATGTGCTCATAAATGCAGTAATGTGAACAAATCGATTCTAATGTAAATACTAACGACGTAAGGGACAAGTAAAAACTTTTTTGTAGTTTTTGAAAAAACAAAAGAATAGAGTAAACTGGCGGTTATGACATTATGAGTGCGTTTGGCACTATCTTTTCTAAAAGTTAAAAAAAAATTGAAGCCGTTTATGAGAATATTTTTTGATATCTTTAAATATTGCATGTATTGCACGCAAACTACTAACAGTTTAAAAAATGTTCATAACCTGAATGAAAGAATTAATTATGGACAACATATTTGAAAGAAAAATCTCAATCTTGACTTATGTAATTGTAGGAGGTCGATGAAAAAATTCAAATTTTTGAAATTACCGAAAATTCAGGCTTATCAGTGCAATAGGACCTATGCCATCTTCAAAAGTGTATTTTACTCTATTCTTACAAGAAATTTAATAAATAAATAAATTGGAGCCATTTTTCAGAAAACAATTGAAAAGTTTCCTAGGCCCTCATGTAAAATACCACCTAAAATTAATGAATATTTTTCAAAATCGTAGAGCTTACACTCTGGCGACATCGACAAGAGTTTCTTCAACTTAGAAAAACTCTACGCATGGCTTACATGCTTGTGTTCAATCACATCATGGACGGACGTTTGCAATCAATCGAATATTCGGTAATTTTCTGCCCCCAAAACATGGATTGTTTACACGACGTGTTAGGTTTTTTTCTTAATTTAGCAACTGTGTTTATTGACGTTTCGTTATCAGAGCTCAGCAATATAAATTTTTCTGACGAAAATTCGTAGTTTTTCGCGCAGCATTACAAAACTAAGTATGTTACACAGTATATGCTCGTACGTGAGATGATGAAAGAATTTAACTTTCTTGAAGTTTCTTTGTTGCTATACGCCGGATACCCAATGTAATCACGCCAATAACGGTAACTTTATTTCCCCACCTAAAGTTTCTTGTCCAAATTCGTTGATTTGTATATTTTCATATGAACATTTTGGAAATCTGAAGTGAAGCTCTTGGAAATGGATTGTACAACTTGGACAAATTAATACTTTCCAAGCAGGGTAAAACCTTCCCTCCGGAAGGTGGGGTGGGGGTGGGGTTAGTGGAGTCACTTCGCATCAGAGAAAACTGCGGCTGCGATGGAAATGCTTTTCCTCTGTGTAGTTTCAGTTCATGGACCGGAGTCGAAACTCGCACTGGGCGACATATTTGATTGAGAAATACTCTTCAGAGATATTGAGTGGTCAAATAAATATAGGTAGCCGTGGATATTGTTTCATAAAGAAATCTAAAGAGACTTTGTCGATCGAGTAATTTCTAGGGCACTTTTTGTAATACCAATAACTACAGTAATATAATTGTTGCAGTTGTTATCATTTTAAAGATATTTAGACGGTGTACATCGAAACGATGGGAACTGACGTTCTGCAGTATATTTAAATTGTTGAAACTATAATTTCAGACAGAACTGCAACGGCTGGCGGAGGTGTGTAGCAGGGAGCTGAAGAAGATTCAGTACGAAGAGTACGCGGCAGCGAAGGTTAAACAATGGGAGGAGCGGGCACTTGCCCGCGCAGCTGCGAACGAAGTGAATAGAAAGGCGACCGTGAGCCATATGATGTCCGCTTCCTTCTGTCAACCTGCTGGCAACCCCCCTGGACAAACCCCTCTTATGTGAGTATGAGGATGTTTATTCTGTGAAGGGTGTCTCTCTTTTGCAGAGAAGCCTGAACGTAAACATCGAATAATTTCTGAAACCCACGGCTTGCATTTCATCCTCTGAAAGTTTAAACGGCGAACATTGAAAAGCTTAACGATTTAAAAATTCCTCATAAACATTCCCTTGGAATGGTACAATTATTTTGATAATGTAGGTCTCTAAAAGGTCTTAATAAAGTATGTAAAGAGGGGGCGGATGAAAATTTGAAAATATTTTCATTGAATTTATTTAGGCTGTGTGTAAACCTAAGTTTCCATTTTGTTTATAAAAATTGAAAATAAACCATTTAAGCAGGTCTTTATAAACTCTACTCATTTTGCAACCGAGTGACGTGGCTCGGTGCGAAGCGATCTTATTTCGCAATCGGGAGTTCCGGGTTCGATGCTGTAGCCGGCCATACTGACGGGAGCTTTCGTGGTTGCCTTTGGTCATAAGGCGAATGACGGGATGGTTCAAAACTGCCACGATCATCTCCCACAATCATCCTACTCCTTTCGGCCATCATCACCACCCCATCACTTCTTTCAGCATTTCCTGCAAAAGGCAGGAGGACCTTTTCCTTAGTTGGATCTCGGTTGGCTAATAGTAGTAATAGTAACTCGTTTTTCTACTGAAAAAAAAGTTTGAATTTGAAACAAATGATACATAATGTTTAAGAAATTCATAAATTGTTAAAATGATTAACAAAGAAAATTATTTTGAAGTACATACAATTCTTTTCATTTTAAAACGAATTTTTTTATTTTTCAAGTGGGGATCAGAAAGTCCACCAAGCAACGATCATCGACGAGAATGGGAACGAGAAAGTGAGCCATGTAACGTACGCTGTCTACCCCCAACCTGTTCAAAGTGCCAGTGGACAAATACCTCTTCTTACGTGAGTATTATGGAATTTTTGTTCCCTACAGACTTTGTCGTGGTTCTCTTTCCGTTTGTCACTGTTTCTAATGCAGGAACGTGAGCGTAAATGCCCAATTTGCTTGCCCCTCCCTTTGAAGTAGGTCTCAAAGATACTTAAGGTTATTTTTATTGTGTTTTTTCTCTCTAGAGGCTAGGTTTTGAAAATCAAGGTTCCATTTCTTCGACCTTGCGAATGATCAAAGGCTTTCAGTTCAGTTACGTGTCGTTGCGACGATTTTTAGTTATAAAACAAAAAAAATAGTTTGTTCTCGCGAATTCAGGTAGGTCGGTGAGCCAGAACATGCGAAGACTTCAGCGAAGGGTTGTACTTGACGCTGCGGGCAGTCTGATAACTGCTGACTTTAAAAACGTGACCTTTAATTAAATGAAAGATGAATAGGTAAGAGATTCCTTGGCAGCGTCAATTCAGCATTCTAAGAACATTGTGCCTTTTTTTGGAACAGTCGTTCCACGTAGATTCATTCAGGGCAGGTCACTCGCAATTTCAGGTTTTACTCATTTATATATCACATCGTACGGCTTTCTCGCATTTATTGAAATTTATGAACTCGGTTAGCGGACATTTTAAACAATAGTACCTTCGGTCCACATTACATAGTTACGTAGTTTTATTTTTTTAATCCATCATTTGTCAACATGAAAATCAAATAACTTGTCAACGAGTTCTAGCTTCTTTCTAACTTACCTATGATGAACGAAACTAGTCTGAGGCAATAAAATTAGCTATTGACATCTTACCTTCTTTTTTAAACACTTTTTATAACATTACTCATTATTTTCACAGAAAAATATTTTTCTAGTAATTTTTATAGTACTTTTATTATACTATTATTTTCATTGTAATGCTGTAGGAAATAGTGTCGGTTTTTATTCAGAAAATCTATTCTGTTGGTCAATCATGCCAAAATATTTTTCTCTCCTATATGCAGTAAACGATTTTTCTCCAGAACATTCAGTAGTCAATCTCCATAACTGTTATTGAAGCCGAAAAAGCGATTTTGAGCTGTCTGTCCTTCCAGCATTGGCGACTGGTGCTGCTATAACAATCGCCGTGGAAGTGCGCAGCAATAAACCAAGAGTTCTATCAAAGTGATTTTTACGTGTTGTAATTATGAATATCGGTATTTCATGAAAATACACAGATAAGTTAGTTTGGACAAAAACTACAGATTCGTAAATAAATAATCAAGGCAATGGTAAGATTCAAAGTTCAATGAAGAGAGGCTTTCAGAAATCACGTACTCTTTTATATTATTTGAATATTTTTTTGTCTGCTACAGGAAGGTCTAGGTACAATAGAATGAGCTTCTCGAGAATATGTCATAGTTGGCATGACTTCTGGTAGAGCCTATACCTAATGAAAACTCAAACAAAGGTTGCAAATGTCGAAATAAATCATTTTAACTGGTCGAATATCGACATTGGGAACAAAATATTTGTTCAAAGTTTCCTTACAATGCAGTACAATGCATTCAATAGCAGTAAGATCCTTTCATTTAAACGTTTAAAATATCAGACATGCAGGTAGGTATGTCTATTTCAATTTTAGTCTTGCTTTATGTTCAAATATTTTAAAGTGGTGCGTAAAGTGTTAATGAGTTAGAAGTTGCAATATTATAATATTACCGGGGCGCAGAGGTCGTTAGCAATACAAGGAAGTATGTGCTGTTGTATTTTTTCTATTCCTTATTAGAGTATAGTAGTCAACTGCAAGTTTTATAATTTTTAAATGTGTAGCAATATGGGCAAAATATTAAATTATATTTAATAGTATTTATATGTCGATCCGGAATCATAAAATAAGAGAAAGTAGCATATTATATACCTATCAGAAAAGGATGAAATTATTCTATAAAACGTAAACAGTTTTAACGTTTCTTCGAACAATTGTTGAAAGTGTGGTACATTTTCTGTAGTGTCCCATGGCTGCACCGTTGATTGCAGGCGCGCTGCTGGTCCTGCGCCCGGGCACACCGTCCAGCCGCCGCCCGCAGCGTCCCCGTTCAAGACGCCCCCGGGGCGCGGCCCCGCCCCCGCCCCCGCCCCCGCCCCCGCCAAGCGAGCGCGTCTGGCGAAGGCCGACCCCGGACCACGGCAGGCCCCTTGGGAGGCAGTTGCGAGAGCCAAAGCTCGCGGCCGCTCCAAGAGGAGCAGCAACGTTCCGCTTGCTCCCAAGGCACCCCACGCCTACACGCACCAAGTGGGTGGTTTCGTCAACGCGAATGTCTGCGCTCATTACGCCGCCGGCGCCGCCGGTCAGGTGGATGCTCGGGCGCGTGCCATAGCTCCCGCGCCCGCCAGCGCCAGCGCCAGGATGTTCTGTTTCGCGCCGCCCGGCGGCGCCTTGGAGCCGGCGGGCGCGCGCCCGTGGCACGTGGTCGTGGAGCACGAGGGAAGCACGTGGAAGCACGAGGGCGGCGCAGGCGCGGGCGCGCGCGGGCACGAGTGCGCGCTGTGCGGGCGCGCCTTCGAGCTGGCGCCGCATCTGATGCTGCATCTGCGCGCGCAGCACGGCGTGGAGGCCGCGCTGGTGCAGGCGGGGGCGGCCGTGGCGGTGATGGCGCCCCTCTACCTGCCCGCGCCCACCCCCGCGCTCGCGCCGCCCTCTGCGCACCCCACGCACGCCTGCTAGAAACGCAATTTACCTTTTATCTTTTTAACATTTTAAAGCAAACTATTTTCGGTTATATGGTGTTAAATATATATTTTAATAGTAGTTGTGATAGAACGGTACCTGCTGCTGTAGTCAACTGTGTTTAGAATTATGAAGTATTAAGAAAGGTGCCTGAAGTTATTTCAAACGGTCTTAAGATCGACAAGTAAAAGGAAAAGTACTTGCAGTTGCTACTCACTGCATTAAGAATTACAGAGCTATTCAGAAAGTATCCGATGTTCTTATAACCGGAATTAATTTTTAAGTATAAAGACATATTACCAAACGGTATTAGCAATTTGAAAACTTTCTTGTCCCAGAACAGGAATGAAGATACTTGTGTAATTAAAATGAAACCGGTAGTTAGTTTTGCAATTATCATATATTTTACAAAACATTTAGAATTCTAATACTTTTAAAATTATATTTCCGGTAACAAGCATTTCTCCAAAGAATATCTACAGTATAATAGTTCTAAAATTAGAACAAAAAAATCATTTACAAGGAGATTTTTACCGTAAATTAATGGCTGGTATAGCCTGAACACATTCCCTCAGATAAGTTTAGTACACGATCGTCAATGATTATATAAACTAGTCTACATTATGGTGGCGGATATGACATTTTTAATTACAATATTGTTTTAGAATATCTAGTCTTTTAAACTTCTCATCAATTAGTATGTATGAAAAAAAAATCCATATTTTTAAGTCAATTTTTAAATTGTGATATTAATAAATAAAATTATTTACAAAGTGATTGTAAATTATTGAATTTATTTCTACTCCTGCATCCTTAGGAGGTAAGAAGGGGTTAACTAAACTTGTCAGAATGAGTGAGGTCAGATGTTAAAAGTAATAAGATGTAATAGAAATGCGAATGTGAAGAAACTATTACGCAAATGTAAATAATTTAAAAGGTTCTTCAAAGTCTCTATGCAAGACTCCACTTAGCGTTTTGTTCACACTAAATCTTAATGCAAGAGGAAAATACTTAAAGTAAAACCGTGAACTTATGAGAAGATGTGTATAACAGGGTTCGTCCAGTAATGCACTTAAATAGTACGTTGTACCAAATATTGTAAAACCGTTGCATTAAATACCAAACATTTTCGAATTCCGAAACAGTTTATCATTGCAATTGAACGGGAGGAAAAGAAAGATTCCACAAAAAAAATTTTAACTATTAGTCAGTTGCACCATTAGACATATTTCGAGGTATTTTACCTCGCATTCGGTGCCTCCACAGGACATTAAAGAAATCGAAATGTAAACATAAAAACTGTAAAAATAACAAAAACTTTTAAAAAAACTTACAACATATTTACCCAAGTAACATGATCATGATTCGTGGTGCCATTTTGTGCATTGTTCTGTGGGGCAGGGGGAGGGCGGCCTACTAGAATATTATATCCGCACGTTTTCTTGATCCCCGAAATATCTACCCCACTCCTTCCCAACATTATTGGATTAAGAATAAATGATAGCAACGAGCGTTGTAGACAAAATCTGGTAACGAGGAATTGTCGCTCACGAGTATTAGAAACTGATTTGCATTGAAAAATGAACTACAAATTTGACGTAAAATTCCTTTGTCAAAATAACTAAACTTCCCACTCCTCTCACATCTGGCGAAGCGAGGGCTCAAGAAAACGTACGCGGATAATACTTAGTAGGTGGCTGAATTTCAAATTAGTTTGGTCGTTGAGGCAGTCGATTTTAGGGTTTTTTACTAGTTTTAAAAGTTCAAAGTTTTTTAAAATGTTGAATTGTGGATCTTTGTATTATAAATGTAATATCTTAAAATTTGTATTATGGTCAAAAGTGTGATTGTTTTCAAGGAGATGAGAGGCAAAAGTGGAGTGCTCTTGTTGTAATCTCCGTGCACGAATATGTTCTTTGATTCTGCAAGAGAATTACCTTTAGATTTTTAGGGAAAATTTAGTTCAATTAATTTCTTTTCTTTTTGATTGAAGATTTTATCTATGATAAATCTCACCCAAAATTTAATTGACTATGAAAAAACAATATGTCAACATTCCTTATTTCGGTTATGTATCTGAAAGGATAGGTGGTTCCTCAAAAAACAAAATATTTAAGTGTCGTACAAGTTCATCAATAAATTTAAAAAAATCTATTCTTCAACAACAAATATACTGTTCTCAAAAGTGAAAAAAGTGGAGTATATCCACTGAATAGGACTGCAATTCAGCCTATATTGGACAAACTAGAAGGAAATTCTCTGGCAGAATCAAAGAACATACTCGTACATGGAAATTACAACAAAGGCACTCCACTTTTGCCTCTCATGTCCTTGAAAACAATCACACTATTGACCATAATACAAATTTTAAGATATGAAATTTATAAAAGAAAGGTCGAAAATAAAACATTTTACAAAATTTTAAAACTTTTAAAAAGTCCTCAAATTGACTGCTTCAACGACCATGCTAATTTGAAATTCAGCCACCTACTAAGTATCGTAGTAGGCCGCTATCCCCCTTCCTCAGAGAACAATGTACGAAATGGCACCGACTAAGAAACACACCACGAATCATGATGACCATGTTACTTGGGTAAATAATATTTTGTACATTTTTTTAATAGTGTTTGTGTTATTTATTAGTTTTACAATTTTGTGTGAACATTTTGTAGTTTTTACGTTTTCCTTAATGTCATGTAACACTGAAGATGTAAAATATCTCGAAACGTGTCTGTCTAATGCTTTAACTGACTAATAGTTAGTTAATACATTTGTTTGTGGAAGATCATTTCTTTTCCCTCCCGTTGTATTACAATTATGGAGTTCCACAATATTTCTGCGAAAACCACCGAGTTTATTTAAGTTTATGGTTTTCAGTTACGGTTTATAATGGCGAGGCACTTTTTAGGGCAAAAGTTATGCGAGCAGAGTTGTTCTGGTTTATTATTTACCACTTTTTAGCTCATTTCTAAATCAATAAAAGATGGTCTTGTAGCCATTTCGAAGCATTAATTGGGTCATCGTAAATTGGAGACAATGTCAGAATATTCGTTTTGGTATTTGATTTGGAAACTGCACAGGCAGTGTTATGATCTTCAGATCTTGAAATAAAGATTCTATTGGGAGTTTTTGTCTAATTGGTCTATTTCGTTAACGTTTCTCTGTATTTGAAACGATTAATATAGGAGTAATATTTGGAGTATAAACTTGGTCATGTCTATGGCATGCTGTCGATGATTTGGGAGTCTCGTGTCAAGGATAGTGTAAAAGGTTAGAAACTAAAAATACTGTGTAGATTAGAATGTAATGATTGCGAATTAACCTACCGTCGACAATCAAAAAGTAAAATTAAAACCAAAAGATTGGAGCATCGTAGAAATATTGAGTTGAATCGTAGACTAAGGGAGCCTGCACACGAGCATTTCGTTGGCGCGCTATAAGCAACACTCATCGTAGAATAACACTATCTAATACGAAACGGCACACGGCCGCTTTGACGCACAAAATTGTGTCAATCCACGACGTGTTACTAATCGCGCGTCAAGGCACCGCTCGTGTGACACAGGCCTAAAGATCTTAGATATAAACTCAAAATATATAAATTAATTTCTGAGACAATTTATATCAAAATTAATAATACAATGAACATCAGTTTGGAAAACAATACTTTTACAGGGGCGTGTGATACCATAAACCCAAAGTTCAAAGAAAATCGGTTCGAAACCTTAACTCTTTTATTTCCCCTTGGCATTTTCCTCTATCACTCCTGAGCTACCACTCCTACTTACCCTCTACCACTCGTGGCCTGCCATTCATACCTCCTTAGCCTTGTTGAAACCGACTGGTCTCCACTTACAAGCTCTCGCAACTCGTCAGTATTGTGACCTGATTTTCACCTCCGTGAAAAATCTATCCAATGTGCGACGATATTTTTGAAGTGATTTCGATTCAGTGAAAGCGCTTTGTAGTCTTGGCGTAAGCTAAGACGTTATGACACCAAGGTCATGACTTGGTGCACAACTTTCCTTATGTGTGGCGCAAAAATTTCCTTTTTATTCATGGTAAGATTTTAGAGTTGAGGTTTGTCAAAGCGCTTTGGGAGCGACGCGGGAGGTTTTCTTCCAACGGAAGGCTATTCATCGAAAGAGAAACCGCATCAATTATACTGCACGAAGAAGGTATCCAAATGTTTCCCTTTGTTTTCTTAAAATTCTTTTTACAGTCAATAAATCTCTTCGATTTTAATAATTCTAAATAAGTGATATTATTAGCTTTTATAAAGCTCATTTTTTATTCTTGGCGAGTAAGTGTTAAATCCTCCTGTCTTACGTCCCACACGTTGCAAAATTAAACTTTCCGAAGCTTGTTTTTGTGCTCAGGACAATGAGTTTTATACTTTGCATATCTCTTTAAACGGCTATGGGTAAAAACATGTTTAAACCGCATACGGACAACAACGCAAATGAAGTGAGGTGCCCATTTCTTATCCTGATCTTCAACTATCATTTTAAAATATCTCTGGTAGACTGGATTTATTCTCTGCGATGCTTCTTTAGAGTTATTTTTCGCTCTTGTTTAGAGAATTTCATCACAGACACAGCAAACTATGGATAGGCCTGATTTAAGAATTGCTGGCCGCCAAGCACAAAATTGTCTCTGCCCGTAAAAAACGCTTACTTTTACCAAATATAATATTTTCATTATTTGCTTCTTACTAAGATTTTTTTAATTTCTCATATACGTACGTATATACGGAGTAATGTAATATGCAATGTATATAATGCTACGGAAAATGGATTTCGAGATTTCAACGGAAATACACGTTTTGGGGTCCTCTGGTACCGAAAAAGTATTTTTTTCAATACGTCCGTCAGTTCTCCTGTCGGTGTGTCCGTCTGTCCTTCGGTGTCTGGTGTTTGCGCCTAAATCGTGCTTAGGATTTTTTCCAAATTGAAGAAACCCATGTCCATTTGGCCTGAGTCGAAGCCCTAAGATTTTCAAAATCATTCATTCGTTTTGGGGGTACTATTCATGTAGCTCCCGGGACATTTTTAAATTTTCACAAAAATAGATCCGATTTTTTTCTTTAAATTTCTTTTAAGGATATAGTAAAATACACTGAAAAAGGTGGCATAGATACAATTTTCATGGTTAACTCTAAATGTTCGAAAATTTCAGAAGTTTGAATTGTTTTCCTAAAACATACATAATTAAACAGAGATTTTTCATTAAAATGAAATTGCTTGTCATTAATTTGTTCTTTAATTAAGGTCATGTACATTTTGTGAAAATTTTAGTAGTTTTCGCGCAATATTGCGAGCAATGTGTGCAATACAAAAAAACAATATTTTCGTAAACACTGCTCCACATTGTTTTTTAAACTTTTGGTAGAGATACGTGCTTCTAAGTGCACTCCATAAGATGACATAAACGCTAAATTGTTCTATCTTTTTTTAAGTACAAAAATTTAATATTTTTGGCTTGTATCTCACGTTGTTAATATTTATACTAGCGGCAATTTGTTTACATTATTGTATTTATAAGTACATATGCTTTAAATAATGTCATATAAAGTTTCTCAAAAAGTCAACCGTTTTCTTTAAGAACTAGCTCAAATTTTCGCAGTTTCAGACTCAAATGCCATTTCTCAGAAACGGCTCCAACCTTTTTCGAAAGGATTTCGAAAGGAGTTTTCGAAAGGATAGTGCTAATTGCACTCTTTTATATGACGTAAAGTTCATTTCGTGGCATTTTTTCAAATATTTCCCTAATGTAATTTTTTCAAAAATTTCTCAAGCCGTTAATATGCACATTTCAGCAAGTTGTAAACACTATTGTATTTGTGAATTATTGAACTCTAAATTACTTTAAATGAACCTTTTCAAAAACCGAAAAATATTCTGTGAAAAAGGTGAAATACTGTCAAAAAATTGCCATTTAGGAGGAGGTTTTATGTGTTCTTTAATATTCTTAAAATATCTCTCCATTCTACTGTTAGGAAACCGAAAAATTAAGAAAATGTCAAAAAAATGTACTTTAGGCGGTGATAAATAGCAGCTGGCGAGAGTATGTGACAAGTGTGCCAATAGCGAGTAGAGACCAAAGGAAATATAAAATTAATGCGGAAAAGTCTGTGCCTTCTGTAGCACCACTTTTTTGTTATCAGGACACGGCTATGAATGTTACTTTCTCGTATACGTACGTGTATGCGGAGTAATATAAGTAGTATAGGGAAAGTTGTAATGGTTCGCGAAAAAACGGTTGATTTTCGGCAGAAAAAAAATCATTACCGGGTCCTCATAATGAAAAAGTGAATAAATCCAGTTGCTAAATTAAGAAAAAAAATCCTCTAACACGTGGCGTAGCCAGAATCCTTGTTTTGTGGATTCTTAATGCAGAAAAATCAATTGATGGCAAATGTCCGTCTACCCGTCCGTCTGTGAACACTACTAGCGCTTAAACCAGACGTAGGTTGTTTTCCAAATTGCAGAAACCAGTGTCGATATGGCTAGAGTCAATGAGTTTTGAGATACGTTCTTTAAAATTTGGAGGTACTTTACATGGAACCCCCTGACATTTTCAATTTTCTCAAAAACGGCGCAAAAATTTTGCTTTAAATTTCTTGTTAGAATAGAGTAAATTGCACTTTAAAAGGTGGAATCAGTTCGATTTTCAAGGTTAACTTTCAATTTTCGAAAATGCAAAAGTTTCAATTTTTATCCGCGTCTTCCTACAACAAAAATAACAGAGGTTTTGCCTTCAAATAAAATTTGTTGTCCATAGTGAGTTCTTTCATTAAGTTCTAGTACATTTTTTGAATCTATTTGCAGTTTTCACAAATATTGCAAATTTAAATATTGCAAATGTTGCAAATTTAAAAAAATTACAAAATCAAGATATTCTTAATTACGGCTCCAATTTTTTTCTTTGAACGTTTGTTAGGGATATTATTAAATGAACTCTACAAGATGACAAACGCTATATTGCTCTATTCTTTTTGTCAAAAATTACAGAAATGTATGTTTTTACTTTTCTCTCACGTTGTTAATATCCATATTATCGGAAACGTGATAACATTATTTTATTTATGTGCTTTAAATAATGTGAGATGAAGTTCTCGAAAACTCAATCGTTAACTCTGAAAACTAGCTCACATATCTGCAGTTTCAAAAACACTCAAATCCTACTTACTCAAAAACGGCTTCAATGTTTTTCTTCAAACTTTTCAAAGGGAGAGTTTGCTCTCTCTAGTGTAACTCTTTAAAATGACTTCAGTAATTGCATTTTTTAGTGTGACTAATAATATGCACCCTTTAATATTCTCAATTCGTGTTTTTTTGTTTTATGGAAAATTATACAAATGTAATTTATTTGAAAGACTCTCACGCCGTCAATATAAACATTTTCAGCTAATTGTAAAAACTATTGTGTATGTGAGTTTAAATGCTACAAATGACTTCTAATGACTATCTCGAAAACTCAAAAAATTTCTGTGAAAAAAGAGCTATAAATTTTTAATTTAAAAAAAATGTGCAATGTAAATTTACAGTAGGGCTTTTCCAACAGCTAGTGATACTTGCACTGTTTAAGATGACATAGAATTAACCTACTATTCCTACTGCTACTGCTTCCTACTGCTGAGCAGTAAAGTTCTGAAGAAGGCCACAGCAAGATGGCCGAAACGTGAGCACAAGTGACTGAGACGCGGCTCAGCCCGGATAGGCAAGAATGTAAATCTCTTAAATGTTCTTCACACTATCTATAAATAACTAGGATTGGAAAAATTGGAAACTTCGGTTTCAAATTCAAGGGTTCACGACCTCAGCCAGATCGATGAACGCTGCAGCCGCAAGTATTGTTCACCGACAGAAGGACGGACGCTTCGACGTTTTACTGTAAATCGATTTTTTGGTATCATGGTCCCACAAAACATGGTGTCTAGCTGCACCACGAGTTAGAGATTTTTTTCTAAATGAAGCAACAGGACTTATCCACTTTTCCGTTACCAGTGTCCAAAAAATATGTGCTGTTATTGCACCGCTAATTCGAACATATGAATTGTTTTTACGTAGTTTTGTGTAAAATACGGACGAATTTAAAATATTTAATTTATTTTTCTCAGAAAGGGTTCCAGATTGTTTCTTTACATTTTATACTTGTGCATATCTAAGGGCGGATTTCTATATTTTCAAAAAATTGGAAAATTTAATATTTAATAATAACGAAATAGAAGAGAGAGATTTTTGCTTTCAATAAAATCTGTTCTGAAAAATAAGCTCTTTAAAAATTCTCACAATTTTTGAAAAACCGAGTAATTTTTGCGTAATTTGTATTATAAATTAATGCAATTTATAAAAAACGTTTCATCTGAAAAAGATCCAAAATTATTTCCGCGAATAGAATATTGAGCACTTAAAGAATGGCGTAGATCTTTTTTTTAATGTTTTCGAATATTGCAATTTTTTAAATAATGTGCGAAAGTATGTGCTATTTTCGTTTTTAGCCTCAATCTAAGATGACTAAACTAACTTTCCAATTGTTAAATAAAAACTTTTATGAGCCCATGGAATCTAAAGACTGCTGAACCCTTTGAATGAAGGCAACACCACCATAGTTAGTGACCGCATTATAAACTGGAGTTCAGTCTAATGCAAGAGTATTCTTATTTCATTAATATAAGATATTCACTATAACTGAAGCTGAAGTTTCTACTGAAAGCTAAACTTTTCTTCTTCAAATGGTCCACTAATGCTTAAAAAGTTGAAATGTTTGTTTTCAAACGACCACCTCTTTGCTTTGAAACTTTTAGTTCCTTGTTTTTCTTCTTCATTACCGTCTGTATACGTTTCATGCATTTTACTCCTCCTTGCAGTCTCATCTTTATTCTCCAAATCTCTTAAGTATGTCTTTCTTCTTCTCTTTGTTATAGAGTTTGAAACCTTTATATATATATATATATATATATATATATATATATATATATATATATATATATATATATGAAAGGAGAAAATTAAATTGTGATGTAATGATGAGTTTTTAGGAGTTTCAACTGCCTTCAGATGACTCGGAAAATCGATGTACAGGAAGTTTTCAGCGCTTTTCTACCACTCCATCCGCTTTGTCCATCGCTGAAATGTTTCGAACATGTTCTATAATGTTTATTCGGTTTGCTCCTGATTTTTGTGGTCTATATTATACTGAGAGAGCTGTCGATTGGAAATCTGCAAGGTTTTATTTCTTCAAAACATTGCGAACACGTGCAAACAGCACTTACCTAACTCAGAGTAATATGACCACTAGTAATTACCGAAAAAAATGAAATATCAACTCCCTTTTGGTACCGATTCGTGCATTTATTAGCGCAGCAAGAAACAAGAATTTTTACTTTACAAAAAATGTCACAAAATACAGCTGAAAGGAAGTCGGGAAAGTCAATATCCGAACGCTGCAATCGCTATTTTTACCAACCTGGGGAGCGAAGCAGAGTTATGTTTTCTTCAAAATTCTCCGCCCAGGGCGCCATATGTATTCTATTATTGATGGTTTAAATGCTGCGACTGAGATATGTGGAGTTTTACGAAAAATATGACGTAGACAGAGCACACGTTATTATAGTAAAATTGGTAATTGAAGTGCCAAATGATACTGGTTTCTCTTACAGCCCTACTTACTTTAACATTACATATATCGCCATTATGGAGCCATAAAATGCGTGTCCTGGCGAAAAATCAGCAGTTTAGACTGCAGCATTAGACAACTTCCCCATATGTAGTAAAGGAGAAAAATGGATAAGTCAATGGTAAAATTAAAATTGTCTTGGGAGACCGACGTACTTAGAAATTTGTATAAAAGTTGTAGTTGTAATGTGTAATATAAAACATGCTGTATTGTTCTTTACGGAGCAAGTTTAATATTAAATGTTGTTCATAATTTCATCATAATAGGTACTTCGTGACATCGTGTAGCCTTCTCAATGTTGGTTTGCTAATTTTAGACCATGAGAGCAATTATACGACTTGTGTTGGCGCTGAGCCTAAAGCAAAATTAGCTTTGTAAGTAATCGCCAACTCTTACGCAAAAAAAATTGTGTATTTCTAGACACATTTTGATATTTTCCCCATGACTCGGGGAGAACATAAGCATGAAACATAAGTAGGCTAGCAGGTGCGTAGCATCGTCTCTAGAAAAAGACCTTAATAAATTTGTACAAAACGTTTTTATATATGTATTAATTAAATTGCAATTGCCTGCCTGTGATTTCGATATAATTGCCTTTTAAAAGACAAATTGGTTATAGTACTCTTCAATTGTTTTTATAATTTTTGTCTGTCCGGGCTAATCTTGGGAACGGCCATACTGACTTCAATGCGGTTTTCACCGAAAGTTCAAGTAGTTTTATTATTTTGTTGAGAATAATCTAGGGCTTTAAAACATTTGTTGCGTCTTAATTGACATAACGCGTCTCAAACCCCCCTTGGGGGGCGTTGAGCGCTTTGCGATTGGAGTAATGTTCCATTAACCGCGCTCCGCGGCGAGTAGTCCTCCGTTCGCTTCCAAGAGTCGTCATTATATGTCACGTCTCGTCGTAGTCAGTTGTGAAGAGAGTAAATGTAATAAATGTAGAATACATTGTTGACTTACGGATGGGAGCTGTTGGGTTGGATTTTCAAGTCTTGGGAATATTCAAATTGGTAAACATTTCCTAAATTTTCATAATTTCTACTTTTCTAGTTCGAGGTTTAAATTGAAAACCTTTTCTAAAATTGAATTGATCGAATCCGTTTATATTTCCTTTTTTACTTAATTTAATAACCGAAAAGTTTTATAATACATTTTCATATAATAATAATAATAATAATAATAATAATTATTATTATTATTATTATTATTATTATTATTATTATTATTATTACGAAATACAAGTAGTATCATTACAATATACATTATCTTCCACTGTTTTCCATTCCTCTCAAGGCTTGAACTCTTGACTCAATGTGTTTTCGCGCATGTCTTGATGATATTCCCTCCCTTTCTAGTACTTTTTGGGGGCAATTCAAAAAATACGTACGCAATCTTTCTTCCGAATTTGGGGGTTCATTACATGAAGTCCCCCGGACATTTTCACAATTTTCTGAAAAACGGCTCCAAATTTTTTCTTTACATTTCTTCTAAGAATAGAGTAGAATTTATTTATGAAGGTGGCATAGGTCAGATTTTTACGGTTAACTCTGAATTTTCGACAATTGCTAAAGTTTGAATTTTTTCAGCGTCTTCTTCCGACTACAAAATTGAATTTACAGATTTTTCCTTCAAATAAAGATTATTACATTATTATTACATATTTATAATTATTTTCCGTTGTGAGTTCTA
Organism: Gryllus longicercus; assembly: GCA_038098605.1. Classification (NCBI taxonomy): domain Eukaryota; kingdom Metazoa; phylum Arthropoda; class Insecta; order Orthoptera; family Gryllidae; genus Gryllus; species Gryllus longicercus. The sequence goes on along the minus strand of JAZDUA010000148.1, from coordinate 222,222 downwards.
TCATTAAGGTCGTGTACATTTTTTGAAAGGTTTAGTAGTTCTCGAGCAATATTGCGTGCAATATTTACAACTTTAACAAATTACAAAAAATTTACAAACATTTTCTCGAAAACGGCTCCCATTTTTTTCCTTAAACTCTTGATAGGGATAGTACTGAATGCACTCTATAAGATGACATGAACGCCATATTACTCTATTCTGTTGTTGCAAAAAAGTACAAAAAATTAATTTTTTTGATTAGCCTCCCAAATCGTTTATATTTACATTAGAGGCGATTTGTTCACATTATTATATTTATGAGTGCATGTGCTTTAAATAATATTGTATAAGTTTTTCGAAAATTGAACAGTTTTCTGTGAATACCGGCTCAAAATTTCGCATTTCCAGAAACGCTCAAACGCCATTCTTTTAAGAAAAAACTCAAATTTTTTCTCAATAATCTCGAACGGATAATACTAATTGCAGTCTTTAATATAACGCAAAGTTCATTTTAGGGTATTTTTTGTTTTTTTAAAAAGTATACAAATGACATTTTTTAAATATTTCTCACACCATTAATATACACCTTTTCAACAATTTGTATACACTATTGTATTTGTAAGTAAAATTGCTTCAAAAGACTTCTAATAAAGTTTATCAAAAACAAAAATTGTCTGTTAAAGAGAGTTGCAAATTTCGAAATTACAGTGGCGTTTAAAAACGGGTCAAAATTTTCTTAAAAACGGCTTCAATGTTTTTAAAGAAAATTGCCATTTTGGTCTAGGTTTTATCTTATTTAATATTGTTAAAATATTTCCGTTCTTCTCTTCGGAAACCAAGAAGTTAAGAAAATGTTAAAAAGTGTACTTTGGGCGGCGATAGATGGCATCTGGCAAGAGCATGTGATAAGTTCGAATACGTCCCTGAGACCAAAGAATGTAGAAAACAATCACGGGAAAGTCTGTGCCATTGTGTAGTACCACTAGTTTCAAAACGTCCGTCCGTCAGTCAGTCCGTCCGTCAGTCTGTGAAAACCACTAGCGCCTAAACCATACGTACGATTTTTTCCAAATTGGATATTCCCCGGTCGATCTGACACGACTCGAAGCGCGGCGATTATTAAAAACATTCTTCAAAATTTGGGGGTACTTCACATCAAGCCCCTCAAATATTTTCCAAGTTTTCCGAAAATTCAAACGTTTTCTGTGAAAACTAGCTGAAATTTCGTATTTTCAAAAAACGCTCATACGCCAATTTCTAAAAAGTGGCTCCAAATTTTTCTTCAAACTTTTCGAACGGATGGTGCAAATTGTACTCTTTAACATGACGTTAAAACTCATTTTGGGGTAGTTTTTAAATTACTCAATATGACAGTAATCTTTTTGAAAGATCGCTCAAGCCGTTAATATGCACATTTCCATCATTTCCCATAATGTGCATGACCTTATTTAAAGAAGTCACTATGGAGAACAAATATTATTTGTAGGAAAAATATCTATATTTAATTTTGTATTTCTAGGAAGATACCGAAAAAAATCATAGTTTTAAAATTTTCGAAATTCCGAGTTAACCGTGGAAATTGGACGTATGCCATGTGTATGTTACCCTATTCTTATAAGAAATTTAAAGAAAACAAATTGGAGTCGTTTTTGAGAAAATTTTGAAAATGTCCGGAGGGCTTCATGTGAAATACCCCCAAATTTTGAAGAATGTTTTTAAAAATCTAAAAATTTCGCCTTGAGCCTGATGGACAGGAGTTTTTTCAATTTGTAAAAAATGCTACGCATGGTTTTGGTGAGAGTGTAGGCTTCCGCAGCCGGAGTCAGTATTTACTAGGCTGTCCGGAGCGAAATGCATTTCGCCCTGAGGAAGGTCGCAGAATGGCGAGCGAAACGTCGGCACCTTCGCCATGGACGCGGCGTCACACGGACAGCCTAGTAAATAATGCATGATTTAGGTGTTCACAGACACCAGAAGGACGGACAAACAGTCCGACGGACAGACGGATGGACATACGGGCGGATAGACGGACGTTTAAAAAAACAACACTTTTTGGGTATCTGGGGACCCCAAAACGTGTATTTCCGTTGAAATTTTGAAATCAACTTTCCGCAGCATTACATAACTTTCCGTATACTACTATATTACTCCGTATATACGTACGCATGAGTACGTATACAGGAAAGACAAATTTTGAATGATAATGAATTCAATAAATGAATGATTCAATTGAATGAAAATCAACTTTAACCAAACCATATTTCAAAAGAAATACGCTGGACCTAAATCGAGAAGAGAGTTGTTTAAAAAATAATGGCTTTGAAAATGGAAAATAAAGTATCACCTTCTACTTTCACCTGGAAGGGGATGAAGTAGTCTGTCCTCAAGTTACGTATGTCCTTCTCCGGGTCGGTCCTCAATTTACAATTGGGTTAAGGGAAGCCGGAATGGCCTAGCTCACCAATGTTAATGTAAGAAACATTTTCCCAGAAACTATTGAATTTACAAACTTGAAATTTTATGTAAGCATAGATTCATTATTTATAACTATTTTAACGATGCGGTTTAAAAAAAATGATACTAGTTTTTAAAAATACATTTTTATCCATTGTAATCGGTTTTGTTCTAAAAATGCTAACATTTATAAGAATATTGTCAAAAGTATTTTACATTTTAAAATCCGCCCCGTTAAAGTAAATAAACTGATATCTGTTAAATTTTGACCATACTTCTATAAGTAGTTTTTTGATTAAATGTTCCCTAAAGATAAAAACTTTAAACTTACGGGATTTGTCTCTTAAAATTTTCAATTCATTCCTGGTCCATATGTTGGGCAAACACAAACATCGATATTTTGACGCTATTCAACCTTTAATTGTTACCAGAAAAAGTTCGTCCAACACTAGAAAGCGAACTGTTAACTATTTTTCCCACCGAAAGCAGAAAAGCAACATCCACAACATTCAAGCAATACCCACAATATTTCAAAACGGCTACGCCCAATTCCATGCTACATAAACTTCAAAATTAAAAAAACAACAACTTAGAGATGACATTTTAAGATGAAACTTGACTTATTTAACTCAGAAAACTATAACGTAATTAATGTTTTAAAATAATAAAACTTTTTCTTATCATTTTTGCCCAATTTTCTTATGGTCCTCAATTAACATGCGCGCGTGGTTCTGTTAGACCGAATATTTAAATCTAACATATTCAGCATATTTTCGAAATACATTTGTGACGGGAATAGTTAAAAGAAGATATATTAAATTTGGAGTATTTCCCCTTTGTCCGTGCCCCGGTAGGGGTTCGCCTTCGCCACGTTTGCTTCCTTGAGCCTGCGTTGCATGCTCGGGATCGGTATCGTCTCTCTCTTGTTTCGACACAGCATCATCATAATATCCAAGTAGCGCCCAACCAAGTGACGACCGCCGCCCGGAAGAAGTCCGTGACAACCAGCTGCTCGATAAACCAAGTCCATATCATTACGAGAATACGTCTCAATTATGATTGTAGTAACTTGGTTTCTCTCATTTGAGTGTAGAACACCACATTATTACCTCACAGAGAAATTCGGTACATTCGGTCATAAGTAACATTTTAATATTCAGTTTAATTCTGTGACTAAAGACGTAATATTAAATTTCGAAAATATTCTGAGTTTTAAAAATTGATTTCTATGAACATCTTACGTTTTACCGCTGATCATAAGTATCATTTTAATTTAAAGTTTAATTCTGGCACAAAAAATGCTAAACTAAATTTCAAAAATCTTCTCACTGAAAATCAATAACAACAGGTCTTAGGTTTTTGCGTCGACTGTTGAGCCACTTCTATTTCTGCCTCATGACTTTCCTTCACCGGCCTCAGTGTGTGCCGTGGCAAGGTTGCTTCCTTTCGTGTGTCTTTGAAGCTGGGGAACTTGGTCCAAGTCCTCCTCTCGGCAGAGTACAGAGTTTCCTTTCCTAAGGTGCTGAACCTTTCTCAGGGTCAGCTCGCGGCTGATAATATTACCCATCATTAGGCAGCACATGAGGCCGTAACAGAAAAGTGCTGTTGAGAGAAAAGAGAAGCTATTGAGAAAAGTAATGAATAGTCCTCATCGGAAATATTTGTTGAGGTTAGTTTTATCAGAATTAATGAAAGTTGAACTGGCGTACAATATTGTGAATCTTAGAATTTTCTTGTAAATTGCTATGGCAGATTTATAATGGATTTATAATAAGATTTATAATTATAATTCAAATTTATAGATTTGCAGTGTTTTGATTTTACCTGCTCTCCTCTTCATTCTGTTTAAGAACAATGTGCACTCGTCTATTAGAAACAAAAGAGCCTCTTACTTCCTCGTACGTACGTATATACAGAGTAATATACATCGTGTAGAGAAAGTTATGTAGGTTGTACAGAGAGGAAACAACGCAGCTTCGAAAATTCCTAAAGTCAATTTTAGGCATATTCTGTCTATTAAGTCTTCGAGATTTCGATTACCTGATGCACAAAACGCAGTCAAAAGTGGGTTTGTAAAAATCCTTTCTATGCGAAAATTTGCATGTAAGTAACTCTCTAGGAACATGTAAATTATTCGTAATTAACAAAATAAATAGATTTATTTGTTAACAAAGAAAAATTAAAACAAAAATAAACTAATAGTGCTAAAACAGTATGTACTTTATCCCCTGTATATTCACGCAAAATTACGCGAAAAGTACTCAAATTTTCGAAAATTGTACATGCTCTTATTTCAAAATCTACCTCTAAGAAACAGATTTCATAATGAGAAAAATATCCATCTTTAATATTTTAGTGGTAGAAAGACTTGTAGGAAGAATTTTTAAACTTTTTAAATTTTCGAAAAATGAAGGTTTTCAACGAACATGAGACCTGCAGTATTCTCTTAAACCTCATTTACAGTATCCAACAACATTTAATCAAAAACGTTGGAGTCATTATTTTGAAAATTTCGAAAATGTCCCCGGGGCTTCATGTAAAGTACCCCCCCAAATTAGTTTCAAATTCATAAGGCTGTGACATCATCCAGATCGATTGGGGAATATAAATTTTAAAGGAAATCGGCTAAACGGTTTAGCCGCTAGCGTTGTTAACAGACGGAGAGATGTTTTGCCATTCGATTTTTTTGCTACGAAGGACCCACAAGACACGGATTTTGGCAACTCCGCATGATAGAGGATTTTTTTCTAAATTTAGAAATTGGATTTATCCACTTTGTCGTTGTCAGGGCAATGTAATAAGAGTTTTTCTGTCGAAAATTCGCCGTTTTCCCTCGACTCCATAGGGAGAGTTAAAAGCACCCAATTTCCGCAATTCGTTTGCTTTTTTGCAAAAGCAGATCTTCAAATAATGTCATGTTTAATTTTTAAGGAAATACAATTTTTTTGCGTAATTTTGCGTATTTTTATTTGTTTTAATCCTTTTTTCTTAATAAACGGCAACCATTTTTTGATTAAATTTTGACCGTAGTTATAATATATTAGAATATTTATTTTGATACTTAGAAGTGCATAAAAGTTTTCGCTGGTAGCGTTTTCTAAATAGTCACACAAATACACAAAACAAACTATCAAAGAAAAATTATAATATTTATATATTACATAGGACATTTTTACAATATTATTGTATTAACCCTATCATGCTAAAGATGACATACTAACATAAAATAAAAATAATAGTACAAAATAATTAATGTTCACATATTCTAAAAAATTCAATTTACTTAATATAATTTTTTAAAGTTTGATATTCTGAGGGAGTCTCCAGCACTACTGTTGGTAGTTTGTTTTGTGTGTTGTTTTGTTTGCAAAAGAGAATTTTCCTACTTATGTTCTTTGTTTTTTGCTGAATTTTGGAGCCATGGTCTTTCCGCGCGACATATAATCTTGCCTGCACTTCCCCCACAGACGATCACCTCTTAATGACTTCAATAACGGTGCACAAAGACGCCATTTCTCTCGGCATTTTTCCAAAGGTTCCCACAATATAAATTCAGAATTAGAACGTCAGAATTAGAATTAGAGATTTTATTTGTTCTTGACGATATGGGTCCCAACATATGGAGCCATATTTGAATATCGCCCTGAGTAGAGATGTGTACCCTAATTCCCTTGATTTACCATTTACTTTCCTAAAGTACTCTAATCACAAAATGTAATGTCTTCCACGCCTTTTCACTACATAATTAAGATAATAACGTGTTCTGTTCATCCCAGATCCTCATTTAGTACACTTACCAAATATTTACAGTATTTATCCCTCGAAATACATATCGCGTGAATATCTCACTCAACTCATGAAAAATAATATTATAGAGCTAAGTGTAAAATATTTCGGCATGAAACATTGCGCTTCTTACGATCTGAGGAAAAAGCGAACTTTAACTCATTATCATCCTTGAAATCAGATATTCAATCCAACAATTTTCAGCTGTTAATTGATAGTCATTTTATTGGTCGTGTTGATCAAGCTAATAATCTTGGTTTATGGGTGGATAATGGATGGAATTTTGATCATGTGTTAGTCAAATGTAGAATAGTCTATTTGATATTAAGATCCCTATATCAATACTGCAACCAATTAACACCGTCAAATAAGCTAGCATTGTGAAATACTCTCATACTGTTCTTATTTAATTACTGTGATATTGTTTTTGTCCTGTACTATCTCAAAGCAACTTTGCTAGAGTTCGATCTATTCAGAATGCGTGTTTGAGGTTCCGTTTCAATGTTCGAAAATATGAGCTTATATCACCATTCATGGATAAGTCAGACAGGTTGTCCATGAGACAGATATATATTTCACCTATGTTTACTGGTACACTCTGTGCTCTCCTCACATTCTCCCAGTTATCTTCGGGGTCGACTTAAACGTTTTTCTCAATCTAATGCGTCTGTTTCAAGAACTACCCGATTTGCCAATTTTCTATTTGTTATTCCCGTTCACCGTTCCACTAAATTCGAGGCATCTTTTAGCTATCTTGGTTCACACTTTTTCAATTTAATACCCCACGAGTTTAAAATGCTTCCTTACTAATCATTTTGGGAAAAACTTTGTAAATTTATTTAAGTTAACTTTTAATCTTACTTCAGTGTTTCTTAATTTATTGTATTCTTTTTGTTAACTTCTTAATATAAATGTTTTACTAATACTTCAGTGTTTCTTATTATACTACGTTGTCTCATATTATCTGCTATACAATTATAATTATATTGTACTTGTGATCCTATTTCAATTTCTACCCGCATGAACTTACACTTATGTTTTCTTATGTTTTCTACTTATGCTTATAGTATTTTGATGTTATGTTTATGACATTATGTACTTTTCTTGTGGTTAATCTGAAAAGCAGTAAGTTAATTACGGAGACTCGCCGTTGGACACCTTTTCTGAAAATTATTATTATTATTATTATTATTATTATTACTATTATTATTACTATTATTATTTTATTATTATTTTATTATTATTATTATTATTATTATTATTATTATTATTATTTTGGTTTGAGAATAGGAGATCAAGATGAAGTGTGGGCACCTCACAAAGTTTGCCACAGCTGCGTAGAAAAACTTCGCGTATAGTATAAAGGAGAATTACAGTATTTTCGATTTGCTATCATGATTTGATATGATGAGGAGAGTGCAAAAAATCCATGGGGCTTTTGCAACTGCTACTTTTGTACTTGTGATGTTCAAGTTTACAATTCCAAAAATCATAAGTTGATTCACTATCCTATTCTTGAATCTGCTACATGTCCGGTACCACATGATCCTGGATTGCCAGTTCCTCTGCCCCAACGTCTCCTTAGGTTTTCAATTACGTTCGCCTGACCCCTTTCGGTATCTCTTCGAACTGTGAACTTCTAGTGGATTTTTCTTTAGAGTTTTTTGGCTCCTTTCCCCAGCACGGGGACAGGGGTCGAGAGTCTGGGTTGTTTGTAGATGTGTTATTTTGTTTGAGGAGAGCAGGGTTATTACATTAGGGTTTTGGATGATGGGGTGGGGAAGGGGAGGAACAGGGATAAGGAAGGAATGGGGTGGGTGAGGGGGAAGAGATGAGCAAGGAGGCGGAGAAAGGAGGCGGCGGAGTTGTTATCGACCACGTTTACAGCGGTGTCAGTCATTTTAACAATTTGTTGTCAGTTTGTCGTTTGTTTGTTTTTGCCCTCTGGCCTAGGTGATAAGAGGGGGAAGTTGGAGGATGTCTAAGGGATGCTTTTTCCGGGTGTGACGGGGTGGGTTTCTGAGGATATGCTGGTGAGGAAGGATTAGGTTTCGGAATAGGGGGTTGTTGATATATTTTTTGATTTGGGCTGTTGCCGAGTTGTGGAGGTGTATGAGGATGTGACGTATGCCCCACGTGAGGTTGGCTGTATTTAGTGGGATAGAGAAGCTTGTGCAGTGAAAAATTATGAAACAAACAGTGAATTTGAACCAAACAATTCAAAGAATGATCCTGAGCTTTTTTCTCAACACGAGTTGAATGACAGGACAGATTTCATCAATATTTCGTTAAGCTCCCTCAAAATTTAAGTTCTTAGTCCCATCGCGGCAATCTAGCGGCGCGGCTTAGTTTAGTGGATTTCGTGCGTCTTCCGCTAATGTTGGCAACGCCAGAAAGTAAACACATAAACGTTCTGCACGTTTTTTGTGACACAGTTGTTTCCATCCTTTGAAGTTGTTTATATTATTTCGTGGACCACCACCATTCGGTTCTGTCCTTATGGTTTGCTGATGGGGTCTGAATTTTATATTTTTGTTCATTGTTTATTCTATCAAATTAATTTACGATCGTTATTAATTTTGTGTTATACGGTGCAAACAATAAACTGTGTTGTTAAAGAAATGCCATTTTTCTTCGATCTGCTCGAACACCAGTAATGTCGATCTCTTCGAAAGGCGAAAGCGAGTCCGAAGATCAGTTTCATCGGAGTCTTCGAAGAAAGTTTCGCTCTCTCGGACCCATCTACTTCGCCTACGTGAAGAAATTCTATCTTAAAAAACGTTGTCGACGTCACTGAATGCAATTGCACATAACCTCTCCGCCATGTTTCTTTGGTTTTTCTTCCGTCGAGCAGCAGAGCCCTTCCGACGCCGCAACCGCTGCAACCAAGGCCGCACCGGCGCCCGCCGGGGAAGGGGGTGGGGTCTGGAGGGGTAGGTTTCGCCGACCCTCCGGCGACGTCGAACAAAAGGACCGCAGTAGGTAAAACGCAGCGACCGGCGGCACAGTGGGAAGGCTACCATTTAGAGCTGTGTTCTGCTAGCGGTGGCGCGAACGCCCTCCTCCGCTTGGCGTAGCGAGAGCCCGGCGAGGCTTGCCGCAGCAGCGCACGCCCGCTGCACGTGGGAAGGTCTCCATTCAAACCAATGCTCTGCTACGAGCCGCGGCGCTCGGAAGCGTAGTGAGAGATCTTGGACTTCCGAATGATGCTGCTCAGCTACTTGGCTTTCTACTTGAAAACAAAAAATTATCGGTGAAGATCCCAAATTCAGTGGGAAGGTGATGAGACGGAGGGCGAGGGTCGCAGGCATTGTGAAGGAGCTAGTTTGCACAATAACCTTGTGCAGATAATGCCGCAGCCTAGGCAAGATAATGCAATATTAGACATATTTTTAACTCGACCGGAGGGATCCATTTCTATTTGTGACGTAGTTCCAGGTATAAGCGAACACTCAGCGGGGTGTCCAAAAGTGAAAGGGAACTATACACCGCACTGAACTGGGTGTAAGAAGATTTTCTTCTAGTACCGTAAAGCTGACGTGGCCAATTTACAAAAGTATTTCGTCGACAATTATCCCCGTGGGCAGGTAGTGTGGAAGGAAGAGTGGAATAATTAGAAGAAAAGCATTAATAAGTGAATGGATCTCTATATACCATATAAAATCGTAGCAAAAGATCCCGATCGTGAATTTTATATTGGATAGGAATTTTAAAAAGCAAAGCAACCTGGGCATCTGGGGAAAACTCAGTGATAATCATTATGAGAACTTTAAGAAACTATCGAGAGAACTATTGGAGGCGAAATTATTAGTAAAGGAAAGGTATTTGGAAACGATCCTTACTGATGAAAATAAAAGTTGGAGCAATTTTTAAGAAGTACGTACTTAGGTGTAAGGGAAATCGTTAAGAAACAATAATAATTTTAGCTTTATTTTTAGATTTTAGATTTATTTAATCAAAAAACAGTAAAAACTGTATGTGACGTATGGGGAAGATCATCTGAGCATGTTTCCTTGAGTTCCAAAATCTCTTCCCATCAGTTTCATTATAAATAGTTGAAGGACGAGTAAAAGTTAAAGATAAATAAATAAAAATAAAATTAAAAAATCGCGAGATTAGCAACATTTGAAAAACTAGACATTTTCGTTCCCAAGTTATAGAAAACTTATTTGCAACGGTAAACGAACTGCAGGTTTGATTTTTCTGCATTGCAAACAAAATAGTAACTCACCCTTACCTCTACTCCTACCACTACAAGCAAAAGGAGAATTCAACAAAACGTGCGAATAGTGAAGCTACATTTTCATCCAGAAGCAAAACAATGAGCCATATCAGCATTTGCTCAATGTACTAGGGAAACGGGACAAAAACCATATCGAGATGGGGGTCATTGACCAGGAAGCTGAAGTATATTATTTGTTACAAGCATATTAAGTATTTTAGAAAAAATATACAATACAAATGTAAAGTATATGATTATATTTGTTGTTTTGTTAAAATAAAAATTGTTTTTCTTTTGGATGATCAGTATACTCTCTAATTGTATAGAAACAATTACGCAGCAGACAATATTTTACTTTTAACTTAAATTTGTGTATCGCCTTCAATTTTTAATGTTATCTGTCAATGTGCTGTAAAGTAACGTAGATGTATTGTATGTGGAGGTATGATGGATCTGAAGCTGTTGATACTGACATTTAATGGCCGTGATTTCTATGACATGTATTGTAATTATAAATATCAGTATTGCATGAAAATATGTTCCCACCGTTTAGTAGGTCAGTTTTGAAAAATATTACATATTTGTAAATAAATAGGCAATGCAATTGTAAGATTCCAATCTCAATAAAAAGAGGCTTGCAGAAATCACGCGGATGGCATTCGAAAGGTCTGGTTACTACATGATGAGCTTCCCCAGAATATTATTCATATCTCAGGCGAGAATGCACATTTGCAAAATACACGCAAGGAGGTGCATGAAGACTGATAGAATTTTAAGAATTCTAAATGCGTAACATAATAAACTTAATTTAGTGTTTAATTCTATTATAGGCACATTTCATTTGTGGTTTGACTGAATTGTGAGACCTAGAAATTTTGTTACCTCAACATCAGCTAATAGCGTATTGTTCATTTTCATTGGAGCATGCGATTGCTGATTTGAAATTCAAAAATGCATTGAAATTTTTTTCCTTCGTTAACTATTAATTTATTATTGCATTTTATTATAACTAGGTGGTAGACGAGAAACAAAAGGTAAATATATTTAACCAATTTTTCAATTCTGCTTATACAGATAAAAGGAAGATCGTCCTAAATGAATGCGGAGGAGAAAGTTTTGCCAAAATAGGTAATAATAAATCAACAGAACCGGACGGAATGTCGGGGGAAATTCTCAAATTAGGAGGGGAAACCATGATATTGTATCTACGGCAGCTTTTTTGAGATATCAATGAACAATTCATGTATTCCTCAAGATTGGAGATATGCCGTAGTGGTCCCAATTTTCAAAGGAGGCTCGCGTCAAATTGTTGAAAATCACAGTCCAGTGAGTCTTACGTCTGCAGCGTCTAAAGCAAATAGAATATTTGGTGGCAGAATACTTTCGCGGAATTTGGAATAAGAATAACATAATTTACGAAGGGCAACATGGTTTTAGGAAAGGATATTCATGTGAGTCAGGTAGTTACTGAGTGAGTCAGGTCATTGCTGATTCTCTCGAAGAAAGTTCCATCGTTCACGCAATTATTATAAATTTCACGGAAGTGTTCGACCTAATTCCCATTTTAAATTAATCCAAAAACATTGGTAAGCTTAACATACACAAAATAATTGCTCTTTGGATTCGAGAATTTCTCAGCTCACGTACTCAACAGATGCGAATTGCATCTAAGTTCTCTTCGAGGGCAGAAGTAATGTCCGAAGTGCCACTGGGAAGTGTCTTAAAGTCCGTTGTTATTTCCTCGTATTAATGATATGTGGCATGGAAATGAAATAAAAATACGTCTTTTTGCTGATGATTGTATAATTTATCGGGAAATTAAAATTACAAGTGTTACAGAAATATTGCAGGATGATTTAGAGAGGCTAGAATCACGGGCTACCACAAATGAAATGAAATTAAATCCCAGTAAGTGCAAGTATATCAGATTCGCGCGATATAATGCAACACCACTCTACAGAGCTGTAAATCAGGGGGCTCGCATTAAGAACCGGGACCGGATTTGGGTACTTTCCCCTACTTATTAGGATATATTATTATAATAAACTATTGTAGTTGAAACGTAAAACATTGTGCTTTGTATACAAACGTATTGCTTTGTACAGTAGCAGTAGCATTGGTTATGATCCAACTACCATTCTGCATAGAGGATCCAACCCAGAAAAATGTGTAATATCTCAGTAATGGAAAATGTTTAAGGGAAGATTTGCGCGTTAAATATATGCTCTTAAATACTTGCATACTGTTAATTGAAGTAATCAGTTCATATTTTTATTAAGATAAGCCGACTTGGGCGGTCGAGGTAAAGGATAAAGCGTTTGCCGACCCAGCGCCTCTGTCCGAAGGATCGCGGGTTCGAGTCCCGCCGTGGTCATGGTTGTTTGTCCCTTGTCTTTCATGTATGGGTGTTGTCGCGGAAGGCCTTGTGAGCCTGCATGTGTGTCGAGTGTAAAGCTTAATATGTGTCCATTCGAGGGACATAGCGGGTACCCGGCGCGGTAGCCAAAATCGACTTCTCCTGAAGCTGGAAAGAGCTCCGGTAAGAAAGAATGTAGGACCAGATTTTACCCTTCTATAATATTCTTCAAGTTATATTTCAATTCTACGACTAAAGATCCGAAAAATTGTGACAAATTGAAGAAATAGTCTATTATGCACCTAGTAGTTTTGAATGTTGTGCTTTATTGCGTGAGTACATGTTGTGGAGACAAGCGACGTTAGGAGTGAGTTTGCAAATTTCTACGAATGGAATAAAGCAACATTACAAATGAGTTGCGCGTTATTTTTTTTGTATAACAACATTATACATTTATAAGAGAATCTAAGCTCGAAACAAGTTTATTGTGACGTCACGAGTACCCATTGCGTGACGTCACGAGTGCGAAAAAACGGTCGGCTGTTCGGTTTACCCACGGAGCAAGGAAATCAGGAATATGGAATGACGTCATAAACTTGAAGCCACCTGAAACAACGATTCGCCAAATTGCTGTGCTCAAAAGTAGGCGTCTTCGTGTTGAGGTGTGTAACTTGTCATAGTTTTTAATCATGGAGCTATGAATACATGGAGGTGACATTACCAACTTCTGATTTGTTCCGCAAGAGAAGCTAGGGACTGCTGCAATCCGCCATATTGTGAGCCCAAAACACGGCTGTCGAACACGGCAATAAATATATAATGCCCATTTTTAATGGAATTTAATGTTCGGAATATTGAAGAGTGTAATAACTAAAACGGAGAAGGTTCATTACAAATTATGGGGTCAGTGTAAAATATTTCAAGTGCGCAGTAAATGAACTTCTTCTGCCTTAGAGATTTCTCACATGATCTCTCACAAAAATAATGCAAAAAAATAAAAACTTATCTCTGCTAACATTCTGAAGGAGCATGTGATGCACAAATTATTACTAAATATACTTAGAATTAGTGTTGTCACAATATTCGAAGTCTGGCTACCATATCAACTACATGATTTTTTTAAAAGTACATTGTATTATTGTAGTGTTACTTTTATAATTTCAAAATTGCTTTACATACCCATTACGTACTCCCATCTGGAGTAAAAAGAGTAGGATCCTATTTTTTTGAGTTTTGTAGATGGGCCTGTAATACAATTGATGTCAACATTGTTCAAAGCATTCGGGTTTCTTTGTAGACGGCAAAAATAACAACGATAGTTATCCGTTTAAAAACATCTTCAGAGAATTCATGCACAGTTTACTTCCATTATGTGTGGTAGAAAAGCTATTGGATTTATGTGTAGTTAAAAGTATTGGAATTGCGAATTTCCACAAACGTATGTATTACAAACAAGTTACCTCCAAATCCTCTTCTTGAAAATGAATCGAACATAACTTTCTGTGAGTACGAGGCTGGCTATTGCCTTTTCCACATTTCAATGAATGTAAAGGAAAAAAAATTGGAAATTTCACTGAGTTCTCCAAACCATATAGAGAAACTACGTACTTGGGAAAAGTAATTCACGCCTTTTCCGAACTATTTATACTGCAGTAAGCTACAAATAGCCATGGCGGCTTTTAAATGGTAAAAACCATGGAGCTAGGAATTAGAGTTGCCACCTATTGACACATACTCACCCGGAGAGGGGGATGAGGGGGGGTCGGGTATGTTTTATTTAACATTTACACATATTTTTTTAATTGTACAATCATAATTTTAATTTATTAGTTTAGAAACAATCAAATAAATTACATTTCCATAGTCAACAATTTATAAAACAAATAATAAATTATTACATTAAAAATAGAATCTCTATATTACTTTTCTGTAATATTTATTTTTAAAAACTAACTTTTCTTCCAAGTATATTTGAATTCACTTTCCACCTTTGAATTTAATATATCATTTGAAACGGCTTTCTTTAGTAAGCATACTTGCTTCTTATTTATGAATTTGTGAAATTCGGCGCAAGACATATCATAGTTTAGTTTTGTAAAGAGTTCTGCTTTGACTAATTCGACTCTCATCCTGTTTCTCAAATCGGACCAAATGTTTCCCATAATTGAGAAAATCCGTTCTACGGAAGTATTCCTTACGGGAATGGACAAAACCCTGCTAAGAATCAGAGACATTTGAACGCGTAGTACATTCAGTATTGTGCATGACCCGGAGATGAAAGTAGTAAACCCGGAGCCCGGAGATTGGTCACGAAACCCGAAGTCACCGGGTGAAACCCGAAGAGGTGGCAACTTTACTAGGAATACATGGTGAAGGCATGATATCACAAACTTAAAGCCAAGTGAAGCAACTATTCGCCATATTGCTTTGCACAAAACACTTGAAGGCGTTTTCGTGTTTTATTTAATATATTGTAGTTTTAATATTTAAAAGCTTTAATCATATTTTCAAGCTTTCTTAACAGTTCGTCATGGTCACTTGTGTAGTGTACTGCTGTACAAATTGTTCGGGAAAGGTGGGAATTACTTCCCACAAGTAAATAGTTATTCTGTTTGGTTTGAAGAACATAGTAACATTTGAAGATATTAGTCAATTTCCTTGATATTTCCCTTCGTATCCAAAGTTGAGGGCACTGTGGATTAGAGCTGTGTGAAAAGGTAACTGGAAGCCTGCTTATAGCTGATTATGCTTGATTAATTTTCTAGAAGAGTTTGATGTAACTTCTTTATGTGCGTTTGTGGAAACTTGAAGTTCCAGCCAATATAGCACTTCTATCACATTTACGAGAAGGAAATTGTGCACGAATAATTATTCACTGAAGATCCATAAGAGTCTTTAAAAGGATAACTAACGTTTTTTTTCAGCCTCATACAAAGAAACCCGAGTGTTTTGCGCAATGTTGATTTCAATTATATTACTTACAGTGACCCCTTAATTTGTAATGAAGCTTCTCAATTTGTAATTATACTCTTCAATATTCCTTATTGCTTATTGTAAATAGCTTATTGGAGTTTGTATTCAGCAACAGTATAAACCTTCAATCATTTTCCTCATGTTGCAAATTTTTCAATTCAGAACTAATTATCAGTATAATTTTGTGCTTGCATTCGGACTTCTTGCATCTCCCAGCGCGTCGCCCTCCAAGCCATACACGAGACACTGTTCACACTGATGGTGTCAAGGACTCGTCTTTGCAATTTCCTTGCTCCGGCATTCGATAAGGCCGCGTAAGGTCCAGATTCTAATTGGTCCTGAAACTCTTTATCCAATTATCCAAAACATTAAATTTTGCAAATGGGAATGCTGCATGACGCTCAAATAGTAACATCGCCATGACCATCATTGAACATTAACGGCAAGTGCGGGCACTGAATCCAACTATACAATAATTTAATTTTGTTCTTACGATTACTGATGTTATAGAAAAATTCGTTTTAACGTCTCTGTTACATTTTCTGCAATGAGGACCTGAACCATTGCGATTAAATGCGAATTTCATTGTGTGGTGCTCCCTTCTGTACCAGTTCAGCGAGTTAAACTACTTCGAATGGCGAGTAATATTTCATAATTTGATGGAACTTACATTATTTATTATTCAATACAGAAATTTTAATGCTGAGGGACGTCATAATGTGCAAGGTATATTCTTCAGAAGGCGTAACGTTCCAGTGGCGCGCGTTTGTTCCAGTTGGCGCCATTGTGAGATTGCAACCCGACGAGTGCTGCGCTCTAGTGGCACGATGACGAAGTACGACCACGAAGCGAAGTCTCCGTTAGGGAATATATGGATACGAGATGGCTCTACTGTCGATAATTGCGGTAGCTATTAAATGGGAGGTCTTTCCGAGTTTCATGGCGGGCGGAGTGGTTAGAGAGAGGGAAAAAATGAAAAAGAAATAAAAACAAAAGGGAAGCCCTGGGGAGGAATTATATCGGTGGGAGTGGGACGAAGAGGAGGTGGAGGAGGGTGGGGGGGATTGTCTGTTTGAAGGTGGCGCCCAACCCGAGTCGTCAGTTTGTACCACATCACGTCACTGTACGCTGTGTGTAGTGTGCATGCATTGTGTGCCATTGTTGCGTACTTGGTGTAAAGCGAATAAACACTGTGTTGTGACTTTTCATCCGCCACACTGGAGGAGAGAGGGGAGCAGCACAAGGGGACCGGCCCCGCCGACAACATGAACGTGAGTTATTTGTCTGACAAGCGGCACTCATTAATCGTTAAACACCTCTAGAAAATCCGACAGGTTTGACAAGTGCTCGCCGAAAATTATGAGCTGTATCCGAGAAATGAAACGCAGAAATTTATGTCCATCTCGTCGATCTTTTATAAAGAAGAACTCCCTCTGTGTGAAACTTGACATTAACATGTGACGCAAAATATCTCACTATTTCTTTGGAGTGACAGATCGTTCTTCGCATCGCCCAACGACACGCCGTGACATTCTACTTGGGTGCCTTCGTGCGGGTGTCACCTTTGTTTCCGCGGGCGTGCCAGTGCGAGAAACGTTCCACGTCTTCCTGGCGCATAAATATCCATCCGAACGCAGCGAAACATCGTCTGGTCTGGAAACTCGTATATCATGTGCGGCATCCCGACGTCGATAAAACATAAAACGCGGCCAAGAAACCCGTGGCGACGTGAACGAATATTCGGCAAGCGTGCGGTGTTTCCCGAGCAGTGGGGGTGGCCGTGCTGCCGCGCGGGGCAGAGAGCCTTCTCCGAGGCGTTTTCGCTGCATGTGGCGCGGTGTCCCGCGGGCGGCGGGCGCTGGCCGGCGTAGGGCGGTGATGCGGCCGCGTGCCCGGGGCGAGAGGGTCGGAGGGTGGTTTTCGAAGGGTGGAGGTGGCGGCGGCGGAGGCGGGCGGCGGCCGCGCGGCGCGGAGCGGTGGCGGGCGGCGTGTGGCGGGCGGCGGGCGCTGCGCCGCGTGGACGCCGGGAAGCGGCGGCCCATCGCCCCGGCGCCCGGGCCCGCGTCGCCCCAGCGCCGCGACGCCTCGCCTGCCGCCGGCAACGCCGCTCGCTCCTTCAACGTGCGAGAAAGAACGTTCTCTGCATGATATCGGAATTGATTGTAGTACACAAAGTATTAATAAATAAACAAAAGAAATATGAGGTTTCTGCAAATTATTTTTGTGATATCTAACTGGTGTAGCGCGCTGTTTCAGGGATCTTTCTCGATCTGCCGATTTAATTTTTTGAAGTATTTTTGTGGAGTTCATATAATAGTACAAAAAAATTCTCATTTTTTTTGGCGTTAAGCAGTTTATCGACAACTCAGAGTATGTATGGCGTTGTTCAATGTAGTTCGAATGTACGCGGTGAAACACTATAATAAAAAATATTCTTAAAACAAATTTACGATTGTTATTTATTTCTCTAATCTTCCAAAAATAATTAATATTTTACGCAGTTGTTTTATCAACACGCTTGAAAGTCAGAAATGCCGTGAATGAAGAAATTGCATTTAAGTCGTTTCTAAATGTACCCTCCATTGTTTAAATTTAATAGTGAATTGTTGTTGAAAGATTTATTGCATTAAATTGTGAATTGACGGTGAAACAATTTCTTCGTGCTTGTTCAAATAACAAATTCTTGTATTATTTACTTTTAAATTATTTTTTTAATGCATCCAGTATGATTTAACTTTTGTTATCGTAATAGTAGTAGTAATACTTGCGTCGTTACAGAATCGCCAGTTATTTTTAGTAATAAAACCTCCATAAACCTTTAATAGATCCATCATAGCATTTTCTTCAAGCCAATAAACATATTTTGCACACAATGAGAAACGCCCCTCCGTTTCCTGACGTTGCAACGTCAGTCTTAATTTATCCAGGATTTACTTCATTGTTCAGAAATTAACTGATCCAGAAATATCGCAAAAGGTAGACAATTACGAAAAAATGTATATAATAAAAATCTTGAAACTGCGCTCTGAAGCGGTGGTTAAATATACGTTCAGAAAATAAATTATATTGCTCTAAAGAAATTTAATATTGGTTTGATTTTCATCGCTTTAATTTTGTGTTTTCCATACCAATCACAAAACAGAATTTTGTCATTTATTGATTTTGCTAGGACATTCAATTGCTTATGAAATTAAATAAACGAGGATTTTGAGAATTAGAAGGCGCTGAATACACATTGTTTACTCCTAAAATTGTACGGCACTAACTTTTTAATTACAAATGTTTGAAGAGTCTTCCTGACATATCTTGTCGCCCGTATTGCCTCGAGGATAACAAACAATTTTTACACCAATTTTTAAAAAAAATTGTGCTGAACACGGGAAGTTTTTTTTTTCATTCTTTCAACATTTTATATTTCTCTTCGAATATCATGTTAAGTCCTTAAGAGTTTATGCTGCTAGAATAGGTATGAAGGATTCATATTCATCCTCGAGGAGGAAATGGTTCAATTGATGTGTTTACTGGCATAAGAGTTTGTAATTTATTTAAATGAACTCAATAATAATCGTTCTCAATACCATTTTAACATTTTGAGAATGTTTTAGTTTCCATTTTTCGAAAATTAGTTTTTGAAACAGTATTGCTCAAGTTTGTTAAAGTTGTAGTTAAATCTTTTCAGTATATATCTCATTAATCTTATTTAAATGTTTACTTGTAATTACTATGCACACTCTTCACGTAAAACGCAGATTTATATATGGAATTTAAGAATGGAAGTAGTAATTCTTCCTTATTCGATTCCCTTTTATAGTGCCTCAGGTCTCGATTATCAATTCTTTGTGTTTTTTTTGTTAACATATGGGGAACAAGATTCTTGAAAAAACGTTCTCATTTGTAGTCTTCAACTAACGTAAGGTGAGATGTTATTTATTGCATTCTAATGTCTACGACGAACCTTGCTACACGCTTTTGTACGATGTTATCCCAAGGAATTATTTTCATGAAAAAGAAACCTAGATATTTAAAACACTAAGGGATTCCTTGTAAAGAGGAATTTGAGCTTTCTGCTCCACCTATTTTCTTGATTTTTTTCTTTAAATGAAAGGGAATGGGCGCTAGGTATTTTATTGCTTGCTCTTATTGAACCGATTTTTCATATGAAGACTGAATTAAATCTCTTAAAATTATGAAAAAGTACTCTTTTTCTCTATCTTCGTTTGTTCTCACGCCTTTTTCAAGATCAGTTCATCTATACTGTACTTGATCTTGATCGTTATGTTGAGCGAGTTGCTATAGATCTATTGAAAGCAAGCGAGCGTGAGGTTATATTTAACGTAGATAGCGGGTTCTTTAAGTTCAAAGATATATGTTTGTTTTAATTGCAACGATTAATGAGGGTACTTAAACCAATATTTTTACAAGAAAATTTCAGTGATTATAATTAAACGTGATGCATTAAATTTGTTAGTTAAGTTAGATAGTAGGATTGTATGCCACAGTCTTCACCTCACCCTCAAATATACACTAATCTTGGTGAATATTCAACATTTCAATTACTTTTCGAGAAACTTGTTTAACTCTATGTTCACAGTGAATAATCTTCTATTGTTCCATAATTTGTGAGCTTTCATTTTAACGGTCTTGGAAATAACTACTGATTCACATGGATGTATTTTTGGAATTTTCGATTTTGCACGTAGTGTTTATGCAGTACTTTTCATCTCTAACCTGGCTTCAGCTTCACTTGTGTGCGTTGAAATCGCAAGGACTCAGATAGGAATATAATTTCTTTTTATTAACTTTGTTCTTTTTCATAATTTATTTTCACTCATATTATTAGAATCAAGAACGTAGTAAAAATTACATATTCTATTTCATTAACTTTTCTTCACAACATATCTTCAAACGTACTCTGAATCAAAACGTTATCAACAGAAAGTTACAAAAGCTCTTAACGAAATATATTATTGAAATTTTATAGTATTGAATTATATTTAGACCAGAGGAACTGATTTAGAAATACACCAATTTTTAAAATTTTAATTCTTACTTTCCCGTATACGTGGATACGGGAATATACATGGATTTATATACGTAGAATAGGGAAAGTTATGTAATGCTGCGGAAACCGATTTCGAGATTTCAACGGAAATACACGTTTTGGGGTTCCCTGTTACAGAAAAAGTGTTTTATTTCAAAACGTCCGTCAGTCCGACCGATTGTCTGTCTGTCCGTCTGGTGTATGTGAACAACACTAGCTCATAAATTATGCGTAGGATTGTTTCCAAATTCAAGATACCACTGTCCGTGTAGTTTGAGTCGAAGCTCTGCGATTTTGAAAATAATTTATTAGCTTTTTCATGAAGCCCCGGAATATTTTCAAAATTTTCACAAAAATGACTCCAAAATTTTCTTTAAATTTCTTGAAAGAATATAATAACATACACTTATAACGGTGGCATAGGTTCGATTTTCACAGTTAACTCTGTATTTTCGAAAATTGAAAAGTTGGATTTTTTCGGTGTCTACCTACAACTACAAAATTAAAAAAGAGATTTGTCCTTCAAATAAAATTTGTTCTTTTATTAACATAATTTTTTTTGAAAATGGTAGTAATTAACGCGCAATACTGTGTGCAATATGGGCAATTTTATGAAATTGCAAAAAAAAAAAATTTTTTTTTCTCAAAAACGGCTCCAAATTTTTTTAACTTTTGGTAGAGATTGGGCAAGATCCACTCTGAGGTGTCATAAACGCCATTTTGCACTATACGTTTGTTTTTTCAAAACTGACACAATTGTATTTTTTTGATTTATCTCTCACATTGTTAATATTTACGTTAGCAGCAAATTGTTCACATTATTATATTTGAGTGCATGTGCTCTTAATAATTTAAGGTAATTCGTCTCGAAAACTTAACCTTTTTCTGTCAAAATTAGCTCGAAATTTCTCAATTTCAGAAATGCTCAAACCCCATTTTCTTACAAACGGCTGCAATTTTTTTCTTCAAACTTCTCGAAAGGCTTGTGCTCTTTGCACTCTTTATATGAGGTGGAGGTCTTTTAGTGTATCTTTTTGTTTTTCAAAAATGACACAAATCTAATTTTTATATATTATATTAATATTAATGCACATTTCCAGCGATTTGTAAAATTTTTTATATATTATATTAATATTAATGCACATTTCCAGCGATTTGTAAACCCTATAGTATTTGTGAGTTAAGGTGATTTAAATGACTTCAAATGAAGTTTTTCGAAAACTAAAAGAAATTCTGTGAAAAATTTGCTCAAATTTCGAATTTACTGTAATACTTTAAAAAACTGCTAATTATCTTAAAAACCGCTAAAACATTTTCAAAGAGAATTGCCATTTAGGAGGAGTTTTTACTGACCTTTAATATTCTTAAAATAATATTTCCGTTGTACTATTAGGATATCAAAACTTAAGAAAATATGAAAAACAGTCCTTTCGGTGGCGATAGATGGCAGCAGGCAAGAGTATGTGGCAAGTTTGAATATCTAACCGAGACCATAGGAAATAGAAAACTAACATGGGAATGTCTGTGCCAGCACCACTAGTTTAAATGTAATAGAACGAGTAAAATCTAAAAGACATAACATCTTGAGTATGTTTGTCATTAATAAATGTATAAGATGTAAAGAATATTTCAGTGTGTGAAATTGGTATAAAATTTGGCTCGTCAAAAATTACGTAACACTAAAGAGGGGGGAGGGGGTTTGAGGAAGTGTTACGCTGCGTCTATATGGGGTAAACGTTAATTTAGTGTCGCGTTACGATGTTATCTTTTTATTTTGCAACAATTGCTGAAATAATTATTTTCATTGTTTTAAAGTAAAACATTAAAGTATTAACAAATGAAATTAAAAATATAAATATATTAAAAGGTTATGATACATAAATATTTACAATAATTGAAAATATATTTTCTTCAGAGATATATTGATGGAATATTAGATTCCCAAGAAAATATTTGAAAATTATACATAGTATATTCTGAAAAATAATTAAATTGACGCAGTAGATTCTAGTCCATGCGTCCTCTACGACAACATGTGCCCTAGTCACAAAATTGTTTCGCCAATGCTTCCTTCCTTCAAGTAAAAAATTGTCCCTCAATCTTATTGTTAGGCGCATTGAGAATCGGAAATTTATTCTCATTTTAATTATAATTAATTATAATATATAACACAACATTAATAGAAATTGTTTTCATTGTTATACAATTTATTTTTAGTTTTTGTAAATATTCGCGGGGAGGGACGAGTTCGGAAGCATTACGTTAAGAAGGGGTCAAGTGTGACTTACAGGTGCATTAGGGGGCATTCAAAATGTCGTAAATTTACGTTACATACTTTATGGATGGCCCCTCAGTACACTCCTTTTCAATTATCGTATTTGCAATAGAATCTGCTCCTATGTTGAAGATAAAAAGTTTTTTTGAAAAAGACCCTCGCAACTCTAAATGTCTCTTTGTTGATTCCAAAATGCATTTTCCTCCAGGAAATAAGCGAATTTCGGCCTGCGAAAATTTTAGAGGAACCATTAAGTGGAAATTTTTGTTGCTTAGTTCGCTGTTATCTTTTTCGTTGAGCTCGCCCCTTAAAACATGCAACATGTAAGTTCAGTATGCTATCACTGACATCACACTTATTGTGTTCGTCTTTCAAAGAAAAGTAGGAACGAAACAAATTGTTGTTTAGTTGTTTTCGCAGTTGAAT
This sequence comes from Gryllus longicercus, assembly GCA_038098605.1. Lineage (NCBI taxonomy): Eukaryota > Metazoa > Arthropoda > Insecta > Orthoptera > Gryllidae > Gryllus > Gryllus longicercus. Next base: position 198,710 of record JAZDUA010000148.1, on the reverse strand, counting down.
ATTATTACTTTGTCGCCATGAAGTTACCACGCTTTCTCACGCACCATGTTGTACACGAGATTATATTTCCTACAGCTTCTTCTGCTTAAATTATTGTATTATTTTCTTAAAAATTTGATTAAAAAATGCAAAGAAAAATTACATGAAAGAGACAGTTCTCATATACCGTATTTGTAATATCACACTGAGTTCTTCAATTTTAATATTTAATGAATCTTTAGGAGAGTTTGTGGCAAGAACGCGTTATTAATTTATTCGTGAACCCAGTTTTTGCTTATGAGCACTTTTTTGTTTTATGAAAGAATACAATTGATGATTTCACCCATATTAATATAGAATTATCGAACAGTTACTGTGTACCAATTGAAATTTTTAGGACAAGGACGAAAGTTGTATAGAAATTCAAGGAATTTAGAAGGCAGTTAGGTTATATAATATTTTATATGTATTTATATATATAAATCGTACTGCATGAATATTATCGTGTGCAAAACGTACCAAACAATTGAGCAAGGGTATTACTTGGTCCTGGTCTTGTTTCTTGCTTTCAAGTGCTTTATTTCTAGAACTGATATGATGGCCATTCTTTTATATTTGTATTCTAATTATATATTTAATGTGTATAGCATTGAAAAATATTTTTTAATTACTTATTTTACTTGTGCGTTGTGATGTTAGGAACACATTATTGGTTATATTTGTGCTACCTTATACTCGACCATTTTTTCAAAAAAAATAAAAAAATAAAAAAAACCCACTTTAAATTACTTGTTTCTTGTAATATCGAAAGAAGTTAATAATATTTTTGTGATTTTTTTCTTTTCTGATGAAAAAAAATACTTTTTCGACATCTAATGTTGGGGTAATTATGACTTTACAAGTAGATACCACTTGTATTCATGAAAAACTGTGATAGGATGTTTCGAGATTTTACACAAAATATTATTTACGACGTATTTTCGTAGTGACGAACTTTCCTCTAAATACGTTAATTGCATGAGTGATAATGAACTTGTTTAGTATCAATGAAGTGCCAAGCGACTTCAGCATGTCACATTTTGCGTTCATACATAGCCATCTTATCTATGATGACACAATTTACCAAATAGTGTAAAATTGCAAAAATCAATTTGGATTTCTTTTCTCCACAGAGTAGTTCACAATATATTTATATTTAACGAAAATATCTATTTGTGAACCCTTTCTTCATTTTTCACACTTGAAAAAGTGCATTCATTTATGTGCATTCATTTAATCACAATGTACAATAAATTTATGCATATTTCGTTAACAGTATTACGCTATTTTATAACATATTACTTCACTATACATTATTACAAATTTAATTAAACTTTATAAATTAAACCTTATAAATATTTGTAACGTGTAATAAGATGTTCATTGATATTCAGTTTTTCTTCGCAACGGTCTGCACCGCCGATCATAAGAAAATGTATTCCAAATCTACGAAACTTCTATTTGCCAAAATAGATCAAGATAAAATAGGGACTAGAAGATGTTTCAAAATGACACAGGGTAATACCAAAACAGCAAAGAAACAATTCTCTGAGAAATCGAAACTTCACTAATAACCGAAGCATAGCTGAAGTAAATTCATCGCTGTTACCGGAGGTGAGTTCTGTGATGCGACTAGCAATGCCCTTTGATGGCTAATTCGGGGCGCGAAGCAGCCCATAGCCTGTCAGTGCAGAGGCGGCGGGCGCTGCCTCGCCGGGTGGTGACGGACGCTCCTTAGCCGCATCAGAGCGAGGCCACGTTCTTATATTTCAAGCGGCGGAGATAATATTTTATCGGCGCTCCTAATAGACGCGAACATCCTGTGATTTTCCCCGGCGCGCTGCCCGCAGCGACAGTGGCGGGCCGCCCCTTCCCGGCGCCGCGGCATCTGGATCAGCCCGTGATTGAAAGGCGATGAGCGCGCGCCTATGTAAATCGGCACGGGCCGGGCCGGGCCGGGCCGGCCGCCGCGGCACGGGCTGCCCGCCCGGCGCGCGGTGGCGCGCCCGGTGGCCGCGCACGCAACCTGCCCTGCTCGCAGCGGCGAAACCTCTCCAGCGGCTCTGCAAAGGCGTTTTGGAGTTACATGTTCCCAGACGTTAAATAAAACGTGCCGGCCTGTACAGCCGAGGTCGCTAAGGCTGAAGGGCGTGAATTCGAATTCCGCCCCGGGGATGGATGTTTGTGTGTGTTCGCTATATGTGGTCGCTATACGACCAAGGAGTTTAAAAGCAACGTTAAAAAAATAAAATGTACCGTAAAAGATGCCAAGTCCGTATATCAACATCTGACCTTGATCGCTACAGAAGGGAATAATAATTAGAACCTCGTACCTTACGAACTTCAAATATTTAGTTGAATAACAGGAACATTTTCTTCTTTCGTGAAAATATTTGTTTTCTGACATGAGGAGTCCCCATCTTAACGACCGTCGATTTGCTAAAGGGTCGCGGCACCAGAAATAGGGTGCAATTTTGGATCCCGGGAGCAGTTTTATCCAGCTACAAGTACCCTTTGGGTGAGGTACTTCACCATAATTATTTAACCATCAAATGCCCAGAAAAATTTGGAAAACAACCCGAGTGTTGCAGTCAACCACATGTCTTTTAGTTAGAGAAATTGCTTCATAAAAACGTCAAACACTCAGCCATTTTTCATAATTTGTACACAGAATATTTGGTCTAAACAAAAGTGAATTCCGCTGGCCTGCCAATGGCCCTTTCAGACACTAGAGCTCCTCGGACTTTGTTAAATTGAATTATTTCTCCTGATGCTGCGTCTGAAACTTTGGGTGCATATTGTGCGAAATAAAATGATCCAAAGAGCTTGTTCTTCCTTTCATTCGCAGACACATTGCAACCTGGTGGAAGTAGATAAATAAAAATATAGTTTCGTGATGTCGATTAGAGGCAGACCAACGACAAACTAATGTTTTTGCTAAACAAAACAAGAACTCTGGGCCGCCACTTGTCCGACTGCACAGGGCTGCTCAGACCATACCGAAACATTCGAAAAGTCATCTGATCGCGAAAAAAAAGACGATCTGGAGGAATAAACAAGTGACGATGTATTTTAGTTTTTATCTTTGGCAGATGTTACTGGAACCTTGCAAATTTATCCCCAACCTACATTTTCTTACCACACTCCAGTTGAAAATCCGTGAGTAAAAGCACTGCCTGCGTGAGAGGTGTCAGAGGTTTCAATTTCTTCCCACTTTAACGATCCCATGTAGTTATTAGTAAGATTTAATGGGGTACTCCGCAAAGAAAATTCCTTACATTTATTTAGTTTTCAGTTTAGTTGTCAGTTTTTAAATGTTTTAAGGTACATAACATTTGAACAAGAGAAAATATATTTTTGAAAGCCTAGTGATAAAATAAATTGCATTGTCATTGTGAAAAATAATTGTCACTAAATATATCTGAAAACATTATTTCAATTTTAAGTGAAACAAAAATATTTTTTTTGCTTACATTCAAAAGCTCTTAGAAATGATAAAGTTTGTGTACGCCTCCAACTAGAAAATAATCTGAATAAAAAGTTGGTAAATGTGTTTTCGTTTTTTAGCAAGACGATAAAATTAAATACTTAATTAAAGAAACTTAAATATATGAAATGCTACTTGTTTACATACTGACCCTGGCTAAAAACGTATATCCGCAATGTTGATAGATGCGCTTTCAGAAATTAATTTAAACTTAGTGAATATACAAGTACTTGTAATTATTACAAGACTTTTCCAAGTAGCTTGGCAAAGCATCACAGTCAAACGAACAAGCAACACAAGTCAACGGTGAGCAAAATGCGTATGAGAAGTTATTTTCCGGAAAATTAAATTGCTCCTCGACCAACAAGTTGACCCTGAAATTCAATGATCTACTGTTTTATGACTTTTTCCACTGCTTTATTGCTGTTTGTGACACTTGGTGTGTTTAGTATTAACTTTTGTATGTTCATAATGTTTCAACTTCTGTTGCAATTTTAACAATCGTTGAGACCTTTATTGTAATATACCTTCTATTTAAAATCGAATTATGCGAAAATGCTGATGATTCAAAGATAAATTTTTTCGCATATGTTATTTAATACTTTCTTGATATTCCAGTAACATCTGCCAAAGATAGAAACATCTATTTCATGAAGGCCTATATGTTGCTTTACAAAGACTGATTTAAATTCAGAATGTCCTGCTATTCCCTTTGACTCTATACTTATTAGGTCGCATGAGAAATCATGTTCTAAGAAAAAAAATATTTTTGGGAGACCTATCCAGCGTAAAATATGAGTAAGAGCATTTTATAAAGCCTGATGTAATTATAATAATAAAATTGTTAAAATACATTGGAAACAAAAATAACTGGGTTTTTATATTTCTTACAATTCATCGTATAGAGGAAATAATGATAATGAGAGTATACAATGCTGGGCATTGTGGCAATATACAATAATTACAATAAAGTGCGTGAACAATTGTTCAATGCACGTAGTGTGTTATAGTATGGGTTATAGTATGTTATAGTTGATCCAAAATTTAAACACGAATGATAAATTGTGCGAATGATGAATGGAATAGTAGTTGGACCATACGAATATTCCACACATTACAAATCGTTTGTTTAAAAAGTGCTTACAGCTGCGGTGAATAGCTTGCCAAAAAACGAAATTGTTACCTGTACTCATAATTCAAATTGACATCGTATTAGAAGTAGTGTAAGGAATACAGAGATCAAGAAAGTGCACAGATTGAACTTCTCTCCCATTGTACGACACACACAAGCTTTTAGCAATTTTTGACGTTAAAAAAATTTAAAAAATAGAAATTTAAAACTTTGAAACTCCAGGCACTGAACTGTGCGGCACATCGTAATTGTAGTCGTAATTGTAGGTAGTGAATTTTCTAATGTAGCTAAATGAAAATTAAAAAATAGAAAAAAAATGTACCGTAAATGATGAGAGGCGGTGTTATACGATAAGTTGTCGTCGACACAAAGTAATTGTTGATGATGCATATGCAATACCCCTGCAGGAATGCATACCAGCTTTTTTTGTTATTTAAGGTTGCATCAACTACTAGGTCAATAGCGACCACTATTGCTTGTAACGGTATGGTGACTATGAGGATGACACGATATAATGATGATAGGGGTGTGAAAGGACGAACACAATACAACCATAGCCGAGGTGGGACTCAAACCCGTGATCTCCTTCGGTCCGAGATCGCTACGGCACTACTGCCTTAACGATCTCGGCCATCCGGACCGGCAATGCATAACAGTGTTTACATATAAAGATGAAAATGTAGAAATTTGTAAGTCTTTTAAAGAAATCAGCTGGCGTGTATGCAACCCAAAACCAGCATACATCACACCTTTCCTCACATACATCTATCTATTGCGCACAATCCGAAAATTGTGCGTCCTGTCCTCTCAAATCCCAGTTTCCGGTCCCTGGGGGTTGGCTCTTCTTGAAATCTCCGCACCGTAGCAAGCACAGTCAGAAACATGCAGAATTCCAAATCTGAATAGAATTGAGTATTTTATATTCTAGATCACACAATCTAACTGCACAGGTCTGTTTATTTGAGAAAGTTTTAATTCCTTAGCGATCTTTGAAGTATACCCAGTCCCAGTACCGGCTTTAATGAGCAGTTCATTGTCTATTCGAAGGTGGGTTTCAGTATGACGTTATTTTTACTTTTAAAACAATAATTTACCGAGATCAAAATGTTCGTGTGGGTTCAGCTAATTAAACTACGTATATAATTTGACTGTAAAACTCAGCAATAAACATTAATACGAGTATACTTTATGGATTTTTAACATATTATTTTTCAACAAATTTTGCGTTGGTGCATTTGTAGATCAGAGGTAAAGTAAGTAAATTCCGACAATTTAAGCACACTTATACCAGCACACAACTATCAATTTTAGTACGCCCTCATATATGAAAAATAATATTTACCTTTGAAAATATAAACACTGTTGTAATAATAATGAAATGGAAGTGAGGATCATTGAGCTGAAAAAATGAGCTGATATAAAGTGTTGATTGTTTGATAACACTGGTACCCCAGTGTTATTACAGGATGAAGTATTCAGAACTCTGAAGATTGAAGACTTGTGGCAAGTTTTAGAATTCTGATTTCGATTTGGGAAAATTCAAAATACCTTGTACTTAGAATACCCTCATCTAGAATACCGTTCCTAAAATATTCCCAGGAAACGCAATGAAAATATTTGTAGGTTATAATATCAGAAAGCGCTCATATCGTAGTAATTAGGGTCTGGTTGTTTAAATGCGTTATGATCACAGCCTCCATCATCTCAGTGACGTGTCGCAAAATGGGACGCGTCAATGGAAAAAATTCGAAAATTAATTAAGTACAATTGAAATATTTATTTTCCATATTAATTAAATTTGCCGGAGTTCTGAAGAGTAGGAAGTACGCCGTTAAGCTGCAGTTAATTTACATGATCTTTAAAAAAGAGAAAATACGATGATTCAAAAAGCCTGATTGTATAGGTTAAGAAAAATAACTCAAGCCCCTAAGGGGCTGCTAAAGAAGCATCAAAGCGAGTTTTAAGGATCTATAACACACTGAGTTACGAGGATGATAACATTGTTGCAGCGTAACGTATGTTTTGGATTACATTTTATCCTTCTCTGTAGCATGATACATAAAATTTCTCATTTTCAACTAAATTCGGTTTGATTCACGGATTCTTTATTACACAGTAACAGTTACAGAGTTTTGTGTCGCTGGCTTCTTACAAAATTGAAATAAAAAGTCAGCTTACCTTAAAGAATTATACAGACGTCTTAGAATCAATGTTAAAATTTTTTAGGGCTTATTCTGGAGCACGAAATCTGTTTGACTGCGTCAGAACATGTATCTGTCAATCGTCTGTACAAAATACTACCAATCACGAGCGCGATTTTCAAAGTTGAATATATGTATCTTCTTTACATGACATTTCCCTTTGTATGATAATTGGTAAAATGTGATCTTCGACTCCCAAACATGTACTAAATTTTGAAACATATGTTCCAAGATACATATGCATGGAGATGTTCAATAATAAGGTTGGTGTGGTGGAGTTTTGTGATGCAAGTGCTTTTGGGTCAGTAATCATAAGATTTCTTATGACAATATACACTAAAAGGTCAGCTCAAGTCACTAAAAAATTGAAGATTAATAAGACACTAATATTAGTTTGAAATATCATAAAAATCATACAATTGATTTTCTTGGGGAACTCGAAGCTGCATTTGCAATACAAATCTCCAGCAATAAAACACGAACTATTCAATTTTAAATCTTTGTAAGTACTCGTAATTGTTATTACATCTACATTAAAATGTGATGCAACTTTATGATGAATGTCTCTTAATAATCTATGGAAAGAGTTACTGGTTATTTGATCTTATCTTCAATGAATGCTTTCTTGTTTTACGAAGCGCCCTAGGGTGTAATAAGTTTGTGAATATTTAACGAAGATCATAAACAACATAATATTTTATCTATTTCAAATATTAATTTAAAATATATGTATTTAATTATTATATCACCAAATTTTAGGCTGTAAATCTTGACTGAACAGATTTAATACTCTCCTGGTTACCTAAGAATTAATTTCGTAGTACTGTTGGAAAAGGCCTGACCAGAGTTGCCAAGTTCGAAGTTTTAACCATATATTTTTCCTTTTTAGTGGTGAAGTTGGGTAAGCGGATTACTTTAATTTTTTGTTAGGGATTTTGATACTATTATTTTTTGGGGAAAAAATTGTGAAAATCGCTATATACTTGTAGATATGTACATATAACTTTAATACAGAACGCCGCAGGAAGTGACATGGCTTAGAACCGAAATGGGGCTAAATATGGCCTGACCGGTTAAATCACACATTAGCCAGCCGGGGCGGACAACATCTTGTGATAACGATGAAGGGATCACTTGTGGCATCTGCCTCATGTTGGTGTGAAGGAGTGCTGGAAAACGTAAGGTGATCGAGAGTGAGGAGTGTTTAGGTAAATGTGAGTGCTGAAGGTCGCAGCTTCATCGCAAACTCTGATATTCTCAGCGAAGCGTCAGCTGGAGTACAGCGAGGGTCGCTTTGGTAGAAACGTGGAAATTGGAATTTACAACTAACACAGTAGAACTCGAAACTAGACACATTGTGTTTCTCTAAGCGTTTAAATGTCCCATCAGAAGTCTGATCCCTGTAGTGGCATATCTGTTATTCCTCATTCCAGTAAGTTAGATTGGTTTATTTAGCCTTCTCGGTCATTTGAAACATACATTTACATGCATTGTTTACATCTGTAGGTATTTTGTATTTAACTATTAACAAAATTAGTTTTCTATTTTTATGTATTTTATAATTTTTCTTTTAAATTTTTAATTTGTTCACAATTTTTTTATTTCTAATTGTAATTTATTATATAATTCAAATCCTTTGTTAAATAATCTGCTTTATGCCTGTACAGTTTTACTGACATTAATTACTGAATGTTGAGCTTGTCTTGTTTCCCTTGCTGTTTTCTCTTTCACTCTTTGGATTTTGTTCCCCAAATCTCCTGTTATATGATTTTTAATTAATTTAAAAATAAAAATTAGTGTCTTATAATGAATTCTCTCTTTTATTGGCATAAATTTCAGAGTGTCTAACATATCTAACACTGGAGTGTATCTTTTGAATTGAAATATTACTCTCGTGGCTCTGTTGTGCTGTATGAAGTTTTTTAATTTCAGTTTTTGGACTCCAACTACTATTGTTGGACAGTAGTCAAAATGTGGTGCAATTATGGATTTATATATCTAACATCTTGTATATCCATTGCCCAATTCTGTTTAAAATATTAATCTTTTTCCCGTTTTCTTTACTAAGTACTCTATATAGTCTTTAAAATTTAATTTACTATCGATAATTACTTCCAAATATTTCATTTTGGGTACCCGTTGTATTTCCTTTAAGTCAGTTGTGAATAATTTAGTTTCCATTTCTTCTATGTTTCTTCCACTATGTGAAATCATAAATGTGTTCTTTTCAACATTCATTATTAATTTCCCCTTAACCATTCTTGTGTTGCAATAAATACACTCTGCAGTTTAAATTCTATTTTCGCTTCTGTTTCTCCCATTACATTCAATAAGGTGTCTTTAGCAAATAATTGGATTTTACAATCATTCGCAAATACGTTTTTCATATACTTGATTAAGTCATTAATGTAGATTATAAACAACCTTGGACCCAAAACTGACCCTTGCGGGACACCTAAATCTACGCTAATTTCTTCTGAGATAAACCAGTAAAACGGTAAAGTACCTACCGAAGCAATATCTCGTTGGCTTATGTCAACTTCATCGGAATAATGTCCGAACTACGTTTTAAATCAGTTTCTACTTCAGGCTTTATCCATCCATTTTCGATCATGTGAATTTTAATGTGCTAATTCGAAAATTAACCGTATTTGTACTTTACTCGTAACATTAGCATAAACTGAGAAGTGTGTGAATTACACAAACTTTGTTTTCTTGTCTAACAACAATACGAGTTATCACTAGTTTGCTCTGACCTTCTTAATTTAACTGATTACAGACAAAGACATTTTATAAAATTATTTTTTTTCTGTTCGTCAATCCTACCATTCAGGAGTTTGTACAATTCTATTTTCTGACTTCAAAATAACATTTGAGCTGATAGCGTCTCACACTCTTAAATTTTTACTAACAGATAATTTACAATTTTTATAGATATATTTATAACAAATACACACAATTTATATACAATACACATCCATTCATTATTCATTCTTAGATCTAGATATTCTCAGTAAATACTTTCAAAAATTTTATTTTCATTCATGGGATGAAAATGTATAAATTTAAACTTAATGCATTGGCATAGTTGGTATTATTTATTCTCATGGAGGTTTCAACATTTTGGATGTATTGAACTTAGGAATTTTTAGAACTCTTAGGATTATTTGGTGTTTTCCCAAATACAAAATTTATACTCCAAGGCGTGGATGGACGAAGTGCAAAGAATGTGTCACAGATCTTTGTTATATGTTCATTTAAGGGTTCTATTTGAAATTGCCTTTGAATATTTGTGTTCGAGAAGAACCAAACATTTTCGAAGAAATTTTGTTCTGTACATTCTGAAGTTTCTCAATATTTGTTTTTGCTGTGTCATATTGTTACATTTGTTACAACATTACTATGTTACATTTCATTATTATCAGCAAAAAGTGGTTATTGTCTTACATATTGAATCAAAAATGTATTATCTAAAGTGGGAATATCGACAAATAAAATTCATTGTATTTTTTCTATACATAATATATCCATCGACGCATTGATGAGATATTTATTGATGTGCTTTTTGCGAAGGAAATGTTTATCACCAGCATGATTGGTTAATTTAATACCGATCCTAGTAAAAATCAATTCATTTATTGAGTTAATCAACCCATATTGACTCAACAACTTTTATAACATATAGTTGCATTTCAAACGAGCGCTATTACAGAATGGAGATAAATTACTTAACATTATAACATAAAAAATTACGGTGCAGGAATGAAGCAATGTGTTGTGTTGATGCTATTTTGATTTCTGCAATGTTGTAATATTTTATGTATAATGATCTTGAACGTTTACATTCGATGCCAGAATTCAAGGACAAAAATGACTCATGGTTGTTCAGAGAACGGGTACCTCGAAAAAGAAAAATCGTTTATAACGTTGATGAAATGCGCATAGCCAACATGGTGCATTCTTGGAACGCTGGACGGGAGGTCAAAGACTTTCCAGGAAATTGGAAGGGTGCCCCCGGAGGAAGAAAGGGGCGGGAGATCTGCCCCAAAACGCACGGGGTGGGACCTAACGGCACCTCTTCCGAAGCATCCGGGCCGTGTGGATCTCCCATATCCTGTGCAGGGTAACGGGTTTTGAGAAAGTTCGTGGAAGGAAATGCACGTTGATACGATGCTTTCTTGTAAAAGTTACGTAATTATTCATCAACTGCCTACTAATACACGAAAGAAAATAGCAGTATGGCTCTAACAGCTGGAATATTGCCGGTTGCGAGGGGAATATTAACTGGATTATTCGAAAAAACCTACAGTAACAACCAAAAAACGGAAACAGACAAATTAATACTGAACATTTTAAATTATTTTATTCCAATCTTTTTGAATTTTTATTTTTAAAAGAATTAAATTCGAATTGTAGGTCAAGTGAAATTCCATCCTCAAAACTCTGAATAGTTGAACAAGAATAATACTACGATCCCATTTCTTTCGTTACAGATTATTTTTTCAAGTAGTCAATTTTCCTTGTTAACTCTTAATTGCTAATATGTCAAATTTCAATGCCAAATTTGAGAACAATCACTATTATTTTTGTATATAATTTGAGAATTGGTTTTATTGGTAAATGTTTAAGGCATGATGAGACGTAGACATGTATTAGGGAATTGGTTTCAGAAAATCATTGTTGCGAATGTATAAGTATATTTGAGTAACTGCGAGAGTGCGTGTATCCGTGTGTCCGTCAGTCAAGGTTAGACCACTTCCCGAGCACCAATCGAGACATGTGAAGTGGCATTTGACGCGTTTCGTTCTCCTGGTACGAAACTGATAATTTTGTTTTCGGATCCGAACAAAAATGACCAATGAATTTTACTAGCTGAGAAGTTTTACTCCTGTTCGAAAATTTCCAACACCCAATTGCCTTGTATGTTACCTCCATTGGGGATATGAACTGGAATATGAAAGGGGAATTTTAATGATAAAAGGGGTATTTTATTGAAAATCCTAAAGAAATGTCTAAAAACGTGTTTTTGCGCGTTTTAGCTCTGCGATCATAATACGTATGCCGGGAATTAAAACAAAGCCACCAAAAAAGATCAATGCAGGTAGCATGAATTAAACCCCAGTACTCAGAGACAATTTTCGCTCCACGACGCCATAATTCTCATTCACAAGGATGCCAACACTGATTGTGCCATCTCTAATGCGATAAGTGAATTACGCGGCAGATTTCATTTAAATAAATGCCCGTATTACCGTATTTAAATCGTATTACCGGATTAAAAAAATATTTTCCAACAAAATATGAACAGTATTACCTTGGAACTTATTAACCTTGAAGAATTTCAAGTGAATACGAAGAAAACCAAACTGTGAGTGATGCTGCAGAAGATCTTACGTTCGACTTCTCACATTTACATTCTTAAGCGTACAAATAACGATTTTCAAATTAATATGACTAACAACTTATTAACATAAACATACAAACAGTCACCTTTTATTGTTTAAATAGATTCGCCTACAAAACGATAAATAGAGCAATTGCAGAAGTGTAAGTGATCACTATTAGACTGAATTGGGTGTTTTAAACTAAAAAATTTAGGGGTAAAAAATATGGAAGGGTTTAACAAAGGAACAAAAATAATCAAATATAGTCGAAGATTTTGCGATAGAATTTTCGGAACTAATTGAAAATTTGTTATTAGAGAATAACGCTCAAGACAAGCATACATATGATTTTAATGTGCATTTTTGTGCATATTAGCAAAAAATGTAAATAATTTAGCAGTACTAAATTCTAACTATTCAGTTTCATTCATAACTAAGTATTTTTTATGGCGTTGACAGCTTTGAAATTGCAATATCTCCAATGGAGGTAACATACAAGTCCATTGGGTGTTGGGAATTTTCGAACAGGAGTAAAACTTCTCAGCTAGTACAATTTATTGGTATGTGCAATGGCAGAAACTGGTTTGAAACTTATTTTAGGAAGAAGTAAAATTTGAAAAACTAACTTTATCTGTGCACCTACTTCTTGTTTCTGCAAAAAAAAATTGAAATTTCATTCATTGAATTGTTGGAAGGGAAGCACAAACTATTGTGGTGATGACGATGTCATTCTTATATTGATTTGGAGCAAGTTTTGAATATGCAAATTTTACGATTTATACATATCTACTTAATGAGTAGAATTGTAAAGAAATTGTTTTAACTTATACTTGGAATATTTTGTCATTTGCTTAAGTCTCTGCCATGAATAAATTCTTATATTTTTTCAAACCGTCTTCCCAATCAAATAAATGAAAGGGCTATTTTAATGATGTAAAGAAAATTTGTCAAAAAACAAAACGAACAGAAATATTTTAACAAGTTGATGTTAGCTCTTGACGTCGCAACCAACTCGTAGATAGACGGAGAAAGTTATGAAAAAGGAATCGATAATATTGTGGATCTTCGTCGATTTCTGAGACACGGGAGGTGTTAGATAATTCGCCCTGAGGAAACTTGACTTGAGGTCTGCGGTCCCCCCTTCCCCCGCTGTGCCCGTCCGCCGCGCCGATCTCCGGATGAATGGCGACGGTTTTGCTCCCTTTGGGCTCCGCTTTGGCCGTAATGGCCCGGCCGGCGCGCGCTATTAACAGCAATTCATGCATACATTTTAGATTGAAATTGAAATTTTTATTACTTGCGTTGATTAAAACTGTATCGCGTTTAACGTACGATCACCCAATTTAGACTGACTCGAGATGACTGCGAGGGAGCGGAGTAGGCTCGACTTCTACTTTGCTTTCCAAATTCGGGCATGTCTTATATTCGACTCTCGTAGGGGTGAGCAGCTAAATAATTAAGGGACCGTTTAGGTGTCCGTTGGGTGGTTACGCTATCAAATGATGATTGGTGGCGTGTGAGACGCAGGGTCGCCAAGACACTCATTGGGTTTCGACTCCTAAGAACAATACGCCATATAACTCAGCAGGATTTACAACCGAGCACGTACAATATGTTCCTCTTTCCATTCAAGCATTTTGAAGTTTGTGTTTAAGTGCAGGTCATGAGAATGTGTCGAACATGTACAGTTTCGGGAACATAATTACGCTGACACACTGTTGAGACAATAAACGCTGGGGATGATAATTTACTAGCAATTGTGCTCGAATTCACATTACAATGTATTCACATTATGTCGTGTGTTCTCTTACATGTCTGCTCAAACTTGCCAACGTGAATACGATGATGAACCTATGTGGGAATAATAACGGAAATAAAATGTTCCTTATTGAGTGTATTATCAAAATGAAAATAAATGAATAATTGTGATATAATTATGAAAATGGTGTTTATATTTCCAGTTAATTTTATTAAAAAAAGATTCTCTTTATGAAGTACGAAAATGATGATTATTATGAAGCCTCGAATTTGAGAGTTTAAGGACTTTCGCAAGGTTCAGAAAGCAAATCCGTCCTTTTACTCCGACAAACGGAAGTTTACATATTAAATGAAAAAAAAATATTGAGTTTTGAAAAAGTTGCCTCAAATTCAAAGCAATTTTAATATTTTTAATTTGTACTAGGCTTGCCTAGTGAGCAGTTATTCCAAGAGAACTCTGCCTTCCAATATGTGATAAAAGCGTACGCACGACACACTCGAGCTAATTACAAATGTCCTTCGGTCAATACTGGAGTGCGTTGATGTCCTCGTCGGGTGGCCCTCAGACCCGTTCGTTCATCGCCAGCCCGCGCTCCCACTAATGGAGAAGGTGCCATTTCCCCCGGATATAAAACGTGACTCCTGCCATCTTCGAAAAGTTTTAAGAGACTTCTCCCTCCGAAAGAGCGACGAATTCAGGTTAAAATAATGTCGAGGGGAGGTAATCCTCCCAACAGCAACCCTGTAATTATCACCCCTGCCTTCGTAAAGACGACGGCGGCGGCAGGCGCATTGTCCAAGAAAGCGGCGCCGGAAGACAAGAAAAAGAAATCCTGAGTTGGGGGCGGGGGGGGGGGAGCAAGATCTACAGGGTGCTGGAAAATCTTCGCGAAGAGACAATGTGCACATCTTAAGCGTAGCTAGAAAGAGGAGAGAATGCGTAAGTGTTACCTCCTAATACGTATTAGACACCGCTTTTGCGTACTTGTGTTTACGTGTAGAAACTGTTCTTTCCTGTTTCTAACCTTCTCTGATACAAGGAAATTAGATATTCTGCTCTTATACTTGATGCGAAACTATTTTCTTTTCCAGGCGACATTAATTTGAGCACTTGTGACAAAATTAGGAAATGATTTTTTGTAGAGATTATTCCTAAAAAATATATATAAGTCCGTCGTGCTAGTCAGTATTACTAACGTTAAGTAATAAGGGGTGTATTAATCGGACGAAGTGATCATCAATGCTTGAGGGCAGTAAATAAGCCGGATACTTCATGTCTCCTTAGTCTGTCAAAGTCAACACATACATGCACAAAAATCAATTCTATATCACTCTACTATACTCTAATATTGTTTCTGTTGGGAGGGAGAATAATTTTATTTTAATTTTAGAATTTTTTTGCTATCCAATATAAATTGTCGCGCTTGCATGAAGTGACTGTGTGAAACTTTGAAATGTTGAACTGATATTTTTCTGTACTGAAAAAGCAGGGATCCACGAACCACTGGCATTCTTTTGAATAGCCACTATCCCAGTCTTTATCTGCAACAAGAGTAGTTTCATCTGCCAGTGAGAACAGCGGAGTTCATTAATATAAGAGTAGGAGGTGAAAACAATATCTTGCCTCGATTTCAAATTCGGTCATCTGGAATTCGAAACCTGAATAAATATAATGAGAAACTACTTCACATTATTCTCCGAAACTTTGCGATGATGGTTATGATGGTGCAATGCTGCAATGGTGTTGTATTAAATAAATAAATTTTGTTGGGAAAAAATATAATTTTTAGGAAATAATTTTATAGGGGAAAATAAAATATTATATTGAGAATATTTTAGTTTTACAGAACTCGCTTGTCAGAATCTCTGCGAATTGAAATGGCGAAGCGTTATATTATTAACGAACGGATGCAACTGAAAACGACCGTGGCTGTATTCATCGCTGGCATCGATTTTTCTCCACCCTGTAGGTGAAGATTCGCATTAGCGTTTTAAGCCTCGGCGGCAGTCGTAAAGCTGGCGGGCCGTCGCGGCGGACGGCGCGGCGTGGCGTGGCGTGGCGTGGCGTGGCGTGGCGTGGCGTGGCGTGGCGTGGCGCGGCGCGGGGCGGTGCGGGCCGCCGCGGCCGCTGGGGCTTGGCCATTAGCATGTTTCCACCTCTCGACTGGTCGGCCGGGCCGCGCCGCGCCGCGCCGCGCCGCGCCGCACCCCCGGGCGTCATGCCACCTCCAACCCGCAGATCAATCTCCGTCAAGCCTTCCGCCCCGCGCCCACGGCCTCTCCTCCCCGGCGCGCTCCGGCCGGCAACACCCGCCGCTCCAGATACACGTTTTTTTTGGCGACACGTACCGGAATGCACAGTTTAATTTAAATAATAGCGTAACTTTACCGGGGTGTTGTGTAAATTTCCCGGAGCCCCGTGGGCACAATCAGCCTTTAGCGTGGATGATTATGATGACGGTGCTAGGGTTGAATTAGATTGTATTGTATGACATAATCACGTTGCGTTAGCCTATACTTTGGGTGTACTCTTGGGAATGACCTATCGCCGCAGTCGTTCCGGCTGGGCGGTCTGCTGAGAGGAGATGAAGACCGCACGGGCCTCTCCTAACGTTCTTGTGACAGGGTGAAATTCCGATGCAGCTGCAGCTCGGTTATTGATTTTTCGGCGAATAGGTCCAGTGACGTTTTAGACATTCGCGCATCGATTACAGGCAGTAAATTAGTGAGCAGTTTCAATTTGTGTATTTGGAATGTTCTTGCATTTTGTTGTTCACTTTACAGTCTGTTATCTACTGAATTGGACTAGACACTATTCATTTCGTATTCCATTTATTCTAACCTTTGATTACTTAAGTTTGTGTGAATATTTATTAAATTTCTAATAAGAATAATTCTTAGCAAACTATATTTTTAAAGAAGATAACCATCACGAAATATCAAAGCAATTTCAACGTTTAGACAACATGTATGAAAAATGAAGTGAAAACTGTTCGGTTGGAGTAAACGTTAACTGAACAATCAGAAATCTACGTAAATGAAGGTGAGGCAAATTATGTTTGGTACTTTTTGGTATGAACTGAAAAATTAGAGAAGCCTCGGCTGCTTTCCCATGAGATGACATCATCTGTCCGACACTCGAATCGTAGACTCGCGCATTCCGTTGCCCCCAAGAATGCAACCAGTTCATAAGATAGTTCTCTCAAAACTCTTAAAATGAACTGGGTAAAAGTGATCAACCTCGAGATGGTTAACAACAAAATAAAATCTGCAATTTTTGTACGCCCGCATGAATTACATACTTGACGTCAACGGAAAATACAATTCACAACAAGAACACTCTACAGACAGGCCAGCTGAAGTGGATCAGTGACAACAAACTTGGCTGTTCCAGGATTTGCATCGGGAGGTCTTCAGTTTCGGGTTTAGACATTGGCGGATTTTCAAACCTAACACTACAGCTACATCGAATTCCGGTGCTGGCTGGAGGACAATTCTAGCCCCCGAGAGCTCTGTTCGGGTAGTTCTCTGTAGTTTTTTGGGTCAATACTCAGACGCATGCCGGCGCAAAACTCAAACACATGGGTATGGACCGAGTGAGATTTTCTCCTCATCTTTGCCCCTTCTCTTTCCTTACAAACACACACATACACTAACGTGCACAACACTATCACATGAAGGGAGACCAGGAGAGAGCATACAACTTGTCGTAGCTGAGATGATATGGTATCCGGATTGGGGAGATTCTTAAAGAGGAAAGACTTCCCGAACCAACGTGCAGGTTGGCGCATGTACTCACGGAACCGATGACCGAAGTGGTTGACCGCCCCTCGCCGCCCCGCGCGCCGCCCCCACGCCCCGCCCCATCCCGCGCCGCGCCGCGCCATCCCGCGCCGCCCCGCGCCACCCCGCGCGCCGCCCCGCGCCACCCCGCGCGCCGCTCCGCGCCGCCCCACACCCGCCCCACACCCGCCCCACACCCGCCCCACACCCGCCCCACACCCGCCCCACACCCGCCCCACACCCGCCCCACACCCGCCCCACACCCGCCGCCCCACACCCGCCGCCCCGCCCCGCCCCGCCCCCGCCCCGCCCCCGCCCCGCCCCCGCCCCGCCCCGTCCCCGCCACGGCCACGGCCCCGCCCCCGCCCCGCCCCGCCCCCGCCCCGCGCCTTTCGCTTCCTTTACGCGTTGCGCGATCATTAGTCTTCCCGCCAGGCGCTGCGGGCTGCTGGCGGCGAGCGGTGCGGGCGGCGCGGGCGGCGCACCGGCTAGCGCCTTCGCCCACGCCCCGGGGCCCCACTTCCCCAGCTGCCCCAGCTGCCCGCGCCCCTGGACAGGAAGCGCGCCCTGGAACAAAGCGCGCGCCCCGGCGCATGGGGAGCGCGAGCGCACGCGCCGATAGGCCGTCAACCCGCCGCGGCTTCGCTCAGAGAAGGAAATAGTTGCTTATGTAATTACTACACGAGTGAACATATTCCGTGTTAATGAAATGTTGACAAACCAAAACGAAGTCTTAGCAGGTGGTGTTGACAAATTAAAGAAGCCCTTACCACATTTTTTTAAATCGCATTCGACCATCAGTTGTTTTACTTTTATCGATAATTTTAACCTACATCATTCATGTTTCAAAAGATTTTTCATCTGCCTTCAAAAGTATAAGAATGAGGCTTTTGACCGTAGTATCCTCAAGTTGCTCTCTTCAAAAGTGTATATTGTTTCCGTTATTTGAACATATCCTCTCAATATGAATTTTGCTTTGCGCCTCTTCTGGAAGCGCTCCCTCACGTCGTGCGGTGGCTCTATTGCGCGTTGGCTAGGTGGCGCGGTGTCGTGGTGGCTCTGTGGCGTCGTGGCGGCGGCGGTGAGGTGATGTGGCCGCTTTGTGGCGGGAAGTGTCTCGGATGCGTGGTGTGGCAGAGTCGGGGCGTCCTGGCGGCTCTGTGGCGCGGTCTGGTGGCGGTGCGGTGGTTGCAAAGCCGCGCCGCGCCGCGCCGCCCCCGTCGGCCGCCGCTCGCTCAATACGCGGCCCCGCGCGCGGCGGGCGGCGTTCTCGGGAAAACACAGCTTTGGAATCTTCGAGCTGTGGAGAAGCGACTCTCAACCTTCTTACCAACGCGATCCCCCAAATAGTAAATATAAATAAAATTAATATTTCGCAAACCTCTCACCCTCCCAAAGGAATATTAACAGTAAGCTTTACAATTACGGAATGAATTTTCACTATTATTCACCACAGCTTGGATTGCGTGAAGATGCGTTTGCGTGAGCTAAAATTCTATTGACGGAGTATTTTCCGGAAGATAAAATTGATTTCTCGAAGATTTGCGTACTGAATTCGTTTAGTGAAAATGTTGTTACTGCTGCTAAGTTGCCAATTACGCTTCACGATTACTTGCATATAAAGATTCCAAGTTTGCCGACCTCACGCTTCAACTGAAATTTAAATCTGAAGATTTAAATGCTTTTTAGCTTGGTTGTCGACATGAATATGGAAATTTAATCAAAGAAGCATGGAAAATATTAATCGCTTTCGCCATGCCCCATCTCTGTGAAAAGGGTTTTTCATCAATGTTTGCTCTAAAAAATAAATACAGGATTCGTCTTTTATCACTCCAAAACAATTTTTTGTGTGTTTCTAACGTAGATCTAGGACTGGAAAAAACTTCAATGAATAACAGATGCAATGAATAACACCCCCATTAATTTCTTTTCTGTACATTTATACGTGTTGTAAGTAAAAATATTATAAATTTATGATAAAAGATTTTTTCTCATGAAATGATTGGAAATTATTCGGTTTCAAAGATATATCAAAAAGTCGCAATTCCGTTCGCTTTGATGAATACTTCCTGAATATTTTTGGAAGACTTTAATTTGATTCTATTCATGAATGTATACAGTTGATGTGCATGTAGCTGCATATTTTTGGACGTTGATCTTATTTCCTAGTTGGCTTCGTGTTTAAAATACGCCCTACGAATTTTGTCAGTCATACTTGATCTCATAATATCCTGACTAGGAATATTGGAATTTTCTGTATACTATGACATGTAAGTTATTTTTAAGTAATACTTTTTTTGAAATTGTGTTTCGTATTGTATTCTTTTTCAATTACAAACTAAAGTATTAGTAAGTTTCAAGGAATAATGTTATAAAATCACGTAACCATTACAATTAGTAAGAAAAACTACGTGCTGTTGTAGAAGAAGCACATTTTTTTACATATTTTCTGTTTTGCTTCATTGAACATAATGCTTCATGTATTTGTTATTCATCAATATTTTCAACAACTTTTAATGTAATTTAAATTTGTTGAATTGCCGACAATTGTGCTTTTTGACTTTATAGCAACCAATGCAAAAATGACAATTTTCGAGTTAGAAAATATTTGAAGTGTGAATTTTTCCAAAAACATCGTTTTGATTAGTGTATTGTGACTATTTTACTACATAGTTAATCTTCATTTTTTTGATGATATTTATGATTATATTGGCTGTCTCGGAATTATGTTACAAACTTGTACATGTAGGGAGGATTGAAATTGAACACTTTTTGACACCAAGTCTTAAGTGCACAGTAAAAAATTACAAGTAACGATGTTACACTCAGTATTTGCCTCTGATTGGACAATTAATGTATGTCTCATCACACATTAGTGTTTGGGAGGGGGTAAGAGAAATCTCTTTTCCAGCGTCAGAAACAATCGGAAGCAACTGCCATTTATGTAATTTCGTTATATGAAGTTAGGGGTACGTTCACTGGCAAAACGTGATCATCTTCGATCATGTACTTGAGGTTTGTCAATTTATTCTGCAACAACCTCTGTGATGAAAATTAATCGCATTGCCATTAATATTAATTACGTTGTTAAAAGTCTCGCATTGTCCATTCCGAGACTTTGCCGTTCCTCGGTGCCGTTCCTCGGTGCTGGATCTCCACGCATGACGCGATTCGCTCACGGGCCAGCCCTTCGCGTCGGCCGCCTCGCGCGCTCCAACGGCGGCGGCGGCTGCGCCTGCTTTATGGGGCGCCCGAGTTATGCGCCATGCGCGGAGGGAGGGGCCGCGTACGTCACACCTCATAAACAGTCGACAATGGCAGTACCTGCGCCGGGGGCGGCGGGGGCGCCAGCTGCGGCGGACGGCGCGCCGGGCCGGGCCGGGCCGGGCCGGGCCGGGCCGCGCGGGGCTGAATGTCAACAAGCGGCGAGGCGGGGGCGCGCCATTGTGGGCCGAGAGCTGTGCAGCATGGTGATTACTCGTGTTCCGCGCGCTAGCCGGGCGATTGATGTGGCAGCGCGCGCGCGGGCGCCCCGTCGCCGCCACCGCCCTCCACAGGTGTCGCCCGCGGCCGCCCGCGGCCCGCCTCCGGCCACGCCCCCCGCCCGCCCCGCCCGCCCCGGCCGGTTGCGCGCCCAAATGGCCCGTTTGTTGGGGCTAATGCCGGAATTTCAATGATTGTTTGCTGCGTGAGCGGCGACTGTCTATTCTTCGGGCCACGTGGGGTCTGCGTGTGACACCTACGCCGCGCGGGTCATGAATGTA
The DNA here is from genome assembly GCA_038098605.1 of Gryllus longicercus. Taxonomy (NCBI): domain Eukaryota; kingdom Metazoa; phylum Arthropoda; class Insecta; order Orthoptera; family Gryllidae; genus Gryllus; species Gryllus longicercus. The sequence goes on along the minus strand of JAZDUA010000148.1, from coordinate 177,183 downwards.
TGCAGCGAGGGTGGGGGGGCGGCATTTCCGTGACGCGTACAGCACGTCACCGCCGCAAAGGAGCTCCAACGAAATCCAAACTCGACGAGAGGGAATCTTCTCTTACCGATTAAATGAAAGCAACCATAGAACCGTAGTTTTTATATAAAACACAAACGAAATTTCTTTCCAGGCCTAGACATTTCTTGAGCTAATCAGTTCCCTACTGCTTCTTTGATATTTCTATTTGTAGTTTTATTGAATTTAAGTTCTATGCCTTACTTTTTTTGTAACGTTCAAGTTTGTAATTTCCTATCTACCATCAATACTTTATTTATGTGTATTATGTTAAAACATATTCGCATGGTATATGTTTTACATTTTCTTGAGCAGTAATATATTGAAAACGACTGTTTGCTGTCGCCAAAATATCATATGATACAAGGATGGTAACCAAAATCATGAGCATTTAAAATAAAGCGTCGATTTCTTTTGTTGTCATTTTATTCAGAACAGTATTAGATATTGTGCAGTATTTAATGAGAAATGCCTTGAATGTTCTGGTATTTACATTCATTTGTTAGATATGTTCTGATACAACAGGACGGAATGCAAGGAGATTTATTCGTGAATAAATATTTTCCCTACTACTTTACATTATTTGGTGAACGGCGAAGATAATTATTATATCACACAACTTATTTGAAACTTTAAATAAAACATAATTCTTATTATGGAGAAGGGATACGTCTACATATTTTGGTGGCATTGAAGAAATACTGAGAAAATGTATCTGGGTTGAAACTGAATCGTGAGCTGTGTAATAACGAAGAAAATAAGGAAGAAGAACGCAACGTGTTCATAAAGTGCACTGTAGTATTTTCATTAATTACATGACATAATTACCAGTAATATAACTCGGCATTTCTTAACTAAATTATTGCTGTAGTATAACGATTATAGTAGTTTACTTTCATAATGTGGGAATAAATTACACTTTTCGTATGGGACTTGTAATACCTACACAGAACTATGCAAGAAAAAAGTATGAGAATAAACACATTATGCAGAACCCATGAGAATCCGGGAGTTTTAATTTGCGCATTACAGATTTTATTGAGAGTATGATGAGATAGCAAAGATACTTCACGGGCGAGTGCTAGAAACATGCATTCTTCATTCTCGTGGTAATGAAGAAATTACTTAGAATGTATCTGTTTGCTAGACAATGTGGTGGGTAATATGTTCATGTAATACTCTACATGAAGTTAAAATACGGCTATTTACATACGAATCATAATTTAATGAATATGACTAATGGAATTGTAGAAACTTTTCCGGTAAGATTCTTCGATTCATTTGTCATCAAGTGAATAATTCTAGTTTCTTCGTACTCACCTTAGTTAGTCAGGAAACCAAGGGTGTCCAAAGGTTATGTTTCTGTATTGTTTTGTGGATTTAGAATTTCGGTGCACATCTCTCTAAAACATGAACTCCCCTGCGCTTGCCGAGGGGTTGTCCGCCTCGTGCGCATGTGCGGCCCGGTCCGCGAGGCAGGCGTTGACAGCAGCGGCGGCAGCGTGTGTGGGGCCGGCGCTGCCGGGGGGGGGGGCGGGGCGGACGCGCGTGTGTGAAAGGCAGCGACCCCTGTGCAGCGCGGCCGGGGCTAATTGCTTCTCGGAAGAGATTTCCGAGCCGGGGCGTCGGGGGGGGGGGGCAGGGGGGGGCAGGGGGGGGCAGGGGGGGGCAGGGGGGGGGGCAGGGGGGGGCTGGCTCTATGGGAGTGTCCCGACTCGCGCTGCCGCCACCCCATTGCCCTGCCACGGGGCTCGCAACGGACGGTTCCAAACGTTGTATTTCTCTTTTCTTTCATGAGAAAAAAAATTCTAATTTATTTTAAAACTTAGGATAATATATGATAATTGTATTAATACTTTATCAACTGGAATAACGTAATTCATATGTACTTTAGCTTCTCAGTATTAATTTTGCGAGAATGCAGATGTTCTCAAGAACCTGCAGATCATTCTGTATTTTACAAAACCTATTTATACTTTTTTAATAAATTGCCATAGATCGTTGAAGAATAATTTTATTTATAATGCAATTTCATTAACGTACAGAACAATTACAGAAAATTTTGAAAATTATTTTTAGACTATAATATTATTTTTAGACTAATATTATTTTTAGACTTAAGCTTGTATTAAAGGTTTTGTTCGAGGGATCATGTAGACTTCAGTGCCGTGATGAGCCGCAGTTCGGAAATGAAAAACCACACATAGCTGCACGTGAGGTCAACAAAAAACATTACCCAATTTCCGAATCAGCAAATGGAACCCAATCGACTTATTCACATCAATATTTGTATTTTCGAAAAAAAAAAAAGCAATTACAGTTTTATGTTGAAAAGGCCAATTTATTTTCATTACATGGTAATGAATGAAATATAATGTCTGCTAAAATAAAATACTACAAATATCTCCAAAATGTAGTCTGCGTGTTCAGTTTTCCGGTAAATACTTGGGAATTTTGGCGTAAGATTAACTCAAATTTGAGAAAAAAGTGTAAAATATTGCATAATATTTGAAAGGAAGAACACATAAAAAACAATTTAAAAAATTTCAGGTTTCTAAAAAATGAAACCTGTAAAAAAACAATCGTCCGTGGGCCTTTCAACCCTCCCTCTGGAAAACATAACAGTTATGTTGCGGTTAATGTACTGAAGCCTCTGCTGGTGACTGGAAATTATGACTTACGTACACAAAAACTAAGGCACAGGCAAGTGATGGGACAATGTAATATTTTTCCTGTAATGATGTCTCTACTCTACACAAAGAATGTGCTTGTACTGTGTATAGTTTGTCGTTTGTTGGAAGGAAACATACTGCATGGAGTTAGTAAAAATTTGATAGGTGCTGCGAATCAGTGGGCAGTAATTTAATTTCTTTGCAGGAATGATTTTATAATTAAATTCGTCTACGTTTTTATGACTTTAATGCAAGGAAATATATATAATCTTATTAATAAATTATGTTGTATTTTATTTATAATTATATATTAATTATACATCTCATTTTTCAATTAAGGCGAACATTACTAAAAATACGTTCTTTAGGAGAAAAACTAAAGGCGTGGCCATTTGCAAACCAAGTGTAAGCTCGTCATTACGTCATTAGCTTGCTCTGGTTTCTTGCAACATCGGCAATGGGTGTCCGCTTTACCCAAAATTTATGATGATGAACAGTTAGCATGTGCCCCAGGGCCCGTCCCACCGATAAACGCGTGGCTGTATACACCGATAAATTAGATGCAAGCATTCATGGGATGCTATCGCAGAGATTCAGCCGATATAGCATTTATATACTGCTAATTTGTGCGAAAATAGAGGTTATCACCTTTTGCCTTCGGTAGTATTTTGTTGAGGACACGGACTCTTTTCGCTATCCTGACGAGTATTAAAATAAAGATAATAATTATTTTTAATTAATATGTCCGTACATGATACTCACGCCATGTAAACTTTCGAGAAATAGACGGTATTAATTAAAAACTGGGCTATCGATAGACGAGAAACGGACGACTGCTCGTTTTGAATATTTTGAGGCCTCGCTCCAGAAATCGCTTGTAACGAGGAGTGCCGGAAGGACAGTGCATTTGCATGTATGAGCAGAAACCGGATAGCGTTCCGCCGGCGGGCGCTGGGGCGGGGCCTCGGCGAAGTCGACCGCTGCTCCGGCAGAGTGTGCCAGCCGGCCACGGCAGCCACCACTCACGAAAGAGAGTAGCCCCTGCGAGACGCAACCTTTTCAACACTTAAGATCAGCTGGTAGCCGCGTTCTACACTACAGGGGAAAAGTTCAACAGGAATGTGTGCATGTTCGATTGATTGATTAGTGATTCCGGTCGCGTCTACTACTAAGGTCATTATTCGGCTTAAGAGTAGGGCATGTTTCATCGCGGGAGGTGGCGGTGTTCCACCCCTGCCACGAATGGCGAGATCCGGCGTCGACCTCCGTTTGCGGGTTTTCCCCACCCAGCAATCTCCCACCTGCATGGCATCACCCTACAAGGACAATCTCTCTCCTAAGAAGTGTGGTAGTGTTGTGCATATGTGCCCGTTTGTTAGGTTACTACTCCGGAATTCATTTGGAGAAACGATGGAAAACTACCTATCAGAGCAGCCGGCCCCGAGAATTCTCCATCAGGCAACGGCTGAGTTCGACCTACTAGCTTGTGGCGAAAATCCTATCATCATCGGAACTGGAGCTTTAGAGCCTCCCGATCAGAGGCGCTGCTGTGATTTCAGTTGATGCTCTGAGTCGGCGATGGTGTCCGAGTAAAGGGAGTATTAATTTAATTCAAAGAGAGTTTAATGAAAATGGAAATAATTTTTTGTGATCCTTGTAAAACAGACAATATTACGAAAATAAATAATTTACCTTTTAATTGTAAATTTCGCATGTATATTATACATTTTGTCTTGTATAACAACCTGGAAAACAAAACTACAAATTCAGAAAAAACGACATAACTCGCTTTATGCGAATACCATGGAATTAGTGGTGTTACAAAGTGGGTTAAGTACAGTTATGATAAATATATTGGAACTAGCATTTTGAAGTGATGATCCATCCATTCCACTGACAGCTCGAAGTAACCGCCCCAGTGTGACTATACACCAGAACAAAATTGTTTCCATGTTAACGATGATTCATAGTCTCTTCAGCGCTAAATAAATTAGTGCTAACATACATAATGAGTATCCTTATTTGGCATGAAATGTTGGACACAATATTTAGAAACCAATTCGCGTTACTCAATCAATGGATTACCCACAGTTTGTGTGATTATGATGTTTTGTATGCTGTGCTATCAATAAACCTCTTCATTTATCAAATTTCTTGATATTTAGAACCTACAAATAATTTAATCAAAATTAGTTCTTCGTAATATTACAGAAGATGAAATAATTTTTCTAAACGAGATATTTAGAGACTAATTTTGTGAGGGCTTTGAGAAAATTTGAGGATTTCTGAAAATAATTAAAAAAGTCATTAACAAATATAACATTTTTGAAAGTTCAAAATGTTTGGTAAAAGTGGCACGTGTGGCAAATACTTGTAACTTATTACTTCGTTCAGTACCATCACAGTAAATTTGAGGGAAAAATTAGTCTTTTTTATTTTTTAAATTAGTTATTAAGTTTTTAATATTGTCACGATTCAACTCAATGTTATGCAAAAACATTTTATATTTTGAAAAATCTAAAAATCAAATTATTTTACGATGTACAGTATTTAGTAAAAATAATTCATTTAGGCAGAAATGTCTAATTTTAATAATTTCTAATTTTAGTAAAGGTGGAAGAGATATTAAAAAATATGACCTTTTGCGATTTTTGAAATTTCAAAGGTTTTAATGAAAAGCGCACTTTTGCCGCAATATAAAGTAAATTTCTCTCTGTTTGAAAATATATAAAGAACAAATTTGGATACTTTCATTTTGAGGGTTATGAGGGGGAGAATGAAGTGGAACAAACTGAAATGCATTCCTCCGCAGCGTATCAACGTGAGAGATCTTCAAAAAATGTTCATTTGTGTAATTTTTGAAAAACAAAAAATACACCGAAATTAACTTAACGTCATATTAAAGAGTGCAATTACAACTATTTGTTCGAAACGTTTGAAGAAAACATTTGGAGATGTTTTTTGAGAAAATGGCGCTTGAGCGTTTCTGAAAATGCGGAGTTTTGAGCTAGTTTTCACACATTATTTAAAGCACATGAACTTATAAATACAATAATGTGAACAAATTGCCGCTAATATAAATATTAACAACATGAGATGCAAGTATAAAAACACATTTTTGTAATTTAAAAACACGACAAAAGAATAGCGCAATCTGACGTTTATGTCATCTTTTAGAGTACATGTAACACTATCCCTACCAAAAGTTTAAAGAAAAAGTTTGGAGCCGTTTTTGGGAAAAATTTTCTTTTTGTATTTTTTTAACTGCACATATTGCAAGTAATATTGCGTGAAGACAACTAAAATTTTCAAAAAAATGTACGTGACCTAAATGATAGAACTCACTATGGGGAACAAAAGGAAAAATCTCTATCTTCACTTTTGTAGTTGTAGGTAGACACCGAAAAAAATTCATATTTTGAAATTTGGAAAATTCAAAGTTAATTTTGAAAATTGGACCTATGCCACTTTCATAAGTGTATGTTACTCTATTCTTACAAGAAATTAAAAGAAAAAAATTGGAGCAGTTTTTGAGAAAATATTGAAAATGTCCGGAGGACCTCATGTAAACTACCCCGAATTTCGAAGAATGATTTCAAAATCTCAAAGTTTTGACTCGTGCGAGATAGAGAGGTGTTTCTTCAATGCAGAAAAAATCGTACCCATAGTTTAGGCGCTAGTGTTCAGACACCAGACGTACTTCGGACTCTTCGTTGTACTGTATTACAGACATTTTCTTAAATTTTACGGAATTATTTCATTACACTTGTACTTAAAAATGATCGAGGAAGAATGTGTATCACGGACTTCAACGGCTACCTCCCTACGTAGTAATGTTAACATTCTCTTTTTATATAAAGAATAGTGTTGTTAACACTCAGATGGACAGATGGAAGGACAGACTGTCATTAAAAACAATTGAGGTACAACAGCATCTAATTTCTCTTATTATTTGTAATGGTTATACAGTATTATAATATTGGAACTAGAATCCTACTTATAATTCAGACATATCTTCAAAATATCTTCACCAAATGAAAGTTTGGAAGGAGAAAATGTCCATATTCAATTTTTGAAAAATAAAAGCTCACTGAAACTTGTACCATATAATTCAATGTATCTTTATCCAAATAAAAGGTTTTCAGAAAATCTTGTTTACGTCCTTGTTAGGGGAAATTTTAGAAAGTCTCTCAGGAGCTCCAATTACAGTATCTCGAAGAAATAAAAAATACATTTCAAATGTAAGGTACCGCGACATTAGCAACAGCGATTGAAAAATTGTAGGGAAAATTCTGTAAATGGATTAGGCTCTAGTATTGTTTACAAAGAAACGGGCAGACATTTTTCAACAAAAAAGAAACGGTTTCAGCGATACACAAATAGTTTCCCATCATAATATTTGCGTAGTTATTTCTGCTTCTTAACTTTCTTGATAGTATGTAAAGTAGTATGTAGAGTAGTATGTATTCTTGGTAGTATGTAGAGAAAGTAAATCTATGCGGCTAATACAACTAGTGCATCAAACCTCCGGAAGTCGGTTAAAAATAAACACGTGAGTTACTTTTGTTTGTATTCGAACACTTTAGATCTTGAATGATTTGTATATACGAACACACGAATCAGTGATGAATAATGGATAATTGGAATGGATCTGTGTTCACTTTAGACTTAATCTCAGTCGAATGAAACGGTCTTTAAATGGGTAAAAGTTATGAAGCAAACACACTATGTGATAAAAAAAGTATATGGTCACGTGACTGAAAATGACTTACCAGTTCGTGGCGTCCTCCATCGGTAATGCTGGAATTCATGGGGTGTTGGCCTATCTTAAGCCTTCATGACAGCTTCCACTCTCGCAAGTATTCTTTCAAAGATGCTAAGGTTTCTTGAGGAATGGCAACCCATTATTCACGGAGTGCTGCACTGAGGAAAGGTATTGATATGAGGCTTGGTACGAAGTCGGTGTTCCAAAACATCCCAAAGGTGTTGGATTGGTTACTAGTCAGAACTTTGCACAGGCCAGTCCATTACAGGGATGTTATTGTCGTGTAACCACTCCACTACAGACCGTACAGTATGAACAGGTGCTCGATCTTGTCGAAAGATGCAATCGCCAACGCCGAAATGCTCTTCGCTGGGAACAAAACAGCAAGTGGTGCAAGTCCCCTACATGAAAAACACGACCACTCCATAACACCATTTGGACGTGTCCGGATACTTTTGATCACATAGGTATAAAGGGTACATTGATATTCAAGAACATCACTATTTTATTGCGGGTTTTGTGTTTGATAAATTATAGTTTTTAGTTTTGATATGGTTTTGGATTGAATAGAAAGATGTTAAAAAATCTTGATAATCAGTACGATAGCAGTATTAGTGCTCTGAGGTAAGAACTGTATAATAAGCAACGTGCAATTTCCACAGGGAGGAAAGCCTTTACAGAAAACGAGTGCCATTTTGAAAACGCGAGGCCTGTGCGAGTGCTGTGCAGGCCCCTGAGCCTCGCGACGCGACGCGGTGCGGCGCGCCGGCCACCGCTTCACCGCTGCATGGCATGTAGGCGGCGCGGCGCAGATGGCATCTGGGGACACGTGTCCGCGGCGCTCCGCCCGCCGGCATGCATGCAGAGCGGCCGCGCGCCGACAGCCTCCCCTGCGCCTCCACAGGCTGGGTTAGCCCAGAGTCGGCGCGGTGCTCTCGTAGGGCTCCGCAGGCCCAACCTGGAGTACTAAGACTCCGAGACCCCGTGGCGGATTTTTGGTACTAGCTAGATAAAAATAATTGTAACCATTCCCGTCACCTTGTTGGACGCAATTACGCAAAACCCCAAATATTGACCATGTTACTGAGTAACAAAGCATTTGAATAATTAAATTTGTTCAAAGAATTTTTTGCTCCGACCGGGTTTCAAACCCGCGCCTTCTGGTTACGCCCAGCTGCTCTAATCACTAAGCTACCGAGACAAATCTTGAATTCTTCAAAGGATTGGTTGTTCCTTTGAATTGACCCGGGTTCGAATCCCGGCCAATTCTTTGAACAAATTTAATTGCTAGAAAAATATCTAGGCCGACCTCAGCAGAGGAGGAGTGTGGAGGAGAATTATGGCTGGCTGATATGATCGAAGGTTTTCCCTGGTCTCTGCGATCATTAACCGGGCGAATTCCGGGGCAGTACTCTAACGAAAAGGCCACGGACCGCGCGCGAGCGCTCTTCCCTCTTTCTTGTGTTCTCTCACTTACTCTTCCTTACTCTACCCCTTACATCGCGGGGGCAGGTGGGGGCGCAGCCCCGGAGGGCGAGGAGGAGGAAGTCCCCACAGTCCCCGTGGGTGGGTGCCGAAGAAACACTGCCGCCTCCCTGGACAAAACATTCACTATGCTAACGGATGTAATAACCATAGCAGTCGACATGACACGCAACATCATCCAACGGTGCGTCGTTCTGCCTCGCGGCGAGCGGATCGAGAACGGGCCGATCGAAGGGCTCGTGGACAGAGTTTCTTCGAAGCACGTCCTCCCTCCGATCTGTCCATTGGTTGGTTACTCAATCATTCTTTGTTTCTATTCTCTTCAATTCCGGTAGACACTTCAAACAGTCTGTAATATTGAGGAATATTCGCAAAATATTGAAGGATATCAGATACTCTTTATTTTCACTGAGTACAAAAATCCTTGATTTATGTGAAACATTTCAATATACATTGCATTTACTAACCCATAAAAATATTTTAAACGCTTTTTTCCTTTGTTGTCCTTTCTTTCGATTCTACTTCAATATTAGTAGAATTAGAGTGGTCATACTATTTTCAATTACATATTAAAATGAAAATAAAGATTTGTAATAATACAGTTGTAAATTGTTAAATTATTTTCAATGTTTTTATTAATAAGCTTAAAATTCATCATTTTTATAAATAACATCGGAAATTTCTATTAAAACATTTACCAACATCGATTCTGGTCCATTTATATTGTAGAAATTGTGCAATTCATTTATTATTAATGTAAATATGTTTGATATAATAAGATACAGAAGATGCACAAACAAAGCGTGCATATAATGTGGTAATATGAGGAAGAAATGAGTATAATTACTAAGATTATAAATTGCCAGGGAAAGTAACTCTGATTTACATTCTTGAAAGAGATGTAAAAAGCTTTTCAACATCTTAAATGCTCTTCTTGGGGTTTCTTATTTTTTAACACTGTCGAGTTACGTTTATAAAATAATCACATTAACACACATAAATGTATTATTGGCGGAGTGAAATATTAATATTTGGAATATTGCTTCCCCACACACAGCTACTGAATTCCCTTACATCGCTACAAGTAAATTAAAGGCCTTGCCAACAATTTCCTGCGTGAAGCTTCTGCTTTCTTCGTGACTTCCGCTCCTGCGGCTGCTGTCGCTGTGAACATCAGGTGTCTTATTTTTATTCATCACCAAAGCTATCGGGCTAACTGTATTGACGTGCAGAGAATCTAATGCTTTGGACGTGTCTGGTTTATGACTTGTGAATTTTCCAACATACTATATCTTAAACGCAGCATGTTTTTAAAAAAGAAACACTCATTTTGCTTTTGTCTTCCATCGCTTCTTTTAATTCACTTCTTAGCTATTTATTTATCTATTTAAAAATGCGATATATTAACAAAAAATACTATTTTGGGGATGTAATTGTTCTGAGTTACAGCAACTGTAACTTGCCCATTTTATAATTATATTGGAGTATTATTGTGATAGAAAATGATTCGTAATCCTTTTAATATGAATCGAAGCCACACAAATCTGGATATCCTTTTCGAGGTCTTAGTTTCAATGCTGTTATCTTATGATTAGGCGCTGATATTTTGCAGTGTTTTTAGTGTTATATTATATAATAGGCCATTTGCGCTATAAAAGAGTTACCAATATACTTAATTTTCTAATGAGATAAGTTCTTAGTGAATAATGCTATCCATAAAACATGTTCTGCATATTAATCTTGAGTCACCTGCAGTTGGTAACAGCAATTAGTTGATGAAAGAAATAACGTTTCCATGATTTCATAGAAAGGTGTGAGAATATTAATACAATTTATCCTGTGTGAAACAATCGTATTTCTTCTAGCATAGATTTTCAAGAGTACTTACTTGATCATTGATCGTAAAACGATTTGTGAGAAATCGATAGGTTCTTTAATTACTTAGCAGTTCATTCTCACGACCAGGCGACATCGACCCGACCTAAAATTAAGCCTAGAAACGGGCGGCTCTACCGCACGCAATTCCGAGGCGGCTTTTTACTGACAAGTAATCACTTTCACGGCGACGAAAGCGCAACGCTAGGCGTGACACCCGCCCCCGCCCCGCCCTCGCCCCTCACGCCCCTCACGCCCGATGCCCCCGCCCTCGCCCCCGCCTCCGTTCACGCCCCCGCCCCCGCCCACGCTCTGTGCAGGCCTTCGCCTCCAAGAAAATATCCAGCGCCATCCGCCGCAGAAATTGGCCGGGCGGAAACAACGTGCCGAGTGGCAGAGTTTGTCGCCTTTGAAGGTTTTTCCCGCGGCCTGGTCCTCCCAATCGCCTGCGCTCGCTCGCCCCCGAATTTCTTTTGAAACACACTTTGTATTAAAAATATGATACACAAACCTATTGTACTTGAACATGTGCTACATTTGTTATGTTGTTTGCATTTTAATTCCAAACCTGTGTATTTAATTCGGATTTTTATAAAGGTGAGTTACAGAAAAAAGTTGAGTTATAAAAATTCGTTTATACGATAAACGAATTTTTATAATCTATTTTGGACGTTTCTTATTCTTTCCTGTTTCTCATTTCGGAAATTGCGATATATACTTCCATTCTAGAAGCAAATTTTCAACCTTCAAATTTGATCAATGTGGAGAGCTTGCACGTTATGCGCAATCCCAGTCAACTGACGGTAGTTTCGTCAGAATGAAATATATTCGTGCAAGTGTTCAATTCCCGTTATTAGACTATCTTAAAATAATTGTAATTGGCAATACAACTTTTAATTATATTTCACTTGGAAAGTTCTCCGAGTTAAAACTGTACATGATGGATCTGTAAAAGTTGGATAATTTTTTTTTGATTGAAATATGGAATATTGCACACTGAAGTAAATTGCGTATAACTTGTAAAATATAATTTTATTTTAAGCCAATAAATAATTTCTTCTTACTTATGAGACCCTTTTCCATTTGCGAATTCCGGCTAATGAAACGGCTGATACAACCGGAAAAACAGCATCTTCTCTTCCTAATGCATAACTCTACCTAATACGTAGAGCGCGGAAGTTTGAAAAAAAATACTTATTTTATTTTTTCGATTTTTAGACTTTTAACAATAGAAATCACTTAATTGTTCTTCTGGAGTTGTTTTAATAGATTTTTATTTTGCCTTTTTTAGCATATTTAGCTCATAATGTCTATTTTTGGTGTTTTGCGCTATTTTTGTCTTTTCTTCCTTTTTCGACATCGTTTTTCTCTTTGCTTTTGAAACTGATCTCGAGCAAACTGGAAAACTGAAAGCCTGGGCCACACGAAGGCACGGTTGTGTTTTGTCTTTCTGTGGACCCGAAGGATCCAGAGCCAGGTAATATTAAACATCTAAATGAGAAAGGAATATGATACCAGTCAACATTTTTATTTTCTACTTTGATACTTTGTTCACTCATGAGGAATCCCTTCGTACATTTTTGTAAGGCCTCCGACCTCTTTTGAGAACTAAGCTATATGGATATGATATACTTTTCTCGGTGTTGGACATTAGTCAAGTATTAAGCACGAAATCTATAATTCCGTTTTCACTGATGCCATTTTAAGATTGAAACGAGAGTTCACAATAGCATTTCGTAGAAAAAGCGTCGCAAGTAAAACTAATTCGTACTCATACCAGGTGGTCATGTGCAATCAATATTACAAAGAAAAATCGTTTCCTTCCACGTAAGTGCTAATGTAAGTTGTAGAGTTAGAATAAAAATGTGAATCATTTGAATTAGTTTTTTTACAATCATTCCTTTTAAATTGTCATTTTTCATTGTTCAAATGCCTTTTTGCACCCCTTACTTTAGCAAGAAAAATGTCTTTTGGTATGCCTATTTTCGTAAAAAATAAATGTCTTTTTGTCAACCTATTTTAGGTAAAATAAATTTCAGAACTTCCGGAATTTATTAATGAACCATCCTATAATGATATAATAAAATATTATAAACAAAAACGGAAAGAAAACTGGAAAACTGAATGGTCAAAGTAAAAGGAAACTAAACTTTAAAAATAATTGAGATAATACGCTTACATTGCAACGAACATAACACCTGAACTGAATATATTATCATTATCCTGAAAATTGGGTATTCTAGGCTGACCCATCAACATATTAATCAACATCCATCAACAAGCAAATCAAAACATTACATGTGTACCTCCTACAATTGCACAATTCATGTGGTATTGGAATGTACAAATAACGAATATAGAAAATAATTAAAAAACTGAAGATTTGAACAAAACAACGAAAAAACTTAACACCCCCAAAGTTATCAAACTGGAACTCAAACTTCATATTATTAACAAAGTAATCAAACTTATATCATTTAATGTCATAATCTGTGAACCAGAAATCAACTTAATGAAAAATTGTAGTGCGTTCTTTACTGACAAAATAGATTGATGTGACTAAATTTTAAAAAATCTTCGTCAGATTAATTACTATAAATTGCAACTGAGGGCAATTGAGTGCCAAGTCCCCTTTCCTGCACGCAATGAGTTGCGTATTGTTCCACAATATGCTTTTTTTTGCTCTTCACGGCAGTTCTCTCCCGTGCCAACTTCTCTATTCGTAGACTCCGTGCATTTTCCGTGAGAGATTGTGTTTATGCCGGAAAGCGTGTGCACAATGGTAGCGTGTATTTCAACATTTCATCCGCGTAGATGTGACGCCAGTGATTGCATTATACGTTTATTGCATAATAATTACGTTTATTCTCTTACAATCGTGGTTAAAACTGTTAATGTTATAATACTTTTAAAGATGATGTGACTGTGTGGTACAAAAGAGAACTTGTAATGATACTATTGTGAGAAGCAATATTACGTACAAAACGATTATGCAAATATTACACTCTACGTTTATAAGATACTAACAAATTCACTTCATTTTAAAACAATACGTTGAAAATAATTAATGTAACGTTTTTCTTTTCTTCTGGTCTATGGTTCCCAGTTCTCGTATTGGTTGCTTACATTCTTTCACACTTTCATGTGATTTAGCCAGTATTTTCTCTTTTAAAATAACGCGATTGGAGAGAAGATGATAAAATATTTTCGTCATTCTATAAGCTTGTGTTTATAAAGAAAAATATCTTCATGAGTTGAATATTTGCAAGTGGCTTAGTGTGCGGCGCCTTCAGTTGGGTTAGCAACCCTAAGATAGTAAGGAAGCTAGTTTTTTGTTAGTCATTTTTATTATATCCTGGCGTAGAAAGGCACTTGAAAATGTATCGATATAAATACTTCCTAACAAAATTAGTTTTAGTTATTCTGAATCTGAAGAAGCCGTAAAGATTTATGATATGATGGAAGAACAATATAATAATCATCAGCGTTTACCATTGCTGAGCCTGGAATCCCCGAAAATATTTCTTGTATTCTCCCCCAAAATTCTATCCCGCTGAAAATAGTGCGAATCCATTATTGCCTAAAGGAGCAAACCATTGACATGTCTGCAAGTGCTTTGAAAAACCCAGAACTTCTTTTATGGGAATGTTCACCCCTTCTCACAACGTTTTTGGAGAATTTTCTTAGAATGTCTTGGGAAGATGGACAAAAAAGGCGAGTTTCATACCCCAGCCCTCACTCCGAATGGCGCTGCAACCTCCCACCACCACCGGGCGGGCGCGAACAGGCCAAACGGTGCGACAACTGCGCACAGGGATCCGCCTAGTCCACGGCGGACATACAGCGCAAATGACTGTGCGGCACCTTCAATTGGGAAGAAGTAATGTGTTGCTCGTCAGTGAAAGAAAATGTAAGAGCATTGAGAACTAAGTTTTCGTTCTGTTCATGAAAACATCTGGTATTATAAAGGAATTTCAGTAATAAGAATGTTAATCAGAAATGAATTGAAAAAGATTACTTACCCGATTGAATTACTACGATTTCTTGAAATATGAAAGACATCTTTTTGAAGCAAATTTTAAAGCAAAGTTTAATATGCCTTGTGAACGGACACCGAGAAAAAACTATAACTCTAAATAACGTTAGCGTATTAGAATGAACGTCTGTGATGAAAGCATGGATGAACTAGATTGAACTAATTCCTGATTAAGTGAATCGAGTGTGCATTACGAAATATACGTCCATAACCTTAGAGACCACGATCTTACCTGTTTGGCGGTTCTTCACATTGTTTGTTTGCATCGTCACTGAATCTGTTGGCTGCAAGAAATACTTGTCACTGAATGAGCAGCGTCACACGCAGACGATTTCGGATGCTTGGGGGGGGGGGGGTGCGTGCCAGGCCCTTGCTTCCGTGGCAGCTCCCGTTTTATTGCCCTCGTTTATTGCTTTATTGTGGGCGCGTGCGAGACGTGGCGAGTACGTATGGGCAAGTAATTGGATTTTATTGGCTGGGTAGGTTACGTGTCAGTGGATGGGTTAGTCATTACACTAATGGTAGGTTGTATGTTCAGCTTTATAATTTTTCTGTGACATTTTGTTTGCTAAACGCAACATGTGGAATGGAAGGGTAGTGATGCTCGAAGACTGCTGATTAAGTTCACAAAAATACTAAGAATGCTTTTGTCGGAATATACTAAAGGGTTAAGGTTTAAGATTCAGTTTCTATTTGTAAAAGGAAAAGAAACCTTATCAATAGTTACTTAAAATGCTTCGGATATAATTTTTATTTGTTACGTTTAGCAGGCGAAAAGTTTCAGCCAGATAACGGCATGACCGTAAAATAGGTTCTCTACACTAGTAATAAACTTTCTAACAAATAATATAATTCTTAGAGCGAGTTCTTTGAGAATATTATAAAACATCTGAAAGAAGATCACCAAATCATCAGAAATTCATCGCCACCTAAGGAAAGCATTTAATTAAATGTTGTCGCCTTCCTCACAATTGAAGGTAGAATATTGGATAAACGGACTCACGGTAAAGGGTCGCGGGTTCGAATCCTTCCTTAGGCGCGGACGTTTGTAGCGGTATCTGCTAACTATCTTGTACCACCTTTCAATGCTACGTATTCTCTGAATTTTTGCGGACCTGGAGGACGTATGTGCATGGGGCAGTTGCTCCTGAGTATGCGTTATGTTCGTATCTCAAGTAAGACGTGGTTGTTAGTCCTCCCAATACCTCCATGTTTGACCCTTCAACCAGCAATTCCTTTCCTCATGCCCACTAACTGTGAATGTGAGGAAGGAGCGTGGCTTGCTTCTCTTTCTTCAGGTGCACCAAGCGCTTATCAGCCTACGGGCTTATTCTGGTCCGAGCATTTAAAGTAGTAACTTGACAGATATGGGCTTACGAACCGCCTCGGCGTGAGTATGGGAGTCTAATAGGTTGACACCAAGGAGAAAGCTCTTGGGGAGATATGATGTCTCGGTCGGGGATTGGAATCTCTGGAGATATAGAATAAAGTAACGTCGTAAAATATAAATATTAAAAAACAACAGTAGTAGAAGGGGATTCTTACTAGTGCGTATGTTAACGCACACGTATATACTCCCTAAGTTGCAAGGTTATACATATTTGTAGTGATTTCGAGGGATTCGTTAACTGGAAAATGTATTTTCGTCTTTCAGCGGCGCCTAGGTCGTAATTATTATATATAAAAATGTTCTTAATTGGAAGATTTTATTTTTCGGATTTATTAAATAATTAGTGAGACGAACTGAACACCATACTTTGATACGACACCAGCATTCTTAAACATTCAGATTGTCATTAAAATCTCGATTGCATGTTTTAGGAAAACAACCATTAGTGTTATTTGCTGATTTTTAATGCCGCTTTCTGGATAAATGAATAATTTTGTAATACGATTTTTAAAGCAATACAGAATTAAAGAATATATCATCCTGTACATAACGATGTAAAAACGTTTCTTTGAAGTCTTTGGTCTCAAAATTTTAAGACGAAGAAGAGTAGTCAAGCTGAACACACGTGTTCAGTAACAAAGACTGATCTTTAATACATTCAATTATAGACATCAAAAAGTTTTTTTTACCTTTTTGAAGCTTGAAGAAGTATCTGTATATTAGTGGACTGATAATATAATATCAGAGCCCATTATTTGTAATAGATCATTCTTCTGCTCTTTTTCAACAGCGTCTCAATAATTTCTAATGCGCAGTAATCAACCGACCATCAAAAATCAGAGAGAAAGAAGACGAAATGCTTAAAACTGTAGACAGTACACAGATAAGTATTTAAACAACACATTGCTCCCAAGAGGAGGTTCGTAGCCATAGGCCTATGCGTTGGAGAGTATGGTGCCGTGCTCCCCTGAAAATTTTGAAGGGACGTACCGTAATTACGTAAAATTCTTGATTTTCTCCTTATCTAACAAGACAATTGGAAATCTGTTATACCACCTTTGAAGAAGAGGCTAGCCACGCTATACTGAAACCCTATAAATAATTTATTTGTATAATTCCATTTGAAATTTCATTCTCATTGTAGTAAGTTTTATTTATTTTGTAGTGAACTATTGAGTCATACGGAATAAGAAAGTTGAATGGAAAAGGGGACTAAAATGTATTTGGGCCTCATCTTATCTGCGTCATTTAATGGCAGCATATTTGGGTGTGATTAAGTAGAAAACGTGGATGGTAAGGTGGCAACGTGGACTTCCTTGATCTCAGGTGCCCGCCGCTCGCGCACGCGACCTCCCCCCCCCCCCCGCATTGCGCAGGCGCCTGCCGCTTTTGTTTAGCTCCTCCCCCCCCCTCCCTTACGTTCGCGCCTTTTGTGCTCCGGCTCTGAAAAGATCGCTTTGGAAAAGAGGTGTTATCTGCGCGGCAGATCTTTCTCCACATCTAATTTGCGACTAATAGACAACTCCGGGAGGTGTTTGCAAGCAACGTAACACACCTGACGCAAATTGTGTTCATTATACTTTTAGGAGAGATTGGGATCATTACTATCGTTGCTTGTCTGTAGCCGCGTAATTTGGAGTTCGACCTTTCAGCTTTTCATGCTCGTTGCCTTCGGTGACGGCGTATTGCGCGCACTGCTCCGCGGCGAGGTCTAAGTGGATTAGTACTTTTCAGGACTTTTTGAGCGGTTTACTGCTATCTACGTCATGGATCATGCTGCTTATACCTGTTATCAATTAAAAAAAGGAACGTACCGAAGTAACAATTTAAGGCCTCTTCTATCCAGTCATTAAGCGATAGGGGAATACAGTCTTCTTTGATTATTTTTACCGTTTGTGAGATGAAGGGATGAATTGAATGTCTTTATAAGTGATCAGTCGGTTTAGACTTTCCTCATTTTTTATCCTATAATTTAGTCGATTATTTGAGTTATGTATGCTCTCCACGAGTAATTTTAAAATTGTTTGGGAAATGGTTAGTTTCTCTCTAAAAGTTAAAATAATTGCAGTTCTTCCTCTTTTGTGAACTCTTCCACGAATTTGAATTTACGAAGGAGTTGGCGATCTCTGTATCTGAAGTTAGTAGAGGACAATTTCGTGACTTTTATAAGCAGAGGCAGTCTCGTTTATCATATAATAACCCGTTGAATATTTCAAATGGCAAAGAGTCTATTGAATATTACTTATTGAATACCAAACAATAAAATTACGTTCGCGTTACTTTAAGATACATTGTAGTTTCAAATTACAATACAATCGAAGAGGGATCAGTCATTTTGTCTGAACATTTTTTAGGATTCTCTGGAAGGACTATTCTTCTAATCGTGTCAAATCTGCGCAAAACCTGTCTTCGATAACACAACCTGTCTGTTCACGATGAGTTACTGCGTTGGTTTGACCCACCGATCTTTAACATTTACTGAATGGAAGTAAGAGTAAAGGCTGTTGCTGAATTAATGTCATGTTTTCAAAAACCTTCTTTAGTTATGTGAAATTCTGCCTCTCTTTTATATTACTATTTACATTATATTATATATTACTATTTATTTATTAACTGTCACATCTATAAAAAAATATTTGTAGCACTAATTGTAATTATTGAACAATTCAAACTAATTGTGCTGGCGTATTTTGAAAAAAGTAATTGAAGATGTCCTGAGAAAATAATTTCTTTTAAATAGCTAATTTCAACCATTACACGTAAGTGCAAAATTTCGTCGCTAATTCGTTTTATGTGCATTCATACAAGATCCACTTTTAAACCAGACGAACATTTACCAAACTATCACTCATGAACATGCCCATTAAAGGCTATGCCACATACCGACCTTTGCATATTGAAACACTTGCAGCTTTCCTTTCTTATGCTTCTATCAACCATTTATTTATTTTCTCTCAATCTATCAATCACATTTTTTAATACCATTTCGATATGGTATTCTTTTCCTAATCATCACGTGTTCTTCAACTCTCATGCAATTATTAGATTACTCTGATGAAAAATACTTCACGAGTAAAGCTGTATGGCTTCATCTCGATCAGGTTTTTGCCCAGTTTCACTGATACATTGAGAAAATGCTGATATGGCCCCTTGTTTTGCTTCTGGATATAAATGCAGCTTCACTATGAGCACGTTTTGTTGAACTCTTCTTTTGCTTGTAGTGGTAGGAATAAGGGCGAGTTACTATTAGCAATGCAGAAAAATCAAATCTGCCGTTCATTTACCGTTGCAAATAAGTTTTCTATAACTCGGGAACGAAAATGTCTAGTTTTTCACATGCTGCTAATTTCGTGCTTTTTAAAATTTTATTTTTATAAATTTATTGCGAAGGGATTCTGGAACTCAAGAAAACTTGCGCAATAATCTACTGCCCCATACGTCGCATACAGTTTTTACTGTTTTTTGACTGAATAAATAAATAAACCTATACCTTTCATCATTATATACAATTGAAATAGCAACTTACATTGCATTTATACAGCAGTATAACAACAGTTTCGGCGATTGCTCTAGATTTCCATGAATGCTATTCTAGCATTTAATTCATCCATAGATGAATTTCTCATCTCTCCGTAGGTTTTTAAAAACATCACTAAATGATATAATGATTCAAGTTATCGAAACTGTGGAACATCATTGGCGTGTTTCTTTGAACACAAACGATTAGATATTTACTCGCACACTCACTCATCTCTGCTGCAGAAACAACCATGAAGGTGTGAAAATCGTGCATTCTCCGAGCAAGGGGCGTGGCAGCCTGCAGTCGGCAGCCGACTATCGATCGAGGTCTCTCAAGTAATCATGTCATGTCTTCCCGGAGCATTGTAATTGTTTCTTTCTTTCCGCGGGCCGCCTCCCCTTCCCGCACTTGACTCCATTGAAAAGTTAATTACGGTTTTTAAAGGGACCCCCACTGCTCGCCCCAGCACGCTGCTCGGATCCGTCTGGGCGCGACGTTCCTGGCACCACCCCGATCGCCCACCACCGCCCACAACGCCCCCCACTACCCACTACCGCCCTCCCGCGCTCATCACCGACCACCTACTCCCATCACCGCTCACAAGCGCCCATCAGCGCAAAACACCGCCCACTACAGCCCACTCGCGCCCCTCACCGCCCATCACCGCCCACCGCCGCTCACTAGTGCCCACCATAGTTCACAATCACTCACCACTGCCCAACATCGCCTATCAGCGCCCACGCGCTCCTCGCGTCCACGAACCCCGCCTACCACCGCCCACCAACCCATCAGCGCCCACCGCCGCTCACCGCTCACCACCGCATAGAACCGCTTACCACTACACACCAAAGCCCACCACTGCCCACCACCTCTCACCACTTCCCATCATAGTCCACTACCAACCACCTCCTCCCATCACCACCCTCACGGGCCGAACCCCGCCTACCACCGCCCACCAATCCCATCAGCGCCTACCGCCGTTCACTGCCCTCATCTGTCTGTTGCCGTCCGTCACCGCCCATCACAGCCCACCTCTGCCCATCACCGCCCACCACCGCCCATACACGCCTACCTTCACTCACCATCGCCCACCGGCTTCCGACATAGGCTACCATCGCCCACTTTCACTTACCAACATACTGCCCAGCGCCGCCATCGCCTACCAGCGCTACCATCGCCCTCCTCGCCACCGCTACCGCCCATGCCCCCCCCCCCCCGCTCCACCCGACTCGCGGGGCTTCGTCCGGCTAATGGGGGGCGGCGGTGAGCTCGCGGCGCCGCAGTGGCTCAAAGGTCGCATTCAAGTTGCCTTCGTTTTCAACTTTTCTCTTCACAACATGAAATGTGCAGCGAATGGAACAGAGAATTATTTTCCATGCAATTAGAAAGATTATAATGGTTGTGATTCGTCCCCCAATACTATCTTATGTCGTTAAATAACAATGGCATCTCTCGGCCA
Source organism: Gryllus longicercus (assembly GCA_038098605.1). Taxonomy (NCBI): domain Eukaryota; kingdom Metazoa; phylum Arthropoda; class Insecta; order Orthoptera; family Gryllidae; genus Gryllus; species Gryllus longicercus. The sequence goes on along the minus strand of JAZDUA010000148.1, from coordinate 155,924 downwards.
TCTTTCCAGAGGATTTATGATGGAAATTAAAACGGCAAGGAAGGTGCCCAGCTATTAATCAACAAGTATGCATGCAGCTCGTTTATACTGCATCATGTGACGACCCTCGGCCCTATCAGGTACTTTTTGTACTTAGTGGGTAATCATTTGTCGTTGCGAGTGTCTTTCTTAAGCATTGTGCTTCGTGAACTAGAGTCTTAACGTGCGAAGTTACAGATCAAAAGATGTTTAAAAATTGATTTTAGTAACGAAAATTTGAAATCATATTGCAGAGGTGATTCTAATACATTTCCTCCAAATACTGTAGGATAAATCGTCAGAACTAGACCGTTTATTTATTAAAACAAGATAATTACATTTTTTGTTGATACACTACCTCTAAATGTTCGAAAGTTTTTGTGTAAACGCACGTTGACAATAAATATGAAATGTAACTTGGAGAGTTACTACTCAGTTTCAGCTTCCCCCCACAGTTTCCCATCTTTCAGCAAGGCAAGTAGTGCCTTCCCTGTCTTCACATCGGATACCCAAGCAACAGTCCCACAGGGAGAGCCAGGAATTTCATCAGAACTCTCAATCTTACGGCTGGGTGACGTGCTTGTCTGCTGTCCCAGTGATCTCTTGGGTGTGGCTTCTGTAATGTGCAGTGAATGGCTTCTGTAATATTTGAGGATTACCCGCCAATGTCCTAAATGAGCTGTAGTACCTTAGGAAGAATAACGTATGTAAGTCCAAATACAGCCATCTCTTGAGTTTATAGAACTCAAATAAAGTGAACCTTCGATTGTAGTGAACTAAGTCACTGGTTCCGATCCTTGTACATTAAAAATAAACACTAGATTATTCGTTTATAGTGAACTATTGAAATTGGCTATAGTGGACATAAGGAACACAATTTCTACAGAAAATACTTCACTTCAATACTGCCCATTTTAATTACATTAACAGTTTCCAGATATCTTGACTAATTTTTGTACCGTTGGCAGTAAATAAAAGAGATTGACGGTACATATCACTATGGAAATAGTTTCAGCTAAGCTATGGCAATTCTTTCAAGCCTTAAATCGCAGACTGCATGATGGAAAATAAAATAGCATCTGGCTAGAACATCATAAATGCTTAGAGGGGCCATTTAGAACAGAAGAATGAGAGTGTGAGGAGATAGAAAAAAAGAAAATCGTTTCAACAGTGCAAGAGTCTGAAGAAGAATTCTAGCGAGTGGCTGCTCTGATGGGTAGTTTTACTTAGTTTCTCCGATGTCAGGAGAATACCACAAGTATCCTAACAAGCGGCCCAAGTACTGCGTGGGATCTTTCCTTCATCTTCCTTCTTCTATCCTCTTCCTTTACACACACGCATACATGCCTGCACTACACTACCACCTACATCGGGAGACGAGTCAGTAGCTTAGAGCTTTATCGCTGCGGGAGATAGCATGGGGGGGGGGATTCCCCTGCATTCCGTTGTGGAGGTGGCACCGAATCTCACTACCCGCGATGGGAGGAACACCGCCACTCACTGGGAGTAGACACTCGCTGCGCTAACGAGCCCAATGTAGATGTGCCCGGAAGCATGGATGAATGAGCCAACCGAGAAGGCACGAGAGGCGCCTTCGGCGTGTGCCCTCGCTGCAACTGCTTGTGCTTGTGCCGCGGGCGCCCGCCCGGGAAGGAGCAGAGCCGCGGCGCGGCGCCAGGCTGTCGCCGGCGGAAGGTCAGCGACGGGAGATTAAAGCGCCGATAAAATTAAGTAATTTGGACAAATTGGGCGGCGGTGCGTGCGGCGCGGGGCAGAAACGGCGAGTCACCGCTCTACCTGCGACGCGCGGGCGGCGGTGGGGGCGGGGGCGGGGGCGGGGGCGCGCTGCAAAGTCACGGAATAAAGATGTTCCTGATGTTTCCAAATGCTTACCGGCTGGTATAGCTCAGGACACCAGCTGTTGCCATTGTAGCGATTCGGACCGGGAGGATCCACAGTTCGATTGTGGCGGATGTTCGACACTACCTACACATCTAGGTCGACTTCAGCCACTGACTGGAGACCTCGGATTCGTAGTTGTCAGAGGTGTCTCTGATGAATGCTGGAGCAGTAGCGGTCTCGCATCGCGCGCGATCTGTCCTTCCAAATCATTCCCCCACCCACTTTCCCCCGCTCACACTCACAAGCGCTACACTACCACACACGTCAGGAGACCATTCGGGAACGTTCAGCTTGCTCCGCCTGGGGCGGCGCCCAGCGGGAGAGTACATACCGATAGCACCTCCGTACAAGACACCTGGCGGGGAGAACCCCCGCACGTCGACGTGCTGGTCAGCATCGGATCTCTCGTCCCATTGGGAGAGGACACCGGCACTCCAAATGATATATCACGAACTACACTAACAGAACTAATTACGTAGTCTGACCGTTGCTGACTAGACTACTACACGCTACCAAAACACAATATAATTAATCTAAGTGCGCTGACGTGGATCACAATAACTGCAAACAAGTCTGGAGAAAGTGTTATGCAAGGGTCTGCCGGCAAGTGTGTGAATTGTTCACTTGTAGCGCGAGGTATTTATACGGTGTTCAGATATCGATTTCATAATGAGGTTTGTCTCTGGAAAACTGAAGTGTGATTAAAGCAGATAATTAAATAGTATCTATGCATGGAGTTAATATCTCAGATATTTAAATTTTGGCAATGTTTTAAACATTGACCGTCATTAAACTTCTCAAAACACCGTATTTCCTTTTATTGACACTGAATTTTTAAAATAAATATAATGTAAATATTTATTTAGTAGAGTACAGAGAATAGTAATAAAATTATTTTTGTGCAAGGATGGATGGTACAGGTGTTTAATTTGCGTAATTGAATGAGGAGCAACAGATCGAAACGTGTAAGCTCCAAGACAAAATATATTGCGATTTAATGCGGTTTTATTAGAGATGGCTAACTTGATGTGATAATTATACTTTCCCTGTAACTCAAATGAACATTATATTAGGAATTTATGATTCGACATATGTTTGTTGTAGTTTCATAAGTAAAAATGTAGTTTCATAAAGTTTAAAATTAATAAAGAATTCTCTTCAATCTAAATTTAAATGAATCGCAAGCCCTTTTTTATCTGTTGCTCCATGTACCGTACAATACACCAAATCTCTCAGTTTGAATCGGTTTCCAAAGGTAATTTCATTTCCGATCCCAGCGCACGTAAAGTAAGCACACTACGTTGAACTAGGTAAATTTAGTTGAATGTGGATTTAGATAATTATAGTTAGTTTGAATTGCGAATTAAAACGATATTTATTGAGCAATATTTACAAAAAACATTTTAATAACTGAGGAAAACGTGTGAATACATGGTGTTTCAATCGTAATGCTATTTTACAAACGTCCTTATTGATAAAAGAAGTAAACTAAACATTACAACACATCAGCAGTTATTTATATAAACATTGATTGAACAGCTTTAGAACTCCGCCTTTTCGTACAATTATTTTAGTGCAAAAAAGAATATATGAAAGAACACATTAGTAATTCAGTGTTTGCAACTATTTATGACGCGGTGCTAATTGATAAGTGACATGTAATGCTGTAAGAGCTTCATAGCTTGTGATAATCATCATCTACTCTTGTGTTCAATTCATGTATTTCTGCACAATCATATATCACATATTATATATAATTATTGTACGATAGAAACAAGTTATTAACAAAAAGCAAGTTGGTTCAGCCCAAAATATTGCTGGTAGTGCAACGAGCCGGAATTTTGGGTCTTGATTTACATTATTTGACTTCTTCTACCAAAAATATCACCCGCTTCCAGAGGTCACTCGGTCGCTTTGTAATGAGTATCTCGCGTGATGTTCGGACTCGCACCTGCCCTGCTACAGGGCTCTGTATCAGATCATGGAGTTTGTTCTTGGAACCGCTACGTCATCGATTTAGCTTTCGTCAGTACATTAGTGCAGTAAAAACCACACGCATATCAACTCATTTGCACAAATGCGTAAGACCAGAAACTGATGAAAACGAGAGTAACGTAGTTTCAATCTGATTAAAGAAATACTCAGCTTTAAAAACGTACGTCGATATCTGATCTCGGTATGGAACGCCAAACTCATTGGAATATTTTACCAACCTCTTCCATAACAATAATACCAAATAATATATTGTATATTACACAAAAATGAAGCTACACGTTAATGAACAGAAAATCAGTGAAATCTATCTTACGAGTCGCTAATATTTTCAGAAAAAATGTGTGTATATTTTTATGAGGTTATTAACTTGCCTCCTTACGGACTTAAAATGTCAGCAAATTTTCTAGCAGAATCTTCTTTCTCGTTTTATAGGATCACTCTAGGATTCCCCTTTCGGTTTCTGTCAAACACATCTCACTTTGTCTTTTACTCGAAAACCTCATTTTCCGCTCTTACTGCACCGAACTTTGAAGAAATTAGTGAAACTTTAGAGAAATTCTAAGAAACTTTAGAGAAGAATGGTTAAACGAAAGATTTTCTGAGGGACTTCAAATGTGTTTCGCACACACGCACGGCATGCTTCGCAGATAATTGACAATTTCCCACAGAAGAAGTTTGTATACGCCACAAGAATGTTGTAAATTGGTAAAGGGAGCGCCTTACTTTGTATATAGACATTGTTTCTGTCCATAATGTTGTCTGAAACCAAAATTAATTTCCTTGAGAGAAAAGTGACAAGCAATGTGACAATGGGCTTCGTCGCAAGAATATTCTGAACCAACAGCACATCCAACACTCTTCTACTTCTTATTCTATTCTCACACTTCAAAATTGCTTGACATGACCAATCAAAAATTCAGGCTAACCAAAAAAATGTGTATACTTGTCACCCAGCTAACTGTTCTCAAGGCGAATTTTATAATTATATACGTAGAAAAGCACTATTTCAAAACACAGAATTACTGCGGGGATTTGATATAATTAGAAATGAGTCATTTAATTTTACTCATTATTTTACGATCTGAATATTTTTTGAGTTTATTAATTACATTCATACATTGATCAACTCTTATGTGAAGAATTATTTATACGCAGTTTGTGAGTAATACGAATTTTCTTTTGCATTATATATTTTTCTCCAGACTTCAAAAACTCTTTAGCATTAAATCGTTCTTTCGTCCGCCCTTACTTCTTTCTCTTATTTATGTAACAGAATAACTATAGCCTCTTCCAATACAAATTACTTGAGTAAGCAATGGTTCCGACACCTCCTTATCAGAACGAAACAGTTGGTTCCACATTCGCAGAACATGAATATAAAAAGTAATAGGAAAAACAATGGGGTTTGTATTATTTTATTTTTGAATTGATTCTTAATTTGCACAAAACAGAGTTGTAGAGCAAGAGAAAGGTACGGTAATAAACATGATGAAATTTCATCATTAAAACTTATGTATGATATATATTTTCGTATCCTCTTAGGACGTTATATCCGTTAGGATATACTGACGTCCCCTCTTCTCAATCCTATCACTGTCGCTTGATATCCTAATACATACAATCAGCCAATCCTAATACAACACGTTCACACCGTTGAGACCTATAGACCGTCAGCAGCTCAGCGATCTATGTCTGTCCATAATCTCTTATCGAAAGTAGAATAGACCAAACTTTGCGTCGATTTCGGCGAGTATCTTTCTCCACCGTTTAATTATATTTTTATTTCAACGATGACGTTGAGAAAGTTTGCTAATGGTCCTTTCTCATTGCGAAGATCATGGACCTACTACCTTTTAGATATTGCGGACCACTAGTTATGCAATTTAAAACTTGTCGACCTCTAAGATAATTGTTAGAATATAGTATTAATGAAATTGCTTGCAATTTTCTATCGTCTTAAGTTTAATATTAATTTTTTGTAAATAATACTCACATTTTATTGAAAACTTAATTTAAAATTGATTTTATTACTTTTATTAAAACAACTTACTATGTACATTTATTAAAAGTTGTGGAAAAAATATGATCAAATAATTTTACGGTGATATGTCTGTGAAATGAACTTATAAGTGTGTCACGTTTCCATAGTTATAGAGTGATCTGGCAACGCTGTGCGGAGTCCAGCGGCCAAGAAATAAAATAATGTACATCAACGCGAATGACGTTTATGCGCTACTCAGTTACGTTCGCTGCCTTTAGGACAGATGTTTTGCACAACAACAGTATTTTGTAACAAGCAAATTCGCAGTATAATGTTCTTGTTCTATTTAGGATTTAATCTATTTAAAACAGCTAAAATATATTTTCCCTTGAAATTATCATTTAATGAGTTTGGATTATTTAAGTAATATTTGAATTTATTTGCGGCCCCTTAACATGATGTCCCGACACCGTTGGTGGGCGGAGCGCTGGGTGTCGACCGCTGGCAGGATGGCACGTCGTGCCTTGAGGGGCTTTGACACGAGCAGTACAGTTAACGGGCGTCATTATTTTCGGTGCTATAAAAGTAAGAGCCAATCGAAACTGTTAGTGTCGTCAGTGATGAGTTAATTGTTGACAGTTAACTGTGTCAATTTAAACTGAAAACTGTTTGCGTATCACTGTCGACAATGTCATTCTAAACCTGGCAAGAAGCACTGTAGACTCCATGTAGAAGCAGTCCTGAAGTTGTTTTCCCGGAGAGCAGGTGGGAATAACGCACGGCGTGTCAGGCCAGAGCTTCTTGCACTCGCGCCAGCCGGGGCCGTGGTCTGAAAGCGTCGGGGCCGCGAGCGCCTGCGGTTTCGGTCTTCGCCACCCCACCGCCACCCCCTCCCCCAGCCCGGCCCGCCGCCGCCGCTGCAATTACCGTGATGAGCGGCCGTCCGTCGGTGGTGCCTCTCCAGCTGCGGGATAGAGTCGTCCCCGCGGTCCCACGCGCCCGCCCCATCCACCGCGCCAGCCTTCGTCACCGCAGCCGCCCCCGCTCCGCCCCCCGCCGCGACCGCTCCTCGGAATTTCCACAGAACGAGAAGGCGACACGCGCGTCGTTGCGGTTCGTTTTTCCGGAGTCGGCGGCGGCGGCGTTCCCGCAGGACCCCTTCCGCGCCACACGGAATTATAAAATCCTTTCCAATTTCTACCTCGGCCTCTTGGACTATTAGGGGTCGCGCTGCGAGAGGAGCTGTCGACGAGTTGGTTGAGAGCCGCCATTGTGCCCAATGCATCGCAAAGCGCTGGGTTCGGTAGTCGTTTCATTGTGAGCGATGAGTCAGGGCGTTCAAGATAGCTGCTGACTCGCGACAAATGAAGTGAATAATAGCTTTCTTTGTGAGCTGCGTATTCAATTTTTGCCTCTTTTGCGTGTGTTTTGTTACTTTAACGATGTCGATTTGATTCAATTATCGCTGTAGATTTTCGACGATGTGTTACATTGTATTTCATTTCACTTCTTTTAGAAAATCTGTATTTTCGATTTTCACTCTACATTTATTAGCTCTTGAACTCACACTATTAATATTAGGACTGTTTCAAGATTTTTTGGACGACTTCGCACGACCTTGCACGAAGCCCCCCCCCCCCCCCCTCATACGGACGTCTTGCAATCCTCTACCTCGGGAGCAGAGAGCTCGGTCGTATCTCTTCAGGGTTGCCCTCACCTGAACTTTTATTATATCCTTTCGTTATTTATTTGTTTTTTTTGCAGAATAATTTTGCTCTTTGTAACATTTTTTTTCGGAATAAATCAGTGTTGTTGGTTAATTTTGCTAATTCATGGTGGAGTTTGTTGAACTTGATAGCGCCATTACAATTGATCTCCTGTAGCTTTTCCCTGATTACCAAAGTGCATCCCCAGCACGGGCTATTTTTGTCTCCTGCCTCGGCGGATCTCGAGTTCCGAAGCGTGGGATCGCGCGTCCCGCCCAAACGTGCGAGGGCGATTGCCCTAATTGCGCCGCGGCGCGCGGCAATCGATGCAAAACGCGCGGAAGAGCGCCTCGTTAGCCGGCGCTTAGCGCGTGTGAGCCACTGGACCCGGGCGGCCACCCGAGCCGCGACCCCGCAACGCTTTGATTGGCAGACCTGGCGGACGCTCCCGTGGGCGATTGCGGCTATTTTTGTGGCTCCGCTTCGCTTCTGCTCGCGCCTGCATTTTTCCTTTCCACCAAAAGTATTCACCAGCAACAGAAGCACCTCAACAAAACGAACTCGAAATTTCGGTCGTAACATTAGTATTTAAGGCTCTTTTGAAGTGCAACTTCACCCAAACGTCGGAATTGATGTGCTGTACCAAAGATGATTTAAGATGAGTGGTGGTGGAAAGGAGATATTTGCAATTTTGTATGCGAAAATGGGGATGTTTGGCTGATGGATGGAAGCATGTGACAGGCTTATTTCGATCAGATTAGAAACATAAGCTCCAACTTAGTAAACACGAAGGGAGTAAGAAGTAATTACTGTGGTATTCTCCACCAAGAATCTTAAATTAATTGTGTTCTACACATGATATCTCAGAATGTTACAAATTTTTGGGGGATAGAGGGGTAAAATATAATTAATTGTTTCAAGCGACAATTTAGCGGGAAATTTCATATAACACATGTGCCATATGCATCTTATTGTTAGGTACAAAAACTCTTCAGGTCACGTTCTGACTTAATCAAGGTACGTATTAAACATCTGTGCATACGGGATTCCCTAACATTCAGGATCAAAATTCACATATGTAACTCCGTTATATGCAATTTCCAAGCGAATGCTCACGCCCTAGAAGTTTCTAACATTTATACTGAGACACCTGTAGTATGCCATGTTTTTTCAGGGACTTTGGCACAGATTCTGAACATTCTGCGAACTTATTCGCACAGGAAGAGTTTTCTGCCGATAATACATTAATAATATGATAAAAATTTGGATGACATGTCGAAGGTTTAGAGATGTGATGCCAAACAAAAATATTATGGTTCAGAAGCGTAAAAAATACTATGTGTATTAAAAATGTTTGTTAGTCAAAACCTTTGCATTTGGCAATAGAAATACGACGAAAAATGATTACCAGCTTAAACACATCGTCGTGAAAATAAGACTTGAAAAGTAGTAATGTCGGTTTTGGAGTAAATTAATCATTCCTCAAACTATGATTAGTTTCCTTTAAAACCTTATCCTAGCTGGGAAAATACCCACTTTAAAGTTATAACAAGATTCATTCAACCAATGCGAATAGTAAGGGTACGTATTTGTGGACAAGTGCCGCGAAGTCAAGGAAGCATAACGTAATTAAAAATATTGAAATAATTTCTGGAGACCTATCATGTCGGTTTAATAGTTCAGTCGCAAATTGATTTATTTTGCAACTATTTTCGCAAAGTACAATATTTGTGGAGTTAATGCAACCCACCTTATACATTTCTGAGAATTAGTGTGATTTCCACAGTTTCCAGCAACAAGCCAATTTAAGAACACGTATTAATTAGAGAAGACGAGTGTTTATGCGCTCGTAAAAACGGTGTATCACACGCGGCAACCAGAACGTGACTTCGCAAACGTGAAAACGCTCATTCATCTGAAAAAGACATTTTGAGGTGTTCATAAAAATATCTGCCGCATATCCTCCATTTCTCGTGCATTGCGTTTTTTGACCTTTCCGAGTCCTCCTGTATTCGAAAGGAGGGGCGAGTTCGCTGGTCGGGGAGGGGGTGAGTGGTCTGCAGGCGGGGCGGGGTGGGGAGGTGGTGGGGCGGGGCGGGGCGGGGCGATGCGGCGCTCCGACCTGGACGGCAGGCGTAACGGCCGTAATGAGGTATTGATTGGGCGCGGCAATGTTAAACGCGTCGTTCACGTGAACGCGGCGCCACTTTCAATTACAAGCGGGGCGCGCGTGTCGGCGGGCGTGCGACAACGCGTGCCGCGTGTTCACTTGTACAACATGGCGTGAACCCGCTGCATAATTTACGCGACGGCCCGCGCGGGCGACGAGCGCCGATGGCACCCCCCCCCCGCCGCGCCGCGCCACGCCCCCGCCCGCGCCGCCGAAACCAATGATGAGCACGCTATTGGCGGCAAAACGCTTAAACCCTGCATGGCCTAGGGGGAGATGGCCCAGGCCACCGATGATCTTTTGGTAGATTGTTTGAGAGAGCTCGAAATCTTTAATGTAATGATCATCGAAATCACTGATTATATATGATGTGCTTTTTTGTGTCAATATGATGCACTTTACGTCAAGGCTTTCTTTCAATTTGAGTTATGGCCGTGTTTTAGGTGTGAATACACAAATGATGACTATTCACTCGATAACTGAATATTCAGGATATATTTTGGAAATATTATTAGTATTTTAAGTCTTAGTATAGTTCAATGCATTGCATTGTTATGAACAAACAATTTTTATTTGACAAAAATTAATAGATTTTATCATTAAATACAAATATTCGTGCGAGGAAAAACATTTTTTATACAAAAAGACAAAAAAAGAATATTGGTTTTGTTTAAAGAAATGCCCATATAATATAATATTACATTAATAATATAATTATATTATTAATGAGAAGAATTCAAGTGTGAATGTGCATGGGGGAGCGAATCTACTAAACCAGATTGTGTTCAAAATGTGTTTTCTGTCTTTTTTGTCTACAAAGAGCGATGAGATTAAAAACAACCTCGAAGATTACGAAACATCCATCCAGTTGAGGATATAATACAAACATTAAATGCTACATTCGTTCCTAGGAAAAAGTCTTTTCCGACCTTTGTGTGTTACCATAATTTCCTGTCTCGCTCCTTTCAAGCAGTGGTACCAAAAATCAGGTAACTGATAACCCTGCGGTCGCATTGTACGACCATCTAACAAGAACGTGTTCTGTAATTGAATGATTCGAGGACTGGAGCAAAAGGAATCTATTACGCGACTAGTTTTCTGCTACTCTTTTCAATGGAAGGTTTTCATGCGCATGTAATGACCCGACGGTAAGCCCTCAGAACTCTATGAAAACTAAGAGTATAAAGAACATTTTGTTTGTTCTTCAGTAAAAGAAATATGTATTTTCCATGGAACAACATGTATTTCAGAATAGTTTTACTGGCTGCTTGCTCAAAACTGGCCACAACAACTCTAGAAAACATGAGATTTATTGGACGTCGCTCCCGACCAAACTGTACTCAAGATAATATTTCTGAAGAACACTTATTCGTTGTTTCCAATGCGTAAACCAATACGAGTAGTTAACTAAAAGTAAGTTGGCCCCCGCTCTGGTAATCCCTGCGTCGGTGATTTACGTCGGTGTATCATATTCACCTTTTGTTGTTGTTACCTTTGTTTCATTGCACTCCGATTTTCTAGCTTTTAGGGGGTAAAATTTGAATGGTCTTCGGACCTTCTCCCTTTGTGCATATTTTACCTAAAGAAGTAGGTTTCCGCGGTATGAGTCGATGGATTTACTCTTGGCTATCAACCGGCTCACGTCCCGTGGATGACGACGGCCGAAACGTTGGCAACAGTGCGAAGGCCGAGACGTCACCCGCACAGCCCCGAAGGAGCCCAAATTTATTTGGGTGCTCAAACTGTTGCGTTATTATTACTGTTTAGATACATAATTATCACAATAAAAAATAAATACTAGAATTTCGTGTAAAATACTTCAATAGTCTATCCCATGTTATGAACAGAGAAAGCAATAGTGACAATGCTCGCTACCTAGGAATAAACTTTACATGGCCACTGCATTGAAAACGCCCTAATAACAGTGTGGTTCATTGCTGCTCAATCCAACTGTATTAATCGAGTTAATTAATACATTGTCACTAATAATTATTTTCCGTTTGTTTCTTTGCATTGTGCAATTACACCGCATTGACAAGTCGACTGCATAAAGCGGTGGCAGCGAAGCCTTTGGGCCGCACCTTGGGGCGTGTTTCCCCTGGGACAGCGTGTTTACACTCTTCAAGCACCATCGAGTTCCCAAACTCGTGTGTGATGTTTTAATTGTAGGACGAAATTACAGAGAAGCCCAACCCAATTACGGGGAATTATATTGTTAATGGGAATAAATATTTGATGCGGCCGGCCGGGCGTGCGGGCGCAGGGGCTGGCGCCTCGTGTGCGCCTATTGACGCCGCCCTCGCGGGCTCCCTGGGCGGCAGGGGGCGCGTGTTCGACGGGCTCTAATTGCGGGGCGGGGCGGGGCGGGGCGGGGCGGAGGGCGTGGGTGGGTGCTGCAAGAGGCTTTGGAGGACGCGCTGTATGAACGATGGGTAGAAGAAACGGGAGGAGAGGAGATAAGGGAAAGACGCGGGGCAGGGGGGCAGAAACGTTTAATTGAAGCGAATTATGTGCTTGTAGTAAAAGTTGTACCGACAATGAAAAAGATAATCTTGAAAAGGAAGATAATTATATGGATTGTATTCATTGGTAGAATAATTTCATATTTAATATTGAGTTCGTTATACACTAACTGTTTTGGTTTTTTAGTCATATCACAAGCTGACTTTAATATGCAGTAAATGCTTAAGTGAGATGGTTACTGATCTATATGTTTATGAAAACAGATTTGTTCTTGAAACATCGCTATAAATTTCTCAATGCAAGTGAAATTCGATGTCGCTATTGTTTTAATATGAATGAAGATATATTTTTAATTGTTGAATGACATTGAAATTTTATGGATAAGAAAAGTTGGTATTACCTTTTATTGCAGTTTTCGACTCAGTTTATTGCTGCAAAATTCATCTGATGTTGACGAACAAAATTTGAATAACATTGAATGGAAATATCTTCAATGATAACAAATAAATGGCAACAAAGGCAAAGCGAACTGTCACAAGTGATAAAAATATTATCAGAAGAGGCTGAATGTAAACGACGAAACTTGGAAAAAATATACGGCATGAACGTTTCGATGCTGGTCTGGAGGATAATGACCAGAACGAGTAGTGCCTTAAAAATTGACGGGCGTGGTGATGACTGTCTAATAGAATGACTAAATATCTGTTTCCGGGCCCGTCAACTACTATGGTCATTTGTTTCATTAGTGTAGCGGATGTTACAACAGGGAGATATTTGCTTTTCTCTCCAGCTAGTTCATGAGAACCAGGCGCTGCTCACGTGTTGGTTTTCAGGGTTTCCTTCTCCAGATATCTCCTTAGGTGGAGCAATACCCCGCCGGGACTTTTAAGCTCCCAACCTGCCTGCCGACATGTGTGGTTGTGTAGTGTATGTGAGTGTAAGTGTGTGTAAATGAGGGTCCGTCGCATGCGGTCAGTGGCCCGTTTGTTAGGGTTACTGCTCCTGCATTAGCCTGGTATCGGTAGGAAAAAATCACGGAAAACTCCTGGTTAGAGCAGCCGGCCGTTAGAGTTCTCCGGACAGCAGTCCGGAATTCGACCTATCTGTCTAGCTAGTGACGCAAATCCGCGAGCATCGGGACTCGACTCGTAGGTTCTCCGATATAAAACTCTGCGAGCAGTTGCCGCGGCGGGCCGTCCCCGCCGGGTGGTGAATCGCCATGCCACGGCGGGGGGGGGGGGGCACACGTAATGGCCGAGCGGCCCTCTCCGCGCGTCGCTCGTCCGGGCGATCGTTTTAATCGGCGCGGAGCTGCCTCGTCGCGGCCGCCGCCGCCGCCGCCGCGCCGTCGCTTCCCCGGGTTTGATATAATGGGAGGGTCAGGGACGTGAGGGAATCCGCGCCCACGTTCCCATGGCAACGACCGGCAGGTGGCGGAGGCCCGCGCCCTCGCCCTCGCCCTCGCCCTCGCCCGCCCTCGCGCCCGCCGCCGCCGCCGCCGCCGCCGCAACAGCAGCTTCCCCGCCTCGCGGTCCAGGTATAGGGTTACCCCCAGCGCGGAAATGAGCTGACGGCCGCGCCGCGCAGCGCCGCACGTGTGGGAACCCCTGCGAGGGAGGGGCGCCCGCGGCGGCGGGGTGGGGGTGCAGAAATCCAAGTCCAAGTTCCCAGATGGAGGGAGAACCTGCAACTAGCCTGGATTATTTCGGACACTTTGATGAACGTCAGTTGCGCTCACAATGTCAGTGACGCTTTTTTATTAGATTGATATACATATAGAGTTTTACACATATTAGATGAGGTAATGTACTGAGGAGTCTTTATAATACAGAAAGAATATGCGTTTTTAAACAGAGTTCTGGCAAGTGCAAATCATATTCATAAGACACCTCCTGCAATTCAAATGAAATATAGAATCCCAATATTGTCGGATATTGTGTGTGAGAAACGATGCGTGAAACACGTCTTTCAGTATTATGTTTGCAAAGGTACACTTTGTGAAATTAATTAAAAATATGAGGAATCCGTATGCAATGATAATATTGTTGGCTAAGTCATTTATGGTAGGGGAAATGTGCGTTTGATTTGAAATTAATTCGATCATTATCTAAAGCGAAGGTTGGAAATGCTGTAGTAATAAAATCATATCATTCCGGTTATCATATCATTCCGGTCATTCCGGTTCTGAGGTTACTCTCCCGGACATTTTGCAGATAGCACAAAATTTTTGATTCGGATTAGAAATACACGTCCGCATATTAGTTGCAGAAATGATATTTTGTAATATTACAGCCACCTATAACTTTGTAATATTCTCCTTTCCTCCAACTACCAAAGAATAAAGAGTTCTCAATCATAAATATAACCACTCATATTCTATTAGCTGCCGTCGATTATTTGAAGATGATTATGATAATGAGTACAGAGCTTAGTGGAGGAAAATGCAAGACATAATTCTGCAGAATTACCAAATTGTCTGCGTTTAGAAAGATCGCCACTTATGAAAGGAAATTGTTATGAGAATCATTAAGCACCTGTATAATAAACTGAAAATGAGGTTTTGCGAATGAAGGTCACGTAGGTTTGCTTCCTTTGAACAACAGCGATAGAGAAATGGAACATATGCACCAAATGATTAAGGGGTAAGATTGATGAATATAAAAGAACTCAATGTTTATAACAGCAATATGAATTTCTAAAGCGATTAGATATAAATTACATTGATATAAATTACATGCAATGATTAGTAACAAAACATACATATTGTATAAGTTGAAGGGTTCTAAAAACACATATTTATCTTTAAAATCTACAATAACTAGAACATTGCGTTTTACATATGATCGCTTAGACATAAAAACAACAACCAATATCAAAAATTTCCCGCCAGATACTAGTAGTTCGCGGTCGGAGATTTGGCTTTGTCCAAGTTTTGTCTGGAGAAAGTAAAAAGTATAAAACTAGAGTTCCTTTAAAAAAAATAATTGAACATTATTGATAACGAGTTTATGTGACTATAATGAAAAATTATGACCAACATGCAATTCTTCTCTAGATCATTTTCAGTTGGAAACTCCCATTGAAAAATGCCCTAGGGGGGCGATTAGCGAGGGCAGAGAATTCACACGAATCTGCTCGCAACCCCCACTTTCCGAGGAGCGGAAGTAATTGTGAAGCAATATAATCTTGTACCAGTGATTGAATGAGGCGAACGTATCGACTTGCGTGTCTTGAATTGTAATGCAAGATACGTTAGATGATATTCAGAGATACATATTGAAGTCTTTCTTCCGGCACTTTTAAGACTCACTCCCTAGTAACCTCATGGTGTTCGCGATGGGTGTTATGAAGGGAATTCTATTTTTCCCTTAATGTTGTTGTTGTTGTTTTTGTTGTTGTTGTAGCTTAATAACATGTTGAAGGTATCCGGGTGGGTTCTGCATGTTCTGATTCAAAATGTATTTTGAGATGCAGACGTTAACGTTTGAAAATAAATTATTTTAATACAAATATGAATTCAATACATATTTTAGAAATACTAATTTTAAATTCAAAGGCATTTAGGAGTTTCAAGACATTTTTCTGCAATGCAAACATATTGGTTGTGATGGGTTTGAGACATAAGAATTGTAGAAAAGAGAGAACGAGAATTTACCATAAATCCTAGACATATTTTCCACAACATACCATTCTGAATACTATTGAATTGTTTTCCTCGATTTTTGTACATTTGTTACATACATTGACACTATATGTATTTTCAGATGTTGGTGAATTGTTGAATTTGTTCATCAATCAATATGTTTATGAAGGAATTTTATGTAATTGTTTTCTCTGACCTTCACACCAAATATTATTTTAAAAAAACTGTCTCATTATCTTCATGAGAACTTTCTGAAATTTGAAACTATCAGTTTTTCAAGTTGCATCATTACCCATTATATGACGTTCAACCAATGTGAAACATTTTGTTTCCTATTTGTCGGTTGAAAAGTTCGCCTGCAACCATTCGTAATCGTTACCTATGAAGAACAGTTCTTACCGTTCACGTCCAGTCCTCTAGTTAACCCTCATCGCTGACATGATTTACATTACATGCATATGTCCTTCCGATCATCACCTCAAGCGATTTCAAGAACGCTCTCCTGATTCTGGTATTCGAATATACCTTTCACAGTCGCTGGCTCTCAACTGTGGCCATTCGACACTTAGTGCTCTGCTAGTTTCTCCATTCCCGCGCCAGAAGCAATTCCGCCAGAGGAGGCGAAAAGGACGCAAAGAAAGAGCGAGGGCTGCACGTTCGGAATCAATAACTCGCCGGCAGGAGACCTGTGCCTCAACCCGCCACGCTTTTTCGGGGACTGCGAGGTAGTAACCCCGTGTCTCGCCGCAATAATTAAGAGGAACATTTGACGGCGCGGGGCAGGTAGCGCTATCTTTCGAGGTTCGCGATGGTTCACTTCACGCAGCTCCGAGAACAAAATTGGCGGATAACTGGTATTTGAGTGTCTCGTTGATTGATTGATTGATTGACTGGTGTTTCCAAGCGCGGCAATTGCTTTGGACATTATGTCCTTTCGTGCTGCTCATGTTATATCCCGGGAGGTGATTGTTCTTGCTTGAACGAGATTTCCGGGGCCAACCCACGCGTCAACTTTCGGGGTTTCAACCTCCAGGTGTCTCCCCCAACGGACTAGATCTACGCTCTCCACTGGTTTCTTGGTACTTGTGTGTGTGTATGAGCGCGCGCGTAAAAGGGAAGAATTGGGGACAAAGGTAAGGAAGAAAAGGTAGCACCTGGTCAGTGGCCCGTTCTGTAAAAATATACGTAAGCATTCACCTGGAAAAATACTGGTCTGAGAGCCAACCGCTATAATGTTCCTTCAGACAATGGATGCACTCTACTTTGCCATTTAGGCCTTCTAGTCACAGTCGCCGCAGAGGCTACAGTTGATGCGAGGAACTAACATAGCCGGTGTGTCTCGGTAAATTTTCTTCATTTTCGTATGAGTGTGATGTGTGGGGAGTCAATATGTAGGTCTTAGTTCTGCAACATTTCAACAACTGCGAAATGCTGTGGTATCGTGACCATAATCGCGATATGTTGATAACGGAAAATGACGGATAATGGAAGTGTTGGAAGCGGAAGTGAACGCAAGATGGAAATGTACCGGGCGCCCGTTTCGTCCACCGCAAACACAACAGGTAGGTTGAAATTTGTCTCGTTACCTCGAGGAGATAGAAGAAGAACAATGTGGTTTCTACGATATTAGACGCTGTATTACAAACATTATTTTCATTAAAATAAAATCACGAAAAATAATGAAACCTCAAGCGCCTCACGAGAAATGAGCAGTCATGAATATTGTTAATTAAATAATGGGAAATTCTACTCTTAGATTCTGATGTTTAGTGTCCAAGTATTTTCAGTAATATTCGATAAGTTAAATTACTAAACTTATTGTGCAAATCTCTGCTAAGAATTCTTATTAGTTCATATGTTATGAAATTTAACGAATATTAAAAAGTGTTATTTCTATTGATTCTTTGAAATAGAATGCCGACGGCAATTCAGCTAATAATTTACTGGCTAACATAATTATATCAAACGGAGGAATCGTGCCATCCAAGAAAAAAGAAACAATTTTTGAAAAGCATTCCTGAAAAGAATTGTGGAAAAATAATTATACTGATATTTACTAGATGTGGAAGCGACGTTGATCATCAAAGTGTTGAGTACAAACTAAACTTCGTCATCTTGTCGCACGTTAGAGTTCATAAACTCGCATTTCTAAAAATCAGTCTCTATGAAATGGTTGACTGAGATCAGGTGGACGAAATGAACCATCGTTGGCGGTCGCTTTCCCGTGGAGCGTTATCCCGATTTATTGTCTTACGGGCGCCAATAAAGTGCGGGCGGCGGCGGAGGCGGCGTGGGCGGGAGCGAGGAGGAGGGGAGACGGCGGCGGCAGCGGCGTCGAGCGCGCCAAACGACCATGTGCTAATTAGAGGACGCGGTTAAGCGCTGGCGGTAATGGGTGCGCGCCGGCCGTGCTGTAATCGGGAATGCCGGCGGGGGCGGCGCCGGGGGCGGGAGGAGACTGCGGGAGCTTCCCGCCCTGCGCCGCCCCCGGCGACGCAGCGTCGCTGACGCCAGGTCCACGTCTCGACGGTGGCGGGGTTTCTAGACAGCTAGGTACGTATACGTCGAGCTCCGCTGCGGCCTGGAGGAGAATTTTAGCGGCCGGCTGCTCCGATTTGCGAAAGACCCGCGGCCTCTCAAATCAACATCAGGTGAATACCTGAGTAGTTCCTTAACAAACGGACCTTTACCGCGCGCAATCTTCCCTTCCCAATTATTCTCCCTCCCTTACAAACACACACACACACACACACACACACATCTTTACACTTACATGCACTTCATCACCACACGTGTCGGCGCTTCGAACGTGTCCAGGCTGGACATGTTCCCGCTGCCGGAGATATCAGGCGGGGAAAATCCCGCAAGCCGCGGTGTAGGTCGACACCGGATCTCACGTTCCTGCGGTGGGAGGACGCCATCTCACTGCCATCTTCTGATTATAACATGCACTACACTCACGGGACTACTTACCTTAGTTGAGGCGTCCGAAAACACGAAATACTCACTCCCTCTCTCTGTCCCCCCTCTCACCCCCCTCTCTCTCTCGCACACACACACACATACACATGGTAGGGGGCGGGCGGCAGCTTGTTGTGCGTGAAAGTGCATTGCCTGCTTGTAAAGATGGTTAGGATAATGCTTCTAATTTTGCAGAGTAATTCATTGCAAATACAAATTTCATTGCAATTTGGGACGAGAGCAACATTTTTTAATGCCAAAGAAAAAATTATCCTACATGAACTAAAGGAGTATTATTCTTAAACAATAGTATTGGACTAACTATTTGAACGATGAAAAGACAAAGGTACTGCTATTGAGGCGCTAAAAAAAATTGCACTAAATTAGCAATTTCTTGTTTAAAATAATAAGCATTTCCACTTTTCCTTCTAATAGTTAGTAATTGCAAGTTGTTTTTTGTGAAATATCGTTTCAGTGCTCATCATATACGTTTCATTATAAACCCACATGGCATTAAAATTGATAGTATACTTTGGCTGAAATCATTGTATCTGCCATTAGGTCAAAACCAAAGTACTATTTTAAATACTGACATTTATCGAATGTTAACATAAATGTTGTACGATTCGTACCACGTATAATTTAATAATTTTAATACTCAGTGTGTTTTTTGAAATTTGTACCACACACAGATTTAATCTAATGAGCATTGCAAACAAAAATACATTTATTGTCTTCCAACTTATGGTAGTACATATGATATACGTTGTATTTTATAAGAGAACGATGGGATGTAGCCTACAGTGTTTCAGGTGTTCTACAAACAGACATTCAGTTATTATTTGTAAATTATAATGTTCGGTTGAGTTTAGATGGATAACTTACTTTTCTGTTAGTCTTGTACGCTACCCATTTCACCGTTACGGCCACCTTAATTTCCTGGATGGAATCATTTGGACTCGGGGACCCCTACTTGAGAAGCACGCATAGGTAATTTCCTTTATACAAGCTTGAGTGTGGTATTCCGTGAGCGAGTCACAATTTGCTTCTCCGATAAACGCTTTCCACCACGCCAAGTCTTCCTCGCCGGCGCCGCCGCTGCCGCAGTCACGGGGGTGTGGCGACAGTGGAGAACACGCCGCGCGACACCGCCGCTGGAGGACCGGCGATGCCAGGGCTGCCAACTGCCGCCAGATGAGATACTTGCAAGCGTAACTTGCAGAAACCAAATGTTAATGATTGAATTATAATTTTATTAATTTTTAATTTAGCACAACAGCGTGTAAATCAGATGCATTTTAGGTGAAGTGAAACTTCTTTTCTTGTTTACACACATTATAAAGTATTACACTAAGAATACTTGATTAAAATGTGACTAGGCTGACTAGAAGTCATCAAATACAAAACATTATAAAATCCAGGCAAAATCCTTCTAATGTATTCTGATTATAATGCATACTATTTATGGATAAAACCAGACACAATAATAAAAAAATAGCGTTCATTAAGTGGAAAATTGGGTTTCATGTGACTCTATTAAGTACTTCTTGATTTCATTACGACCAAGGAAGGGAGGGTCAAACCTCCTAAGCGCTGTTATGTTGATTAACTAAAACTAATTTTGTGATCTATTTCAAGATGTATCCTTTCTATTTGGTCTTAAATTGTGATTCTTTTTTATTCATCTTTCTTTCGATTGCATAATTTATATACCGCACTCTAACCAAGACATGAAATATTAAATGTTTTGCGGAAAATATGCCAGAAACGGGATTGGAGTAAGTTCTATATTCTGTATGAGAAAACGACAAAGGAGAGGAATTGCATCGTACAATTCAGAGGTTCTCTGGTTCGTGCGCCTTCGAGAAGTTGAGACCCGTCGCACTCCCAACACATCCGAAGTCAGAGTCCCGAGAGATGAGCACCGCCCAGCCCCACCCCACCGCGCTCCGTTCCTTCCCGTCCCGTTCCGTCCTGTTCCTTCCCGTTCTGTCCCGTCCCGTCCCGTTCTGTTCCGGTCTGTTCCGTTCCGTTCCGATCCGTTCCGATCCGTTGCGTTCGTTCCGTTGCGTTCCGTTGCGTTCCGTTGCGTTCCGTTGCGTTCCGTTGCGTTCCGTTGCGTTCCGTTGCGTTCCGTTGCGTTGCGTTCCGTTCCGTTCCGTTCCGTTGCGTTCCGTTCCGTTGCGTTCCATTGCGTTCCGTTGCGTTCCGTTGCGTTCCGTTGCGTTCCGTTGCGTTCCGTTCCGTTCCGTTGCGTTCCGTTGCGTTCCGTTGCGTTACGTTCCGTTGCGTTCCGTTGCGTTACGTTCCGTTGCGTTGCGTTCCGTTGCGTTCCGTTGCGTTCCGTTGCGTTCCGTTGCGTTCCGTTGCGTTCCGTCGCGTTCCGTTGCGTTCCGTTCCGTTCCGTTCCGTTCCGTTGCGTTCCGTTGCGTTCCGTTGCGTTCCGTTGCGTTCCGTTGCGTTCCGTTGCGTTTCGTTGCGTTCCGTTGCGTTCCGTTGCGTTCCGTTGCGTTGCGTTCCGTTGCGTTCCGTTCCGTTGCGTTGCGTTCCGTTGCGTTGCGTTCCGTTGCGTTGCGTTCCGTTGCGTTGCGTTCCGTTGCGTTGCGTTCCGTTGCGTTGCGTTCCGTTGCGTTCCGTTGCGTTCCGTTCTGTTCTGTTCTGTCCGCGTCCGCGTCGCGGTGTCGCTAAGTTGGCAACTGCCCCAGGGGTGGTGGCTGCGGCGGGGCAGGCGAGGCGGTTAAACACATAAGCCTAAGTGCGGGCGGACACGCAGAGGCGGTGGGGCGAGGGCGAGGGCGCAGGCGCGGGCGCGGACGAAGCGAGGGCGGGAAGGGCCGTGGCACGCACGCCCAACCGGAAGCGCAGCGTGATTTGGGGCGACCGCAGCCCAGCGGTGGGCGATGACGGCGGCGGAGACGTCACACGGGGAAAGCGAGTTCGAGAAGAAAGGGAGGACGCGTGCGGACGCGCCTGGGCACCACGCGACCTCTGCAGAACACTACAAGGGCCAATAAACCATATTTTCGATCATCTCTATTTCCGGAGAACCAGTGAGCAATAAATATCAATATATTTGAGCTCTTTTGTCTACTAATTTTCTGTATTACTAATTTCCAATGCGCGCAGAAATTGAAAGACTAGTATGCAGCGTACGGACTAGTGTGACACGTCGAAGGTTTTTTAAATACCGACGAAATCTGAAGAAATGAATCGTCTTCCATTTTGACTGAAAAATGCAAAATATGCATGTGTTATTATACCTTTTCTCACACTTCACGTACCAACTGAATTCTCATTTTCATGAGTCACTGTTTATGACATATCTGACGTCGTGCGACTGCGGAGCCACAAGGTGGCCACCCGCCATTATATATTTATTATTTATATCGCGTTATTAAACAACATTTTTATATTCTTTGAATTTTTATATTCTACGCAAAGAAGTGTATGATATTGCAGTATTCGTCAAGATCGTTTATGTTAAAATTGTTCATTTATTGCAGATAATATTTTTATGAAAATATTTTATTTGTTGGTCTTGAGCAGTGTGTAAGCTACTTTCTGTGTAATTTTGTTTAGTAGGATTTGTTTCGCTAGGTCACTAGGTTGTCTCTACAATTTCCCATCTACACTACAAAAACTCGTACTTGATTTCGAAATTTGGGTTGGGCAGTTTACTGCAATCTACGTGAAACCTGCGGTGGACAGAGGTGGTTCATGGCAGATACAGTCTTCATTGTTATGTCATTTTTTAAAAATGTGAGTAGTTTTCGCGTAATTTTGAGTGTCCCTGACAAATAATGCGAGAAACTATGTGCTGTCGCAGCAGCACTGTCTGTTTGGGAAAGACGTACGAATCGGCTCGTGCGTGCGGGCTGAAGGTGTAACAATGGGTGCGAGCCGAACCGCAGGCAGGTGCGGTCACTTGGAGGTCTTGGATGGTGCAGCGCGGCGGCAGGAAGGAGCGAGGGCGTGGAGGGCGCGGAGGGCGTGGCTGCGGCGGCGCAACGACAGCGTAATTGCGCCCAGGCCTTCCTGCTGCCTCCGCGCCCGCTCGCGCCCTTCAGACGTCCGTTGCCTGTCGGGCCGGGTCTCCTCGCGCCAAACACCGCTCCGCTTCGGGAAGAGAGCGCTGCACTCGCTTTACAAATTCGAAAAAGGTGCCAAAACCGTAAGAGTTTGGAATGAATTATTAGCAGGCAGGTATTTTAGTCAAGTTTGCTGTTATGGATGACGTACAAGCTTTTTCCAAGACTGTTTTTTGTATCTCAAAATATAATAATTAAAATGGTTTTATGATAAACCTAAGGTACTTACGACGTTATCTAAAGTAGTTTATTAACTTCAGGTTGAACACAAGGAATGACGTCAAAAATGTCGAATATTGTTAAAAATTGAAAATAGTTCTCATATACACTCATTTGTATAATATTGTACAATAATTGTTTATGTGTGTGTTTACCAGTTGATTTCAACGCACTGTTTAACTCTTTTTTGACCTTTATTTGATGTTTTATTTGGGGTTACATGTACACCGTTGGTAAGTTCTATTACTTTCATCGTTAATATAAATGACTGCAATTATGAGTGATATCGATTACTACTATTAAATCCATTTATTGTTAATTTGTATGTCGCGTTAATGAATGAAATTAACCTACTCATGCTGCTATAATAGTGCAACTTCTTGGTCTGTCAGGGGTCGTTAAAATACATCGTAGTCAGTAAAGAAAGTCGTTATTAAAAATAGAAAAAGAGAAAAACTTAAAGAATATGTTTTAGTCAATTTGACCAGAGCGGTCACAATGCTGAAGTACCTCTTAAAGATTGTTTTTTAATAATCTTAATAAATTAAATAATAACAAATAAGAATCGCATTTTTCTTCTCAAACTCGTTAAATCTCTTTTAATCAAAATATTTATGTACTACTACCAGAATTATCAAACCTTACTTATAAACCTATTATACCTATTATACCAAACGCGGCTATTTCTTCTGTCTACGCTGGATTAAATTAAGTGCTTTGTAAGTAGGAATTTTATTCCTCTAATTGAAAATACAATCGTTTTGCGCTATTACGGATTAGAAGCGAAAATGTGATTTATGTCGTAGGGTAAAGTGCAGAGTAGATTCACATGGAAGTTTGAAAACAATAAACCTCTTTATAAGTAACAGTATCATATTCCGTAGTAATAGTGTTTTAATTAATTTGGTTGTAACCTGCTGGATTATGTTTGCCAAAACACACGTTAAGAAACAGGTTTATGAATTTTACGATGCATCTGGCCGTGAAGTACTCTGTGAAGGAAATGTGCAGAGGAATAGTTGGGTGTCCGAAGCAGATCGTGCCGTTCGGCGTGTTTACACAGTGGAATTTGACTCCAGGAAACGCTTCTCGGAAGATCGGCCAGAAAGAGTGTGCGTGATTGTGTATTCGGACGATTCCTGTGGGAAAGAGCGTTCCATCTGCGCGGCAGGAATCCAAATGGGCCGGGCATTCGTTGCCGCGCGGGGATCAGAGAGGTCGCGCCGCGTGGCCTCGGACAGCACGAGCGACGCACCCCCGGCGCCCCAGCGCGCTGCCCTTCGCGCCGCTCCGCAATCTGCGCGCGGGGTCAGAGGTCACTTGCCCCCCTGCCCCCACCCCGCTGCAGAACGGACCAGCAACGAAGCGCAATTCGGCTGGGGCGTTACTCCTAATTCCGCAGGGGGCAGGCGACAGGCAGAGGAAGTAACCTTCTGACAAACTGCATTCGAAAGATCGCAAGGATGAACTGCGATGAGCGTGGATTTTAAAAGCAGTCCTGTGAGTTATGTTGAAGGGATCAGATTATGGCCCCTCAACCGATGATTTTGAAATACTCCGTAAACTAAAACAGTATGTGTATAAAATAGTGTGATATGACGAACATACTACATGTGTATTATATTGTTTTCACATTTTTTACGAAGTTAATTATAAAAATTATTAATATGTTTTGTATTAAAGTAAATATTTTTACTCTACAATATTTTCTCTTAAAATTACTCTCTCAGTACGTAAGTCATTTGACATAAGACCTACCATTTTAAGTTGTGTATATCAAACAACAAGAGTTTAATTGATAAGGGAAATGAACGATAATAATTTTTTTGCGTGCGTCGACAGATCTGACATGTTAGAGTGTGTGGCTATTCTTTCAGCCAGCGGTCAGAAGAGGAAGTGCATGTCACGAGCTGAGTGACCGGAAATGCGGGACCTTCCGTGCGAAAATGACTCGGTTAAGTGCCTTTGCGGGTACGCGTCGCTGTCACATTCGCTTGGAGTCTTCCCCAGAAACAGGTTGCGCGCGTGAGGTCGCGTCAGGGATCAGTAGCGTGAGATTTCGCCCGGCGGCGCACGGCTCGGATACTACGAGCGAGTGCACAAACGCGTGAATGGAAAGGACTTGAATGTTCTGGAAATGCGTTCAGTGTGTACAGTACGTTTTGTCTTGTCTGTTGAAAATGCACAAGATAATTACAGAAAAGTCGTATATTTTTATAGCTCAAAAACATTATTTTAAACCGCAGGGGTAAAGTGACTTTTGAAAGGGGCTCCGAAGCCTTACGTAATGAAATATTGGATTTCCTTATATCGCTCGTGGGTTGCAACAGTGGCACAAATCAAACAATACAAATTTTGAAATGCCCTCTCCAGCATTGCAGATCGGTTTATTTTCCAGCAGGTACAGCAGCATATTTTAGAATAGAGAATACGAACCACAAAAGGCAAAGGTGTGATTACAATACAAGGAGAACATTGCATTTCAATACAAGGAGAACAATTCTAAATAATTATCTCAACACCCGATTTTTTGAGTTGTCACTATTGCAGCCCACGAATGATATGTTGAATCCTGGATTTTCTCTTTTGTAACCTGACAACTTGGGAAATGTGTTACACGTTTGGCGAAGAGGCTCTTCCAGCCATACTATAAGTGTGTAAATGGTTTAATATAAAGCAATATGTTTTTATTCGCTTTTTAATAAGTTTTTTTCATTTACTAGCAAAATAGGTAAATAAAAAGGTTCAACGGCAATGAGGATGCAGAAGTGTATTTGTTGTCGTATGAGTTGCAGTTGAGTTCTGCAGCCGCCCCGCCATTGAACGCGCTCTCTCTTGCCCTGGGTGCTGTCTCAGCACCGACGCTCGCCGGCGCGGCCGGGCGAATTCGCACACGGGGTTCGGTCGCCGGGGCCGCGCGGGCACAAAGGCTGCCCGCCGCGTGCCGACTCGGCCCTAATGAAAGGGCTGCAGGCGCCGCCACTGGGCCTGGCGGCGACGCGCGTGTTGTCGCCAGGGGCAGGAGCGCCCGCGAAAATATTTTCTGGGACACGATGAAAGCACTCACTCTTACCTCGTGAGTAAGCACCGGTAAAGGTGGCGCAGGGCGTCAGCTGATGCCAGTACACACGGGAGGTAGAGGAATAGGAACCGAGAATCAACAATCAATCAATCAATCACTCGTGAGTAAGTATTTCGTGTTTTGGGGTGCGTCAATCGTTTTGAGCCATTAGTCCCGTGAGAGCACTGCATGTGGTACGTGGTTGCGTGGTGGAGGAGTTCCTCCCGCTCTGGGGCCGCCCTACGTGCCGGTTTGCGGGGGTTACCTCCTCCAGGTCTCTCCGCCAGATGGGCACCACCCGAGCCGGGACAAGCTCTAAGCTCCCGAATGTTCTCCCGACATGCGTGGTAATGCAACAAAAGTAAGTGTATCTGTGTGTGTATATGTACAGGGAGAGAAGAATGAGGAAGGCAACCTCGTTCGCGATGTGACATTCGTCTGGTGTTGACCGAAATAACCACGGAAAACTACGATCAGAGCAGCCGGCCGGTAGAATTCTCCTCCAAACAGCGGCTGAATTTGATCTAGCTATGAGGCGTGTTACTTTACCCGGGATCAAGTGGGTTCTTCAAGGCTCCAGCCTTCAAGAAACTATAACAGAACAATAGTGTGCGTGCCCCCCGACGGGGAGTCATCGTGTGTGTGTGTGTGTGTGAATGCGGAAAACTGAAACTGCAACTGTGACTGTCACGAGCCAGTGCAAGTCTGACTGGCAAACTATAAAAACCTCAGTGTTAGTGTGTAAGTTTAGATTGTAAGTGCTAGTGCGTGTAAGTATTATAAATACCTAGAGTCTAATGAAACTTTAGTTGGTAAGTATGTAAGTTAAGATTATTAGTAGAAAAGTGTGTAAATAATGTAAATAAGCGTAAAGTAGCGTAAAATTCTAAATAGAAGTTGTAAGTTTTGTTTAAGATTAGGTGTAAGATCTAGGTTAGTGCCCTCTACTCTCATAACTGTATAAATAATACAAGTAAATGTCATTATAAATAAAGTTCGTTATTGCTTATATCTAGAAAGCGAATTCACAGAATGTAATGCACAAACTAACTTATGTCCAACAGATACTGATCAATAGCTTCTAAAACATCTTGAAAAGAATTCTTTCTAAAATCTCTTACGAAAGAAAGTCTCTTGTTAATCGTACATCTTCACAAATTCTTAGTAATATAGAGTAATATTCATGATCTGTTTCTACTTACCCTTCCTTTTTTTGTGCTCTATACTGTATTCATGAAAAAATGTAAATGTGTATCATTACTGAAACACATTTTGCATAAAGGAATGAAATTAAAAGTTTATCACGAAATTAAACACGAAGTTCAATGAGGCGCATCAAATTGCAAAACAAGAGCGTTCTTATTCCTGGCAGTTCTCGGCTGTCGTTATTTCGTTCTCCAATTTTGTTGCGTTACAGTCAATTTATAAACGGAGTGGGGTTAAGGAATTTGACAAAAACATTTATGTTCGACAAATGTGTTTATATCTTTAAGACGTTTTTCGTAACAAATCCTTTCATGACTTTCCAATAAATTATTTCAAGCATTTTGTGCTGTTTGATGTTTTAGCTAGAATGGTAATGTTATGGTAATGAACGGCATGTTTACTTCAAGGTCGGTAATACTTCGTCGGACATGAGGCTTCCCAGGAAGCAAAGTCGGTGGCAGAAACCTATCTCGTTCAGTTGCAATTTGAATCAGTATCTACAAAATTACTTTGCCGGCCGGATAGTCGAGCTTGCTAAGGCTCTAGGGTCACAGATACCTTCTCTTCAAGTGTCGCGGGTTTGTATGCATGGTTTGTGTGTTGTTAGCGTGCGTTCCGCTACCGTTATCCCGAAGTTAAAAGTTGCAGAGGTAGCTGTGTAACCGAGCAGTTGAAAAGCGACCTTGAATTAAAAAAAAAATACTTTGTAAGATGATCTGTATCGATGTAATTGGCGCAGTTATGCGTAATACAAACACGGAGTACGTTTTGGTGTTCTCACCTTATCATTGTTACGTTGCCTTTAAAGACAGTTCTCCACGGGTACTTGCATTATCTTAACAGTTATTAGACTCATGTGTGTGAGTGCTGTTTGTTGCATGTTGCTCTGTTTGTTGCAGTGCTAATATCACCTAATTAAATGAACTGAAAAATTGGATGATTAATTGAGTAGGCAATTCAAAAATTGGGCTATTAACTAACCGCCATTCGTATTCGTAGGACTATGTGCCTCTAACTGAACGGATGCTTAAAGGTGGAATAACATAGGACAACCTGTGGTAGCGCAGAATACAGTACATGAATTGTGTGATTGACGGATACTAGAGAGAATTATGAGAAATAGAATAGTGGATGCCGATGAGGAATAAAGTTTCGTGTCGCTGTTGCCGAGTACTAACGATCTAAAAGCAAAAAGGGCAGCGACCTTGTGGCCGCTCGATTTACTGACAACATTGTCACGATCACGACAGAACGAAATATTAGGTCGTGTTGTCGTGTTTTCGAGTCAGCCTTCTGCACGCATCTGTACGTATTGATGCCTGCGGTTTTGACACAACAGCAAACGTTAGAATTAGTTGGTTCATGCTAGATGCTGATAATAATCGTAATGTGATATTACTGGCATTTGAAGTTCTTTCAGGGGTGAGAAATCTTATTATTTTTGTTTTTTTCTCCTAATATAAATCTAAAATTCTTGTAGTAAGTTACTTGAACATTCTAAAGATTAAGAAATATATAATATATTTACACAAAGAGTAATATGTTGCTGCTTGCTTTAATTTCCTTATAGCCTGAAACCGTGTGAAGAGGTGAAATGTTCACAATCAAGCTGTACATAATTATATTAATATTTTGTATGATTTAATTTATAGTTTACACAATAAATGGTTCCTGGACAGAACTCCTACTAGGATGTTGTCTGTTCAACAAATTCTGTTGTTGTTGTCATCACAGAATTTCAAAATACAAAATTGTAGTTGTTGCCGTGTCGGCTTTGGTGACCGAATGAGAGACTCCAACGTGGTGTTGCGGCGTTGAAACTCCTTACAGCGCTTGATGAACAGTGATTCCGGGCGCGTCGACTGCCAGGGCCATTGGCTCCGCACGTGCATTTTGTGCTCGGGAGGTGGAGGGGATCTTCCCCAATGGATGGCGAGATCCGGCGCCGACCTACGTCGGCTTGCGGGGATTTTCCCCAACTCGGTATCTCCCACCAGCGTGGCAGCGCTCCATCCGGGACGAGCTCTACGCGCCCGCCTGTCTCCCGGTATGCACTCGTATGTAGTATGGTGCAAATAAGGAATGATAATAGAACAAGAAAGAGGAAGGAAAGTTCATGGCCAGTTTGGTAGGGAACTGCTGCAGCGTTCTCCTAGTGTTTATCGGAGAAACAACTTAAAACTACCGATCTGTGCAGCCGGTATCTAGAATTCGCCTCCAGAGAACGACTGAATTCGCCCTAGCTGACTAGCTACGAGTCGGAAAATCCTGCCACCGTCTGGACTCGAACCTAGGATCTCCCAGTCAGAGGCACTGCAGTGACATCAGTTACATTTTCCGGCCCTTCTAATTTCTCACCTAATTTCTTAATCCTTGGATGCATATTTACAGGACGTGACTAAAAAGAAAACTTAACGACAGGACCATACGAGATCGAACCACACGAGGACCTTCAAATGGCTAGTTAGCTCCATAGGCAGTTTCCTGCATTATGACGTTAGTTGCCATATAAAATGAAGGCACCTCCACTCCATACAGGAATGTTTCGTTTCCCGTTGTAGCACACGCGGCGTGTCCAAAGGATGGCAGCCGCGGCTGTCGGTCTCGTTCCGCGTGTGCGCGGTGCTTGTGGCGTGCGCCGCGCGCCGCGCGTCTCGCGTCTCGCCCAGCGCCATGGTGCGAGGGAGGGGGGAGGGGGAGGGGGTGCGCGCAGGTACCGTTCGCGTCCGCGGCGGCTGCGCGTGCGCCCGCGGCATGCCAAGCGGCCCTCGCCTCCGAATTACACGCTCCACTCCTCTCCGCGCGCGACGTGACGCGACGCGGCGCGAAGCGACAAGGCGTCTCGCGGAGCGGTGCGGGGAGCGGCAGGGCAGGGCGGGGTGGGCACGTGAAGCAAGCGTGGCGGGGCGCGAAAGAGCGGCAGGGGCGGGGGGTGCGCATTTTGGGGAGGAGCACGGAGGAGGGGGCAGGGTTGGAAGCGGGGCGAAGCACCGTGGGAGGAAAGGCGAGAGCTTAGCGCGGCGGGGAGGTGCGAGGCAAGGCGAGTAGGTAGGGGCAGGACGGGACGATATTGTGGGTGGGAGCGATTCGAGGCTGGGTGGTGGGTGCGATGCTGGGGAGGGAAGGGCGTGGGGGGCGGGGCGAGGCGGCCGCTTTGTGAGGGGCGTTTGGCATGCGCCACTCGTCGCCAGGAGGGCCTGCGTGGGCGGAGACGCGGGGCGCAGTGGGCGAAAGGCCGCCGCAAGAGCGCACGTTCTCCTGCTGGAGCCACTTCCCTTGTGGGATTCAACGCTCTGTGGGATAAAGGATGGAGATGGCAGTTGTCGGGTGAACATTTTGCGTCCTCCCTCACGCGCGTTTCGAACCCGCATTTCTAATTCAGAGCTTGGTCGCAAAACACCGCACTAAACTGCAAGCAGAAAGTCGTTTCCAATGTAGCAAGTAATCAACAATTTATTGATCGGTTAATTAGTGATTCCCGGCGTGTCAATTGCATTGTCATTAGTCCTGTAGGTGTAGTGCGTGCTTTATCCCGGAAGATGACGCTTATCTTTCCCTAACCGAGTATCTCAACAGCGGGATACTGCCTCAACCAAAACAAGTTATAAGCTCCCGACTGATCTCCCGGTATGTATGGTAGTGAAATACATGTTAGGAGTGAGGATAGGTTAGGATGATGAACGAAAGGTAGCGCGCGGTCCGTGGCCCGTTTGTTGGGGGTACTACTGGGGCACTCGCCTGATGTTGATCGGAGAAATTACGAAAAACTTTCAATCAGAGCTGCCGTCCGCTAGAATTTACCTCCAGACAGCGACTGAATTCGATTTAGCTGACAAGGTTGTGCCGAAATCTGCCTTGTCCGGACTCGACCCTTGGACCTTCCTGCCAGACTCTGCAGTGACTTCAATTGATATATGAGCCAAATAAGCAGTGGTAATCAGCAAAAGTGGGAACCATATAACATGTGTAAATGAGAATAAAAGAACAGAAATTAATATACTATAACGGTTTTTACGATTTCTTTGACTGACGCAGAAAGACAAAAAGAGAAGAGAAAGAGATCGCGAGAGAGAGAGGTCTAGAGAGCGAGAGGTAGAACGAAAGAGTGCGAGCGAAAGAGAACAAGAGAGAGAGAACGAGAGAGAGAGAGAACGAGAGAGAGAGAGAGAACGAGAACGATTGAGAGTGAGAGAATGAGAAGGAAAAACGTATCTTTGTCTTACGTGGGTGCGGGTAATGCCAGACGCGATTCTCGGTACAGAACCACTTTACTTCCATCGCTATCTCTATTTTACTCCTCATCCCGGCCTGCACCCCCCCCCCCCCCCGCCCCGGCGTCGTCGCATCTCTTGCTCCTCCCCTCGACCGGTCCTCGTCCCGGCCCGCATTAATTGCCCCAAATCGTTTCTTGATTGCGTTCCTGTATCTCGAGTGCGTAAAGCCCCTCTCCCGACCTAATCACGCGGCCGGGCGGCAGCCGCGCGGCGGCGGGCGGCGAGGAACCTGTTTTTCTTCGCGTGTCTACAACGGCCCTCAAGGGCAAACAAAAATTACCTGCTTTAATATCACAAGAGTCTCTCGGCCAGTATTGATGCTGCGCACCAGATAGCGCGCTTGTTTTCAGCCTCTTTGGATGTAACAGGCGGAGACAGCGGCCCAGGATCTCGAGACTAATATGAGCAGGCCCACCTATGAGTCATAGGTTTATGTGTTGTTTGATGGATGGTTCAAATGTTTTATGTCCTTAGAAGATAGGTTCTAAATTTGCTATCAGTATACTACACTTCTGAATTAAAGCTATTGTGCATTTATTGTTATTATGCATTACTACATTGCAAAATTACACAAACATTTTTTCTAAAGATTTTCTTTCTTTTGCAGCTGATGGTAAATAGGAGATAGGTGTAATTAAATATGTGAACTCTCTTCTGACTCTCTCATAAGTAGTAGGTGTTGAATAATTGGTTTGGGTAAAATAATTTTAGAATGTTTAATTTGTCTTAGCTGAGTCTAAAAACTGAATCGGTACAAACAAAAAGATTCGATGTCACATTTAGCCGGTTTTGAGTTAACGGTGAGAAACTGTTCTTAAAATTTAAATTCTACTTTCTATGCATAAAAGTTCATTGTTCGTGAACTCTGTGACGTCTGTAGAGTGTCCTTCAATTCATTAATGTTTAGAAAAAAATGGTTGATGTCCGGAACTTTCAACCTTTTTGCTTGCTCTTAAAAATTTGAAGCTCCTGAACATCGAACGTTTTTGTTTTTTCCGATTCAACTGCCTTCCATGAGTTTGTTTCACAACTGTTTATACTTGATAACTATTTTTTTAAATTTATTTTCTTCATAGTCGACTTACGTCTTTCAGAGTTTCTCAACCATACATATTCTAACGGGGGATTTTTCTTGTTCCTCCGGCGAATGCAGGTCTCTGTGAGGAAATCTTTCACTATTTTTGTAGTTTTTTCTTCTAACTTTAGCCTACTTTCATTTGAAAATTTAGGTTTGGGAGTGGAGAGGGGGAATTTGGGCAGAAGGAAAACGTGGTTTTATAATTTATGATGGCTTTGGAAAATCTGGATTTAATGCGGATGAATGATGTACGTTTAGTCAGAGTTTGAAGATTGGCGTGCTGGGGCACATCGGACAGAGATAATACAATTTTTTAGATGCTTGTGAAATGAAACTGGATGGGAGTGGTTCTTGTGGTACATGGTAGATTTGTGAGTTGGGAATGAACCAGGGAGCTTTCAAGGTTCTTTTTAGATACTAGTTTTGGATTATTTGTAATGCAGAAAGGTTCGTCAATGCTATGTTTTGATACAAAGGGCATGCGTATGTCATAGTTGTCATAGTATTATCATTTTATAAACGAAACACGAAGTTTCGTTACTAAGGGAATTTTTTTATTAATGAGAGGGTATAGTTTACGAGTAAATACATTTGCACGCTGTTGATTAAAAGTATGATTTCCAGGTTAATAATTTGTCTAGTAAAACTCCTAGGTACTTATCTGAGGAGAATGCGGAAGTAAGGAACTTCTGTGCTATTAATCGAAGGAGTATAAGGAAGAAGGTACGTCTAAGTATGAATATCTTGGAATGTTATTTTAGAGGGTTAATTTTAATCCTCCATTATTTGGCCCGGTTTGTATATGACTGAATGTAATCCTAAGCTAGGTTTATACCAGTTTGGAAAAAGAAGATAGATGTGTCACCTGCATACTGGGCAATACATGATACTTGAGTTGTAGAGTAGTCTTCTGTTTATAAAGAGAAAAGTTCTGGTGAAAGAATTGAACGTTGGGGAACGCGTGACTAAATTGAATGGAAGGGGGACAAAGTACTCTTTACTTCAAAGGATCTGTCTTTGATATAACTCTAAATTATGTCGATGTTGTCGTACCCGGGCGTCTTTCTGGCTTTAAAAAGTTTAAGAATTTTTGCAATATCTGACGGAGAAATTAATTTAAATTTTGTTAGGTCTGTACATATAGGCAGTAATAAAATATTATACAGTTGTATAGAAAGTGTGGTCTTCTATAGGATTAGGAATGAAGATATTTTTTAAATACACAGCTAATATATTTGCTTTTCCCACGTATTTGCATATTTCCGTTATTCCATAGAGCTGGTAGATTTATTTGTTCGTAACACTTTTAATGATTTTCCACAGTGGTCTTGGGTTAGAATGTAAGTGACTTTTACATTTGTGTAAGCTTTGATATCTAAAATTATCTAATCTTTGTTTGATATCTTGTGTTATTTGATTCAGTTTTCGCTTGCTTTCAATGCTCCTTTGAGATTGCCAAGAGCGTCGAATTTTTCTTTTTAATTAGTTCAATTATTTCTTTAGGCAAACCTGATTGTGGTTTTCTGGGTGCTTGTTGAAATAGTGCATGAACATATTTTAAATATTGTTGTATACAGTTTGTAACTTTATTTAATTCGTTGTCTATGTCATTTATGTATGCCATGTTAGATGGGAAATTTAAGCTGTTCTATAATAATAATTCACGGTTCCACTTCGTTTTGCCATTAACGTCTTTATGTTTGGTTACTGTAGAGTTTGTTGGTGTTCTTAACCATATACTAATAAAAGAATGGTCCGAATTCGAATCACGGTCGTGATTCCGAAATATTGGCGTGGTTATGTCTTATAATTATATCTAGAATATTAGCTTTGTTATTTGGTTTCTTAGGGTAGTGGGTTGGTTCTGTAGGAGCATGAATATTAAAGTTAGTGCTGTGTGCATTAACGAGTTTTAGCAGTTGGTCGCCTTGATACGCAGTCACATTGCTTCCCCAACCTCTATTCTTACTATTTAAATCTCCCGTCATTATAAATCGGAGGTATCCGGAAACCATGATCCTATAAAGATTGATTCTTCAATGATTAGAATTTTTTTGTTTGGTGGTTTAGACGTTGCAATGGTAGTTACTTCCATCTGACGTTGTTTGCTAGTGTTTTTAGTTCTATTGAATTTTAAACGGATATCTGAGTGTGCTTAATATCTTTTTGGATTAAAATAGCTATAGCTTCTAAAGCTTTTAGAAGCAAGAGCTTTGATTGGCAAGTGTATCTTTGCAGTGTGTTGTATGGGAAAGTAAATTTTGCTGTACGCGCACCACACATTTGTAAAAATAATATACGCAACTTGAATTGAAGTGTCTTGGCGTACTCATTTCAAAATGCCAGACGAGGCGATAATTGAAGCTTCGTTCGTCAACATTTTATTCGTGCGCCAAACACTTTTTGTACTTGTTAGGTAAATCACTATATGAAGCAATTGTCATTCGCAGAGTAACTTATATTACAGTAACTGTTTTCAGAAGTCCGTGGATAGCATCGTCCTTTCCTTCCCGTTTTACTAGATCACATTAAACTGCTGTAGTCGTTATCCCCTACGAGCTCTATAATTGCAGCGTCTGCTAATTTGAGTTAGAACTATCGACGCCACTATCTCTGAAAGGGTCGCAGAGGGAACTGCAGCTTTGAAGTCTGTCGGCAAAAGCACCTCCATTGCCGAGTGCGAGGCGCAGTCATTAAGCATTCTCAGAAATGGGCTAGTTAGAGTGTTCTACATTCATCCTTTGGCGAGGCGCTTGCATTCGCAGACTTCAGTGTTAGGTTGTTACCCATCAAAAATCCGATTGGCTTCGACGAAACGAGAAAATAATTACGTTGGTGCGATGCATGTGGCTTACAGTTGGTTCTCATAGTTCTCTACAAACAACTCGAGTAGTTGAACTGGTTTTCGCAGAGGAAATATACAGTATAATGAAAAAAAAATAGAAATTCACAATGTTCATTGTTTGAAATTAACTGCTTTGTCACAATAAATGCATTCAAAATAATGTACAGATCCTATTTGAAAACTAAAAATTAGAAATTCACGAATTTCGTGGAGAATATTGGCATTAAAAATTCGTTTTTTTCTGGATTATGATTTTAATTTACCTTTCCCTGAAATAGAAGAGGAGGTAATCTTTCTAGTCAGTTACAACTCATAAGTGATGATCTCAAAGGACTGGTAACAGAAATTATACTTCTAAAACATATTTACAGAGGCGCAGTTTTATTACATTAAAACATTACTTCTCGTGATATACCGTCAGTTTCATTTTACAATAAATTGCAATAAACATTACAATTATTTACTTTTTCTAAAATACAAACAATAAGAGTTGGCATTAATCTGCAAATTATACAGAATTGGAAATAATAAATACCTACAATATGAGTTAGCATTAGGTTAGAAAAATTTACAGATTTTTCTAGATGGGTAAAATATGTATAGGAGTTCAAGAAGTCTGTGTGCGAGTAACATGTAATTAGAGATTTCTTCTCAGTGCGTTCAGTATTACTCTATTTAGAGAAGACTAGAAATTTAGATACAGAATTAAGACTTCTCTTATTTATAAATAATATAATTATTGAAGACATTTTTTCGTAACTGCTTGGCTTCGTATGGTGTATATGTACTTAAAGGTACTTTCATTTATGAAGAGAAGAGTTCATTAGTGCATTTTAAACGAATGGTACAATAATCAACCTAAAACTAATGAAAGAGTTCTCTTACAGCACTTGTTCCCGTAAGTCTAGTTGCAACGCGGTTAAGTAAAGGCAAATGCTAGTCCTAGAGAAGCGCGTGTTGCACTAAGGTTGTTTGAAAAAGATCATAATGAGGATGGTTTCGTGCAAACGGAGTGTAATATAGAGAAGGTGAAAATATTCTTCTAATGTGTTTCAGTTTAGTATAGTATTTATGAGAAGTAGGATAAATGTCAGTGAAGTGAAATGTCGAAAATACGGGTTAGTGTAATATTGTGACTTTAATAGTATAAAATGAAACGTTAAATAATTGTATATAAGAAAATCCTAAGCGAATAGCCTAAATGCTGTTATTATAGTTCTGAAAACTTTGCTGCTTGTGTAGTGCAAGAATGTTGTAGCTCTCGTATGTTAATTGCAGACAAAATGTTTAAATTACTTACAAATATCCTTACGTCTAGTAGGAGAATATAAGTTCTTGTTCTCTTCCCTTCAAACACAAATTTATTATTTGTGTTTGAAATCATCAAATGCATTTAAGAGTAAATCTTACAGAATTGCTTAGCAATTTCTAGAGCCACTGTTTGATCATAAAATGTATTCGGATGTTTAAGCGTTGTGGTTATCATATCTGTTTATAAAATGTGTCACAATAGGAAAGTGAGTTGTTTGTCTTGGAAGAGGTGAAACTAGTGAAAATTGCCGAATTTGCTAATTCCGCTAATTTTTGCTTTTGCTTTCAAAGTTAATATATTTTTCTTTTATAGTACTACTACTACTTTAAACTTGTGTAATGATGCAGAATTGCAGGAAAAAGGGTCTATTCTTCTGTAGAAAAAACACGTTATGTGGTTTATGAGGGTCATGATGCAAAAAAAAAAAAAAGAAAGAAACGATTGTTCTTGTTCTTGTAGGTAGAATATTACATTCTCGTATAGTGAGGACAAATATTTGTTTTGAGGCTTCTCGTTAGCAAAAACGTTTTTCTCGAAACGACAGATAGTCGGTCTGCCTGTACACTAACTAATGTTTGAAGCGATCAAAGAATTTTTACTGAAATGAATATTCCCCAGTTAATCTTACTGATTTCAAACCGATCTCAAATTTGGAACGTATCTTTTAATTTTGTAGGTAATTTACACGAACCCCTTATGAGAGATTCAAAACTTTATAAAAAATGGCACCTATACTTTTCATTTTTGTAGCAACTTACTGTTACGACAATCATGCTGGTCCGCTTTTCAGTTATTTCAAAAGTTTATATTTTTCTTTGCTCTCCTACAACAAAATTATTGAAAACAAACTTTTTTTATAAAACCTGTACTTCAAAATTAGATCTTTAAGTAATGTATATATATGTGTGTGTGTGTATATATGTGTACATATGTGTACATGTGTATATATGTGTATATATGTGCGTATATATATATATATATATATATATATATATATATATATATATATATATATATATATGTATATATATAAGAGACTGTTCACTAGTTTTGTATAAAACCATTGCAATATAAATAAAATACGTAAACCAGAGTTTCTAAAAATCTCTCATTGATCTCTTAGCACTAGTGCTAAAAATTGAACTTTCAGCTCGCTGTACTCTGAAAGTACCGCTTCTGCTAACGGCGGTCCAAAAATGACTTTGCCTTACGAAGACCGTAAAACAGTCATGACAACGAACTGAGTTTTGCAAAGTAAGCAAAACGCTGAAGCGACATCAATGAACGTAGCTACAGCCTCGCATAAGGAGAACAATCCCAAGAATATGAATGGCATCCCATAGAAGTAGTAAGTTTCTGTGAATTCGTACAAAAGAAGTAATGTACGCAAGAGAATGTCTTTGGCATACTCATTTGAAAATTCCGGTCGCTACTTCCTATCAGCGGCGCGACATGTCGTTCGTATGTCAAAGACGTATTTTCTGTACTAGTTAAATAAATAACTAATTCCTTCAGTTTTCTATGCCATACAGGATTTTTTTTCGGCGCTTGCGAGTGCATAAGCTCTGCGAAGAGAGAGAGGGGGGAGGGAGAGGGGAGGGAGAGGGAGAGTGTGACGTGAGGGGCTGCCAGCGGCGGCGGCGTGCATGACGGACGCGAGGCGTCGAATTAGCGCCGCGCACGAAGCGGGGGCGCTCCTCTAATGATTCGGGGAACGGCGGCGGCGGCGGCGGCGGCGGCGGCGGCGCGCCGACAAGTTGAGGCGCCGGGGTTGCAGAGGCCCGGCTGCGGGGATTGTCAGAGAAAGACGAAGCGATGGAACGGCTCAGTTTGGTTCAGAGTCAGCGTTGCCGCTGTCGCTGAAACGATTCTAACCGGAATTTCCTAGGGCTTGAGTCCCAACGGGGGCGCATTTTCTACACTAGCTATTTCGAATCCAGCCTCTGTTCGGAATAATAGCGGCCGGCTGCTCTGATCGGTAGTTTTCCGTAGTTTCTCTGATCAACACCAGACGAATGCCGGAACAGTGCCCTATCAAAGGACTACGGACAGCGCATGATCTTGCAAAATTAGAAAAAAAAACATCAATGAAATCGAAATATATGCTGTGGGCTCCGGAAGCCCCCCCCCCCCCACCTCCGTTGGAAATGCACAGGAATACCTTATCATGAGCATGATGAAGAACACGAGAGTGCGTGGCTGTTTAAAGAACGATAGCAATACCGTCGTATAAATAATTCCGTTGTTTACCAGCTGAGGGGGGAGGCGGAGCCCAAATCTTATATTTAGATTATATTTATTAAACTTATTTCACTAAGACTACAAATAAGTTTTGATTTTCAAAATTTATTACAAATTTTCAATTTCACTTCGTCAGTTTAGAATAGTTCCTTTTTACTTTCCCGTTGACGTACGTATATAGGAGTAATATACGTAGTATAGGGAAAGTAAAGTAATGCTGCGGAAAATCGATTTCGAGATTTCAACGGAAATACACGTTTTGGGGTCCTCAGGTACAGTCCGTCAGTACGTCCGTCAGTACGTCCGTCAGTACGTCCGTCAGTACGTCCGTCAGTACGTCCGTCAGTACGTCCGTCAGTACGTCCGTCAGTACGTCCGTCAGTACGTCCGTCAGTACGTCCGTCAGTACGTCCGTCAGTACGTCCGTCAGTACGTCCGTCAGTACGTCCGTCAGTACGTCCGTCAGTACGTCCGTCAGTACGTCCGTCAGTACGTCCGTCAGTACGTCCGTCAGTACGTCCGTCAGTACGTCCGTCAGTACGTCCGTCAGTACGTCCGTCAATACGTCCGTCAGTACGTCCCTCCGTCTGTCTGGTGTATGTGGACACTACTAGTGCTTATGCCATGCGTAGGATTTTTCACAAATTGAAGAAACCCCTGTCCATGTAGCTGGAGTCGAAACTTTGATATTTTGAAAAACATTCTTTAAAATTTGGGGGTACTTTCTTTACATGAAGCCCTTCGGATATTTTCAAAAATTTACCTAAAACGTCTCCAAATTTTTTCTTTAAAATGTCTTGTAAGAGTGGTGTAACATACACTTATAGAAGTAGCAAAGCACTGATTTTCAAGGTGAACTCTGGATTTTCGAAAATTTTAAAAGTATGACTTTTTTCGGTGCTTTCCTTAAACAAAAATATTAGAGATAGAGATTTTTCCTTCAAATGAAATTTGTTGTCCATAATTAGTTCTTTTATTAGTATCATGTACACTTTTTGGAAATTCTAATAGTGATTGCGCAATATTACGTGCAATATTTGCAATTTTAAAAAAATACAAAAAGATTTTACCAAAACCATTTCTCCAAATAATTTTTTAAAATTTTTGGTAGGGATAGTGCTAAATTCAGTGTATAAGATGACATAAACGTCATATTGCTCTATTCGTTTGTTTTTTCAAAAATTACAAAAATGTATTTTTTTTACTTGTCTCTCACGTCGTTAATTAGCGGCAAATTCTTTACATTAATGCATTTATGAGTACATGTGCTTTAAATAATGTTAGATATAGTTTCCAAAAACTCAACAGTTTTTCGTGAAAACGAGCTGAAAAATTCTGAATTTTCAGAAACACTCAAACGCCATTTTCTCAGAAACAGCACCATCTTTTTTCTTCAAACGTTACCTACTGATAGGGGCAATTGCAGGATGACATAGAATTAATTTTGTATTTTTTTAATTACACAAGTGTAATTTTTTGAAAGATCTCTCACGCCGTTGATATGCATATTTCCAGCGATTTGTAAACACGATTGTGACTAGAAATGCTTGAAATAGCGCCCTATGAAGTTTTTCAAAAACTCAGTAGTTTTCTGTGAATAGAGGTTTGAATTTAGAGTAGCGCCCTAATGCTATTTTCTTAAAAGTGGCTCCAATTTTTTTAAAGAAAATTACCAATTAAGTTGAGGTTTAATTGTTCTTTAATATTCTTAAAATAATATTTCCGTTGTACTTTAAGAAAATCGAAAAATTAAGAAAATTTCACAAAAATGTACTTTGGGTGGCGATAGAAGGCAGCAGGCAAGAGTATATGGCAAGTTCGAACAGCTAGCCGAGACCATAGGAAATAGAATAGCAATACGGGAAGTCTGTGCCATTCTGTAGCACCACTATTTTTATTAGAAAAAAACGCTATGATTTCTTAAATTCTATGAGAGACTCGTGATAAATTGCATCTTGTTTTGAACAAAAATCACTTCATACACATTGATTTTTCATATACCTAAAAACATTGGAGTGCCTTGTGGATGGCGGACGCGTCGGCGTAGGCGTGACGGCGTCGCCCGAGCTGCGCATTTCCGCGTCCAATTCGTGGCATTTCGTCAGGAAGGTGGAAATCGCGTGCCGCCCCGCCCCGCCCCGCCCCGCCCTCGCCCCCGCCCCGCCGGCGGCCTCACGAGGGGCCCCCGCGGGGCGGCCGCGCTCCAGCTCTCGCACCTGTTCGACAGCGCCCACTCGCGCAATTGGCAGCGCAAATCCACAAAAGGCCTTTTTACTGTCTCGTACGACGAACTTTTCGAAAACGCAGTGTGTTGCTGCAGCGATAAGTGCCGTTTTATGGAAGAAAAGTTCGGTTTCTTTCGACAATAAAGCGCGCGTGGGTTCTTGATTCCGCAATAGTTATTTTCGTAAATAGTAGATTTTGTATATGTAACATTTCTGCAGGTAGGTTTATACAACCAGGTGGCAGAACATTACAATTTACGTACATTACATATAACAAAAGTGATACAATATAACTTTAAATTATTTCAACAATAAATTTCCCTCTCCGTCGAGAATATGCGTTTAAATGTCTACTGTGCAATTTTCTTTTCCCGCTCTAATTCTTTTGAACAATTTTGAAAATATATCATATTATTTTCACTATGATGTCTCTTACTAAAGGCCTTCCTTCTTTTTCTCTTCATGTGTCTAATTTTTTGGTTTAATACTGTGAATCTGACTTATTTTTTAAGTATTTAAAAGCGTTCCAGATTTCCTCCATCCTCGTTTTTTTTTCAAAAAATGGTAATACTGTCCTCTTCTTAAACTGACGTTTTTGTTCCTTTTCAAATCATTTTCTTTAGAATATTTGTATTTCAATCAACAACACATCTTTGTGGTCGCTTACTTTCTAAATGACGTCCCAAGAAAATAAATATTTTTTCTGCCTACTTAGGTAAACATCTAGAAGCGCCTCCTGCTGCGTCGGTCTGTCTTCTACCTGCGCTAATCTCCCTTCCCAGACTGTTGTGCATTCGCTTCGCTCATGGCCCCTTTCCAATTTGTGTCTGGAATATTTTGTACAGAAAGTAAAAGTTTGGCATGCGAATAAAATGTTGCAAAACTAGCCGATGATAGTATTTTGAAATGAATACACCTAAGACACTTTCGTACGAGTTGCCTTCATTATTTTTTTAGTACGATTGT
Organism: Gryllus longicercus; assembly: GCA_038098605.1. Taxonomy (NCBI): domain Eukaryota; kingdom Metazoa; phylum Arthropoda; class Insecta; order Orthoptera; family Gryllidae; genus Gryllus; species Gryllus longicercus. The sequence goes on along the minus strand of JAZDUA010000148.1, from coordinate 113,570 downwards.
GTGGAAACTAAAAAAATACACTCTCTTGGTATTATTCTCAATATGCGATGCGGCAGCCACATTGATTCATATCACATTTTGTTTTCTTTGCGGTGTCCATGTTGTACATTGCAGTGAGCGCAAAATAATAATAATATTTTTCTACGTACTGCGAGAGACATTTACAAAACGTTGGCGATTCGACATTTTTGTTTTTAATGTGCAAGTGTTCTTGATCACATGAACTTTACAAAACTTCACTTGATCACATCAACATTACAAAAATTGACAAAAAAGAGGAGTCATAATTGAACAGTCTTTAATAGACATTTTACCGCTTACGCCAAGTATATTTTATCAGGAAACGTTTTCTCTTTCATGAAGTACATCAGCAATCCTTTGCAAGCCTATTAGATTCGAAGAGTTACTTTCCTGCTCACTGTGTTGTTCTCCAGTAATCCCTCAGTGCCACCACATGCCGAAACTTTTGCGGCCGTTCGTTGAAGTTTGGAGCATTACGCGACCAAACGTTCTCTGAAGATCACTACTTTTATTATTTTCATTTCCGCCGCCATGTCTGTCACAGCACAGCAGGAATAGCAAATGTTCTCCATGAACATATGAGCTCCTTGTTGTACATGCTAATTGTAAATCTTGAAGCGTAATATCTACAGAAAATATGTAGGGTGGCTGGGAAGAAAACCAGTTACATTTACTAATCTTTTTCCTCGGATAATTTTATCGTTTTCTGTTCCTCTTTTTCAACAATTTTATTACATCATTATTCCTCATAGTTTTTGAAAGTATTTCAAATCTACGTAATGTTACGCTTTCAAAATTATCCTGGCCTAAGGCAATTGTCACTTTTACTATGATTTCTTTCAGTATATGGAATCTGTATATTTAATTAAATTTATTTATTAAGAAGTGTAATAAACTTTTATCCCGGAAGGTGGCAGTGTTCGTTCTCCACTGCAATGTGCTGCCCATTGCCGACGTACATATCGACTTTATAGGTATTCGTCGACATGTATCACCGCCGTCAGAGGTCTGTTCTAATCTGCCGTCAGATCCCCTGACATATGAGATAATACAGTGCGGGAGAGTGGGTTTGTAAATAAGGGGAGAGGACACGAAACGTAAAAAAAGGGAAAATCGCCATCGGTGGGTAGCCCGTTTGTCAGGAAACCACCCCGTCATTTGCCTAGTATTGATCGGAGAAATCACGGAGAAGGACCGACGATGGGGTCCCCCAGTGGAGAGGGCCTGTCCGCGTGCTCCTGGCGCTGTGCTCGGGGCGAGGGCCAACGACTGGCGCTGCTGGCGACGCGGCTGCTTCACGGGAACGCGCGCCCAGGACAACGCGCCACGCGCGCGCAGGCACCGCGCGCCCGCCATCCGCGGGCGGAGGCGGCGCTAGGAGGAGGGCCCCGCCCCGCCACGCGCGACTCCCTAAGCGGTGTTTTGGACAAGGTTCCAGAGGAGGCTTCTGTTCCTATTTGACCAGCACACTTACTATGCACTAATTCTAAGTACTAAAATGACTGTAAGGCTTGTTAATGACGACGGAAATGAAGCGTCAACATTAAGTTAAAATAAAAAAGAACTATAATTTCGATAAAAAGTAAATATTTATGCATAAATTTAATAAGTCTCTTTTTATTTAAATCTAATTAGTTATTTTCGTATTTCATATTATTAAAGATCATTTGTATGTAAAACATTAAATTGATTATATATTTACATATTCAGATTTAGACCTTTTAGATGGGGTAATTGTTATTGTTGTTATCATTATTATTAAACATATTTTTTCATTCAGATCATTGATACAGACTTATGACAATGTTTAATGTGCAATTTCTTGAATATTAACATCTTCTACCTACTTTTTTAAAAATATTTACAAAAGTTTTAATATTTAGTTCGTAATGAAATAAGCAATATAGCAGAAATAATATTAAATATTTCAGTGGTTTATTTGTTAAAATGAGCTTATGGTTGTGATAAATACGCGGCCAACGCGTTGTAAAATTATTATTAAGGATCACTTTACCAAGCATACAATAATTTCCCAGGTGACACACGTATTGTGTCATTTCTCGTAAACTTATCAAATTAAATAGTCATTGATTGAGTCTTTGAAAGAACTAGTATTTTCAATAATAATTCATCTTTTTCAAGTATTAATGTACTTAAAATTTTATTTTAGAAACACGTTTACGTGCTGCATAAACCGGGTGCCAAAAGAACACTCTTAATTTTTTCTCTATATAGAGTGGTGAAGTTGTGACAGAAAGTTTATGACAGAAGTTTCACAAATTCCTGTTATAAATTTTGGTTTCATATCTCTCTCAACTCCAGTCATTACTACATAGTAACAATGGAATTTTTTTCGACTGAAATGAAATGAAAAAAGATTTGCATTTCAGGTTTGCATTGTTTTATGGGTCGCAGTCATGAACAGATTGACAGTTTTGCGCAATTGAGTGGTTGTGATTAACGTTCAGAGTGATGGATGGAATTGATTGACACCAAAATATTTAGAGGTTCACAATTCTGTTGGCTGGTTGATTCAAAATGTAAAAATAGTTATAAAATAAAACTTTAGAGCTCTTGAAAATACGTAAATGGTGAATAATTATTCACAACACAACTCGTTCAAAGGGGAAAGGTTATTTGGGAACGAGCCCAGTGCCTGCGACGTAGCCCAGTCCTCCACTAGTCGTGAGCAGGAGCGTTTCCGCAGCCGCTCGCTGGATGCGCCCCGTGAGCGTGTGCTGAGAGAGGCGCCGCGCCGCGCCGCGTGTCCTTGGCGCGCCGGGCAAGGCCGCGCCGCGTGCGTACGTGTCGCAGGGCACGGCGGCGCCGCGCAGCGCCCAGCGAGGTCAGGCGAAGCCGCCCCAATTGGCGCAAAGCGGCGGAGCCGGGCACGCGACGCGACGCGACGCGACGCGAGGCATCGCCGAGCGCCGACCCCGACAAGAGCCCGCGCCCGCGCCCGCGCCCACGCCCACGCCCAGTGCGCCAAGGATTCATACGACCGCTCATCTAGTGCTGTTCGGAATGAGCTTTCCTCAATTATTATGAAATCAACAATTTCGAGCAGAAACGGGCAACTATGATTCAGCTTTGACGTGAAGTTTCCGTATACAGCAGCGGGCACGTTAATTGAGTTCTCGGTGTTATTGTAAAGATGTAAAAAAAAATCAATGTTTGACCTACATACGACATTACTTTTCATATGCGAGTAATTATATAATAATATAATATTATATTATCCTTAATATTCATCTTCGGAGGCTTATTAATTATTAAACTTGAGAAGCTTAACATATGCAAATTAAAACAATTTAAAGTTTAAGCCTTAAAGACAATTATTGCTAACATTTATCTTATGAGTGTTTGCAGCAGAGAGTGCGAACTACGCCAAAGCTTGAGATCAACTTATTTGGCCACTCAAACGCCCGAGTGAAGGATAGAGGTAGAGACAAGCCGTGTGGTATTCGAGTGCCACGGAAGCTGTGCTGAACAGTGTTGATCTCACTGTAAGGATCTTTGCTAATAGTTCTTGTTTTTAAGATATGTACATCACTATTTCGTTCACTCCATCAAAACAGTTGATATTCATACGTTGACTTTGATGAAAACCTAGTTCTGTTTCGTGTTATGTTAATGTTTCGGGAGATTTTTCGACAATATTTTTCTGGCAATTTGTTTATACGAAGAGGGCATATCGTCGGTACTTAAGAAAACTGAAACAATTAAAATATATCGAAAGTTGTTATTTGGAAAAAACAACAAAGAAACAAAAGAAAAAAACGTTTTGAACCTGAGAAAAGTTGTTGTTTACTTGGATATGAGACAAAGTGTATGTATCTTAGCTCTTTTGTAAATTGCTCAACTGAAAATTTTGCTAGTAAAGATAAACCGCTAGAAAAATATATATTACTTTTTTAACACACTTCTTCAACAAAATGACAATTTTTAAAATATGTCACTTTTCTTGTGCACCGAAGATATGCATTTTCGAGTGACTTGAAGAGAGTTCATTTTCCGAAATCGATTTTTACCTTTGCGCTTTTCTCATTTGGGACATTGCCTATTTTTATTTTAAACGTTTATCACAATTTAAAACTTATCAAATTACAAAGATCGTATATTGTACTTTGAGCGCAACAACGGACACAGTTGAATTTTAACATGCTGAATCGTGCTAGACGCTGGAGTGAGTCAGTATGGAGCAAAATCTGATAATGACCAACAAGATCAAATTACGAGAGATTAACGATTTTTCAGAGAACCGTTCAAGTACGCCAGACACAAATTTGCGTTCGCCGCCGTAGCCGCTGCCGGTGTACCTCAACTTTCCAACAGTCTTCGCTCTTGACATCGCCGCTGTCATTGCCAATTGCATCAGCACTCTCGCCGACATCATACTTCCGCTTACTTCACTTCCTAATCAGAACAAACCACAGATTCATTTTGTGTTGCAATCTATCACTTTGTGAAGCCCTTACCAGTTAACTATGATGAACATAGTAACGATGGTGGAAGTAGAGATGAATAGATCGTAACGAAATATTTTTCAATAAGCATTCAATCTTTCTTAGTAAGGCGCATGATTAACATTTAATACGTAATGTTAATTAGGTATTGAATGGAATTAAGTCCTTACATACGACGTACGAAAATATTTCACCTTCAACTTCAATCGAAAAGATACCACTGGGCTGCGCCCATGAGAGTGTGGTGTCATATCAGTCGCCTTGTACAAACGTGGCAAAATATTAGCCACGTGCATTCCATGCACATGAAATGCACGAGGAAGTAGTTTGCGACAGCGGGCAGCGCTTGCGGGAAGGGGCGCCGGGCTGAAAAATGGCAAACCTAGGGAGCGGAAGGGAAGGGTCGCCGTGTCGTGGGTGGCGACTTGTGAACCCCGTAGACCACTTGGGTCAAACTTGTGAACCCCTTAGACATGCTGGCTATGGAAACGCGTCGGCGGAAACAGCGAGATGACGCAGTTCCGTCAGCCGGTCCAGAAAGTAATATAATGGGACCCCGGACCTAAACTCCTTCTGCTTCTTGGGCCCATCGGTAGGATGTCGTGTGGGTTGTGCGCGGCGCTGCATTTCAATGCATAGGCTACTGAGGCAGGGAACAAGCCGGCGTGCTACGTCGAGACGGGAGGTGCGGCATACTCGCTTGTATGCTCACGTAGGTTACTGGTGAATCACACCGAATAAGATATCTAATTATCAGGCCAGCGGTGGTGGTAACGAGGAACATTCCTTCTAGTAACGGGTCAATATTGTTTATTGTAATTATTGTAAATAGTATTCAGGTGTTGGAGCATATTTAGAATAAATACTCAATAAATTACAAACCGTTCACGTCTGTGATTTATTGCCCCGGCAAAGACGCCACAAGAGATCATTATAACTGAGTCTCCTTAATGCTGAAAGGTTAAGGGATTTCATCATAATCAGTTTCTATCGCTATTATTAAATTAAATAATTTAGTTGCTTCTGAGTTACATCTTGATAAACTTATCAAATTACTTTATGTACTTTGTGGATCGGAAAATGGTAAAAGGTAGAATGATACAAGATCGTGTACGATCCGTGGCTCATTTGTTACTGCTCCGCCATTTTCCTGGTGTTGATCGGAGAAATGATGGAAAACTACCGATCAGAGCAGCTGGTTTCTAGAACACTCCTCCAGACAGCGGCTGAACTCCACCTGGTTTCGAAACTCATCGCCAACGTCGGGGCTCGAACCCTAGGATATCCCGGTCAGAGGCACTTCAGTGACGTCAATTGATGTTCTGATGCTAAGCCGATATTTAAGAACTAGTGCTACATGTATTTGGCAATATTAATGCAGTCATTTTATGCGAGTCTATTTGAAATGCTTTTAGTTTTGAGGTATGATGAGAGAATTTTATAGTTTCAACAGCTTCTCTACTTGCGATCTTATCCGCGGCAATGCAATATCTTGGGAAAAGTAGCTCAACACTTACTGTTGCCCGAGAAGTTCATCTGGTCTCTGCAACGACAGACACTAAAATAAGTCAGAAATGTGTTTACGGGCAAACATGGCTGTAAGAGAACGCCCGAGTTTCCTGGAAGCAATTACACATGTCAACGGTTTCGCATCTTTTGTAAATATAAATGTAAGTAAAAATGTAAAGCGTTGAACGCCGAAACTCTCATGTACCCGCATTCTATCGAGTACTGAATTTGAGTTATTTGCCTCCCCAGGCTTATCACTTGGAGTGACTAGAATAGGGAGTTCCCATTCTACCGATTAAATTCCCGAATTGAGTCTTTTCTTTCGATTCCTATGGAGTCGGATTCCCTTGCTTTCGATTCATCCTAGAATCGATTCCACCAGACCGGAATCGAGTCAGATTAATCCCTCCGAGTTGTTTTTTTATTTATGCAGTTTGTCTGGCAAAATGTGAGTACATTGTATTTTCTATTTTGTTGGAATTACTATTTGATGATACAAAAATAACCGTGGAGTACAATTCTTGTCTTGCGATTCAATTCCGGTTTCGATGCCGCGGCGCGGCGGCGCAGGTGAAGAAGTGGCCGCTTCCTGGAAGGCGACGCGTCGTGCATGCGGACGGCGCCCAAGCGCTCGCCCGCGCTCGGCCCGCGCCCGCGCCGTCGCCCTTGCCCGCCCCCGCGCACTAGCCGTCGCCCACGCCCTCGCCCTCGCCCTCGTCCTTGCCCTCACCCGCCCCCGCGCCCGCGCCCTCGTCCTCGTCCTCGTCCTCGCCCTCGCCCTCGCCCTCGCCTTCGCCCTAGCCTTCGCACTCGCCCTCGCCCTCGCCCTCGCCCACGCCCACGCCCTCGCCCTCGCCCTCCTCCTTGCCCTCACCCGCCCCCGCGCCGGCGCCCTCTCCCTCGCTCTCGCCTTCGCTCTCGCCCGCGCCCGCGCCTTCGCCCGCCCCCGCGCCCTCGTCCTCGCCCTCGCCCACGCCCTGGCCCTCGCCCTCGCCCTAACCGTCGCCCTCGCCCTCGCCCTAACCGTCGCCCTCGCCCTCGCCCTCGCCCGCGCCCACGCCCGCGCCCGCGCCCGCGCCCTCGTCGTCGCCCTCGCCCTCGCTCTCGCCCTAGCCCTCGCCGTCGCCCTCGCCCTCGTCCTTGCCCTTACCCGCCCCCGCGCCGGCGCCCTCGCCCTCGCTCTCGCCTTCGCTCTCGCCCGCGCCCGCGCCTTCGCCCGCCCCCGCGCCCTCGTCCTCGCCCTCGCCCACGCCCTGGCTCTGGCCCTCGCCCTAACCGTCGCCCTCGCCCTCACCCTAACCGTCGCCCTCGCCCTCGCCCGCGCCCTCGTCGTCGCCCTCGCCCTCGCTCTCGCCCTAGCCCTCGTCCTCGCCGTCGCCCTCGCCCTCGTCCTTGCCCTCACCCGCCCCCGCGCCGGCGCCCTCGCCCTCGCTCTCGCTCTCGCCTTCGCTCTCGCCCGCGCCCGCGCCTTCGCCCGCCCCCGCGCCCTCGCCCTCGCCCTCGCCCTCGCCCTCGCCCACGCCTTCGCCCTCGCTCTCGCCCTAGCCTTCGCCCTCGCCCTCGCCCTAACCGTTGCCCTCGCCCGCGCCCGCGCCCGCGCCTGCGCCCGCGCCCGCGCCCGCTCCCGCTCCCGCGCCCTCGCCGTCGCCGTCGTCCTCGCCCTCGCTCTCGCCCTAGCCCTAGCCTTCGCCCTCGCCGTCGCCCTCGCCCGCGCCCGCGACCGCGCAGTCGGCTCCCGGAGCACGCACGGACAGGCCGCCGCCACACTGCGTATTCCACCGCTGTACCCTTACCGATGTTAACATCGCATGAATGGGTGAAAACCAGAACGGGAAAAGTGACGTTTTACACATCCTGAGAAATCTGTTTCTCGAAGTCAATATTACTGTAAAGTCGTGGTGCTTTGTTTCATCATTAAACCACAGCGTTTTAATTGTTCATTAAAACCACGAAAATACATTGCCACTGAAATATAACCTAAAACACATTTTTTCTCAAAATTTATATATGTCACTTATAACGTTCTGGTTTCACTCATTCATATTGTATTGATGTGACAACAAGAGAAGTTCATCTTAACCTGTATATGAGAATTGTATTGTCTAATAATATGTGATACAATATATCATTTTATATCTCCTTAAACTCAATATTAATACCATTAAAATCTCCACAACCTTTTTAGGATGCGAATTGTCCGTCTAGGACCGCGCTTACATACACCCGCATTAACCAAAGGTCATCATTGATCCCGTGGCAGGTTTAAGTGACTCCTTTTGGGGGGGATCGGCATTATGCTGAATCCAATTTTATCCCGCGTGGTTGCTAGTTTTAGTGGAACGGAAGATGGAATGATGATGATAATAATGAAGGATGAATGGACGACTCTTAAATACAGACTTACACACACACACACACACACACACACACACCAATGTCCGAGGCGGGACTCAAACCCCCGATTCTTTCGTCCGAGATCGCCACGGCACTGCTGCCTTAGCGATCTCCGCTATTCGGCTTATTATTATTATTATTATTATTATTATTATTATTATTATTATTATTATTATTTGTTTGTTTGTTTCGTGAATCGGCCATCATGGGGCCATGCGATACGTGTATCCCACCGGAGCTCAGTCTTGAATATCATGCACGCTATTTTCGATTTACTTTCTTTAATGGGATAAGCATTTTAAAGCTGATTCCATTTTTACTCCCAGGGTAGTTAGGCCTAGGATGGAATTGAGATGATGACGAATGATCAAATAGACACACACAAACATAAAGAGACACGCACACCACGATCATTCCCGAAACGGGACTCTGAACCCGTGATCGTTTGGTCCGAGACCGTTAAAAGATGGCGGTTGCGCTACTCTCTGTTTTTGGCGATGAGACAAGTTGTCCGCAACTACAATAATTAGATAAAAAGGTTTTGTAAAAATGAAAATTAAAGATTGAAAGGTTTTAAGCGGCACACTGACATTCTGTCAAAACCGGTGGGAAGGGTTCCTTTGAACACCACATCATATTTCCAGCTGAGGTAGAGCACTGCTCTAAAACAGTGCCCAACGCCCAACAGAACTCAACGCCCCTAGAGAAGTGCAATTAAGCTTTAGAAACCTTTAAAGAACTTCGAGGAAAGCAGTCCGGGACTGAAACGAATATTACAAATTTCGCCCAATGTAAATGATTTTGATAAATGATAAATGAATCACCACGATGCTTGAAGTATTGTTGTTTTTCTCTGCTCATAAGATTGATTAATTATTTTATGGGATTATTTTGTTTTGTAGAACATTAACTGATATACCCCGGGATAATGGGCAGTTCCTCCCCCACAGAATCGCGAGATTCGGCACCAACCTCCACGTCGACTTGCGGGGTTTTGTCCCTCCATGTATCTCGCCCAGTGAGGCAGAGCTGCTGTCGGGCTCGCGGCAGGTGTCCCGCCAATTAAGGTAGTGTAAGTATGTGTGTGTATGTGTGTCATGTAAGTCTGTGTGTGAGTATAAGGAGAGAGGGAGAAGGCTGGGTAAGGAAAGATCGTGAGCTGTTCGTGGCACGCCTATTAGGGTACTGCTCTGGCATTCACCTGTTGTTAATGGGAGGAAGCACGAAAAGCAACCGAACGGAGACAACGCCTGGATTCGACGAAGCTTTGTATCCCGCAGTGTAGAGCGCGCCACTTGGGGGCGCGTTGGCGCCCGCGCCGCCCCATTGCCCGTGCTGACGCAGGGCCCGGGGGACGTCCAATGTGGCGGAAGGGCGCGCCCTCGGCGGCGCGCTTCCCTCACGGCCTCTAAACGGAAGAGTGAAGCGCGCTGAATACATTGAATTGTGCTGAGCCTCCGCGACGCGCTCCGCGATCGCCTTCCGACGACTTCCGCCCCTCGCTGCTTCCTTTCCGGTCGCGTCGCGACGCGCGGCCCGACCGTCCTGCCCCCCCCCCCCCCTCCCCGTGCCTCCTCGCATCGCGAGGCCTCGCCCCGGCCGGCCAGAGGGCGACGATTCTTCCGGGCCATTGCTTCCGCGCCACACAGTGGAGCGCCAAAGGCTACCTTCTTTTCCAAGGAAGCATTAGCGAGAAGATTTTATCCGCTCTGGTTATCTGAATTCAGACTTAAAGAAACTGAGGTCGCTTACGGAACACGAGTTATGGAATATACGTGTTTGATAATTCACAATCTTCTATTAACTCTAATTAATTTCGTAATGAGAGGTTTTAGAACACAAATGATCTAATAATCCGTGGCCCCTATTATCAACATCAGTCGGTCACCATTACAGAATAAATAGTCTAATTTAAACAAAAAATTGGTACATTGCATTTTTTAACAAACTATGCGTGAAAACTTTTCACTGTCTTCGTTATCTACTTTATCTTCGTTATCTATTATTTGTTTATTATGTATCTACGTTTGGATTTCATACATCGAATTAAGTTTATTGAGAAATATTGTATTGCTTTGTGCTGACTCCACGTCCATGTAGTAATTAAAAGAGCAGTTTCTCTGTTACAGATTTATCAGTTGAAAATTGCGCAACTTAATTGCTTTTCTAATTTAATATCTAGCTAGTAAAGCTAATTAGTAATAGCTACCTACCAGCTGTGCACTCGAAGTTAGTAGCGAAACGGGGGTAGAAGGTGGGTTCAATGGAGTTTCTTTATAACTCCAATGAGGCTCGCAACCTTTTTGGGTCTTAGGCGTCCTTCCCATAAGCGCCGCCCTTCAACAACGTCGTGTTCCAAAGATGTAAACGTGCATCAAGAACTGGGATGACATTGTGTCATGTGAAAGGAGGTTTTCGTATTAATTATTTCGGAGAAGACGATCGGATTAAGGATAAACTATTAATTGCATTGTAATTATTGTGATTCCTTTTCCCCTGTCACCTCGCTCACTCACCCTCTCAAGACAATCTGTATATTACGTCATATTTTGTCTGACCGTCCTTTATTCGCACATGGCCGCATTGAACGTGTATGCGTCTATAGTTTTAAATAATGGGGTAGTACATGAAAATGTATCTAGAAACATCATATGTAATTTAAACATACTGTGCTCTAATTCAATGAGAATTATAGAGAGAATAAACTATTTTCTTCTTAAGCAAGTGTAATTCTGTACAAAAACTTGTAATTTTGTGAAATTAGAACTCAGATTCCAATTTTTTAGAGGAAGGATGAACAGGATGATGAAAACAGAACAGAACGAAATGTGGAAGGAAAGAATTGGGAAAGAGTGGGGCCTGCTGAAGAAGATAACACCTCGCATCGGTTCCCGTTGTCCTAATTAAGACTACTGATTTTTTGGAGGCGAATGACAAAATCCCACAGAGACCTAATTGACGTGACAGCTTTCATGATGCTCACAATCACGGGCCTTCTCCACTATTCTCTAAACATTTGCAGAGACCGAAAACCATCATTTTCTTCGAACATACCTGATTTCTCGCGCCTTCGAGATGCGCTCGTTGCGTAATAGCGCAAGGGCCTTCTACTCCTGGGGCCTGGGTTCGAATAGAAATCAATCCTTTGGAACTTGAGATGGAATCTGTAGGTTTTCTAGGGTTTCTCCCCTTTCCACTTATTCTCATTCTATCTTTACGTGGTGAGACTTGGGTCATCAGGACCGCTCTTCCGCCTGACTACGCAAATTTCGCTACGCTCCTTTCAGAAATAATATATCACTCAGTTGGCGAAACAGTCGATTTTAAATTTAGCTCAGAGGCTTCTTTTAGGTTTAAGGGTATTTGATATGCAGTAAATCTACATCATGAGACAGCCGGCTTTACTTCCCTTCCGAAGGCAGGAATAAGAATACGTGGGTACAACAGCCCGATGCGCTACGATGATTGTGCGTCCGGCGCGATGGGGCGCGATGTGGGGCGGTGGCGAGCCCCCTAAGGGAACCCCACCGCGCGCGGTGGCGTGGCGCGGCACGGGCCTCGCGTGCAGCGCCGCCCCCGCCGCGCCCCCTCGCCCCCTCGCGCCGCGCGCGCTGCGACGGCCGGCGGCGGCAGCGGCGGCAGCGGCGGGGGCGGCGGCGGCGGCGGCAGGGTCAGGGGCGCGGGCGGCTGGGCTGTGAAGCACCTCCCCGAACACAACGTCTCTCTCTCGGGCGCGCGGGTCTAAAACGCCTCTACTGCTTCCATTGGGTAGCCCTCGTCTTTCTGTGCCCCATGAACAGATTTCCACTGGCACGATTTTCAGTGATCTCTTACCGCTTAGTGCTTGGGACCAACTAAAATCAAAGCCACTGCCATGAGAAATTGAATAATTTCCCTGCTGAGCTGAACACCGGTCACATCGACGTGCGTGCAAGTACCACAGTATCTTATGTCTCATTATTCTTCATTCTTTACGTTTGCGCAATGTATTCTCACTTGAAGTTTGAATGCAAATTTGTCGCAAGCAAAGACGACTGTCAGTGGAAAGTGACAAAGTGCCAACCGACGGCGATTTTCATTAAAGTTGTGCTTGAATGGTTTACATAGCTCTTGTCGAAATATTAACGCAGGTTTTAAAAAAACTCATATTGTGAACTTAATGAAACAAAAAATGGTAAAAACGTATTATTATAAACTTTTCAAAGAAATCTGTGATATTGTTACTCCAAATCTTCATTTTTCACATCCTTTTCTTATTCGACATCCAGAGAGTCTAATATTTTAGAAGAAAATAGCTCTTTGTAAATATGTGCGTTGAATTAATGCATTATCGTAGTTGACAAAGAAAGGAACAGAAACAAGTGACCTCTTACTTTTTTTTTCAGAAATTGAAACCTGTATTATATCGCAAGCAATATGAAAACTGTTACTATCATTTTTGTTGCTGTTTGCAAGAATGTAAAACGATAGCTTTTTTTAACGCTTCGTAAATATATTTTGTAGAATCTAAAATCTTGTATCTGGTGAATGTAATAATGTGCGTTGTGATGAAACATTCTATTTATATGAATAATTTTTATTTTTTGCAGGTGAGTATTCGAGGGAAGGCCATTGGCATTGAAGATCATGGTGCTACGATACGTCTCCACGCATGCTTGACGTGAGCTCATTCATATGTTCATTTTCTGTATTATAAAATGATTAATATTGTGAGTAATGCTTCCAAACAATATACATGTTGGATGGTTAGTAGTGTATGTACCAGAACATTTTGTATTGTATTATAGTCACTATTGACTTTTCGGTGAGTAGACATCAGCGAGTTTGCTACCGATGATAATTTCCAGCAATTTCTTTCGTTTGAAAACAAATATTTTGGCAAATTTACTAATACAAGTAAACTGAAACAAAAACATTAGCACGAAATTTTTTCAAAGACTAAGAAGAGGAATGATGCAACATTAAGGGTATTTGGTCTTATGGCTCGACAGCAGGGCCTTGGCCAAACTGCTGTGGCTGAGTCTTTCGGCCATGGGATAAGGGGATCGAGTGGCTCGCACGAAGACATCCCTTCACCGTATATTTTGATCTCCATAACCTTAAGGCGGCTTCTCTCATTCGGCATTCATCGAGCAGCGAACTACTGCTCGCCCAATCCCGAACAGCTGATGTGTTCGGCGAATGTCCGCGCCCTTTGATATGGCCTAGAGACCGACACGCGGTGGGTAGGGCGAATACCGAATGTTCGGCGCTCGGCGAATCGCCAGCAACCCGTCCACACTACTCGGGATTCGGCGAGCGGTTGCTCGGGATTCGCCGAATGCCGCGTGTGTGGAGCAGTCTTTAGGGTGGGCTTTCTCATCGTCACACACTAGTAGATACTGGGACTTGTAAGGAAAGACATGTAAGGACTAGTAGGCTTGTAAGGAAAGCACACAGTGATAATTTGGACCCGGCTGGGAAATGAATCCGGGCAGTTGCGGTTCCAGTTGTGGTTTTCCAAATGGGAAAGGCTACAAATGCATTGCATTGCATGCATTGAATACATTGCATGTATTGAATTGTATTTGTATACATAATCTCTTCCGATACAGGCATAAGGGAGGCGTGTTTCTACGACGTATTGAGAGAACTAGATGGTGTTCATTGCTACTCGCTGAGCTGCGTCGTAATGCTATCTGCCCGTCTTTAGACCCTTCGCCCCTCCCTTGAAGGTTCCTTGGCCGCAGCCTTCGTCCGCCAGTGAGCCTGTGCAGTGCGTGCATGACGTCACGCCTCCCCGTTTTACACACGCCGGATGGCGGATTCCAGTGGGAGCCTCACACTTTTCTCTTCCTTGGCAGCAGCTTCAAACGCGTTACGGACGGCCGTTATCGATCTGATCTCGAAAAATTTCGATATGATTGTTACATAATGTAACTTAGAAATCCATTTTTAATAAATAAATACATTTACAAATATTTTTTTAAAATTTCTTTTGGGGGCGAATTCTATAGGAGCCTTACAGCCTTTAATGACGAGCCGCGCCTGAATCCGGGGTTGCGCCGTGAAAAGTGAGCACGCTATCAACAAGCAAGCAAGGGACTGGCAACATTAACCAATGCATATTAATTAAGAGCAAGCACTATTGTTTACAGTATCTACAACGCCAGTCTAACGCAGGAGCTGCACACAGTCCCACACTCGAATTGTGACCCATACCCGACGGTCCCATCCCAGCACCAACGACTCAGTTTCGCCAATTCGTGCCGCCCATGGCGCGCCGTCTGAATGAGCGTCCTGCGCCGCCCGCCGGTCCACCGCAGCCGAGGCGTAAAACGCGCGCCCCTTCTGTATTTCTCTTCGCAATTAGACGCGGTGCGGCCATAAACCGGCGCGCACCCACCGCCACCGCTCTCGTTAGGAGGGGCTCGACTTCGGACAGCAGGCAGCGGCGGCGGGGGGCGCGGAGGGGCGTTTGGAAGCCTTGGCGTTGGCAGGGCGCGGCCTTCGACAAGGAGACGTCGTGGCTCCGGCGCCAGGGCTGGCCAGCGCTGCCACCTCAGCCCATTTGCTGCCGAGAATAATATAATGTGGCGTCGTTAACACGAGGGCCAGAACCGTTACGTCGGTGAAAGTGCGCTGCGGGGGAGGAAGGGGTTGAGCCTGAACTTCGGGATTTTGCGCTCTGGCAGTTGACGCAGACAGCGTGGCAGAGCCAAAATTAACCTTAGGCTGTAAACTCCTAGAAAGCTGGCTAGCGAGCCTCGCTTGCCGACAGCAGGCGAGCCTATCTGGGAATCTTGTGTGGTGGGGGTGTAGCCCCCTCCTAAGATGCTGGCTAGCGAGCCCTCGCTTGCCGACAGCAGGCGAGCCTATCTAGGGAATTTGTGAGGTGGGGGTGTAGCCCTCAACTATTTTACGCGACGCGATCTGCGCCCGCGTTCTCATTCAGTTTACATCAGAGAGCCTAGTACGAGTAGGTACAGGGAGTGTAGGAGTGTGGGCGAGATGTCCGGAGTGTAAGTGCCAGACGATCTCGAGTGCTTTAGGCACGCGGTCCGCCAGACGGCGGCCGGTTTAAATTTTGGCATCAGGCCATGTGACGGTAATTGTCACGGGACGGAAGTCCGACAGCTCGCATCACGCGTAGCTTTTTTTCTGCTGTAAAGCAGGGAACTGGAAGGAAAAGGTTGCCGGTGTGTTTAAATTTAGCAATTTATTGTAACTAGTCTGTAACTTTTCAATATACTATTTTTATTTTTGTTATTTGAATTTATTCTCATTTCACTACGTCACAATCAGATTTTTATTTCCTCTCGAACTACGTGCTTTCGTGTAAAGAGAAATATTGTAATGCTGCAGCTGAAAGAGGCGATTTGGCGATAGAATATTTCGGATTGTGGATTTCTGATACTAAAGTATTGGATAATTCTTGCTCCTAGACGTAAAAAAATGCTTCCTATAATACGCTGTGTAGACAAAATCCACGTTTTGTGGAATCTTGATACCGAAATATCTGTTTACGGCAAAACGTGTGTTTGCATTTGAATTGCTTCGGTTCAGGTTGTCAAAAGATGTAAGTAGATAAGCTGTAATGTTTGACAAACACCTATTTTCAAGTTTTAAAATAGATTTTTAATATGTCATTTTGAAAATTTAGGTAATAAAATATCAAGTTATTGTCAAACAATAAACGGACATACCAACATTATAAAAATCCTAAAAACGTGTGTTTATGGATAACACTACACACAAAAAAGTGCCACATGCCTGAACTAGACATCATAGGGCTAATGAAAAGAAATGTCACTAATCGTTATAAAAATAAATAACCGCTAATTTTGTTATGTGAGCTACTATGAGTTCAATGGAATATCGATATGAATGAGCCTTGAGGAAAGCCTGCTACTTCATTTCAGGGATAAGAATACATTAATGTAAGAAATGATTTCTAGTCATGTTTCATTGAAGGTAAAAAATATTTATTTTATTTGTATGTATTCATAAACAATGAGAACTCGACTTCAATGTAGAGGAAAGAGCCTCAACACTCCACTATCCCATGAAAGTATTTAGTTTAAGATGGCCTTCTCCACCTGAACTAAAATTCATTGAAATACATTCTAAACATAAATGCGTTTTTTCTGAAGTAATTGACGGTGTACTATAAGACTGCATTACAAAATTTAGTCCTATGCGTAATAATAAGATATTTATTTGAATTAAAATTAAAACTGTAGTGGAGGCCAGAAAATTTAAGTCTTATGGTGAAACAAAAAAGTTATCGCATATACACAGATAACGAGATTCGAGTCACAGACACCGTAAATGGAAGAAAGGAAAAGGCATGAATAAAATGCAAGAAGTTGGTATTTCGGTTACTGTACGTGCACAGTTTGTTCCACGTCCATAAAACAATTTAGAAACGGCATCTGCTCGAGATTGATGCCGTCGCCTCGCTCTGAGGAAGCGACGAGAGAGGAATTAGAGATCCGACCCTTGGAGTGATAATTACCGAGAGGGTTGATGAGGCGGAGGACGGACGGGAGGACAGCTAGACGAAGTAAGTGACAAAGTGACGGACGGGGCAGCGGTCAGTGGACGTACTGCATGCGCCCCCCTTCGCTTCTCGGAACGCATGCACGAGGGGTCTGCGGCTGTCAAGGTGAATCCCTGAGCGAGGCAGACATCCTGTCTCCGGCCGCACCGGAAGAAGACCTCGGACGCGGCGAAGAGGGGCGGTAGTGGCGTGAGGAGTAACTTAAGGTCCCACTTCTGGATATTTCAAAACAAAGTAGTAATTATGGATGCCATGGAGATACAAATTCCAGATAATATTTTCAATAACAGAAGGCAAGGGAATTGTATATTTGAGGAAGAAGGGAAAGATGCAATTTTACGCACCAGATGGATGACCCACAAAGTTGTTTGTAATTAATTTTTTCTCTCTCGAATATTCATGAGACAACTATGTTGAGCATATTCATTGTCAATACAACAAAACGTAAGCTACATAAAATGTCGATATTTTCTTTAAGAATGCCAACACATTGCAGCCGAATCACCTAAAGAGAGATCAACGGGTGATATCCGATCATATTCGTATAATGTCCCGATCAGATTTTACTTCGAGTTGAAGTATCAAGAGGTTTCTGTGAATTGTATTCATGTATTGTATTAAGAAGCCGCGAGAACATTCTCCTAATTATCTGCTAGGCGCTTCGCGTGACTCGCTCATTTTGTCTGCGAATTCTCGCCTCCGGTCGAACTCAGTTCGTTGATCCGTCCACGTACACAGAGTGAGTAGTTGGGCAATTCTGAATAAGTGAATAATTATCCTCTTCCCATAAATAATATCTGTTTTAAATTTACTGTAAACTGACAGGGTCATTTCGTATTCTTCTATAAACTATACATTTTATGCGTTCGTTTTCAACATTTTAACACCGATGTATAAAGAAATAATAAAATATATTCACTGAGGTATGTAAATCCGAGCGTTACGCACAATCCAATTAGGGAACTAGGAAAGAATCGAACTTGTAGAGCGAACGTGTTCGCAATATTCATTGAAATGTCATCATTTTACCATGAGCAGTTTTGCAGATTATTGCTAGGGTCAATATTGCAATTGTTACGCACAAAGTAGGTCACATCGCGAAACTGAAGTCATTATTGAAGAAAGTAATCATCACAAGTATATATTATCTTATCAGGGCAGTTTCTTTGTAGCCTTTGGCAAAAATTGAAGTAATGAAAGTTTATGTTATGAATTCAGAACATGAGAAAGCTGGGGACCCTGATTCTCAACGAAGACAATTTCGACAGTTTTCAAATTCACGTTCCGCTCCGGTCCAAAAGTTATTCTTAGAGCGAATAAGTAGTTTCAATATGAGATATTCCAAAGTAAGGAAATAGTAATCAGAAATATTCTTTAAGGGATGTCTTGGGCTACTGCAGTAGACAGCTAGCTCACCTGCAGCCTTTCGATTGGAGTGCGGCTACAAGAGTCCCAACGTTTACAAGATACTCAGAAAGCAGAGACAACATGGAACCCCATGATGTCTCACTAAAAATCAGGTTTTCGTTCCAAATTGCTTGTAAGGAGTTCAGTCTAACCGCTTTGAACAGTCACGCACAATTGACGTACAGGTGATTTTTTATAAATTGTTGAAATTTAGAATTCATACAGATATCGAATAGCTGCAACTGGGCCACACATTCCCAGCATTTCAATAGGGTTCATTTGTGACTCGTACAATTGGCTCAAGCGGAGCGGGATAAGCAATATATACAATAACAAGAAGCTCCCGGTACCACTATGGTCGGAAAACAATCACCCAGACAAAGCCGGAATTGCACATGCTCCCAGTGCATGCCTCCTTCGCCTCGGACCAATAGGACCATGAAGTAGATTATTTTCGAAACGAACCGTCTCCCGTGTTCTGTGGTTTCCACCCCACGCGCACCTCTGCGCCCCTCGGCCGCCGCCGGGCCCCCGCCGCCGGCCGTGAGCGTCGTTCGCTTGTGAAGCGTGCGGGGCGGTGGGAAGCGGCGTGGGGGCGGGGCGGGGCGGGGCGGGGGCGGGGGCGGGAGGACAGCGTCGTCGAGGAGGCTTCGGTGGCCGCCCCTGAAAATGGTGTGCGCTCGTTAAGGCGAGGGCGAGCGGCTTGCGAAAGCGGGAGGTCTTCTCGGAAACGGCGGCGGGCGGGAGACGCGCGCGGCACGAACCGCGGCTGTGGCGGCGGCGGCGGCGATAAGATCGCCGACCGCATGCAACGCCGCCACGCCGGAGTTTCTCTAATTGTTACGGTGGGGCGCCCGCGGGGGGTGGCGCTCGGCACGGTCTCCGCCGCGACGCGACGCGACGCGACGCGACGCAGGCCGCACGGGCAACTGCACCGGATCAGTGGCACTGCACGTTGCCTCTGCGGCGGCGGTGGTTGGCTCTTACTGATTTGGGGCGCGTCAACTATTGAGGTCATTAGTCCCGTGTGTAGTGTATGTTTTTTTCCTCGGGAGGTGGAATGTTTTGTTTTTTTTCCTCAGAGGTGTTCTTCCCCCGCTGGATGGCGAGATCCACCTCCTGTTGACTAGTAAGGGTTCCTGTTGATCGAGTCCCCCACCAGCAGTGCACCGCCCCCAGCCGGAAGAAGCTCTAAGCTCCCGACCGATCTCCCTGCATGAAGAGTAGTGTAGTGCATGTTAGTGTAAGGGGTGAGAATAGGGCAAGGAAGGGGAAGGAAAGATCGCGCGCGGTACGTGGCCTGTTTGTTAGGGTATTGTTCCGACATTCGCCTGGTATTGATCGGAGAAACCGTGGGAAACTACCAATCAGAGGAGCTGGCCGCAGGAATTCTTCTCCGGACAGCGACTGAATTCGTCCGAGCTGACATGCTAGTTTCGAAAATCTTGCCCCAGCGCGATGCGCTGATAGGGATTTTCCGGTATTTCTCCGATCAACACTAGGAAGAGGTGGGAGCAGTACCTTCAAGCGAGCCACGTACCTTGAAGCATGTATTATTAAAATAAACTTACACAATTTGCAAAAGATATTCACCATCTATTTAGGCATTTCAGGTAATAGAGGTGAAAACTCTCTTGGCAAGGTTGACAGCATGACACTATTGGTGGGGAACAATTTAGGATTATCTGGGTCAAAGTTGGTCCCAGATAAAATGAAAGGTTTAAATCTGTGGAGGTTCGTTTGCCTTGTATTCTCTGTTCGGCAACTGATATCACAGACTGAATATTCTATGCAATATGTTCCGTGTCCTGCGATTTAGTTCGTTCATAAAAAATATTTCATGTGAATTAAGTCCCACACTATAATTGACGTATTCGGTGTGTATGCGTCAATTTTTTTTTCACTTTCATCAATGATGAAAGTAACATCACTGGAGTTTACTAATATTTATTATTTTAATTCAGTTTCGGCAGGTATTACGTAATACCGAAATATCACAGAAAATTTAGAACTTTTTCTTTTCCTAGGGGGTGACAAGAAAATTTTACAGGTGCAGCATTTTGTTATTGATCTTAAGAAGAAGTCCTTCATCTCCTATTTTTGGTCCTGAATGGCAGTGCAAGCAGATGGTTTCCGGGGGAGCTTTCCACACTTCACCCCGTTTGACGCGTCGATACCATCTGGACCTTCGTTATCGCCGCCGGAAACGGACTTGTAGTTGTTGTATGCATTCAGGGAATCGGGAATTAGGAGAAAAAGTGTTCTTTGTTACCTTTGTTACAATTTGAGAGTTCCCAACGTGGCTCCAAAATGTTCAGAGAAAACATATCATCTAAATTCGTTCCAAAGAAAATGCTTAAACATATCCTAGTCAGGTAATTTGTGGCATACCAAAACTTTATCTCGTCCTCGTCTGTGAAAAGTTGACAGGGCCCCGCGAATTTAAAATATGATATTTAATTTTTGGACATACTCTACATAACGCTACTAGGACATTTTCTAAATTTTCCCCACATCAGCGTCAACTTGTCTTGATTTTTTTCGCTCAAATAGAGCGAAAGTACATTTACAGAAATGGCGCGTGAATTTTAAAAAAATCTTCAATTTTTAAAAATTGCAAAAGCTGTAAGCTGTATTTTTTGAGTCTGCTATAACTACATTATTGAAAATAGATTTTTTGGTGAAGTCTTTTCATTAAAATTTAATATTTGGAATTTGCTATGTGCAAATAATTTTAAATTTCAATAATTAAATGTAACAAACGAAAACATGATTTACTAACAATGTTTAAACATTTTTGCTTCAGTTTTTTGAAAATTCTACAAATTATTAAAATTTTGATATTTAATGTTTCATTAATTTTTGAAAATAATTCTATAATTTTTTAATGCGTCGCACATACATTAGGTAGATACAGCTCACGGTAATGTGTAAACCCGCTATTCATGCTTCCTACGTTCGTATATTTGAACCACAGACCGAGTGAGTATATTTGTTCAAAATAATAGTACGTAAGCTCTTGTAGCACCATGCTTACGCTAGCGTTGTGATCCACAGACAAAATTTCAATCATGGTGATCAATTTCCCTCTTTCTATAGCGAATGATAGCGCGTTTGCTTCGAGAAATGGGGACTTTTTTATTATTTTCAAAGAATGAAATAGATTTCTAATATCATTCTAATTTAACGAGAGTTTCTATTTAGCTGGTTTTGGATAATACTGATACACTGAGATTAAATTTAAAGCAATCCACACTCGCAAATAATTCTTCAGTTGTAATAAATCCCTTAAAATATATTTTGATCACAGTCTTTTAGAAATATTGATATTCGGTACATCGCATTTTCTGAAAGTAACGTAGATATTTAAAGCAAATATTTACTGCAAGAAAATATTGACCCAAATTAAAATTTTTACTTTCTCGCATAATACTTACGTAGCCAAGAGAAATTATTATAATGCTATAGAAATTTTTTGTAGAATCTTGATTCCTCATAACAGGTTAACGGCAAAATGTCTTTCTGGCCATCTGCTCTTCAGTAGTCGTTGGGAGGATGTTCTCTGTAATTTGTTTTCCCCGATTTATTTGGTCGAAGTCAAGGTCCTCTGAATTTTAAATTGATATGTTGATTGTTGGGAGTACTTTTATCTGCAACTCCACAGATATTTTCAAAAATTTGTAAAAAATTGTTGAAATATCCTCTTTATTTTTTTATGAGAGAGATAAAATTACAGTTATAAAAATGGCAAGGTCCCATTTTCGTTGAACTATCTGAATTTTCGATAATGGTAGTTCACATTTTTTCGGCGAATTTCTTCTACCACAATACAGATAGAGATAAGAATTTTCCCTAAATGATAATCCTTAATGATTCCACAAGATAGGGATTTTTCCTTAATAAAATCCATTCTTCAAAGGAAGATCTTTAAATAAAGTCATGCTAAATTTTTCGAAAATATAAGTAGTTTTTGCGTAATTTTGCGTGAAATATAGGTAATTTTTAATCATTAAATTTCTAAAAAATGGCACCAATTTATTTCCGATAAAGCAAACTACACTTATACATATATACTACAAAACACCAATATATTTTATGTGTATACGTAGTATAATGCACTTAAGTTTTGAGCTTTCAGTACATTGCAAAATCTGTATTTTTTAAAAGCAATGCATCCCTAACCTATGAAATGGCCTGCTTTACACGGTATATTTTTTGTGCAGATTGAACTAACATAAACCGTGCAATTTAGTCTGCACGATTTCTGCCATAAATCTTTTCAGCATTATCGATCTTTTCTTATAGAATGCATAAATTTTGACGCAATCACCTAGGTAGAGAGAATTTTAGCGTCAGAATCGTTCACTTAGGGAAACGTTCTTAGCCTACATCTCCATCCATTTCAATTTTTACTTTCTCGCTTAGGAGGAGAGAGAATGCTAGGTAATGCTGGGCAAATTTCAACAGAAAAACACTTATTACAGGGACTTAATTACAAAAAAATGAAAAAATCAAGTTGGAAAATTCAGAAAAAAAATCGTCTAACACGTAGTGTACCCAGAATATATGTATTGTGGGCCCTTGAGATTGAAAAATTCAATAACGGCAAATCATCTGTCTGTCTGTCCGTCTGTAGGTCCGTCTGTGAAGAGCGCTAGCGGCTAATCTTTTCAGTAGATTTTCTCCAAAATTGATATTCCCCAATCTATCTGGCTGATGTCGCTGCCTTTTGAATTTGAAACCGATATTTTAATTTTGGAGGATACTTTTTATAAAGCCCCTGGGACATTTAAAAAAATTTCACCATCATTTTTTATTACATTTTGTTGTAGGAAAGTCTGTAGAACGGTTAAGAGAATAGTACAGATTTCATGTTCGTTAAAAACTCTAAATTTTCGAAAATTGCAAAAGTTCAAATTGTTTTCGGAGTTTTCCTAAAATTAAATATTAAAGATAGAGATTTTTTCCTTGAATGTAATCTGTTCCTTCAAAATAGATTTTGAAATAAGGTCTCGTGCAATTTTTCGAAAAGTAGAATATTATTTCTTGAAATAAATGTTAGAATTCTCCTCCATGCGCGTGTCGAAAATTCGCCACCGCCCGGGCTGAGACCAATGCGAAGTCGCTGCAGAGACAGCGGCAATGCTGTCTCCGAGCTAATCTCAGCCGGAGTGTACCATGTGTGTCGCACGCCCGTGAGCTGCCACTGTGTCAGGGGCAGGGGATCGAAGCGGCCGTGACGTGTGCGCGCGCTGATGCTATCGGCGGCGGTTCATCAAAGCGTGTCGATGTCCCCGGCGCGCCTCCCACTCCGCGCCCACTCCTCTCCCGCTCCGCTCCAGCTTCTCTCCCTCTCGCCCCCCGCTCGCCACCCCGCTCCGCCCCCGCCCCGCCCCCGCCCCGCCCCCGCCCCGCCCCCGCTCCGCCCCCGCTCCGCCCCGCCCCGCCCCCGCTTCGCCCCCGCTCCGCCCCCGCTCCGCCCCCGCTCCGCCCCCGCTCCGCCTCCGCTCCGCCCCCGCTCCGCCCCCGCTCCGCCCCCGCTCCGCCCCCGCTCCGCCCCCGCTCCGCCCCCGCTCCGCCCCCGCTCCGCCCCCGCTCCGCCCCCGCTCCGCCCCCGCTCCGCCCCCGCTCCGCTCCCACTCCTCTCCCTCTCACTCCCGCTCCGCTTCCACTCCTCGCTTGCTCTGCTCTCACTCCGCTCCGCTCCCGCTCCGCTCCCGCTCCGCTCCCACTCCGCTCCCGCTCCGCTCCCACTCCGCTCCCACTCCTCTCCCTCTCACTCCCGCTCCGCTTCCACTCCTCGCTTGCTCTGCTCTCACTCCGCTCCGCTCCCGCTCCGCTCCCACTCCGCTCCCACTCTGCTTCCAATCCGCTCCCACTCCGCTCCCAATCAGCTTCCACACCGCTCCCATTCCGCTCCCTCTCCGCACCCGTTCCGCTCCCACTCAGCTCCTACACCTTCCACTCCCCTTCCATTCTGATTCCACTCCGCACTCAATCAGCTTCCACTCTGCTTCCACTCCAAAAAATTAAGAACATTTCAAAGAAATGTACAGTTTAGGCAGCGATAGATGACATCTGGCAAGACAATGATTCAAGACCGAAAAGCTAGTCCAGACCAAAGAAATTAGCAAACTAACTAGTACGAAAAATCTATCCATTCTGTAGAACCAGTCGTTTGATTAAGTTATTCTCATACTGCACCTACCGATTGAATGCTCATACTCAGCACGTCACTGTTTATGGCTCAGTTGACGTCATACGACATCAAGTCTTCAAGGAAGAAGCTGCTCGTCATGAAATATTTGCTATTCGTTACGGAACAGCATACTTTTTGATCTTCTTGGTGTGCAAAGAACTGAGTATGTATACTTCACGACGTTATTGCAGTATTAGTAAAGACAGTTTGTGTTAAAATATTTAATATATTCCATAGTTATACTAGAGTATTTTATTTGTTGTTCTTGAACAGTGTGTGTGCTACCTTTTGGAAAACCATTTTGTATAGTTTTGTTCAGCAGCAATTTTGCTGTTGCAGACCACTAGACTTGTTTCTTCCACATGTGTACATTGTTAAAAAAGCATTATATTTCCTAAAGTGTCTTCATATAATTTTTATTTTATTTTTGCTGCTATTAAACTCTTCAGTCATCATCTGTTCAATTCTTCTGTTTCAAAATTCCATTGATTTCCTTTAACCTGTAATGTTTAGGAGTTCCTCTTTCCTTCGTAACCTCACGAAACCACTCAAAAATAATTTTGGAATTTTATTTTCCCTCCTTCACACGCCCCAACCATCTTAATTATTTAAGCTTAATGATATCAAAAATTAGAGTCTTATTATTCATATTTTCTCTCATAATTTCATTCGTTATTTACACACATTTCTTAACACACGAAAGATAATTTTCGTGAAAGCTTGTTTCGTTCGTCATCTTTTCACTACAAGGTCATATTCTCAAAATACCCTATTCACTTGCAGAACAATAGTAAGAAGAAAATATCGTGGCTGTCTTAATGCACATTTGTGGCCTCTTTTACATAAGCCAATAAGTAGAAAAATAATATTTTATATTTTTGATATTAGAAAAGAGGTGGCCATGCTCACCATCTAAACTCATCCAGTGGCTCGTATAAGAAGTGAGTCGATTGCACTTAAATATTTCAAAACTTATGAGAAAGAAAAAAATTATTAATAACATATAAATTAATATGTTAACATTTTGTTAATAACTAATTCGTTACATGAATAATTGCGATTTTATCAAGAATTACAACTTTGTAAAATGTGTACGAAAAATTAAAATTTATTTTTTTAAATTATAAAGATGTTTATATTATTGTGAAGCAAATTACTTTTTTATTTTTCAATAAAGTCAGATTTGCTTTGTTTATTAATTTTTCTATGCGTCAACATTACAATTGCTAATAATGTCTAGCTAAACCTTTTCGCTTGTCTCTCGTAACTGCCCACTTGAATTCGTCATCCGGGCTGTTGAATGGGTAAACTTTAGTATTAGAAATGGTTTCATTTTTTGTTCTCATTTATTCTTTGATGCTCTGAGCGGATTGTGCCTCCCGTCCCTGACCGCTGGTCCAGGGCCTGTAGAACCTCAGTCATCCCCCGATCTCAGCCGCGCGGTCCCGCTCAGCGGTGGGGTCTGCTCCCACGTGAAGCCGGCAGGCGGCTGCCATCTCCCGGCAACCGGCCGCACTACGACCTGGCCCGGGGCGCCTAGAGCCCCGAGGGAAGATTGACACGTAGCGCGGATGCCGAAAATAAATCGAAAGGCGATGGAATTAGCTTGTGTCCGCTGGCGTACTTAATTTGAGAGCCGCTACGCTTGAGGTGTGGCCTAGGCTCTCCCCGGCCACCATCGGTTACGTAATGTTGTTTTTTGCGCCAGGGGCGAGTTCACTCGCAGGTTGTATTTCTGGAGAGGGTAGGGGTTGGTATTTGAAACTCTTTTTATGCGTCTCACAGTAAAATAATTTATTTTTTATTTTACCAGTTATGTATAAATTTCAAGTACCTCTTAAATATTGTAACACCCAGAAGCGTTTTAGTTAATTCAGTATTCTTCTCGCACCAAACTATTTTTAGTGACGTATTTCTTCGATAACAAAAATTAAAGTCAGTCGGTGAAATTTGAAAAATGAACAAAATCCGGTTCACTATTCACAACATAAAACTGACGTCTCAAGTCGCGACTCAGAATACTCTTAAGCATCACCACTTCGAGACAAGGGCAAGGGTAAGATCACATTCACTTCCGAGACCATAGGTACCTTCAGTGAAGTTACGTCTGAGCGCCTTCTGTGAATAAATGTTCCCAGATTGATTGATTGATAAGTGATTCATGGCGCGTCAACTGCTAAGGTTATTACTCCGTAAGTGTAGCGCATGTTTTTATCGCAGGAGGTGGCGGTCATCTTCCCCCGTTGGATTTCGCCTGGTGTTGATCGGTGGTGGCATTCGCCTGGTGGTTATCGGAGAACCTCAGAAACTACCGATTAGAGCAGCCCGCCGGTAGAAATCTCGAGACACGGGCTGAACTCGCGTACGTTGATAAGCTAGGGTCGAAAATCCTGCCCTGTGGGGGCTCGATCCCTAGGATCTTTCGGCCAGAAGCAGTGCAGTCACATGAGGCCCTTGGCCACCGAAGTGGGTATGTCGCGAGAACACAATTGATTTATTGAAATATACCTAATGTAAATGGGTTGTTCCAAAAACATTATAATGTTTTACATTATAATCTTATGTAAACATTAAAATGTTTACGTTATAATGTAAACAACTCACGATATAGGTAAGTTTGAGAATTCTGGAAGATTTACTGATAGCACACATCAAAGACTTCTCCGGGGACCCGTCCGGCTCCCTTAATTAACGTCCAATCCCAGGAGCTCTGAGATGCATCAAATGAAAAGAACTGCCCTGCAGTTAATACTGATATAATAAGAACGACAAAAACAACAGCAACAATAATAATAATAAAATTAATAAACTATTACAGACATTAATGAATTCCTTAATAATACGTGCTTTTCACATGTTGTGTGAACTATTTGTGCAATAGTGCATGGTTCCTTAGTATTTGGTATATTCATTGAGCAACCCTTATTAAGCAATAGGAAAGAAAAGAAACTAATGAACATATTTGGAATGCAATTTCTCGAACTGGAATTTCAAAACTTCTTTGCTTTTGCTTTGGAGTTTCCCTCATTATTGTATCGCTCGCAGACTTCCAGTTCATTGCAGGCTGCACGTGGTTGTTGAGTAAGGAGACAAAATTGACGCGATGGGGCCCGTATAAGGCGTAGGTTTCCAGTTTCCCAACCTCGCTGCCACGATCCGTGCCGTGGTCCGCCAACAGGCAAGAGCCCTTGGTTCTCAGGCAGTTTCATTAAGCGGGGGGCAATAAATTGTGTAATGACAGCGTGCTATATCTCGCTCTATCTTCCCGAAACTCGTTCCTGGAAGGCGGTTGCGTAACTTTTGTGTTCGCTAGCGTCGTTGCCACCATGGACGCCTCCGTAGTGGACCCCGCTACCGTCTCAACCACTCAGCACCGTCGTTCCTTTTCACTCTTAACTCCCGGAATGCTATTGATTATTCTGCAATTGTCGAACTATTCAGCACTTCTCATCACCGGCACATAGAGAATGATAAAATTATGTTTCTCTCTGATTCGTAATAAGTCCGAAAAAGTATGTAGTATGAAACGGAAAAATATATAATTATGTAGGAATGGTATAAATACGTAACAAATATGTAAAAAAATCATATGTAATATGAAAATAAGCTCTTATTTATAAAACATTTACAACCAAACAAAGAAAATTTACACAGTTTGAAATTACATTAATAAAATATTTATTATTAAATCAATGTTGGAAATAAATATTGCTTGTTCTACTGAAATAATTTTTTTAAGAGTACATTTTTATAATCAAGGCTAATGATAACCATCATACACTCGTGGTAACTCAATGATCGGCAAACAATTACTGTAGCATTGACATCGTAGTGCATGCTAATTTAGTGTACTATGTAATTAAGTAGTTATTACAGACAGAATACAATTATTTTCACTGCCTACTCATATTTTCAGTCGTTTTCAGTAATTTTTACTGGTGACATTTTTGTCTCTGCAAAAACAGTTTAATTGTAATAGAATGTATTAATGATTTCAACATTGATTTTTCTCATAGAAATTCACGTGATTGTCTTATTTAGTAACATATTATTACATATAAACGATTATGTAATGATCTGTATTAATATCCAAGTGTGGAGTGATATTATGATACGAGAGAGAAACGAGTAGTATAGTAAACTCCATTCGACTGTATTAATACTTGATAGATCAAGTTTCATATAGTACATTTCCTACGACTAATGACAGCTATTATAAGTTAAACTCTTACCACCTACCGGACAACTTCCTAAGAGTGCCAGGTAGCGTTGGTTAAGCAGAAGCAAAGTCCGGCTCCTAACTTGTCTCTATCGGTCGTTTGGAGACAATTTATGAAAGGAGTGCCATAAAAGTTCAATATCTTATCTTATTTCGTGAAAGCTTAATAACTGATACAGTCCCCATAATAAGATTCACTTTTGTGAGTTTTGGAAACAAGGGAAGTCATTTGCGATTCAACTACACCTCCCACGGGTTGTCTCGGCAGTAATATGCAATACAACGAAACGTAATAGAAGGATGACCAATAATTGATTTCTTCTCACGTGTTAACTTCTCTGTGCCTCTGTGAAGACTTCTCTCTTACACTGCCACACATGCCGAGGACCAGTCGGCAGCTTAGAGTTTGCCCCGGCAGGGGCAGCACCACGCTGGTGGGAGATACCTGGCTGGGGAAAATCCCTGCAAGACTACATAGGTCGGCGCTTGATCTCACCCGCCAGTGAGGGATGATTACAGCTACCGCGATAAAACCTGCACTACACTCTCGGGACTAATAACCTTAGCAATTGACGCGCCCGGAGTCCTTGATCAATCAATCGATCTTGCATTTCGATTATAAGACGAAGGGTCGGGGACAACGCGCAAGGGAGGGATCTACTTCTCATTCTCATCTGGGAATACGCTCCCTCAGCCATCCGCAGCCGACCACCTTTGTCACATCAGTGCTCGTTTAGTCTGTACTCTTTCGAGGAAACTTTCTTAACATATTTTAAACTGCGGCCGGACGCATATATAATTGTGCAAGTTCCTTGCCGTTTGAGCTTCACAGTTGCTGTGATCTCATAAGCACTGGCGAATGCTGATTAATTATTGCATGAAATTATTTGATGAAAATAGGACATGTTCGATTTTATAAAATGTTTTGGAAAGGGTCAGAATTTTACGACGTAAAAGCTAGATTTAATAAAATGTGCGTTTTATGAAAGATATAAAAAATTCAGAATGCATCGTCGTGTGAATGAGGCATTAGCAATTCGTGCAACCGTGTCGAAGGCGGGAGGGCCGCCGGGGCAGAGGTTGGGCGCTGGCGGCGGCGGCGGCGAGGTTTGAAGGCGTGCCAGCGCTGCCTCGTCCGTAAACAGCGCGGGAACGGGTCCGTTAATGGCGCAACTTTCGTAATTGGACCTCCCACAAGTATTAAAACACTTTGTCTTAGCGGGTTGACCGCGCTCTTTGTTGTTTAATGCGAGCCGTGACCTTAGGGCAAATGGGGCCACCGGCCGAGGCAGCGTCGCCGAAACGGAGGGCTGCTGCGCGAAGAGAACGCCCACTGGGAATTTGCGTGTACTACTTGCAACTCAGAACAATTGATTTACTGGAAATTGTGTCGTTAAAAGAAAATGTGATGCTATGAACCGCGCTAGTGTGATGCAAGTTATTTACAGGTAACTGTTGTAAGACATCGTGTTACAATACGAGATTTGAGAATTTTAATACGAGGCAGTTAGGCTGAGTCTGATAACCAATCAAGTGTAATTAGATGTTACGGTACGCATATCGTACATCATCTTATCCGCTATATAAACATTTCAGTAAACTATATGATTCATTTCATTTATTCCTGCGAGAGCTGACTTACTGATGCTGATAGTACTTTATATGGCCCGTGGTTTAGTTATAATTTACTTATATTACGAAACTGATTAATGTTGTTAATACTGGGTCATGGATTATTACACGCATAATAATTCTTATGACGACTTATTTCAGTTTTGTAAAGTTTGGATTATGTCACCAAAATAATGTAATAACATTCTAAAACTTTCTAATAACAGTCTAATTTTTCACAGATAATTTGCATCAAGTTTTACACTACTCTAGTATTCTCAAAACCATATTTCCGTTCTCTCTGTAGAAACTGAAAAATTGAGAAAATGTGAAAATATGACCTTTAGGCGCTGCAACTGGGAAACAGAAAACATAGCCCAGACTAAAGAGATTAGAAAACTAACTAGTACGAGAAAGCCTGTGTCATTCTGTGGCACCACTAGTTATTCTCTTTAAAAGTCCAAAGGCAATATATCATTTGTTTACATTTCTTTTCAATGAAATGAATGCATTCAAGTAGCTGTGTCGCCGATAATATTCTTGTTTTTCTTCTCACGGTTGGTGAAAATTTTAGGCTGCGGTTTGACTTTATTAGTTGATCGTTTTATGGCCTCTCATCTCCATATTTTTACACGCGCTGGGATATGCAGTCATAAACATAATGAATAAGGAGCGAAAACCTTTCTAAAACACTTAGAGTAGTAACAGCTAAAACGTTACGATTCTCTTAACATTTATTTTTTGTATGATTTCTTGCGAAAGTACTTACATCTCTCATATCACGTTTCACAGGTGCTGTTTCTGTCAAAATCTGTGTAAATGTATTCATATCCTGTGACCTAAAATATGAGTAAAATTACGCACAAGATGCGCAAGTAATTGAGTAATAACATCGTTGGTGTTTGTACTAAGAGCTATGAGCAAGGTATCATTAGGAAGTCACTCCATGCTCTCTTAAACCCTGTTCTTGCCCTGTGTCGAAGTAGATTCGCTTTTTGCTTCGGTCTGTAGCTGCAATGTGTCGTTCACGCTTTCTTTCCAGTGCCCGAGATGCGCAATGTATTAATTCGCTTACAGTAGTATAAGAACAATAGCAATAATAACAAGATTGGTCTCTTCGCTCGGTCAATAATGATAGCAATAACGTTCGAAAATATAATTATTAGTGGCGAGCTCCCCCAAATTAATATGTCCAGAGATCACGGCACCATTGATATACGACCCCGCCAAACATTTGTTGAAAAACACGTCCCCTGTTACGTTATACTGTTGCTAATTGTATACTGTTGGAAGTCGGCATGTGTGGTGGCGCCTACACCCGCTTTAACGGCCCGCGTATAAATCAATCCTTAATACAGTTTGACTTTTGTTGGCGCCTAAATCATGGAGCGAGCGCAGTATATTTCCCGGATCGCGGGCGACCTCGAGGGGAGTGCGCGCCCGCGCCACCTCCGCCCCCCCCCCCCTCTTCGCCCCCCCCCCCCCACCGGCTGAAGACTCTGTGACGAGCGCTGCGTTCGAGTGGGATGCGGGGTGTTATTACAACCCCGAAGAATTCATGTTCTTTATATTTTCAACATTGTTATTAGTTTCAGTTATTCTAGGCACTGGTCCAAACAGACATTTCTACTTAGTTTTCTTCTTAAAGAATTAGCTCTTGACCTATTCAGCTCAAAAATTTTCGACTTGAAATCGTGTTTTCGGTTATCCTTCATTAATTTTCAAGAGTATTCGGGAAGGATGGCTGCAGAAGATCGCGAACTTTCATATGTCAATGTAAAGCCATGCTGTTTGTTGGATACTCTTATTGGTAGTTGGTAAATTACGAATTTAAGAATGAGGGCTGTGAGTTACACTATAGGTTACAGCTATAAATATTCATGTTATTTAGGACCTGTCATTATTCGTTTCTTATTGACACCACGATTTCTCCAATCAGCAAACTATCAATCATCCCTAAGAATATCAACTCTAAAATCTGTATTAAAATCATAGTATAATTCAAGTTCAAATCTGATGGAGCAAACGTTAAGAGTATACTCTACCCTCATAACATACGTGCAGCAATCCGGTAGGAAAACCGGAAGTTCTCTTGTCTGTGGTATAGTAAATATAGATTCTGTGCCCACTGCCATTATCGCTACCAAGGAAGCGAGCAACGATGACGTGTCGACGGGGGGGGGGGGGGAGGGGGCGAGGGGCGACGCAGCGCCCCCGTACCTGGAGCCCTCCGGGCGCCTGGCCGCGCGTAATTGCAGAGGGGAGGGCCGGCGGGGATTGAAAAAGCACATCACGGGCCCATCGTCATCACGGCCACCATCATCATTCCGACGACGCACTGCCCCCCCCCCCCCCCGGTCCCTCCTCGTCGTCGTCTGTAAGCCCATCTCCAGGCGGCCGCTAACGCGAACGCAATCTGCTCCTATCGGGCTGCACTCCTCATCAGCGCCCCCCCCCCCCCGCCCCCCCCCGCCTGGCGCCAGCGCTGAGGGGCGACGGCGGGGGCGCCCGCTCCCCAACCAAATCACAACCACGAAAAAGTTGTTTGTGAGCGCGCAGGAAAAAAGGAAGGAAAGAAAGGAGGCGATAAAAGAGCGCGCCAAAAGAGGCCGCGGAGGGCGGGCGAGGCGAGGGAGGGCCGTGGGGCGAGAGGCGCGGGGCGGCCGGGCGGGCGGCGCGACGGACAGGCGGCTGGGAGCGGAGAGGCGGCGGCGGCGGCTGCAACATATTTTTCAAGCAATTTTCGTTGGCTTGACCTGACTCGGGCTTGTAATTACAACCCCGGTCGTGGCCCGGGCGGTGCGTCCCGTTCCCCGCCGCCCCTCCCCCCTCCCCCTCACTCTCGGTCCGCCCCCTTCCCTCCCCACCCCGCCGCGCCGGTCCGGGGTCTCCCTGGCAAAAGGCGCAAGCCCTACCCCTATAATTTCATCACACGTAGGCGCGCGGCCGGCCCTTCTGCGGGGCGGCGGCGGGGGAGGCGGCAGCGGCCCAAGTGCGGGGAGGGACAGGAAGACCCGAAAGGAAAGTACATGTGAAAAGGGTAGAGAAATAAACGAAGAAAATAATATTCGAAGGGAGAAATGCGATGGAAGAAAATGTTGGTGGAGGGAAAATAGAAAATAAAATATAAACTTCAGTTTAGAAAATAATGAAACGAATAGAAAAAAATAAATTGAATAGAAAGGGGAAAAAAGACACAAAAGAAAGTAAGGCTGGGAAAAGTGGAGGAAGAAGAAGCTAGAAAAACAAGAGAAAGGAAGAAAGAAGGAGATAGGAAAAGAAGAGACCAGGTAATACATTTTGTAATCTCTAAAGAAGAACAAGGCCACCGAAAATTGCTCAAGGAATACTATTTGAGGAGAGAGGAAATTTTTGATAGCAAAGAAGGGCGGCTTCAAATTTCGATTTCCTATAAAAATTCCGAATACCAACCAGTAGAAAAGGATAAAGTTCAATATAGGACATATGTGATGTGATATGATGTGATGTATATAGTAAGGTGTCGTAGTACGGACGTCCAATAAATTTCGTAATTTCATGTAATTTCCGGGATTTTATTAAAGCCCCGTAGTACTCGTATGGTGGGTGGCTCATAAGCCACTGAGAACTTTCGCTATTTACTTAAATATTTGCATTGAATTTCGAACTAGCAGTCAGTAAATTGTAACTAATTGCTTTTATCCTCGCTGGAGTTTGTTTATTTTGTTGATTTAAAATAAATGCTATCTGCATAGCTTCCGGGTTGTTTACATTAATAGATGGTTATGACAAATAACTTATGAGTCACTCTGAATCTTTTGAAAATGTACCTTTCATTATTGAACAAAAAGAAGATCGTAATATGGAAACCTTTATTGTGTTTTCCTTGAAAGAGAATGAAATTAGACCACGAGCATAAAAGGAGCGTTCCTGTAAGCAGCTGTCAATTCGAGAGTCTCAAGCTTTTCTTGGGCCCCAATTTAGACGAACGATTAGACATTAAAGGTCATGATGTTCTGTGTCACTATTAGAAATATGTTATACTTGGGGTCAGATAATCACAAACCACAAAAAAAAATCACACACAAAAAAAAAAGAAGAAGAAAGACTTTCAAAAAACTCCCAAAACTTTACAGAAATTGATTGGAATGCTTCATCATTACTGAATATGTCGACATTTACAATTGAGTGTATGATTGGAAGCTCATTATAATATTACAGGTACCGTGAATTCTATAAAAACGTATACATAATATGTTAATAAGGTAATGGCGGCCAATGCAAATAGTTTACATCAAATGACCACCTGTTCTCTTTGTGTTCCTTATGAAGAGTGATTACCTGTAATATATTTTTTCAAATGAATCGGGCAAATTAACTTTGTTGACATAGTATAACAGTGCATCTCTTGACGTCACCATGTAGGAGCCAATATTCAAATTCAGAATTTTACATTACTGGCCAGAAAAGATTCACACATGCTTCTCTGTTGAAAGTATGTTATTTTACACATAACTGTTATAATATTGTTGAGGATATTATTATTATTATTATTATTATTATTATTATTATTATTATTATTATTATTTCAAAGAGCCGAGTCAGTTTTATTTACTGTACCTTAAGTTACCTTACATGAATGTTCATTTATGAAATCAATTTCTGTGTTTTACATACATAAAGTTTGCAAAGAACCGAAGCTTTCAATCAGTGACTGGCAAAAAAATGCACTAATAAAGTAATTAATGGATTCCCTCAATTAATTAGTAGCAAGATTATTTTACTTCATTCTCCTAAGAGTAAATCAAATCACATATTCCGAATGTAAGACTTGGATTATTTGAAAAAGAAACTGAAGTTGTTTTTTAATTTCATTTTATGGAAGTCAGTTAACTCCCAAATCATAATTCTAATTTCATAAAGCCTTTATGTTCTTCACTTAGCAACCAATACGTGTAATTAATCACTTCTATTAACCTTTGTCAAGGTACATTTAAACAAACATCACACGAGTACCTTCAAAATCTCTTGCAATATCTCTCTCTCGTAGAAAACAATCCTTCAATAAACTACATTCACTAGTTTTTCTTTCTCTTGAAACCAAACAAATGACAACACATTACGGTATTTCTGAGTGACTAAATATTTACACAATGGCAGTACATTACAAACAGTTACTGCTTCAGGACGTGAGATGGGTATATTTCACATTTTCCAAAACATACATTTGCATTGCACATGTATATTATTCTGCCACAGACGTGTTACTTTAATTATATTCATTTAAACGAATACAATTGTCATGCGGGACAGATGATTCACACTAAGGACTTTGTTTCTTAGTAATTGCTATCAGATTTCAGGCCGATTGAGATTACAGGTGAATTTCACATGGGATAATTTTCATAATTGCTCCGCTCTTTTAAGCTCATTAGGTTTCCTGCTTTTTCGTCGCATATATTTGCACATTTTGCACCTCTCTCTAATTCACCGTCATTATAAGACGTGTATTCGCAGGATCTATTAATGCGAGGTCTCATTACACCTCGTGCCACCTCTGCTCGCTTCCCGCTCGGAGCGAACGATCTGGGTGTTTTTTCAGTGTACTATAATACGTGAATGAAAAACTTGAACACCTTAATGTATATCTTGATATAATATTTTGATGGTCATAATATTTGTCCATTCTTTTCAAGGAGAATAAACATCAGAATTTGATTAGCGATAGTGTTGCCCAAGAGTAGTGAAACTCTGACAAGAAGTCTTACCGTCAGAATATCATTAGGAGCGTCTCTATGGTATCATTTATTCCGTCTACAAATTGGCTATTGGCTGTTGGAAACGGTTGGATGGTTGGGTCTGAGTTTCTGAATTTCTGGGGTTCTGAGTTTCGAGAATTTAATATTAGTTATTGTCCAGTTTGTTTTCTTGGGGGGGGGACCCAAATTTTATTGGGGTTTATTTTTTTTTGGGGGGGGGGGGCGATTGGACCCGGGATTCAGGGAGTTCGAGGAAGTGCTAGGAAACAAAAAATATAGCAACGAAAAATACTCAGATAAATCAAATAAAGTAATATTTAAAAAAAATTTAATATAACTTCAATATATGTAATAAGTGTTCTATCTAACAATATACATACTAAAAGTTCTTGTGATATACTTGGCCATCGTCAGAGATCACTAAAGTTCATTTCAGGAAATAAATCACACTACAAAATGTCAGTAGGTTTCATCCTTTTTAATCTTCTTATTTTTACAGTCGTAACGAAGAGTTTTGATGCCTCAATGTTTTTAATGCGTTAGTAGATGTCGCATTACTACATAATTTTTAATTACTGCATTTGCTGTGTTTATGTTCTGATCACGATGCAATCGGTTCATTCGTAAAAATAGATAAGTCGAAACAATGTAGATATAAACGGAAACCTGAAATTCTTTTCGAAATACCCTGAATATTTTATTGATTTTCAAATGCACTTCCGGCAGTGGTCAACCCGCAGCGATCAGTGCGATAACACTCAGTGCCAGTGTCGTTCGTGTGAGCGGTGCGAACAGTGCCACGTTCAGAAAAAGTGTTATCTTAGTTGTAGTTAAAGCCAATAAATCATTTTTAAACTAGTGAATGGCCACAAGTAGTTGCTCCGTTATGGGGCAACTAATTCGAAGCGCAATGGACGCTACCTATAGTGAAAATGGTGGTGAAAACTCGTTTAACAGTGAATCTGTGCAACCCATCCCAGATCAAGCAATACTTCAACAGCAAGAACTTCTTCAGCAACAACTACAACACCTCCAACATCAGCAACAAATGGTAAAAATACAACTCTCTCAACTTCTAACTCAATATCATGTGCCTCCACAACCGCCTCTGCAAATAGATCAACTACAGCAACTCCTGACGCAGCAACCACAGTTTCCGCTATCAACAAGCAGTGCAGATACGGATTGTCGGAAGACCGATAGATTAGCACAACAAAGCAGTAGTACAACAGACTATCAACAATGTCATCTGTTGAAGGTACGTACGATAACACTCTGGAGTGGCAAGAAGTCGTCCCGAGACGGCGGAAACGAAAAAATGGTGAACCTTCACAAAGAGCTCTAAAGAAAATGCCAGTTACAGAAAGTATTACAAATTACAACAAATTCGAACTTCTTTCTTCTACAGAACCAGAAAACAACACAGTAGAAAAATCTGAATCCAACGAACGAACCAATGGTAATAAAATTCCACCCATTTTTCTACCAGGACTAAAAGACGTGAATATCTTAAAAAAATGCATTGAAGAAGTATTAAAAAAGAGGAATACAGCTATAAATTACTGAACAGTGACAGTGTCAAAGTCATATTAAGTACAGTTGAAGCATATAGAAAGCTCATAAAACATTTTGAAAATAAAAAATTGCAATTTCATACATATCAGCTCAAAGACGAGCGTTCTTTTAGAGTTGTGCTTAAACAAATTCACGCAAATGCAGATGTTAAGGAACTGCAAGAGGAAATTGAAAGCTACGGCCACAAGGTTCGCCAAATTTATAATATCCAACACAGACAAACAAAAGCGCCACTCCCTCTCTTCTTCATAGATCTACAACCTAGCAAAAATAATAAAGATATTTATAACATAGATAGTTTACTGAACTGCAAAATCAAAATAGAAGCACCTCGAAAGAAGAAAGAAATCGTACAATGCAAAAGATGTCAAGAATATGGACATACAAGGACATACTGCCATCGAAAACATCGCTGTGTGAAATGTGGAGAAAATCATCCAACCGAAGTCCGTAAAAAGCGAAAAGAAGACCCACCTAAATGTGCTCTATGTGAGCAAAACCACCCAGCAAACTACAAGGGATGCGAAGTCTACCAAGAAATAAGACAAAGTAAATAACCCCAGAATACACAAAATTCGTATCTTTCACACTCACACCATCGAAGCAACAAAATTTTAAGTAGTGACGTACCTAGCGAAATGCAACACCGCACTTGGGCCTACGTAGCCAAGTACCCTCCATCACATCAAGTCATAAATGATAATAGTAATACTGAAATTGCACAACTAATATCAACTGTTCGAGAAACTTTTCAAAAATTTGAATCAATACTAACCAAGCAAAGTGAACAAATCTCCAACCTGATAAGCCTCATGACCAAAGTAATAAGCAAATTATGAAGACATTTCGTATTGGTGTATGGAATGCCAATGGACTAGCGCAACATTGCAGAGAAATTAGCAATTTTCTGCAATACGAAAAAAAAATTGACGTAATGTTCATCTCAGAAACTCATTTCACAGAAAAAAAAGTTTCTTTAAACTACCTAACTATGAAATATATGATACAAAACACCCAGATGGCACAGCCCATGGAGGTACGGCGATAATAAGAAGAAGAAACATACAGCATTCTTTGAAATCAAATTTTGACTGCTATTTAAAATGATTGCCAAAATTGTAAATGTATTTATATATTGTCTGTTGTTTTTCTGTCTTGATCATATTTGTCCTATGTTATATTTGTGATTTATACCATTTATTTGATCATTACTGAAAATGAATTCACGAAGGACTGAGAATGCCCAGTTCCTTCACATGCCATTGTAACTTTGCTAAAAGATTTGCCTATTGTTCAGATGAACAAATTGCAAATAAAAAAAATAAATAAAAAAAATGCACTTCCGCTTTCTATATTTTGACGAGCTCCTTCCAGCGCAGCTTGAATCCGAACTCACGCACAAATATTTCTCTGTACGAGCTACTGGAGCGACTTTGCCATTGATCCTCATTGGGAGTGCATCGCATTTACGATTGGTGGGATTCACGTGATGCGACCTGGCCTCATTGAGCTCTACGAGTCTTTTTTGAGCCCATTTTGCAACTTTGTTGCGATCGTTATTTATTGGTTGCTTCTTCCGAATTTCTTCCAGTGGATAACAAAGCGGTTTCAGGGGGAAATTATGCTATTGTTCCTCTAGAACTAGGTATATCAATGGTACTTAACAAGTAGAGAATGGCTCCCTGTGTACTTCGTGGCGGGGCGCCTGCTTTAATTTCACAGGATGTGGTAGAGGCATTTTATTGCTCTAAAATATCTATCAGAGATTTATGGCTGAAGGGGCAAACTAAATGATTTTGGTAGTTCTTCACTCATTTTGAAATACAGACCACGTCACGATAGCAAACTTTATCGAAAGCTTACGCAATGTCTAAATATATAGCTGTGTTTATCTTCTTTTCTTCTAAACGTTTTTTCATTAACGTTTGTAATATGGTATACTTGATGGATAGCCGAATGTTTTTCTCTAAACCAAATTTGGAGAGAGGAGATGAGTGTTCTTTCTTTTATAATTATTTTAAGTCGCTTTAAAAATAGTTTTATTTGAATAGCTGACAAAGAAGTGGAAGGAAAGAGAGGGGCCTGTAGGAGGTCACTTCTTCAGGTGGTATTTCGGGTATTTCGGATAATGATAATCTCGGCTGGTTTAAATTGCTTCGGCACCTAATTCAATCGAAACGAAGCATTAAACACGTAAGTTTAATATTTTATTGAAGGCAGTACTTCCAGTTATGAAGCGCCTCCTCCTTCATATTAAATTAGATCATTACATACGGACAAGCCCGACAAAAAGGCGAATTCAACAGCCGAAATTTTCACCATAAAAAAATTTATCAAGAACAGCCGTGACTTCCCACGACGCATAATCCAAACATTTTCAGCCATTTTGTTGAAGGAAACACTGCGCCGCCCCCGTCGGGAGCCTCCCCCTCCCCCCTCTCCGCCGCCTTACACGCGCGACCCGCGTCTTCTTGGAATCGGCGTGACGTTCGCGGGCCCCCTGCCGCCGCGCCGCACACACCTTCGCGGATCGCTGCTCGGCGCAGAAGGCCCCTGCGGGGGCGCCCGCCGCTCCGACGCCCACGGCGCCCGCGGGGCTTCAAACTCCTCGTGCGTGCCTCGCAATGCTTCGAATCGTCGAATCTCAGGCTGGGCCCCATAGCATTCTGGAAACGGCAGCAACTGTGAGCTGAGAGGTCTGCAGGTTCGAATTCCGACTTGGGCATGAATTTCGCTTTAGTGACGTGACGTGGTGGGACGTATCTCAACTACCATCTGTCACCTTCAATACCACCTTCATTGCCAGTCCTCTCTCTGCCTGGACGTCGTAAGAATGTGCTGTGAATGTGACTGCACTCCTTGGGGGTAAGCATATGGGCTGCTATGGGAGCGCCATCTTGCTGCCAGCAGATCTCCCTGCCAGTAATAGGGTGCAAGCGCCCCCATGGGATTTTCGGCAGCTTGCGGCATAGATATTTCTCCACCGCAATGCGACAGCGGAGGTAAGGATTGGAGGATAGCGTAAGCCTAGGGTGTACAAACGCACTGGAGTTAACTGAGGGCAGAGAGCGTCAGCTGATAACCGGAAGATGAAGCTGACGTTAAGCATAGTCAACAATGTATCGCCGTATCCCTCAAAAAGGTTTTTGTATTGTAATAAGAATATCTAGATTAGCGTGGCACTTTCGGCGGTTACTTCCATGTTGACATTTTTTACTTTCTCTCTACGGAGTAGAAAGAAAGTCAAGTAATGCTGCGCGAAAAAAAAGGCGAATTTTGGCATTAAAACCCTTATTACAGGGCCCATTTAACAAAAATGTCCAGTTGAGAAATTTTGAAAAAATACTGTAACACGTAGTGTAGCCAGAATTCGTTTTTTGGGAGTCCTGGACACCAAAAAATCGAATGACGGCAAAACGTCTGTCCGTCCGTCTATCTGTGAACAACCCTCGCGGCTAAACCGTTCAGCTGATTTTCTCCAAAACTGATATTCCTCAATTAATCTGGCTGATGTCACTGTCCCTCGAATTTAAAACCGATATTTTAATTTATAGGGTCACTTTGCATGAATCCCCTTCGTCATTTTCCAAATTTCAAAAAAAGCGCTCCGTTTAGAGCGTTTAAGAGAACGGTTCAGGTCTCATGGTCGTTAAAAGCCCTCATTTTGCAAAAATTGCAACATTTTTCGGAGTCTTCTTACAACTAAAATATTTAAAAAATATATTTTTTCGTTAATGAAATCTGTTCCTTAAAGATATAATTTGAAATAAGATCATGTACAAGTTGTCGAAAATTTGAATACTTTTTGCGTGAAAATTCTGGCGACAAAGTACATTGTGCTTTAGCACCACTAGTTCAGAAATTCGAGATAGTAATTAGACATTGTAGATGTCTTGAAATCTCCAAAACGTCGTCCAGGCTTTTCTAGCACGATACTGCCAAAACAAATGCCAAAGGGTTTTTTGATAATTATCTAATAATATTCTCCAAAGATGCGTTGAGGGTTGTTTCGTTACGCCATACTCGCGAAAGCTGAATTATTTTGAATTCGATGCATTACTAAAGAATTAATGGGAGATAAAAATATTTAAAACTGAACACATACTCTTTAATGGACTTGAGATTTATTTTTAAGTTATTTGACTGAGAGGATTTACTCTGATACGCACAAAATATAAGCAATAGTGTAGTTTTGATGAATAACAATTCACATATTTCAGTATTTAATAATTGTCATGTATCGCGCTTATACGTATATTTTGATTTTCCTAAGCTATTTCCAATCTTATGGAGTTAATAGACCTTTGTATCCACCTGTGAAGGGGTACGTTTTCGAGTGAGATGTTCAGCAAACGAGACAGAGCGTAGCAGCCACGGATTATAATAATCCGAGCTAGAAAAAACACATTTTTGATTTAGTGGTGCACACAATATTTTATGGACGTTTGCTTATGACTTACATTTACTTCCTTTGCAATTTATTACGTTTTAGAGCAATTCTCCTATCGTCACCTGAAAGATTGCGAACTGAAACAAAAGAAGGGAGTGAAGTTGCTCGAACATCCGCTGGAGGCGCAGCGCTCAGACTCCAAGGAGTCTACAACATACTCCAGGAGGTCCTTACAGAACCAAAGGTGTCCATGTAGAATACTTAAGGGATCACTTCTGCAAAAGGTTCGTGTAATCCCACTTCAGGAGTGAGTGTGCAAAGAAAAATTAGAACTATACAGAACACTGTCGATCAAAGACGACGATATTTAATTTCCAACGTTATTACATTCAATGGCCAATATAACTGTTGAGTAACTGTAACAGTAAATGACATTGGAGAAAAAATATTTTTTTGATTGTAAACAAAT
The DNA here is from genome assembly GCA_038098605.1 of Gryllus longicercus. Classification (NCBI taxonomy): domain Eukaryota; kingdom Metazoa; phylum Arthropoda; class Insecta; order Orthoptera; family Gryllidae; genus Gryllus; species Gryllus longicercus. The sequence goes on along the minus strand of JAZDUA010000148.1, from coordinate 71,030 downwards.
ATCTTACTCAAGTTAATTTCAGTTAAACTGTAAGCACCCCAATTGGCAAGGAATACCTTAACATCTCCCCAAAGTGTTGGCAATACAGAAGTTATAGATTTGAAGACTACACTCAGAAACACAGGATTTCTTTGAATTGTTTTAGAAATGTATTGTAATATTAATTGATATCCAAGTCTACGTAATTTTTAAATGAAGTGAGATACGGAGGTAAAAATATAAGAAGTCTAGAGGGCACTCGTCTCTGTATTATGACTTTTTTTCAGAGCCTTACAGCATACCTGGAGTTGCCGAATGGTGTTTGTTAGGTTGCTATGATGTAATGCTGTGGGAGATGATGGAGCAACGGAGTCAGAGGAGCGCGAGAACCCCGAGAAATCCTCCCGCAATCCCACCTTGTGCATCACGACCACACATTTTACACAGACCGGGATCTGAACCTTTCGACCCCTCAACCCAGAGTTGAGATCCCCTCACGGATCACCCTCATTATATTCTGCTTATATGTGATGGATAATATTCCGATAATGAAGTAAATTCTAAAAATACAAGAACAAAATATTGTAAAGAAAGAAAGTTATTGATCAAAAAGCAGTGAAGCTTATCTTCCGAAATTCTGGTTGGACTAACCTTTTTTGTAAATATGAATTAATCCCGTCCAAAAACAATTACTGATGTGTACGAATAACACACAATGCATTAAAATGAATATTTACTTACATTTAGTAATTAATATCTGCAATAAATAACATTTTGCGATATAATTGGTAAACTTTCACGTAAAAATAAATTACTATATGTACTTGATTTTAAAATATTGAATCATTTGTCTTTAATGGGCATATAGGTAGATTTGTTCCAGAGGAAGAAATTAATTGTGTGAGTGTTTATATGATCATATGTATAATTTGGTTGTAAAGATGCTTTATTAAGAAACAACATTTTGAAATTTTCACAGTCTTGTAAACAATACGATATTGAATGATATTTGACATGAAGTTTAAGATTGGTCTGCCCTATTGAATTTTATACTAAGTAAAGGATAGCATGATTGTGACATTTAAAACAAACAAAAACATTCATTTAGGTAAACGGTAGTATTTTGATGGCTTCCTTCGGACATTCCATCTTGTGCAAAGAGGGATGAAATTATAGACATTACGAGGCGTCAGACTGTTCCTGAGTGATTTTTCTTACGTTTCCGTGAGAAAAGGAAAACCCGCTGTCAGAGCCAATGCAGTAATTTGCATCTGCCGCTTGTGCACCGGCGAGGTCTCCGAACGGGCGTTGAGGTTGTCTTCGCATGGGTCACGTATTTTTCCCACTGACAATTCAAGTGTCAATCGTCTTCAGGGAAATTACAGTTCCGTGGAAACAGCCACATTTTCTCACAGGTTTTGCTCTGTCTTAGACAGAATGATATCAGCAAAACGTGAAAACCTCGAAAAATTCTTGAGAAATTGTTCGTGGGACTAATTGTGCGGCTGGTGGCGAACGCATGACGCGCCAACTTGGAGCGCTCCTGGCGGTGCCTGGCCGCGATGGGACGGGTTCGTTGCTGATGGCTGCGGCTCAAATCCTGCGCTCAGACACACTGACCATTCATTGAAGAGGACCTGAAATGTCAAGAAATATATTATGCTCATAGACTTAACAATTTATTCGTTATCAATATCGATCATGATCAGATCAATTATTCAAATACTGAAATATTATATTTTTACAAAATTCTGTTCGTGTAGAGGTGATTATTTGTCAAGTATACTAGCATTGTACTAGTGTAGTAAAACGCTTTAACAGATCAATAAATAAGTTTGATTTGACACTGTAAAACATTTTGGATTATAATTGCAATCGAGACCAATTGCGCTTAACATTGGCATTAATTAGAGTTCAACTTAAATTTCAATTACCTGGGAGAGTGGATGCCACCGGTTCAGTATTAAAGCACCTGGGAGATGGAACCACTACCTGGAAGTTATTATCGAGGGGAAAACCCCACTAACATACGAAAGGTCTCGCCATTCAGCGGGGTAAGATCACCCCTACATCCCGCGCAAAAAAAAGCATTACACTTACGGAACTAATGATAATAGCAGTTGACGCGCCCAAAATCACTAGTAATCAATCAATCAATCAATCAATCAATGAGGTGAAAACATCTACGAACGTTGTTCTTCAATTCAAATATAGACATAAAGTCGATAAAGTGGATGTTGAGTAGAAGAGAGCAATAAAGTTATTGATAGTAGTCAGTTATACACAATTATCAACTACTTCAAATGAAATATACAACAAATTGGATAATAAGCGTCGACTTGCAATGGGATAAGAGACAAAGATCTAAAGGTTCGTTTAGCTTGTTCGCGCGAGCGACCGCCAACTTACATCACAACGTCGCAAGTTGCTTTCAATACGTCCACTGTACTCACAGCCACTGTAGCAGAACACGAAGAGAACTCGCTCACAATTTCGCCCTGACTCTTGCTGGCGGGTGACATCGCCCATGTCCCGTGATGTGTTTGTGTAGCTGACAGTGATGCCAGTAGATAGTACTACAAGATAGGCGGTTACCCTCGGATGGTCTGCACAGCTCCACTGATTAACTCTTCTGGCTGCAGTAGTTCAGCGGAATGGGGCCGAATAGCACACGGAGCAAAGGTTCGCAATTTACCTCAGGGCGACGTAGAAGCGATTTCGGATCGCATAAAAGCGCTCGCTGTATAAAACGCGATCAAACTAAATTTAATAAGTTATCAACTGAAAATGTACTTTTTTTAAAAATATGAAAAATACTTTCTTTGGGAACTAGATACGGAAGAACATATCGTAGGAAGACTTTCACCCTTCCCTCGCCTGAGAGACGGCCGATGGCAGCGGGTCATCCGCGATCACGCAACGTAGTAGCGCTGCGACGCCCGCCAAGCTCACAAACGTGTGGCGACTTCTACACCAGAATCATCCTCTACGAGCACTCCAGTCTTATTCCCATCGCTCTTACTACGCTTACCTCCCCGACCGCCGTCCCACCCCGCTGCGGTCCGTCCACCGACGCGCCTCGGGCCGTTTAATCGCGCCCTGGGAAGCAGCAAAAAGCCGGGGAGCGGTTGTGGGCAGAGGGGAATTTTCCGAGCAGGCGAGGGAGACCAGGCCTCCTCACAAAATTGATTAACAGCACTAAATATAACATATTTTTTTAACTTAAAACTTTTTAGATTTAACTCGTCTATACATGACATAAATGTTTACGGCTGGCGAGGTAACATTTAAAAGAAGCAGTTTTTCGCTGCAGATATAACGTCACAATTCAAGATGGAGCCAAGCAGTTCTATGCGTTACACATAGGTAGCACCACCAAGTATCAGCACTGCTTGTGCCTGCGGGATACCGGCGGCCCAAGCTGGCGCGCCCTGTTATCATGACAACGTCCCTTAACCAATAAAATATTAGTTTTGTTTTGTCCAGCTTTGGAGTTGGTTTGGCATGGAGACCTTCACGTGTCTTGCCTCCTCCTGTGAAGGCGTGACATGTGCGGTCATAGGTGCTCTGTGGTTGCAATGGATCCATTGTGGGGCGGACACAGTATTCCAGTGAGCACAATTAACTCTTTATTGTAAATGCCTTTTTCTCGAAGTGGTCCTAAAGGAAGAGAAAGATTAAATTTAATGCTTTTATTTGAAATGTCGGCAATAACAATTTTCCAGTAAACCAAAGGTCATTGACTTTCAGTCGCACAATGTGATTCCGTGCCTGAATTTGTCTGGGTCTTCCCAGGTTTTGAACCCATCGTCCGCAACCGGCTGTAGCTTTTTCTGGCAGAGCGTGCCGCCGCAAACTGTCGCCTGTAACTGTGAACGAACTCTGCGTCCTCGGAGCAGGTGTAGGAGAGCCGGAAAGCTACAGACTCTCGCGATTTCTGGGTGATAAACCTTTCAGAAAGACTTCTCTGAAATATATGGGAAATCCCACTCAATTGATTTGCTTCGTTCAAGAGTAACAAAACGTTTTTATGGGAGACCTAACTCTCATTAAACTCATAGTGCTAAAAAGCACGTACTTGGAAAAGTGCTTTCCACAAGCAAACATTTTTTCCGCACCTAAACTCGAAATCAAGTTCTGCGATTTAACTCGCTGTCAGCCACTGTCACTGAACTACACAAGCGCCGTGTGGTTTGAATTCGGACCGACGCTTAAAAATGTAATTGTCTCAAAACAATATTTTCAACACATTTTTTGCAATTTTTGAAAATAGGACTTATGTTTTATTGTCTCTTGCTTCACTTGAGGTGAAAATATAAAGAACAAATTTGGAACATTTTTTGAGAAAATATTTTTTTATAAATTACATTAATTTCAAGCACAAATGACTGGATAACATCTTATTCTTCATAAAATTATACATGAATTCGAGCTAATTTTTTAGAACAAAGCAAAAAAACCTTCAAATTTATTGTTTTTAAAAATGTTACCTTTTTCTCGTTTTCGAAAATGCAAAGTTCGCCGGAAATGAGATTGGCTCCGGTTTTTTTACCATCCTTTGATACAAAAAAAACAAAACATTTGGATACGTTTTTGAGACAAAAATTGTTTACATTTTCTTAAATTGTCTTTTTTTCACACAAAATAATGCGAAGGTTAATCATATTTTCGAAAAATTGTACTTTAACTTTTTTCGAGATATCTTTAAAAACAGATTCCATTCCCACAGGCCGAAAAAATGTGCACTATTGCAATTTTTAATATTTTAGGAAGTTTAAAGAAAGTGAGACCTGCATCATTCTTTTAAGTACTTTTTATTCTATCCCAAAATAAAGGTTCATCAAAAAGTTTGGAGCAAATTTGAAAAAAGTTTGAAAATGTTGTCGAGGCTTCATGTAAAGTACCCCCAAAATCAAAATATTCCTTTCAAATTCAAAGGACTTTGTGATCATTTAATTTGATCGAAGAATATAAATGTTGAGGATAATCGGTTGAACGATTTAGGCGCTAGCTTTCACCACAGACGGACGGACGGACACGCGGACGGTCGTACAGACGAACGTTTGATGAACGGACGAACAGCTAGACGTTTCTACGTCAATCCAGTTTTCGGTGACACAAAACATGAATTCTGACTTCACAGCGTGTTAGAGAAAGTTATTTTCTGCAACAAGATTTATCCACATTCGTTAATATGACCGGCAATAGTAGGAAATTCTCAGTTTTCCGGCGCGCGATTACAATACTTTCTCTTCTTCCAAAGTTGGGGCAAGAAAGTAAAGATTGTTCAACTGTCACCAGGTTGTGAGTAATGAGGTCTCTGTGGGAAGTGCGTGTGTAACTGCAGCCCCTTCCACCGCGCGGCGACTCATAAATCGGACGCGTAGCGCTCGCCTTACGCGGCCTCCCAGCGCGCTCGCACCACCATCCCGCGATTTATGAACGCGCACCCGATCGTATTTCCATGCACTCATTAACGCTGCGTAGTGGATGTCGCCGCGCGGCAAGTGCGCCGCGTCCTCAACCATCGCCCGCGCTGGGACGCTAGCATTTTCATTCGGGCAACAGCCAAACATTTTCTTGAATCGGCCTCGCATCCTCGCATTATTTCTAAATTTATAATTTTCAAAATTTAGAGTTCAGCGCAAATGAGAACTGCGACATTCTTAAAATCGTTCCTTGTTTTTATCCCTGAACAAAAGAGAAAATATTTGGTGCCATTTTGAGTAAATGTTCCTTCATAAATTGCAGTAATTTCAAGCACAAATTACACGAAAACTACTATTTAGAAAGAATGTTCCTGACATTTTTTATTTTAATAAGTTGTGTGTCACATTCATTTGAAAATCTATATTTGCACACTCCAGAACCTAAATGTGAGAAGTAGTAAATGTGAGAGTTTGTTCATTCTCTAACATTACTCACAGTTTTGTTTTCTCCGTATTCACGTAAAATTCTTCAAGCTTCCTAGGTTCCAAAGTTTCAAGTCAATACTGTCCGTAGGTGTTTGCAAATTTACTTTTAAATATACGGTAATACGGATGAAAATTAAAATGAAATCTGCCGTGCATTTCACTTGTTCACTCACAAGATGGCAACATAAATGTTGCCAACGTCATGAAAGAAAATTGTGGTGTTTGGAGCGAAAATTGTCTTTGGTTACTCGATTTTAATCAACGTCACCTCCATAGATCAATTTAGGTGGCATCTGACCGCGAGTGAGGGCTCCGCGCGCGCACACATACATACACACGTATATACACGCACAGTTGCGATTACTCAAATACTGTATAGGGATTATTAGATGAAGGTGTTTTGCCAGAAAACAATATCTTTAATATTTTTTGTAATAAATACTAATTTGATTCTTGACAGTCCGGAACTACAGCCGCGGAAGCCTACGAATCTACCAATAGGAATGTGATTTATGGATCGGACTGCGGAGCATTTTTGGCTATAGACTCCGAAGCGGTCACTGGCGCCCCCTTTAAAATTTCATCAATCCCAAGAAGGTCGATGTCGACCCTGTTGTTAACCTCTGAGTTAAAGTATATGGATAAGTATCATGTGGGAAAAGCAGGTGAGTGAGAGTTACGCTTTTTACAGTAGTTGTGTTAATTTTGCTGTTTGGCAAAAACTATCATTGAGAATTCTTTCCCTCGCACATATCTAAGTGAACAGAGATTATTCGGACTTCGGCTTCCGCGATTAACGTAAAATATTCTTCAGATTGACCATCGCAAATTTTCCATGGCATTTTACGACAAATACTGATACTGGTTAACATATATCTAAAATAGCAATAGATTGTAACCTTTTGAATCTCGGCGTTCCACACAGCGTAATCCACAGTATTCCGTTTACACAGTGTGAAATCTGTATAAACGAACACCTCAATTAAGTTGTATCCAAATCTGTTAGCCATTCGTTCATAGAACCTAGTGATTTTCCCATAAAATAGTGTAAATATTTCCTCTCTAGGCGATGAAATGATTTCGCGGTCAGCGACGAGGTCCATTTAATAAATTAATCTGTATTAGATGGTCCCAACTTCCTCTCGAATTAGTTTTTTTTTCCGAAAAGATCTATAATGAATATTTCTGTTTATTCAGTATCTTATTGTGACGGGCCGTAATATCATATTACATCAAATAGTAATACCGATAACTTATTATTTTTCGGGGTGATAAATTGTATGTTTGTGGGTGGTAAATTGTGTTTCAAAGAATGAGGAGAAGTAGAGAATGATTCAAAGAAGGTATGAAACGCGTTTGAAACTTCTATGACAGGAAAGTATTAAGTAAGCACTAGTGAAAGAAATATGATTGATTTCGGAAAAGAGAGTGTCGTATTGAATTGAGAGTCATTGTATTTTAACGTTAAAACTAAATTCACATGAATGTAGTATGTAAAACGATTCTCAATACTGAATGGAAGGTGCAAAATGAAGAGAAAATTTGTAATGATATAACACTAGAAAAATGCCCCCCGCATGGCTGAGAGGGCAAACCAGCGACCAAGAGAAAGAGACTGCTGGTTGTCACTTTCTTCACGAACTGAACGGAGGCCGTGGAAGGCCGGTGCCGAAAGAGCGGGGCGCTGTGGCGAGGACGGGCGGAGGGGGGGGGGAGGGGGGGGAGGATGGATGTGCAGTCCGGAGGAGGCGCCGCCTCCCGCACGTTCGCTGCGTCGGTTGCTGCGCCCCATCCATCAGCCCCGCCCCCGCCCCCGCCCCGGACCTCCGCCGGAGACGCACCCACCGCACCGATGACACCGGCTGGGGCGGGGCAGGGCGAGGTGGGGTGAGGTGAGGGAGGTGGGGTGAGGTAGGGGTGGGTAAGCGGGGTGGCGCGAGAGTGGGCGAGGTGGGGAAGAGCAAGGCCGGGTGGAGCGTGAAAGGTGGGGCGAGGGTGGGCTGGGTGAGGTGAGGTGGGGCGCGAGGGTGGGCGAAGAGGGGCAGGGCAAGGCGGGGTGGGGCGAGATGGGGAGGGCGGGGCGGGGTGAGGTGGGGTGGTGTTCGATGTGGAAGGCGAGGTGGGGAGGAGCGAGGTGGGGTGGGGTGAGACGGGGTGGTGCGAAGCGGGGTGTGGCGAGGATGAGCGGGGTGAAGAGGGGTGGAGCGGGACGGGGAGGGGCGAGGCGGGGAGGAGAGAGGCAGGGTGAAGCGATGCAGGGAGAGGAGGGGCGGATGGAACGGGGCGGGAGGGAGTTGGATACCGAGCGAGGGGAGCTGGTAGGGCCGGGGTGGTAGTGATGGCTGAGTGAAAGCAACGGAAAGGAAACGACGGGGAGATAGGAGAAGGCAGGAAGACGGCGGCGGGGAGAGATAGCTTCGGCGTCTGGGGGCGGGAGGGTGGCCTGGCGGGGAAGGGCTGAGCACCGCTACTTCGGGCTGCGCCTGCGCAATGCGGCCGCGCGCGCGGTGATAAATCGCGCCAATGCACCGAGGGCCGGCCGAACAAGCAATTGATCAACGCGCGGTGTTGTTACGTTTAATTATCGAGTGCTGCCGCAGGGGTCGCCAGCGCCGTCCCCGTCCCCGCCGCCGCCGCCGCCGCCGCCGCCGCCGCCGCCGCCGACCGCGTGCGGCGTGCGCGTGACACATGGCAGGAAGGCTTGCGCCGAATGTCGTGACCGACTGTTCAAGCACGCTGACAACGGAGGTAGTAATAAGCAATGACGGAAGCACGATTAGCCCCGGCCCGGCCACGCGATGGCTTGTCGTTACCCGTGTCGTCTTTGTTGGCTGCCCTTTTACCGATGTTTTCATTGTCGTGTGTTGTGCCATCAGCGCTTTTCAGGAGTTTTATTCCAATGAATTTCTTTTTCTCAGTGTGAACTTCGTTCTCTGTAAGCTCATTTCGTCGTTGCACGAATATACTGAAAATAATGTAGTTGACGTGTCCGACTAGAGGAAAGGTGTCTCTGTTTCTTTTACTTCATAATTTCCTGTCCCTGCGGAATGAATCTGTCTAATGTTGAACAAGCTTTCATCGAAAATGAATTACCACGCAAACATTTGTGCTAAATTATTGTGCGTTTTTGATTGTAACACGAGATTATTATAAACTGAATGTAATCAACACAGATAACAGAATACATATTTATGTTATCACAATTTTTGGCATTTAAGAACGAATTTCCCATGATGTAATTCACTTCATTGAGTTACATATCCAGGTACCTCAGTGAGTTGATATGAGTTACATTCCATGTTTTCATTGCTGTATTATCTTTGAAAATATTGGGAATATTGGGGTGAACGTTTTACAATTTATGTCCTGATATTTTTTTAGTATTTGCATATAAAGACGCTAGCATAATTCGGTCTCAAGGAAACTAATCTTACGTGCCGCGTGGTTGAAGAATATGATAGTCTTCTTCCGTCTTTCATAATCTACTACTCCTTACTCTTTCTGATACTTGTTTTTGTGTGACCAGTTCATTGAGTTGGCCACACAAATCACGACCTCGCGTAGAATGTTGTATTAATTCTTTGAACATACAAAGTGTTCTTAGAGAGTGCCTTCCTCAATCCCGATAACAAGTTTATGTTTATATGTGGAAGATGCAAGAAATTATTATGAGCACAAAATAGTTTCCAACTCAGTAAGGGGATAAAAACATCTTCGATCTCAATTGTTATCCATGTTAACATTATTAAAATATGTAGTATTCAAATCTCTGTTACAAAATTTAATTTTGCTGGTTTTGTTAAATTTGAAATAGAATTTTAAAAGGAAAGGAGAGCGATATTTATTACCAAATCACACAGGCGATGTTACCTGAGATGCGTGGGGCATGCGTTGACAATATTGTCTTATTCTCATTCTTACCTTCCCGTCATTATTTTAACCACCATCCACGTTCTTGTACACATCTGCGGTTTAATATTTTCTCAATTATGAAATCGTTCTTGTCTTCCTCTTTAGTTGTAAATAATGAATTCGTGTTAAGTGGCGTTCTTTTCTCGTGTGGGTAGAATAGAAAATTTTAAGTGTTAATACTTAAAAATATCGATGTCCATATATTGAGGGAAAACGGAAGTTTGGGGGATTTCAGATACAGGATAACTATTTCTACTTTCTCACAACGAAGAACAGTAATGCTGAGCGTAAAAAAGGCGACTTTTCGGCCGAAAACTCTCATTACCGGTAATGAAAAAGTGGATAAATCCAGTTGCTAAATTTAATAAAAAATACTCTTACTCTTGGTGTAGCCAGAATCCATGTTTTGTGGGTCTTTGATACCGATAAATTGAATGACGGCAAAACGTCTGTCCGTCCGTCTGTGAACAACGCTAGCGGCTAAACCGTTCAGTCGATTTTCTCCAAATTGATTTTCCCCAATCGATCTGGTTGATGTCGCGGCCCCTTGAACTTGAAACCCATATCATAATTTTGGGGATACTATACATGAAGCAACTGGTTCATTTCCAAATTTTTCAATAAAATGGCTCCATCTTTTTTTATTAAATTTTTATGTATTATAGTATATAATACATAAATATTAGTTTAAAGTACATTCAGCTTTAAAGCACTCGTCATCTTCATTTTCTAATGACTTTTCTCTACAGACAAATGTCAAAATGCAGTTTAAAAATAATATCACTTACAAAATAATTGAAAAAAATAACATAAACGTTTTAGTGAAAACATCGATGATTATAGAAAAATACATCGTTCTTAAAAAACATCGATGTTAATACCTTGATGTTTCTGGTGGAAAATATCGATGTTTTAAAAACATCGATGTTGTTTTGCCATGTCTATGGGGCGGTGCCCTACTTGGGGAGAAAGCTGAAGAGCGAAATCACCCGCAAGCCGGCGTGTAGGTCGGAGCCGTATCTCTCGTTCCAGCTGGAGAGGAGCACCATCTTCGTGCACTACTCTCACGGACGCGCGAGCAAAGTAGTCGAGGCGCCCTGGGACACCCGATGCAGTGTCATCTGCCTCCCGCTGGCTCTGGGCACCCCTGGCCGTGCCCGAGGACAGCGCGAGCATGCCCCGGAGAGGCCCGGCCAATTTCAGGAGGCTCTCCGTGAAGGAGCTCTCCCAGGGAATCAATTGGCCGCGCGGGCGATGGAAGACGGGGAGGGGGCGTCGCGAAGCGCGCTCGCCTTTGACCCCGGCTTAATTAGAAACCGGTGGTAATTAGTCCGTCACATTTAAATAAAACGCCGATGCATCCGGTTGGCCCGGAGAGGAGGCGAAGCGAAGGACTTGCGCCGGGGCTGCAGGCCGCTGGAGGGGCGGCGCCGCCGCGCCGGCGCCGTGGGAGCAGACAGCCGCAGGTTGGCAGGTGTGATAATTGGGGGTTGGCCGAGGGCGCAGGGATGCATCACCTGCGGCTCCGTTTCCTTCCTTCACCTGTTGCCTGCTCTCCGCCGCTCTTCAATGGAAGCAGAGCGCTGGAGTTCAACTGAACCGCTGCCCTCCTCAAGTACAACTCATGTTGGTCTCTGAAGGTATCGAAGGTAAAATATTGTTCCATGAGTAATTCAAATCTCATTTTGAGACCAATAAATCCATTACGGCACTCCTTTACGCCATAAATCTCTCTATTGCCAGTGTCGTTTTCTCCATTTCTGTATCCATATTCGTATATTTACAAATGAATGTCTGGCGTAGCTTATCAAAGAATACTTTATTTTTGGAGACTTCATTTAAGGACACGTATATGAATGAGATCTTGAGATACTTGCAAAAATATCTAGCCTCATCACCTAGGAAGGAAAAAATTCGACAAAGTCTTCTTAAATATCTTTGTGTTGATAAAGGTACTCACAGCACTATCAAATTGATACTTTGATGTTAAATCCCTAGCATTTCGTTAAAAATATACAATATAATGTAATTAAGAAGTTCCTCTGTACATCAATGCAGAGTCAAATTTTGGCAGACAGGTTTTATGCTCAATAAAATTAGTTCTAAATGACTGAAAACTTTGAAATGTTACGACCAATATTTTTGTAGCTTCTGATGTTAATGTCGGAAAATATTGCTCTCTGAGTTCCACGATACTCTAAAGTTTGCAATATGGTAGTAAGTATCTTAATTTCTTTCCAGAAACAAAATGATCACATCAATATTATTACGTAGAGTAAGACCAACAGCATTCTGCTAGTCAGTGTATATAATTATAGATCTTAAAATTGAATTTATGATGTCAAACAACATTGAGCTTCCCAAACGTTGTTTTGTTGCATTAAGCAATGTAAAGTTGTTTTGTGTAGGTATGTGATGTCAAACTACTGCTAATTGTGTAGACGTTTTGTTCCAGAATTATTTAATTTCCTGGAACATGTTTTCCTCGGGTATTCGATAGAGGCTTTCATAAATATATCTTGAGAAACACATATAACGAAAGCACGTTGTGTCGTATGCACTCGCTAATGGTTAACTTTGACAGTTGGAGTAATGATCTCAGTACACCATGCATTAAGGAAGAACATGGCAAGAACAATTTACCGTCTGCCATCTTAATAATTCTAACACTGTTGTTTCGAATCGAACACACTCACATAAATGTACGAACTCAGGAAGCTTTACTATTTGTGGCGGATCGAGACTCCTCTAATACTAACTTGGAAACACCATAAATTTGTTTCAGTTATCACCAGAGTTACACATTAATTAACTCGAACGCGAGTCAGCAGTAAACGCACTTTCTTATTGTTTTTTTTTTCTGGCTGCTGCGCGCTTTTAGACTGTGAGGGAACTGTTAATGAGGAGTCCATTTGTAGTGGCATTAAGAGCCAGACGCAGGAAGTATTGAAAAACAGCGTAATCACGGGCCCGCGTCGTGTTTACAACTCCGCCGAAGTGCAGATGCTTACAAGTAATTGTGGCCCGTAGATCACTGGCACCGCCCGATCTTTCCTCGCACCGCCCCTGGCGTCTCGGCGGAACGGCGGCGCCATCCCGGTACACCCCAATTTTGAAAAATGTACCTAATTAAAATTTGCCCATAACCACGGGGAAGTAGTTTATGGAACCGCTTACAAAAAGAGCAACACGTCGTTTGCGGTCTGCGAGGGGGGAGCCAGCTTCCGTGGTGTAGCGCCCGGCGCCCGGCTTAGGTAGCTCAGGGCAGCAGCAATTGCCACTGGAACGAATCTGATCGGCTCTGACTCGTAGGGCTTCAGACCCGTTCACAGTGGCGGGTTTTCGTCATTACCTATTATATTTAGGTCGAATTCAACCGCTGGGTGGAGTAGAATTCTAGCGGTCAGCTGTTCTGATCGACGGTTTCTCCGACCTACATCAGGCGAATGTCGGAGCAGTTTCCTAGAAAATGGGCCACGGACCATCGCGCGCCTTCGTAATCCTTGTCCTCTCGCCTACACGCAGACACACAGGCACTTCGCCCTCGCACACGGCGGGAGACTAGTCGGGAGCTTAGAGATTGCCCCGGGAGGGGAGGTGCCCTTTGAGGGAGATACCCGAAAGGCATGAAACTTAATTTGGACTCATTACAAAATAACTTTATTCCTCATCTCTGTGGACCATGTCCCATGTGCTTTTGCACTGTACTCTCTTTTGTACCATTCATATCGTCAGTAAAGTATTCTTTCTGCGACGACTGACAGCAAGCCCTCCTTCAATGAGTTGACTTCGAAAAGTTTTTCTAGTCACAGAAACATCGCTCATTTCTTCCCACTCTCTTTTCAAATATGTAGAGGAGAGTCGGGGATTGATAACACAGATTCATTTTAGAATTTTATCTTGCTTAGGATTAGAAGACTTTCCCATTCATTCGATCAACATTTCCATTTTCCCTGTATATTTTGAGAAGCCTAGAGATGGTAGACTGATGAAAACCAATCTGAAATATATATCTCAAGTGAAGCCAACAGAGGCATAAGCCGGCATTGCTGCTTTCTTTTCGGCGCTAACTCCACTCCTTTGCAGGTCTTGTCACACAAAGGGTTTTACAAGAACTGGATCACCTAGCAGAGATGAGTTGTTATAAAAAGTCATTGTGACAAATAATTATAAATTCTCAGTGAATATGTTCCAGGAGGTCAACAAAAGAAGAAAAATACAGAATCCGACAACTGAACAGCAATTCTTAGTTTCACACTGTTTTTAAAACAAAATAGTAAAATAAGGAATGGTGATGCAATATTTTTTTCCACCACTTCATGTCTGCGGTATCGTCGCAGTAAAAATATGTTTAGTTAATGTGGAACACTTTCACAATTCTTGCTGAAAGTGAAAATAATGTTCATCTTACACTAAAGGAAATATTTTGAACAAGATCATTATGAGAAGTGGAATATAGTACTATATCTTTTGTCAGAGGTGTTTTTGAAAAGAGTGTGGAAAATCAAATTGTTGTATGGCAAAGGGATACAATTTCTTAAACATACAAATTACTCTATGTACTAAAGAATTATTTAGAAGGATTTTGAAACCATATGTTTGCATAAATAATGTCTTTAGTATAAGCATATAAAATTACTTCAATTATTATATCATCGACTATTCAGTTTTTTTGCTTTACTAGCTGTGTGGAAGTGAAGTGAATAAAAATAGAGAAATTATATAAATGTAACCTTAAAATAATCTTTGTTAATTATAATGCTAGTGCTGGAAAACAATTTTAAAACCAAATTCATTAATAAAAGTGATCTGTTTCAATAAACTCGAATTAACATATTCTGTAATTTATTGATTTGGACTTCGCGTTTTCATTCTAAACTGTTGAGTTGTAATAGCCTACGTGTATCGAGGCGGGGCAGAGCAATAAATCCGTGTGCCATTTACTCAAGTAAAGCATTTAATGCACAATTTGGTAATCAGGTTGTTCCCATCATGGTCTGTTTACTCCAGTTCTTTTTGTGGGAATATAGTATGAAAAGGATCATTCAATATTATTACTTCCAATAAAATACCATATATCTGAATTAATCAATTTTCTGATCTACGATTTGCCGAATTTGTTACATTGTGGAACACTGGAAACAACGAATGAGGACATAATTTGTCCCTTTGTCATGAATTTGAGGAGAACGGAAGCCGACTGCCGTGACAAAAGAAAGCGGCTTTCCGCAGGGGGTGCGGCGTGGAGCGGAGCTCCGACGTGGAGGGCCGTGTCCCCAAGTGCGTCCGATGCTTTACGGCGCATTATCGATTGAGGAGCGCGTATCAGGGTCAACAAAGCAGAAATTCATGGGCGGCGGGGGCGGGGGCGCGGCTCACCTCCGTTGCGGGGGCGGGGCGGGGCGGGGAGGACGTCGGGGGACGCGCCGGCGGCGGGGGCGTCGCCGTAGTGATTTATCCTCCGGGCCACGCCCCAGCAGACGCCCCGCCCCTCCCCTCCCCTCCCCCTCCCCACCCCACGCCGCCCGGACGCGGCGGGGCGCTCCGCGGTGCCACGTCGCTCCGCGGGCTTTGTCGCCTCGGCCCCAGCTGGGACTTCAAAGACGCGCACACGAGCAGCTTTGTTATGTGCCGGAAACACAAACATGCATGATATACCACAATAATTCTCTGAAATTTATCGTTGCTGCTAGTTGATATAATGTATGTTAAGATACGCTGCGCAAATGAAATAGATAGTGGGAGTGGTATACGATCTGAATCACTCGAGAGATTTATGGGTCGTTGAGTTTTATTTAAATAAAAAATGAAGTTGAGTTGCAGCTCCAATATATTATTGTTTTATTAAAATACAAAAGGTAGCATATTTTCCAACTGTTGGAACTGTTGGATAATTTGTTTGGTCATTTTCGATAAAACAAAGGATTGTCTCTTCAAACCACAATTGATTTTGACTCGCGTTCGAAATAATTAAGAAGAATTTCTCTATTTGGTTTCCGAGAAACAGACAGCGTAAATTATCTTATTTGTCTCTTTCAGACACTGTTATGCAATACTGTGTGAATATTTTATTTCAATAGTTACCACTTCACATATGAATTAGCTGTGTCTTTAATTCTTTGACTGTACTGCGTGTGCGTTGAGTATTTGTTTAATCAAAAAGTTATCTCATAATCCATATCGTCTCATTTCCGTGAAGTGCAAACATTGTACACGTACTACATTTATATCTCTAATCTTTGACATTTCGTAAAATGAGCCTGGTTGACGTGTATTTATTAAAAACGGGCACCTCAACAGTTTTGGTCCCCATTCCTATAAGTGTATTGACTGTTGAATACCGAGAGGTGGCAGTCTTCCTCCCCAATAGAACATGAAACCTACACATCACATAGCTCGGTTTTCCCTCTCTAGTAACTTTTCTGGCGGTGCATTGCCCCAGTCGATACACGATACTACTCTCGCTGGGTCTCCAGAGTGTGTGTGTAGTGTACGGGGAGAGATGGCTCAGGGAATCAACTAGAATTATTGCAGTGCTTCTGATCGGGTGATCTAAGTTTGAGTCCCGGTGATGGCAGGAGTTTCGACACTAGCTTGTCAGGTAGTAGGTTGAATTCAGTCGCTGTCTGGAGGAGAATTTTAAAGGTCTGTTCAGATCAATAGTTTTCCGTGGTTTCTCCGATCAACACCAAGCAAATGCCAGAGCAGTACCCTGCAAATGCGCCACGGAGCGCTCGCGATCTTTCCTTCCTTGTCCTTACCCTATCCTCACCCCTTACACACGCCATGCCTTTACCATGCCGGGAGACCTGTTAGGAGCTTAGAGCTTGTCCCGGCTGGGGCGGTTCCCCGCGGTTGGGAGAAGCCTGGTTGGGGGAAACCACGTTACCCGTCCATAGGTCAGCGCCGAATATCTCAACCCAGCGATGAAAGCCCACCGTTACTTCCAGAGGAAAAACCTGTACTACATTTACGGAACTAATGAACGCCCGGGATCTCTAGCAACCAATAAATCATCATGTGGTGTGTGTGTGTGTGCGCGCGCGTTTGTGTAAAGGGTGAGGAGGGAACAGGAGGGGATCAGGAATGACACGTGCGCGGTCTGTGACCTGTTTGTTACGGTACTGTTTACGGTACTGTCAGCATTTAGCTACTGTTGATCCGAGAAACCTCGAAACTCTACCGATCAGAAAATCTGGCCGCCAGAACTCCCGCCCAGACAGCGACTGAATTGGCCCCAGCTGCCTCTCAAATGGAAAATCCACCACCTCCGTGTCAGAAGCGCTGCAGAGACGTCGGTCATTCGGATCCATCTGGACCGGCGGTGGAGAGAGCGCGAATTGAGTCGCATGGAGAGCGAGCGTTGCGGGCGCGCTGTGATCATCTTGGGGCGAAGGGCGAAGGGCGATGGGGCGGAAGGGGGCGGTGGCGGCACGCGCCCTCGCCCTCGAGGGCCCCGGCGCCGCCGCGAAGCGCGCGCCCCGAGGGATTGAAACGACTACCGCGTTCCCCGCAAGCGGCCGCCCTTTGGGCCTCTCGGCGACCACACCAGAAGGGGAACACTGCGCATGCGCAGTACGCCAATGCACTGGTTCATTGGGTTTCTTGTGGACGTTTGTACAAGAAATGTGAATGTAATATTTTTGTGTTACGGCTGCCTGAGGAAAAGTTGGGAAGACGATGGTTTGGAGACGGAATTCAGTGTACCCTTATCCATCCTCTGTGGAAGCTGTTCTAGCATTCTTGCCACGTGAGAACACAGATCCAGTGGTGCTACATCAGTTCAAACTTTCTCGAATTGCTTGTATCTGTGACGTAGTATGATCAAACTAGTTCAGTATGCAAATGTGTTTCCGAACAGCAAAACTACTACACAGACCTGGAGCGCAAACTTAGGAACTTGGGTAGTGCAGATGACATTTTAATAGATTGATCTATCTTCTCATATTGGCATAAATGGTTCTCTTTTATATTTTAGAAAGAAATGTGTCCACCAAATTTGAACCTACCCCTTTTTTTTTATAAGCGTACGTTTTATAAGCGTAAGCAGCGATGTATTCGGGCAAAAAATGTAAAGAAAAATATTGGAAACATTTTTCAGAAATCTCGATAGATGATCGTTTCACTGGAAACAACTTTATCGGTGACAAGAACCTACAAAGCGAGAAGTAGTATTGAAGCGAGAAGCACTAACTTTTCTCTCCAGAAATCAGTACTTGTCGCTGCAACAAATAACTTTCTATTTATTACGCAATAGTATTCGAAAAAGTAAATAGCGCGAGAATGATCCGGGAATAAAAAAGACACGATACGTAATATTAAGGTAGTGTTATAAACGGAAAGAGAATTGCAAGTCCATAATATCGTGTTCAAAAGATACGTGCTTCAGAAGAATTGTTCCGCGATTCGGGTAAATTACAATCGGATGGATAGAGTAGCTTGGCTTAGCACCACTGCTATTAAAATGAGCTAATGAATGACAGCGGCCTGTCTGAGCTATCGCAGTCCGAACAAATTGTAGCGTAAACCAATTTCCAATGAAGAGTTTCTCCGAAGTCAAGAAACTCTAACGTGTATTAACTCTTTCAGAATTTCAAACATATTATTATCAAGACATCTGTAGCATATATCTGTCGTTATACTCGTACGTGTTCTACATCCAGAAAGAAAATAGTATGTCGATGTTTTGGGCATCCATTATTTTTGCTGTGTAATTTAGCTTTCTTCTGTTTTCATCTTCAGGTTATATAGTGAAATAGTAATGAACATAAAATTCTTGTTATTTGCGAGGATACGTGTGTGTTTAGGAAATATGAAGGTAGGTGGATACAATTTCGCATACATGTATGGAACAATTTCGCACACATGTGTGTACAATTTCGCACACATATGGCTAACGTAGGTTTAAACTTTCCGAGTTTGGCCATCTCCTGTCGAATTGTCCCCAAAGGGGCCCTCAGACGGCCAGTATTAACTTTTAGGGTTTCTCGCATCGTGCTTATCGCAGCAACGTCCTCCTTCGCAAGTTTTACGAAAGTGTGTCGTCCTGTTCGTGTTGTGCGGATAGACATAATTCCATAGTTCGTCCACGAACCCTTATCCTGAAAAGGTCGTGAGCCGACGGCTGACGTTTGGCGATAATTTTCGCCGGTTGAGTTTAGCTCAGAGACAGCTTTGCCGCTGACTGCAGCGTCACTGACTGGGAGGTCCTAGGGTTAGAATACCGACGTGGGCGGATTTTCTACGCTAGTTACGTGCCTAGGTCGTAGTCAGCCGCTGTCGGGAGGAAACGTCTAGCGGCCGGCTGCTCTGATCGGTAGTTTTCAGTGGTTTCTACGATCAAAACCAGGCGAATGCAGGAAAAGAACCCTTAGCTGGCTTTGAACTACGCGCGATAATTCTCTCATCTTCCTGGTCGTATTCTCACTCTTTTCTTATACCTATTTTCACCTTAATGAGCTACACTACCACACATGTCGGAAAACCAGTCGACAGCTTAGATCTTGTCCCAGCTGCGGCGGTGTTCACCTGAGGGGAGGAGAGGGAAATCCCACATCAGCCATCGTGTACGGAGGCGCTTGATCTCAGCATCAGCAGCTCCACGGATAATGATTTTCACTACACTATCGTAACTAATTAATGGCCGTGGCTCACCTAATATTGGGTATCTAAGGAAATATACCTAAGGATCCGCTTATATCTAATCTCACTTCCAAACTGTCGAACTGATGTCTTACCTTTGCATCGAACTCTAGGCAGAAATCATTTTCTTCGCCCAGTATGTTAGGTACTCACAGCATCTTTAGAAAAGTATCTCCAAATAACATAGGGACCATTTAAGTCCCCTGATTATGTAGATGGATGGTAGCAGGCCAGCAGCATTTCTTGGGACCAACTTTCTTGGAGTATATTGTGGATATTTATGATTGAAATATCTTCCAATTTAACTACAATGAATAAATGTACATGTTGTCAATATCACTCCTAGTGTATGCGATTTATCCATAAACCAATACTGTTTTCCATACCATAACTGTTTTTCAATAAACTCGATGTAGTTCAACATTTTGAGTCGCTATATTAGACGCTGGTGATAAGGCCTTTAGACCGTATAACCGTTATGGCGAAAACACAATAATTCATTCGTATTACCCATCAATATATCTTCGTAAGGCCGACAGTTAATTTCTTTTGGCTGTTCGCGTCAGGTTCCATCATTTCCTTTTCTATTCCTCTTCGTGTGCTTTTTTAAAATTCCGATTCCACTTCGCCCCTCGTTCTGTAGTTTTTCTCCATTTCGCCATCTGTGGCCCTCCTGGTCCTGGACTCCCCGCTCGTTGCCGGCCTCATGAATATTAACCCGGCGGCCCTCGCAGCTCGCCAGGCTGCATTCGCCGATTCGGACCCTTTCTCAATTGGAGGCGAAGCGCTGCCTTTCACCGCCTGCCGTAATGGGCGCCGATTAGGAATTCTGCGGCGTCGGCGTCGGCGGGGGCGGGGGCGCGGGCGCGGGCGGGGGCGCTGGGGCGGTTGCTCGTGCGCGCTGCTCACAGACTGACGTGCGTTGGGCGACGGGATGAAAACCTCCACGCTGCTCCACTTGCGTTTTGATATTCCCTCCGGCGTGTGTACATCGTAAAATCGTGTTAATCAATGAGTTATCACCACGAAAATGTCCCAAGTTCACAAATGTAATTGGCTTGCATGGTGTGTCGTAAACCACACTTCTCGGAGTACGATTTCCAAACACCTTCAACACTTGTGTATCGGAATTATTAATTCAGACCTATTATAATTGATAGTGAATGTGAAATTGG
Organism: Gryllus longicercus; assembly: GCA_038098605.1. Taxonomy (NCBI): domain Eukaryota; kingdom Metazoa; phylum Arthropoda; class Insecta; order Orthoptera; family Gryllidae; genus Gryllus; species Gryllus longicercus. The sequence goes on along the minus strand of JAZDUA010000148.1, from coordinate 50,407 downwards.
CCCCTGAGGGGACAACACTCATCACGTTGTTGTATGGCAGAATGCCTATTTCGTTGGGGTGAGATCACTAGCTCTTCAAGCAGACACAGGTTGTTTTAATTAGGTTATGTGAAAAGTCTGATCTTCCATGAAGTTACATGGACTTCAGATTCGATTTCAACGACTCCAAAAACATTCGTAACATGGCGTGACCCCTCGGTAAGAAATATCTTACATTTCTTATATTTTTTGAGCTTATGTCAAAAACGTGATGTGATGGAGTAAAATGGGCATTATATTCAGATTTAACGATCCCAAAAACATATATAAATCATGGTCTGATCCCCAGACACGAACACACATTTGTTTCGAAGGGTGTGTTGTTATTATTATTATTATTATTATTATTATTATTATTATTATTATTATTATTATTATTATTATTATTATTGTTGTTGTTATTCTATTTTTCATCATCAGCAATATTAGTGCCTTCAGGAAGGTACAAATATGGGCCCCTGTTTCTTGCCAGAGATCAACGGGATGGGCCATAGGAGAAGTGATCAGCCCTAAAGATAGGAATGGAAGCAAGACACAGAAGGAAGGATCGCTGGCGGTTCGTCATTCGTATTTTAGGGCGCTTTGCCTAGAAGCGATCAGGGAGAACCACATAAACCAGTGACAGAGTTGACGGCCTACGATTCTGATTGCAGCAGGTGCTATAAACACAAACATGAAGAATATATCTGGCACCTTAGCGGAATCAAACTCGCCACCTGCCAATGACTGACACGCTCGAGCTTGATCCCTTTCTGTATTTGTATCGGCAGATGGAAGACATTTATAAAAATAATGTTTTATAATATGCATATGTTTAATATTGATTGTAGTTGGACTGGGAATATGCTGATATGGCCCAGTGTAAGTTTCTTTACAAAAAGAGCAGGACATTACAGGCATGGGTTTTCATCTATAACGATAGTCGATGTTCTCACCGCCTCGCTCTCCTCCCCGCTCTCCGCCTCGCTCTCCGCCTCGCTCTCCGCCTCGCTCTCCGCCTCGCTCTCCGCCTCGCTCTCCGCCTCGCTCTCCGCCTCGCTCTCCGCCTCGCTCTCCGCCTCGCTCTCCGCCTCGCTCTCCGCCTCGCTCTCCGCCTCGCTCTCCGCCTCGCTCTCCGCCCCGCTCTTCGTCTCGCTGTCCGCCTCGATCTCCGTCACGCTCTCCGCTTCGCTCTCCACCCCGCTCTCCGCCTCGCTGTCCACTCCTCTGTCAACCCCGCTCTCCGCTCTTTGCCCCCTTGCTCGCAGACATTAAGATGACGTGATTGGCGTGGCCCGTGCAGGGCCAGGCGAGGCGGGAGATGCCGCGCCGCCGATAGCGCCGGCCGCGCCCGCGCGCGCCTCCGCACGTCGTAAAGCTTCGCGGGCGCCTCCCGGCGGCAGGGCACGGGGGGGGGGGGGGGGGGGTCGCGCGCCACTGCACTCGCCGGCAAGTGGTGATCGCTGCGATTATCGATTTTCCTACATGCGAGAGGGGTCTTTCCCCCCCTTGCTGTTTGTGTGAGCCCGTGTCTGAGTCCATATGTGCATGATTGCGTATGTGGTATGCGTCTGTCCGTTTGTGCAGGGCGTCTGTAAGTCTAAATAACCTGAATAAGGGGACGAGACGAGTACAGGTTGGAGAGAAAATAGAGAAGCGTTAGATTCACATTTTTACTAGACTTTCCTATTTTGGGGATATTTCTACACCTATCAAGTCAGTTGCATTAGTTCCTCCAGTTATTGCTGACGATTTTACAATTTCTTTGTTTATATGTCAACAGAATATTTCCCTTTAAATAGTAATCTTGTTTATTTTTTAGATTACAACTTTTTAACTCAATTGTTTTCCCTCGATTCCTCAAGATATTCAGAAATTGCTATATATAAAACTACATTCATTCAATTTGTTACTTCAGCTAGTAATTTACCAAACACAAATATCGAAAAGAATATATGAAATTAATTCGACATCGGAGTCGTGGCCTGTGAGCACTATCTGCCCTATGCTGGACAGGGGAAAATCCCATCACATACCTTGTATTCATTCAATAATTACGAACGGGCATCCCAACATGCATCATATAAAATAAACGAGAAATACAATAGTGTGAGTTATTGCCAATCAATATTAGGACCGTTAGTACAAATATTGTATTTGTCATCTTATGTTATTAGAAACTTATCTCAGTTACTTTGTAAGAGAATGAAAACGTCCAAAAATGATCAACATAATTTATATTACTTGTAAAGATAGTGGTAGATCATTATGAATTTCTAGGTGTGTTAAAGGTTTGGGGTGAATATACCACAAAAAATAAAAATTTATGAAGAAATATCATATTGTAACAAAAACATCTCTCTGCGAGGAACAGTTAGAAAGCTCGAAATATTACAAGGAATAGCTGTCAAAGAGCTCTCCTCACAAAGTTTAGAAAAATATATCAAAAATGGGCTCAATACGTATGTATTAGCTGAAGTGTATTGCTATTTGTTTGGCAAGAGCGTTTTAATTTTGACAAAAATTTGATTTTTTATAGATTTTCTTAAAACTCTTTGGGAATTATAGAAATCCTTGATCACTTTTTAGGTACGTGATAGTACTTCGATTTTTCCAAATGATGCTTGCAGCTTGAATTTAGGTTCGAATTTATTTTCCTTAATACATTTTGAATGCTTGAAAACTTTTTTGAAACAATTCAAGACCTCAAGAAGTTGGAATTCAGAACTCTCAAAACCTTCTTGTATTTCAGAATGCACCTCGTCAATTTGACACATTTGTTTCTATGCTTTACCTCTTTTTGAATTGGCTTGCTGTAAACTGATTTGCTCTCATTGCGGTTGAAGTTTCATTCTTTGGGTAGCGTTTTATTCTGTGCACACATAATTTTCAATTGTCTTGGCTGTCACTAAAAGCAGAATACCCCACGCCTTCTGAGTATCATGTTACAAGGACCATTCCACAGACAAGTAGCTCTGCTCAATTGTAGTTATGACATTGCCTAAATGAAGCATTTGACAGCTGCGGTTTGCGTTCTTTCGAAATATTTCCATTACGTGGCCCTAGCATGTTCATTAGGGTATACCCTAATAGTAATCTTAAGTGGAGACGACGCATCAAGTTGCTACGTCATCTTTGTTACCATCTTTACTATACGTACCCACTTATGATGTTGCATTGAGACTCAAAAACTCAGATGAGATAAGAAGCAATATCACTTGAATAAATCTGACGTATTTGGATCTTTATACTTTTATAACACTTAAAACTTTAAATTGATGCTGTTAATAAAACCTATTGTTGGAATATGAACCCAAGTAAGAAGAATATCGAAACGTAGAGCAATCAATACTAGCAATAACGAGATAACAGGAGGATAATAGAGAATCAAGTAACGATAATATAATGTCACGGATATTGGCAAACACATAAGAGATACTGGAGACTTTGCGTAACTTTCAATTTGAAGTTATTGACGTATTCATTTAAATTAAAGTGGACACAAAAAGCTCTAAGAAATTGCGTCAATTTTAATATGATAATTTTAAAAAATGGTAATAAAGCAAACATTCATATTGTCAAATATTAACAGCAAAGTGTATATAACCAAAGGGAATCACGAAGCTGTATTCTTTCACATTACAAACGTTCTGCAATCTACAATTATTAGTAGAACGGACGCACAAATATTAAAAGGTCTGAAAGAAATAAATGTCTTACTCATACAGAATAAATAAAGAATAATTTGCATAAAATACTTGCGAATTGCCTAAGCATTGAAGGGTATTTCCTCAAAATACGAATTCTTTCTATCAGTCTTGATCTTCATTCAGAACGAATGCCAGTAGCTCCTCAGCATAATTCAGAAACTCTTAATTCACCACAGAGAAGCCACTGCCTTGTGTGGCATTGCTTATGGTGCTAACGTAATTTGGACGTGTCTCGGCATTCCTCCCCGGTCGGGGCTGCGGCGAGTCCATGGACCGAAAGCTGATTGAAGACTTCCGACGTCATGTGCGCGGCCGTGCGGGCGTCTGCTGTGTCGCGTGTGGTCCCCGCCCACACGCCCTCGCCGCCGTCCTCTTCCCGTCCTCCCCCCGCCCCCGCCGCACAGTGGGCCCAAGCGGCAGCAAAAGCGCCATCGAATCAGCGGTGGTCTTCAAGCGAGCAATTCAACTGATGATTCAATGGAAGATAAAAGACTGAACCAATGACATAAAATATAATTGGGATTGTATTATATAAAAATATAAAATGGAATTAAATATAATGACTTACAATGGCTTCCGAACTTGTTTTAAAAAATATGTTTATTTTCAATGGATGTTTATGTTATAAAAGCATCTGAATATATAGCTATTTCCTAGTTCTTACAAACCATTTATTTTTAATGGTCATGATTTTTAATTGATTTTTTTAATTTCCTATTACGTGGACACATAAAGAAAGGCAACTCTTCTCATTTTAGATCACTGTGGCCACTTAGATCCATTGTATTTTAGATTGACTTGATTCAGGAAGTGGCGGTACGTTCCCTCCTAGTTATCGTAATTTCGGTGCTGCCGCGTCCACACCAGTATTCCGGGTTTCCTTAAGAACTGTGACGTCTGGCAGAACTTATTTCATCTCGGCTGCTTGAGAATTTGTACGTTATGTTATGTAACGCAATGTAGTACGTAAATTATTGGCGATTTATGCACACTTGCGTGGTCCCTGAGGAAGTGAGCATTTCGTGTTCCGAGACGCATCAACTACTTAGGCATTGCTTAGACTCTGCAGCGGCCACAGTTGAACCACTGAGGTATCGTAGCTGATTGCTCCTTAGGCCATGGGCATTTGTATTTGAATTTAGCCATAATATGTCCTGTAAAGGGCAATTGACCTCCTCGCTGTTAGATTCCCGAATTCCTAATCAGTCACCCAATCACGAACACGCGATGCGATGTCTCGAATTCGCTTAATCTTCATGGCATCATGTGGTTATCGAATTTGACTAACGACTCTGGTTTCGCGGTCGTGACCTTTCAGTACAACCATTGCAGCATTCGTCTCGATGACCAAGGGAAACCCACGACAGGATGGCCGGCATGGGGATTGAACCGGGTCTCCCGAATATGAAGTCAGTTCGCTATGACCTGAGCCATTTTACTTGTTAGGCCATGGGTATAGGGAAAGGTTACGTATGACGTACGATGGAATGTTCGTGGCTGAAAAGAGTCCTTTTCCAGTGGCGTGTAGCAGCACGAAGGCTGCAGAACAAATCCACGCAAAATGGTGTTCAAAAATTCATGTACACAGCTCACAACGAATAATACTCTTATATTACCCAAAACAAACTTAATATTTTAACATTATCTTTGTTGAATTGTGCAATATTATAGTATATATACTGTACCACAGCTTTTTTACAAAAAATACCATGACGTTGCTGTTTCATTCAGTCTGTACGGCCAGGATCAGAGTAAGCGGAGGAACATAATCAAATATTTGCATATTTCAATCAAAAGCAAAACTGTGTCATTGCTTTGGAGCTTTCCTGAGTTCTGAGGTATCTATCAAACCCATTGACTCTTCTCACATGGCCGGAGGTTGCGTCATTTTCGTTCCATTCCTGCGCGCATTGGAAAGTAGTAACACAGATTCCTACCCCTCATTCTCTGCGCGCGTTTCGTCCCATTTCGAGCCAGTGCGCGCCGCCGCCGCCGCCGCCGCCACATGGCGTAGCGAGTCGGGCCAATTGGCTGCGATGGTATCTTAACTGGTTCCGAGAAGCGAATTTACTCGCGGGTCAAGTAGCGACATAGGGCGGCCGCTCCGCCCGTTGGCCCTGACAATCCCGGGCGCACTGTTGTGACAGGGCTGCCAACCCCACGTCCGCGCCTGCCGCTGCCGCCGCCGCCGCCACGCACCGCGTCGTGACGAGACGGCGTCAAGAGCAGCCCCCGCACGCCTTCATTGTCTGTTCCACGCACAGGGCAAAGAGCGCTTTCCTGCGCACCTGTGTTGACATCTGCACAAAACTCCCGAACCTTCACATCTCTTTCTTATCAAATATTCACATGTTCCTCCGTTCCAATCCGTTTCCTTTTTTGTTAAAGAAATAAACTACTGTAATTAGGTAATCACGTTCTTAATCAATATTTAATTTTTCTAAAATTTTGCACGCACGAATTTGCTTTTACATAAACAATTGCTATCGCCGAAAGACAGGAAAACGAGATATTGGTTGAAACTTCTACCCTTGCAGAGCAGAAGAATGTACAAGGCATTCGGCTTCCCCTGTGATTTCTGCTAATTTCAGTGTAGGGGATTGTGAATGAGCTGACATTGGATTAACTGGACTAAGAGTGTATATAACTTGTTATTGTTTCTTATGTTGCCGTGTTTTCATTCTAGGAAACTCAAGATAACTTTCCAAATCATATAGAATTTGTATTTATGTAAATATTGAACATAAATGAAAGTTTACATGGGATTCTTCGTAAGTCATTACTTCGAAGAGGGATTGAAATTCAGACTCTGTATATAAGTGCGATGGTGATAATTATAGTGCTTCGCACTCTTTAAGAACGGAAATAGAAAATATTTATTTTGTAAGGATAAAACTACATGTGTTTTTATGTAATGACGGTAAAAGATACTCGATTCTGCTTTACGTTGCAGTGAATGATTGCTGTTCCGTTATAGTTCTTATGAAAAAATATTCGAAACATTTCTCTGATTAACATTTCAAGATTTCCTCCGTAACACTCCGCGTTCTAGTCGGTCTGGATAGCCGCAGTTGCTAAGGCTGAAGGGCAGCGGGTTTGATTCCTGTTCCGCTACCGTTATCTCAAAGTTACACTATAAAAGCAATGTTAAATTGCAGATGACAATCGACCTTAAATAAGTAAAAATAAAAATAAAATCCTTGCCCGTTTGTTGAGAGGCGAACTCTTCGCTGAGTGAGCGATTGCAGGATGGGGCGGCATTCCTCAGAGTGCCTCTATTGAAGCCACCTCAACGTCCGCCGTCACCATGACGTTGCCGTCGAATCGTTCCAAAACGAGAAGAGAAGACGCTTGTTTGCGAAATGGAGCCAATATTATTTGCAAAGTCAGGCGTTATTTTTTGGAGATCAGAATTACTCATAAATAAAGGAAATATTACAATTATATTATTGACAGTGTTTAACTTCTAGTTCAAGTAAGAATATCCTATTCCACATTGAATTGTGGATTGAATTAAATCATGCAGTATTCCATTCCTTACGCTAACAGCTCTTGATACTTCATTGTGGCATAAATAAAATTGAAAGAATTCGAATGAAGGACTATCCGCCTTCTCCTTCACGATTCAGATTTCAACTAAACGAAGTTTGTATTGGACAGCTGACTGTAGCGTGGTTCAGACAAAATATTCGGACAACTTTCGTTGATAGGGTAAAAATTAATCATTTTTAATATATGAAGATATAATATTGAAAACGTGAATGTCCAATTCGCAACCTCCTGTGTTAAAGACTGCAGTTTCAGTGCCATCTAGATGTATCCTGGATTTCTTCCTTTATCCGGGCACGTGGCTGAAAATGATTTACCAGTTCGTGGCGCCCTCCACCAGTAATGCTGGAATTCAATAGGGTGTTGGCCCACCCTTAGCCTTGATCACAGCTTCCACTCTCGCAGGCATACTTTCAATCAGGTGCTGGAAAGCTGCTTGGGGAATGGCAGCGCATTCTTCACGGAGTGCTGCACTGAGGAGAGGTATCGATGTAGGTCTGTGCGACCTGGCACGAAGTCGGCGTTCCAAAACATCCTAAAAGGTGTTCGATAGTATACAAGTCAGGACTCTGTGCAGTCCAGTCTATTACAAGAATGTTATTGTCGTGTAACCACTCCGCCACAGGCCGTGCAGAATGAATAGGTGCTCGATCGTGTTGAAAGATACAATCGCCATCCCCGAATTGCTCTTGAACAGTGGGAAGCAAGAAGGTGTTTAAAACTCCAACGTACGCCTGTGCCGTGATAGTGGGGGGTAAGCCCACTCCATGAAAAACACGACCACACCATAACACCATTTTGGACGTGTCCGAATACTTTTGATCACAGAGTGTATATGGCAGAAGAGGGTGCACCTGGAGATCAGGATTGACACGAGGCTGGGATCCATCCACGCGTGTATGTGTGAGCGAAGAGCAGGAAATCGGTATCCCTCCGTCCAACGCTAAGGCGTGGGGAAGGCGATTTGTGGAGTATTTTGGGTTTCCGGGCGCGACAACTAATTTAAACACGATTTCGGTAAGTGGACAATGAAGAGGAAGAAAAGTTTGCGCGCAGTCCGTGACCCATTTGTTAGGGCACTGCTCCGCAATTCCCTAGTATTGATGGAAGGAGAGAAACATGCCGATCAGATCAGCCGGGAGCTAGAATTCTTCTCTTGGTTTAACATAGCTACATATCTACAATCAAAATTCCCCCTAACGTTCGGCCTCAAACCCTAGGACCTCCTGGCTGAATCTGTTGCTGCGGCAACGAATTGAATTGAATTTGCCTTATTTTACGTGGCGAGACTTCCGTCTTACCACGCAAATTTCGCTACGCTCCTTTCACCAACTAGCAGAGAAAGGAGGTATTTTTAGGCGAGAAACAGGCGATTTCAATTCTGCTCAGTGGCGTCATTTAGGCTTGAGAATCTTTTACATTATTAATTGGATTGTTGGTGATGTAGATACCTTTTTATGATAAATGACTAAAGATATTGTCCGGTATCAAAACTAGTTTTGATACCGGACAATATCTTTAGTCATTAATCTTTTACATGTAAGTAAATCTACTAACATGGGCCAGCCGGCTTTACTTCCCCTCCGAAGGGCGTGAGGTTAGGAAGGATTTTTCGCCCTTAAAAACCCACGGCTTCGATCGGGTTTGAATCCGCCAACTTGGGTATAACAGTCCGATACGCTAACCGTTACATCATCGCCTCGCGCAAACAATCGCTACCACTGAGCCATCTCAGCGGCGCGAGTCTGCGGAGGCGGCGCCAAGCATCGCCTGCACGCGCGTGAGTGACGTTGGCGGCGGCGGCGGCGGCGGGGGGTGCGCGCGCGCGCTAGCAGGCGGCCGTCAGGGGCGTCGCCCGGGGCTCGAAGGCGCGTCCCGCGGCGCGGTGATGGGAAGATTGGGGGGCGCGCGCGCGGGAGCCACCACTCGCCCCCCCCGCCTCCGGCGCTGCCACTCAGCCCCCCCGCTCCCTCCCCCCGTCACGCCACAGAGCCAGAGTTGCAGCGACAGGTCGGAGGTTCCACTTGCGACGGGGGCGCAATTTTGATGGAGGTGGAGCTAGGTGGAATTCCAGTGGGCGGCAGCTCTGATCGGTAGGTTTCATGCTTTATCGGATCAGTAACAGGCGAATTCCCTGCCAGTATCCATGGGCAAACGAGCCATGGACCGCGCGCGATCTTTCCTTCCTTATTATTTTCCTTTCCTCTCCCATTACGTACACACACTTGAACCCATGTCGGAAGCTTGGAGCTCGTTCCGACTGTGGCAGAGCTAGGGTGGGAGAGATACTGGGTGAGGAACTCCCCGCAAGCCGATATGTAGGACGAGGCCACGTCTCACCACACAGCGGGAAGGAACATCACCACCTTCAGGATTACAGACATTCACACAGCACCATGTGTAGTGAAGATATCAATTGCCGTGCCCGGAGCCAAGCGAAATGAAAGCCCTTCCTCGCAACCCGACCTGTCTCATCCGCCTTATTGGCGCTTGCATATCCCGTGTGCAATTCAGAGGCGCGCGCGCAATTTTCTCGGGGAGGGGGTTCACAGGTATAAAGTTCAGCCGAATTGACGTTTGCTTTTAAAGAACGTTTTGTTGATGCAGAGTATAAAATACCTCTTAAATGGTTTATTTAGAATTAATATTAAAACATAAACAATTGATATATTAAATGACTTTCGTTAGTATAGAACATCACTAGCTAGATTTTTTAATATGTGCTCTTGAACGGGGAGGGGGGGTTGAAGTTTCATGAGCCCCTCCCCCCACCTTTGGTTGTCACTGATGCAGGACATTCTAATATTTGGAGATTTGCTTCTCTACTTAGCAAAGAGATTTTTTCACAAATCAACAGTAAATATTAGTTCGTATAGAGCCTTTGGAAAACAGAGAGAAAGTAATAAAAGAAAGATAAAATGGGTCGCTGTACTTTCCATAGAATAGTAAAATTGGAATAGTAAAATGTGTATTTTTAAGGTAATGCAAACAACCAATAATTTTTTTCTCTCATTTTGAGGTGTTTCATGATCAATATTACACATAAGTAATTGTTTGATGGGAACGTGAGTTCAGCTACATTGCCATTCATTGTTTAAGCACATTGTTTCAATACTTTATTCTCTCATTTGAGCGGAACTCGGTCTTTGGAGAGGCCCTGTGACGCGACACGCCGACTGGCCTGCCCCCCGCGGCCGCCTCTCGACTCCAAAGATCAAATCTCGCGCAACGTGACAAAAACACGGTTTCAGTTGCGAAAGCGATGCAATAGTTATTAATGTCACAAGAGTTGAAGATTTGACAATTAAACATATCATTACCTGAGTAAATACCATTAATTATATGATCACATATGGATATATCATTGGATATCTTATTAAAATTAGTGCTCTTATAATTATGGATTCTAAAGATTTACAAATTATATTGAGATTCTTAATTATTATTGACACTTTTTTGTATTCACTCGAATTTGTTCTTCAGATTAATTTTCCAATTAAACGTTTTTTATGATTATTGTTAAGAAATGCATTAAATTCTCCTATCTTTCATAACTACTTTTATTGGCCGTTCTTATGTTATTTCCTTACAAAATCGAGAAAATGAGGTCAATTACATGATAGTCTCCTGTCGTCGCACAGAAGAACGAGTGAACTTCTTATCGAGACAGCTGCTTCTGTTGGGGGGATCGACAAAGTGGGTACGATCATGGTAGCCGATCCTTCGACCACGAATCACTCAATCAAACCCACTGACAGGCCGCATGCATCAAGCTCACGATTAAGACTGTCGCTCCATCGAGGCGAGTAATTGGAGGGATGTCAGAAAAGAGCGTGTAGGACCGTGGCAAGTATTTTACATCAACGGGAGATAGTCAACGTGTTTTCTGAAGATTGATTTATACCGAGAATAACACACACCTTGTTATGGAAATAAACCTTGTTGCTTACACATCTTACACTTTCTCATGGATAATACATATCTCTGTTTTACACTATACCTTTTACCTTCTTTTTTTGATTACTCATGAATGAATACAAATATCAGTGCCAATGTGAGGGCAAATGCTCTGCTAGTTTATATTTATTAAAATACGATTTAAAATTTCCTTTTTACTTTTTACCTTTTTACTATTTATCTTTAAAATTACAAAAAATATATCAAAACATTTTGCACTATACCTATTTCAGAATGGTATCAATAATGCTAAATAACTGCGGGCTAGATACAGAGTCGCACCTTCGACATTATTATAGAAGAAAGAAGATAAAGTAAGCATAACCATAAAACTAAAATCTTACATTACGCACGTTTGCAAAGAAGTAATAAGCGCTACTTTTATTTACAAATAAATAATCAAGTTAAGAGGTAAACACATTGCATCCATGCGTTGTTCGCGGAAGACAATTTATGTTCTTCATTGCAAAACAGAAAATGTGAAATCAATATTTGGGAAGGAGTAAAGTCGCGTTCTGTGGACTCCATAGACTAGGCATCTCAAGGTCGAGGGCTAAGTAACGACCTTATTAGAGCTTTTGAACACTGCGTCCAGAGATATTGGTGCGAGATTTCAAAGTAAGGGTTGTACAACTATCTCTCAGAGTGGCGGTACATCAATAAACACCTGGCCCATGACAGTCTTTGAGAGAAGTTACTTGACAGCTATTGTCACAAATTTAGCTATTTTAACTCCAAACTTCTCTTTAAAACAAAGAAAAGACCCATTTAAAGGAAATAATACATTTGTCAGATTTTAAATTCTCAATTGAGAGCAAAACTTTTAAAAAATTGAGACAAAAGTAACTTGATTTTGCAATCCTATTTAATGTGAAATAAAAGCATGAACTTTCTACGTTCAGGTTAGAAGATTTAACATACAAATATTCTTGTCTGTTAAAAACGGCCCGTATGCCAGAAGTATGTCCGTTTGTCTGCCAGAATTGTTAACTTATAGAGACCTGTTAATTTATTTCACATTATTGTATAAATAACAGAATGATTTAATAACCCAACTCAAAACGAAAACCAGGTAACAATTTTCCATTCAAACGTATTCCTCTCACTTAGCAAAGATGTTTGTATAAGGGAGAATTTAGTAGAAAAAAAAAGTAACAAATAGTAATAAGTAATGAAGAATATAAATATAACACTATTATCAATTATTTGATTGAACAAATCAGGCAAACATATTTTCGTACTAAGCCACTATTCATCGCCTCGCGCCGCTCCAGCTTGCGAGTGTGCACCCCTTCCTGGATTTGGAGGGGAAATGCGCGCGGAGCAAGGGGAAGTTGCCCGTAGGAGCACCGGTCTTCCCATGCGGCAAGTCGCTCGCGCGCGCGCGGTTTGACACGCCTGCCGTGGAGATTCGCCCAAGCTCCATAGTTCCGCTCGCAAAGATCGCATAGTTCCGTCTCGGTGGCCTCCGGGGCGATGATGGCGCCTTCCTTCCGGGGAGGGGGCGCGCGGCACGTGATCCGTCCTGCTGCAACAGGGCGGCGACACGCGGGCCTCGTCGCTCGCGACAGATGGCCTTCCTTTGTACGCGGTATTTTTCGCCACTGTCTGGGCTCTCTTTAAAATATTTTATGGCGCCATTCAGCTCCGCCCTCCGCAAGACCCCACCCCGCCCCGCCCCGCCCCGCCCCGCCCCGCCCCGCCCCCGCCCGCGAGGACGCCCTGGAGCGCGGCCAGCGCCGGTCCTCAGCGCCGCGGGGGCTGGCCGCCGGCCAACGCCGAGTCCTCGCCTACCACGCGCACTGAGGACGGCGCAGGCAGGGCTCAGAGACAACATCCCGTGCTGCTACGGCGTTTCTGATCGGGAGGTCCTGGGGTTCGAGTCTCGACGCTGGAAGATTTTGACGCAAACTCGATCGAATGCAGAAGCTTCTCAGGGAGGATTCTAGCGGCCGGTTGCTCTGATCGGTAGATATCCGTGGTTTCTAAGAGCAATACCTGGTTATTGCCGGAGCAGAATCTTAAAAACGCGCCATGGACCGCGCGCTATCTTTGCTTCCTCATCCTTGTCCCTCCCCCTCTCCTTACACACATACACACTCGTGCTACACGACCACACACGTCGGCTCACCAGTCACGCGCTTAGAGCTTGTCCCGGCTGGGGGCAAGTGTGTGGGTCGCCAAAAATGCTTGAGTCTATGAAGCATAATAAAAATATAAGTCCCCTCCTTATACGATCACCTATCATACTTCATATTTTTACAAATTTTCTGAGCAATTAATGTCTCGCTGAAATAACAGTGCAAGATCCGATGGTAAAACCGATTACAGAACACGACCAGTCACTACCCCAAACACAAAATAAGTAACATCTTTCACTGAAGGACAAGCTGAATCTTCAATAGCTCTAGGAAGAGCTTTCTCATATTTTCTCTGCCGTCTGTTATGTTATAATTTCTGAAATCTATTTTCCGTCAGATGCTATAATTCTTCATTCTTTCTCCAGTTTGTTAATTACTTCATTGTGTTCTTTTACATCATTACCATTTTTCGGGCAGTAAAAATTGCCTCGTTACGTTCATTACGAAAATCAACCTTCCTCTTAATATTCTTTTTCATCATCGACGTTCACAAGCGTAAATTAACCATCTGTTGTGGTGACATGTACTCTTTAGAAGTTTATTGCGAATGGCTAAAATAATGACCTTTAGATTCAATTTTGCTTTTCTCCCAATATTATTTGTACAAATACTTTTTCCTAAGATGTAATTATTCTTTAACAATACTTTAATACTCGAAGTATTTGCTATTATAATACGTTAAGAGAAATAGAAGCTCGCAAATACAAACGACATTATGTTAGTGTCAAGAAGCAAGCACAATGTGAAAGGACAATATTCTATCAACATATAAACTCCAGTTCCTACACCTGAAGGAGTGTACCAGAACCTACGCCCAGAAATTAGTTTGTAAATCTATTTGGTATAAAAGTGAAAACGGAGAAAATACACCCAAGAAAGAAGTGGATTCTCAAAATCGTTTAAACAACCAAAGGACCATGGAGAGTTGTGATATCGGAAGTTAAAGAAGAAGGTTCCAAAAATGTTTGACTGTAAAAATGAAGAAACAGAATTTCACTGTTTCTTTCTGAAGAGAGTATTTTATAAGACTTTTTTGAAAATATAGTGTATAATTTCATTCACCGCATCTTAAATGAATGATTTCCACTGCTATCTCATTTTAATTTCTCACCTTCAATAAGTCTTCTACTAACCTAACCCGCAAGACAAATGAATATTTTTTACTCCGAGAAAGGCCAACTAGTTTACTTTTATCAGCCTCGGTGTTCTTGACAGACGATGTTACTGATATCCTACCGAATGTGAATAAACACAGCGGAGGACGAAGTATTATTTCTTAAACTTCCCAATCCCTCCTTGCGTTTTAATTCGTGAAGTTTTGGAGAAGAAATTTTTATTGGAAGATTTTCGTTATTCATTAATGATGGAGATATTAAGATCTATATTAACTCCGTGTGAGAAGTACTCGTGACAGGAACTGCTACTAGCTGACTTCACTATACTCATGGATATTGTGAATGAAAATCCATACAATTAACATTCCAATTAGTACTGTGAAACGCTACGGTAACACACATGTTACAGTCAATGAAAATATCGTCAACGTTCAGCTATATTTCGTAAGAGGTGTATTTAATTTTGCTTCCAAACCCAGTTTTCTTGTTATTGTGTGAAATACGAAACTTCACGCTAGTGGGAAGCGCTCCATCCTGTGAGAGTGGGCCTACCCGACACCCGCAAGGTCGACGTTTCAAACAGGTCCAGGTCCAACCAGCTAATGGTGGTACGAAGTCGAATGACAAGCAATCATCCCTTTCATTACAAAGATGAGGCCAAACCTCGCGCAGAAGTGGAGGAATTTGTCTTTTGAGTGTGCGTAAGCGATAATAGCACCAATTTAGTAATGGGAGCTGATAATTGGATAACGTATGGCCCTCTGGAAGTAGCGTAATTGCCTCGGGCCTGTGTGCTCCCTGGGTTTCAATATATATGATAATAGGTCGCATCATGATCTCTCGACGACACACCGATTACAGCTGCAGGGATCTATCAAGTCGATAGCTTCATTTTATATGGATGAATTAAACTCCTGGATCGGTTTCATAATAAGACATAAATTTCAGATCCGAAACCAGTAGAGTAGAGTGCACTCAAGCCACTTGTTCTCTTGAATCTGAGATGTAAGTGGTTTAAATTGTGACAAAAGTCGTTGCTCTTCCCTGCATCGGAGGGCGTGAAAAGATTCATTCTAAACAATGACTTGCAAACATGAGAAGGCAGCTTGCTTGCTTACTTCTTTTACATGTGTTGACTTAATTCTCTGTTCGTCTAGTACGTGAGAGAGAATGTATTAGCAACAGTGTTTTTATTGAATTCAGGACCATGCTAAAATTTATTACTTTTTCCTAGTAACATTATGACTTTACTTAAATATATTATAATAGTATATTATTTACTAATAGAAAGCTGAAATTTAAAACAACGAGTGAATATTATCTGAGAAAATATGATACATATCTACATTTTACATACATATATGTAAAATAGATTTTATACTTTTTTCACGAACTCTATAAAAGTGAGATTTTATATCTGAAGTTGCGAAGATTATCGGTTGGAGTACGTTAACTACTGGACGTTTTTGGAAGCGCAATAAAATTTGTTCCACAGTCATTCACAGTTTTCCTTAAAATTCGCTTCTCATTTTCATCGCGTGGTCAATTTTCTTTCACCGTCGCTTGGCAGCTAATCCCCTTTCTGCATTTCTTTTTAATCTGAAAAAGTTTGCCTGTTTGCATCTTGTTTCGTTCATTCGGTATTTTGGAAGGAGTAAAACGTTTTGTGAAGTTTCCATTTATAAGTAGCGCAAATAGATGTGAACACAACAGAACCTTCGGAATTGTGTATGTTAAGTCAGCGGGGTAAGATGGTGGCTCGTGTTAAGATGTTTCAAATTTTGTTTTCAGAAACATTTAAGTTTAGTTTAAAACGTTGGCAGTGCTGTATTAGAAGTTGCAAATTTTTTTTTTTGAAAACAGACAGGTGTGGATCAATTATAATCACTCAATGTAATACTAAACAAATCACAGTAAATGTGGAAATCAGTCCTTAGACAAAGTAGGACAGCGGAACGGGATGCAGTCAGGCCCTTTTTGGAGAGGTAAGTAAACGGCATAGGGAAAGATGACCGCGGGATGCAGTCGGTGCGATAATAAGGCAACTGCTTTCTCACACAGAAAACGTTGAAACACAGAAAACGCCCACTTGTGGTTCTCTTCTCGTTTTATTCATGTCAGAAATATCATGGATTTTGGAGAACACTGTTCAAATTCTGTTTATTTGAGAAGGAATCTCTGTTGGGCAGGATGTGATCGCTGCAGAGTTTACTGCGGTATCCCCGTTTCTCTTAACTGCCGTACCACAAAACATTATATTTTGAACTTACTATTCCACACATCGTTTCACATAGCATCACCATCGGATATCATCGCCCAGCAGTTGGGACATATCGTTCGCGGTTTAATTGGATCAGGCATCTTTTTGTCACGTGACCGCCTCCATATAGAATGTGGACTACACAATGACTGCACAATGATATCTGTTAACTGAAGATTATTTAGGGTATTTGAACTGTTTCCGCACTTAAATACGAATTCTTTGCTTGCAATCACGTATTGAGGTTAAGGCGTTTAAACGTCAAGCTGTTTAGATACTGTAATATTTCGATGTCTGTCATCAGACTGCAAAGTACTGCACGTATGCCACCACACGTGCCTTAATAAACCATGAGCGCTTTCGAACGAAATATTCTGAAAGCCCACTCTCACGTGTTTTCAACTCGCTCATCCATCTCGAAGGCGCCCAACAACTTGCCGCTTGGGGCCCCTCCTCGTCTCCGCCCCCGCCGATGATGAGTCCATTTGGACTTCTTTAACGACGGCGAAGACTGATCCCTCCGAACGCCGCCACGCGACGCGCCTCATATTTCTCCTCATTAGCCCCGAAATACGCGCGCGCATAACACGCCGACGGGGGCGAGCGTCGCCTTACAAAGTGACGAAGACTTCTCCGCGGCGTTTGTCGCGTCTCGTCGACGTGAAATGAGCGCCATCATTAATACAGGTAGGGCGTGCGACGCGCCCCTTCCTCGGGGAAAAACGAGGCGCAGCTCTTTATGTTTAGACACGTGCTCAACGCGATGAGTAATGAGGTGCTTTCTCGAACGAGATTAATAATAGAAGAAAAGGGAAGAGGGAAGGTGCCACTGGGGCAGCACGGGAGGCTGCGGTGCTGGGAAGGAAACCGAGTTGCCAACCCTGCAACGAAGGCTCCTCAGTCGGGATTGCACTGAAAATGGAATTAATTCTGATCTCTCTGAAGTGGAAAAATGGAATGCCTGATGTGTATTGCTAATAAGTTCGAGAATTACTTTTCAGCATTAATTTCAATATAGAATGAATCAGTTTATCCCTTGAATCGGAAATTGAGTTGTATTATATTTTCCATGGACATACAATTTTAACATTTTACAAAAGAGTTTGAAGGATGTGTATTTCGCTCGTACGTATCTATTGGATTCTAAGTAATGTCTGATCTTGTGCTGATGTAGAGGTTTTTGCAAAATGGGA
Organism: Gryllus longicercus; assembly: GCA_038098605.1. Classification (NCBI taxonomy): domain Eukaryota; kingdom Metazoa; phylum Arthropoda; class Insecta; order Orthoptera; family Gryllidae; genus Gryllus; species Gryllus longicercus. The sequence goes on along the minus strand of JAZDUA010000148.1, from coordinate 32,464 downwards.
GGACATTTATTGAAATAATACGAACATTCAGTAAACCTGGCAACAATTAATTAACGATATGCGATTTCGAAATATACGATTTCAAAAAACGAAGATAAATAATAACGTGAAAAATTGTAGAAAGAATATTTTTCAAAAAATGTTGTTCAACATATAACCTACGCGAATATATATTTTTTACCTTCCAACGACTGTCAAGAATTTTTTTAACACATCCCTTGAAGTAATGCAGAAGATGACGTCAAATTACTTCACCACTGTTGTTCGAAGAAAACCAAAATTTGAATCGTCATATTCTCCAAGACACGGCTTTTGGGTGTTGGTAACCCTGGCAAGCAACGCGCCTGGTCAGGAAAAACCTCCGGCCGGCTGTTGTGTGGAAGGCGACGCAAAAGAACCTGGCGCTATTGTTTCTCTTCCCCCCTCGACAATGCGCCTGCGGGGGTGGGGGTGGGGGTGGGGGCAGTGGGCCGAACGACGCTGCCGCCGCTGCGCGCGCTCCCAGCGGCAGATCTTGCAATCGTCAAGTAAGCATGCAACCAACAACAGGAAGATACCTAGCAGTACAGTGTAAAGAACAAACATGTCACATTTACTTCACTATTAAAAAAAAAAGTTTGTAGCAATTTTCTTGTCTTTGTAACCTTTTGGAATTTACTTCTATTTATCTGAATATAAACGATATAAAATAATAAAGCATTGATTATATTTTTGCAATGGAATTTATTTTTAAAAAGCAGATTCTCTTGCATGGGTAGTCTCATAAAATGATCGCATTCGCAGATTCACATCGCATTCGATATGCAAATGATTGCAACCTAAAATAGTATTTAAATAGCGTATATAATTATTATATCTGGTGTATAAATTAGGTAACGGTTCCTGTATGAATATCTCTTTTTTATCTGACACTATCTATAGAAAGTTATACATTTTGTTAATTGTGTGCTATTCATAATTTTTTCTTTGATTGTGTTACAATACACTATGATGGTTTGTAAACAATAATTATAAAATACCAGTTATTAAGTCAGAAAATATCCATAAATCAGTGACGGTTACTCTATACATTTTACCGCCTGAACACAATTGTATGTTTTAAAATTCCGTGGGAACATATTTCCCGTTTCGCAACAGACCAACTTCCGTTGTGACCCTGTAGCTGCGTAGCAGAAGTAATTGTTACAAATAAATGACAAATCAAATAATTAACTCTCCCAGCATTCAACCCTCTCCCTCTCCTAACATTCAACCAGGATCTGCCAGTGTCCGCCCAGTTGCTCTAGATCCGGGTTCGATTTCGACTGAGGACGCAATACTTTGAACAGTCAAACATCGTTTGTAACAATACTTTCGCAAGGCAGCTAAGGCGTCACAACGGAATTGTGAAAAGGGAAACATCTTCCCACGGACTTGTTAAACTTACAACTGTGACCAAATGGTGAGACGTCAAATAACAATAATAAAAATAGTCTTGATGGGACGATGCTTCCTGCAATGAAATGAGTGTTCGAAGCTTTTGCAGCTGTTCATTTGGGAGCACTGTGTGGCGGGGCGCGCCCCCCACCGTTGCCATGGCGACGACGGCGCGAGGGGCGTGGCCGGGCACCTGGCTGTCACTGGCGTGTCGCCATTACTCACCACCTTGCGGCGAGGAGCTGTTGCGGGGGAGGGGGAAGGGGAGGGGAGGGGAGAGGGCGTATATTTAGCAGCGGCCGCTGGACCGGGAGGCGCGGATCATCACGGTCCCACTAGAATATTCAGAGACAATGAATACGTAGTACGGCATGTAAGTGAAATGTTTATTGAATTAGTGCAATCGAGCTTATTTACTGTGTCCACACGAGCAAATTATTGAAGATTTTGAGAATTTTTCAATGTTTTATTAAAGTTTTTTTGCCGATATTCACGTACAGTCTTTCAGCTACTTGCTTACAAAATTCATTTTTCTTATTTCATTTTATTTACTATAAGAATACAGTAAATGATATATCGAAAATAAATTGTTCTGAAATTTTATCTTTTTAATGTTGAGCACTTCTTCGGTTTCCTGAGGCATACTGATATTCCTTGTGGAAAACTGAAACTTTTAATGAAACATATTTTGGGGTGAGGCAGCATTAAATACATTGATAAAAACGAAAAACGTGCAGATTATTGAAGATTATACGTATTAATTCTATGCCTTACTAAAGTCGTTTCTTTGTCGTTTTTCATTATATATATATATATATATATATATATATATATATATATATAACCGTACAAAATATTTTAACGATTTTCGACAATATCTACGTAGGTAGGACCACTTCAGCCGCTGTCTGGAGGCAATTCTAGCGACCGGCTGCACTGATCAGTAGTTTTCCGTGGTTTCTCCGATCAACACAAGGCTAATGCAGGAGCAATGCCCTAACAAATGGGCCACGGACCACGCGCGATCTTTCCTTCCCCCTCCTCTTCCTCGTCCTTTCCTCGCCCCTTTCTTACACACATACTTACATTACCACACACGACGGAGTCTGGAGCTTAGAGCTTGCCCCGCTGGGGCGGTGCCACGCTGGTGGGAGATACCTGGTTGAGAGAAACCCCGTAGCCGACATGTAGTTCAGTGTCAGATTTCTCCATCAAACGTGGAAAGGTCACCGCCACCTCGTACTATAAAATATGGACTGTATTAACGGGAATAATGACCTTAGCAGTTGACGCGCCCGGAATTACTTAGCAATCAATCCATTTAACGCTAATTTTTGATAAAATATTGAATATACTACTTTAGTAGAATTATAGTTATTATTACGATCATATAGGAAAATTACATTTTCATTTCTACATTTTTTGAGAGATATGGTGATATTTAGGGAGCCTTCATTTCCAATTTGTAGAAGAATAATAATTAGATCGGTGCATCTTAAAAAGGAATGATTGGGTTATTGCAAAGATTTGCTTTTGCACGCTTGACAGTTTCGTCTCTCTCTAAACAATATAGTTACATAACACCTTAAAGACCTTGCAGAATCTGCCTTTCGTTTCACTACTATACTAATTTTTCACACGGCACGGATTGATAACTCCGTTGGATTGTAGTACGTGTAGTTGGATGTGCAAATGTGCAGCTCTCAAGTGTTCGTCAAGCTTGATTTCTTTGTCGTCGTTGTTAGTCGTTCCGGCTCCGGCCATAAACTGCTAAGGCCGTTAGTCCCGTAAGTGTGATGCATGTTCTTTCTTCGGGAGGTGGCGGTGATCCCCCCTGGTTGGCGAGATCCGGCACCGACCTACCGTCGGTTAGCGAGGTTTTCCCCAACCAGGAATCTCCCACCAGCGGGGCACCGCCCCAGCCGGGACAAGCTTTAAGCTCCTGACCGGTTTCCCAGCATATGAGGTTGTGTAGTGCATGATAGTGTAAGCGCTAAGTCCTAAATAAGGAGTGAGGATACGGCAAGGAAAAGGAAGGAAAGATCGCACGCGGTCCGTAGCGCGTTTGTTAGGGCACAGCTCCGCAATTCGCCTGGTGTTGATCGGAGAAGGGAAAACTACCGATCAGAGCAGCCGGCCGCTAGAATTCTGCTCCAGCCCCTGACTGAATTCGACCTAGCTGACGAGCTAGTGTGAAAAATCCTGCCACCATCGGGACTCGAAACTAGGATCTCCCGGTCATAGGCACTTCAGTAACATCAATTGATACCCAGAGCCACATCTCCCGGGGTGTTTGCCTTGAAATCCCCCTATTTGTGTTGTTATATCCGCTAGGCAAAATCGTTTGTCGAGAAAAATAGTTTCCGCTTGAATAATTGACACATAACATCACTTCTGCAGACGAAACAAAATCTGTTCCATCTTGACTTAACTCCGTGAAACAAACCTTGAAAAATATGAGAGGCAAGGACTGCAGAGGATCGATTGGTTCATTGGTTCTCGTCCCTTCAACTGCTATGGTCATTAGTCCCGTTAGCGTAGTAAACGTTTTATCGCGGGAGTTAGCGCCCCCCCCCCCCACTGGACAGTGAGATCCGGAGCAGTAAGGGGATATCTCATTTCCTCCTTCGGGTGTTTCCACCAAAGGGACACTGCTACAGCTGGCACACGATCATAAGTTCCGAACTGTCCTTCCGGCATAATTAGTAGCGTAGCGCATGTGTAATGGGAGAGGGTAGGACAAGGATGAGGAAGGAAATTTCGCGCGCGGTCCATGGCACGTTAACTGTTAGGGTACATCGACATTCGTCTGCCATTAATCGGAGAAACCACGGAAGAATCCGATCAGAGCAGCTGGCCGCAAGAATTCGCCTCCAGAGAGATGTTGAATTCTACCTGACGAGTATTGAAAAACCGTCACCGTCTGGTCTCGAACTCTCGGACCGGCAGTTCGAAGACAGGCTGCCCCGGAGAGCCGAGGCAGGGGCAAGCACTCGCAGCCCGGGCGGGGGAGGGGGCAGTCTATTTCGCGCGCGCTGGCAGCGACGGGGCGTGGCGGGGCGGGGCGCCGCGGGCCACCGCCTGCGCGGCACGCCCCCCGCCGCCGCCGACCGACGCGAATACCCCGTGAATGGGCGACGCTCGATTCAGCGTCGAGCGCCCCCGAACCCTGTTAATGGCTGCGCCTAATTTTATTCGGCTGCACAAGCGGCACATCGTGAAGGCCAGCGCACTATCTCTTCCGTGTTGGGGACTTAACCTGGCATGCATATCGTATGAAACTGAAAATTATTTAAAAGTTTGCTCTAAAATTATATGCACAAGCCTCCATTTATTATTTGTGTATTTATGTTGATTTTTCGTTAAAACAATATTCAACGAATATATGAAACGACAATTTACGAATACCACAACATCAATTGTATTAACCACCCATCCAATTTTTCACAGATTCATTTGGAATTTCATATCGAATTCTCATGTATTTCATCTCAGGAGTATATTACGAAAATCATAATTCTCATCAACGTTTCACGTAGGTTTAAAAATTCTTGAATGTTGATTGATCTTGTCAGTTCTAGTTAGTATTTATTGCCAATGAACTACACACATTTCTTGGACTTCTTAAAAAGCATAAAAATGTTATTCCTTCTTTAGTGTTAATGATTTAGACACATTATAGTCTTCCTTACTTTATTTAATGAACCACGTCAATAGTAATCGCATATTGATTTGCTTCTAATTGAGTGGTATTACATCCCGCGCTGCCCGCCTTGGGTTGGTAACTTGGAAGACGTCCCCTTCGCCCTGGGAGCAGAGTGCATGACGTCATTGAGCGACGACGCGCAATGTTTCACAGCGGCAAGATGGAGCGCAGCCCGGGAATCGCGTCCCCTCTCCCGGGTGGAGCAGCATGAATGAGTGCGGCCTCTTCACGACATCGACCCGCTGCGCCGCCCCTCCGCCCCGCCCCCGCCCCGCCCCCGCCCCGCCTCCGGCCACGCCCCTTCGCCCACGCTTCTGCCATCGCCACAGCCCCTCCCCCCTCTCCGTCACAAAACTCGCCGCCGTCGCCCTCGCATTTTCCCCGGCACCCTCACCCCCCCCCCCCAAAGCCATCCGCCACAGCCCCGCTCCCACCTCGCCGTCGCTTCTTCACAGAAGCTTCTGCCACCGCCAACACTATCCCCACAGCCCCTCCACCCCCCTTCGTCCCAACACTTGCCGCCGTCATCTCCCCCGCTTCCGCCACCAACATCGTCCCCACACACACTACTGCACCGCCCTCGTCGCCCACCTCAACGCTATGTCCCCGCGCCCGCCACTTCGCAGCCTCCTTTGCTCCCACTCTGGAGCAGAATTCCAGCGGCCGGCTGCTCTGATCGGTAGTCTTTCGTAGTTTCTTCAATCAATACCAGGCGAATCTTGGAGCAGTACCCTAACAACCGAAAGTATAAATTTTTAAAAATTAAGAAAATTTTTAAAAAAATGTACGGTGCGGGGTGATAGTATTTCAAAATTACAAAATCGCAATGACCCAAATTTTCAGTTTCTGACGAGGGAGACAGAACAGTCTCCGAAACGTTGTAAGAATAATACAGAACTGGATAAAATTATTATGGAAAAGTTTTTGGCAATTTTTATTGTGGTTGTCCAAAATTTAAAATAAGTTCAAAGGTTTCAATTGCAGTTCATATTTTACCAGCATTAATTTAGAATGTCTTTAATTCGTAAGAGGAGGATACTTCATAGCTTGTTAATACTGATCAATATTTTATGTAGGTTCAAAAAAGTCTAAATATGTATCTAGTGATCTATCTATTCGCTTCATTGAGGGTAATGTTCGGACGCTACTCTTTTTTGGACAAACTATGCCACCAATTATTGTGACTAATTACGCCACGTTCTTGTACGCCACCAACTGCATCTGCCTTCTTCCCTTGTCTGCACGTCGCTCTCGCTCGTCTGGACACGCCACCCCTGCCGTGCCAAGCGTTCCTGTTACATCAGTGCACCTCACAGTTGCCTTTTACAACACCTCGCGTTCGATACTCGCCCACTGCGACTCTTGACAAATCCGCCACAGCCGCTTTTCGACTGCCGCCTCCCGGACATTTTCGCTGTTCTTTTCCTTCGAGCCGCCGCCACCGTATTTTGCCTTGAATTCGTAGCGGGAGCCCTTGCTCGAGTATTAGCGCCGCAACGCCACCTGCTTCATTATTCCTTTTTTAACACCTCGGCAATTTCGCCTCTGTCCGCGGCACATTGTCGCTGGCGCTGTGCTCTCCTCCGTCTCTCTCCCGCCCTCGCTCGCACATCTGCGCGTTCCTCGCCCGCGCCACAGCGTGTCACCGCCCCCGCCCTTCTTCGCACCGCCCCCGCTCTCTCTCTCTCTCTCTCTCTCTCTCTCTCTCTCTCTGCCTCTGTCTGGCTGCGGGGGGCAGGGTCGATGTCGGTGAGCGACGTCAGGCGGCGGGGGCGGGCCGGGGCGGGGCGGGGCGGGGGCGCGGGCTCGGGGGCGTGGCCGCCGCTGATTGGGAGGCGGTGCCGGCGGCGGCGCTGGCGGCGGAGGCTGCGGTCCGCGCTACGCTCGGCGCCGCGCCGCGCCAATCAACGGCGACAAGGCAGCGCCCTCCGCCCCCGCCCCCGCCCCCGCCCCCGCCCCCGCCCCGCCGCCGACCGCGCCGGCTCTTCTGCTCGGGGCGCGCCGCCACACGAGGGTCCTTCACACATCTCTAAACATTTCATTCAGAAAGAAGCGAATGTGGCTTGCATTTGATTGGATATTTGAGAGAGCACCAACGCATGGCAAATTTCTTCTATTGATGAAGCGACATGCATGAGTGAAAACAAAACGACAATTTACATGCGTAACTACGTTGCTGAATTCACATTTGACAAGCATTTCTTCTGTTACGAAATAATTTTACCAGCATGTTCATTATACAATTTACTTTTCCGTGTACATACCCATGTACAGTGTAATATACGTAGTATAGGTAAAGTTATGTAATGTTGCACGAAAAATAGGCGGATTTTTGGCAAAAAAAATTCATTGCCGGACCCTGTTAACGAAAAAGTGGATAGATTCAGTTGCTAAATTAAGGGGGGAAATCCGCTAACTCGTGGTGTAGCCAGAATCCATGTTTTGTGCGTCCTTGATACCGAAAAATCGATTGACGGCAAGACGATCGTCTGTCCGTCCGTCTGACTGATGTATATGAACAACACTAGCGCCTAAAATAGGCATACGAGTTTTTCCAAACTGAATAAACCCCTGCCTTTATACTTGTACTTCTTGAAAGAGTACAGTAAAATACCCTAGGCTAGCGCCTAAACCGATCAGCCAATTATCTCCAAAATTAACATTCCTGGTACGATTTAAATGACCTCAAGACTGAGCTTGAAACTGATATTTTAATATTTAATGTTGTTGATGCTATATACAAATCCTCAACATTTTCAAAAATTTCTCAAGAATCGCTCCAAATTTTTTGATTAACCTTTTTTTCTTTTAATTTAAATTTAGAAATAATACGAGAATGTAGTTTCTGATGAAGCACCACTAGTCTACCTTATTGACAAATTATTTTTCAACGCCATTAATAATCAGAAAAGTAGTATAAACTTGTTTTTAATATTATATATCGAAACTAATAAACGTTAAAATTAATCTTCGGTGGAATTATTTAAACAATATTAAGAAAAAATATTGCAGTGGCATAATACGAACCGAGGCAAGTATTTGGCCTTAACTTGGGCTGTCGATCTACTGAAATAAACGCATAGGCGTGATTATCGTTATTTTGTGCTGTTTTTGAGAATTCTAAATGCACACGTTTACCTTCAAATATGTATTGCATTAGATTAATCTTCCTAAGGTAACTGTAGTTAACTGTTCCAACTGTAGTTAACGTCTACATATTTTGTGGTTACGATATATGACGAACGCTTTTTAATTTGCATTCTCTTTGCTTTTTTGCAGCCGGTAAGTCCACCCACCTTAATTTGTCTGCACTTGAAGATGAGCTCTACAACAACATTCGGCAGTGTTGGACAACGTGAAGCGTGATTTGTGTAGTAACGGTGAGTACTCTGCAAATATTTGTATTGGTATTCGAAAATTGTACAGAGGTGTCAGTATTTAAATGTGATTGCGCACATGTGAACTTATACTATTCACAGAATGATTTGAAAAACAACATTAAATTATTTTACAACAGTTTTATTTGCCTAAACGTCATAAAAATAATTAATGAAGATGAACTACTTCAAGTTCATGAGTATGTGTAATGTAAAGGATTAATCTATATTAAGTTTCATTTGTCATAAATTTAGAAATTAGTACTTTCGTTGTGAATGTAAATCGTTGCCATATTCTCTGCCAGGTATGTTTACGTGTGATGAAATATTTCATTCCCCAAAATCATTGTACTTTGAGCTAACATAATATTTTTTTAAAAATTTCATTACAAGTATTCTTGCATACGAATTGATGAACTACTACCGCGTGGAATAATTGTGACCAACTAGAAAATATTGTGAATGGCTAAGTTGGGAAAAAAAACATAATTACGAAGTGACTGCTTTTCAGTAACTATTAATACAGGACGATAATTATGATACACTTGTGAGAATACGTAAGTACACTACACGAGATATATTAAATGTTAGAGACTGGCGAAAATGTTAAGGCTCTCAAATTAAAAACGCTCTGAATTAAATATCGGATGAACTTCCCCTGGCGTTTGTTTGGCTCCTCTATATTCAGATCCAAATGCATTATTAGGAATCCTGTAGTTGTGATGCAGAGAATTTTTGCGTGAGGCAGCTCCGGCGTAGGCGTTGGCACATGTAAGAAGGGACTCGGCACCAAAAACTCCTTCACCATTTCCCATGTTAACTGCAGTTAATGGACGGCACAAATATTTCATAGAAAGCCAGTCCACATCTCAATTCGTATTTAATTTTTTTTTGGGGGGGGGGGGGCGGGGCACCAGGTCTTGAATAGAATTTTACTGCCCTTTGTTTCTTTTCATACACACTATTCACATTCATATCTCAAATCATTACGTACAGTTACGTTCTTACAGTTTATGAATATTTTCTCGGTCGTTTGGCCACGACGTCTCTCTTCACTCATCACGCATTCCAAGCGGAATTGAAATCTTTGCTATGTGAAAATGATGAATTGATTTTTATGAGATTTCCGGCGCGTCAACCACTATCGTCATCACCGCCTTAAGTGTAGTGCATGATATGTCCAAGGGTCCTCCCAGGAATTCCTCCCCCGATTAAATATGCGATTCGGTGCAATTTCTATACTTGGCTTGCGGAATTTCCCTCTCAAGGTATCTCCCGCTAGCGGGGCACCGCCCCAGCCAGGACAAGCTCTGGGACCCTGACTATAGCCTCTCGACTTACGGCAGTGTATAGCGCTTGTAAATATCTGTTTGTGTGTGCGTGGAAGGAGAGAGGAAAGGGGGGAAAGGATGAAATGTCCCGTTTGTAGGAGTACCGCTCCAGTGTTCGCCAGGTCCAAATAAAGTGCCCCCCCCCCAAAAAAAAAAAAAAAAAAAAAATACGAATTGAGATGAGACGCCGTCCCGTCCATTAACTGCAGTTAGCATGGAAAATAGTGAATGAGATTTTGGTGGCGAGTCCCTTCTTACATGCGACAACGCCCACGCCGGAGCTGCCTCATCGCAATATACTATCGATCCGAGCATGAAGTCCTCGCAAGTATCTCCTGCCGCGACTCGCACCGAGCAGGCCCTCGGCGCCAGAGGAGAAGCGGTTCGAGAGCGGCTGCAGGGGCGGGCTGGGAAGGAGCCGCGCATGAAGCGTACAACAATCCAGTGGCCGGGAGCCGCGCTCGGTCTCCAGGTCAGCGGGCTGCGGCCCCCGTTTCCAGCTGCACGCCATCCGCCCGCCGCACACACGCAGCGCCCGCCCGCCGCCCTCCGCCCGCCGCCCGCCCTGCACGGAAGGCGATGCGCGGGGGCCCCCACGGGGACCAAAGGCTCCACGCGCCGCGCCGCGCCGCGCCGCGCCGCGTGCTGCCCGCTCCGAAAATGGAGCTCTGTCCGCCCTCCACTGTCACACCTGCTTCACGCCTATCGGGTAGACATTTCTTTATTAGACAACGAGCGTTTTCAGGATATTTCATACCTGAAATACTTAGCAAATATTCGTACACAAAAAATATTTGCAATAAGGTGATTTATAACTCAAAAAGCCAAAACAACCAGAATAGTCACCCAAATGTCATTTTGGGGGATCTTACGTAAAATGTAACGAAGCAACAGTAGAGCAGATTGGGAAGTTGGTGAAAATGTGACTTAACAGTGTGAACTGCGGAAATAAGTTAATCGTTATGTACCAATTTCCCATGAAGCATTTCTGTTCTCATTAAAATAATTTTAATCCTAGCTAATGCATTCACGTCATGCCATATTTTCGCTTTCCGACAAAGCAAACAAACACAAAATGTATTCTGCCAATCTCTCCTCATTTTGAGAATAGCAATAATGAGTATAGATAACTTTTCATATTTAGAATATTGTCTTCCGCCTTCATTAATCAAGATCGTTTGTTATGTAAGTAATCTATTTTATAATATATTTACAAAAAAATACTTAATCATAAAGAAAATACTTTTTAGGTTTTTCTGAGACAATTAATTTTTATTGCCTTCGCGTCGTACGTTATAATAGGACATTGATGGTGAATATATCACTAAATTTGATTAGGAGAAAAGTCACGTGTGAGAACATGGTCTCGCTTATTATTAAGAAAGAACCCTGGTAGTTAGAACCTCATTGCTGCAGAATGACACTTCACGACGGCATAGACGCCTTCCCAAAATCTGCTCCCGCTCCCTGTTCATTCCCGTTACCCGCGGACAGGAGGGAGCGTCGGCGTCTGAACGTCTTTGGACGCGACGTCCGTCTTCGTGAGGAGCCCGCCCTGGCGCCGGAGGAGCTTTCGTCGTGGCAGCAACCACGCTTGCTTTCACGCAACGGCGAAATTGAATTACGTCTGGCTTGTAGTGAAATCCTGAATCGTTTAGATCAAGCATAAATAAAGTTAATACGCAGTGATGGCATGTTATCATATTGATATGTAGGTTATGCTCCACAGGTTTTTCTTTACATATAAATTAGAATCGATGTGTATATTAACCATATTTTAATTACCGAGCTGACGATCTGTAAAATTACTATTTATCTAATACTGTGTAATTTGGGGGCCCGGGGCGCGGCGCGGGCGGCGGGGCGGCGCGGGTAGTGCGCGGCCGCTCCGTAATTTGGCGGTGCGTTAACATCCATCAAGATGTTTGATAGCGTCCGTCAGAGGCCGGAGCAGAGCGGGGCGGCCTGCCCGGGCGGGTGCAACGCGCCCGCAGGCGGCCAGGAGCCGCCCCGCCCCCGCCCCCGCCCCCCTCCGGCGTCCTCGGCCTTCCCCTGCCTCTTCTTGCTTCCGCCAAACCCTATCCTCATTCCTCTCCACCCTCCAGCCTCTCGCCGGCCGGCCGTCGGAAGAAGGTTGCGTGCAGGGGAAACGGCGCCGCGCGGCGCGGCGGCTCCTGAAACCTCCGCTGACGGCGCCCGAGCGCCAGCCCCCCCCGCCAACCGTCTTCCTCGACTTCTTTGCCAAAGTTGTTTCACGGAAGATCTGCGATGTGAGCTCATATATTACTGGTTTTACAAGTTATTCCATATTAAAGTCTCCATTATTTTGTCATCATGGCAGTATACCTGGAAACAGTATTCGACGTATCCTTTCGAAAAATAAATGTGTTTGAAATACAAATACTCGTAGATACAAGATGAAACAATGTTAATAAAATTATGTTAAAATTTTTATACATAATGAAAAAATATTCTGAGCTTAGAGAATTCATACTTCAAAATGAAAGACTGTATGGGCACGCTACAGCATGTAGGGATAATGATGTTAGAGGACAGTACATACTTCGAAAGAGAGCAAATACAGTAAATCACTGAGCAATTTCATTAACAAGGTTTTCTAATACATGACATTTATGAATAAAAAGCAGTAATCGTAGTTGATATCATGACGAATAGCTCTTGTAAAATTTAAGCTCAAATCGACGTTTTTGTAACAGTACAGGTTTCGTAAAAGTAATTAATAAAATTAAATTGTTGTCATTGATACGATACTCCACATTGCTACAATGTTCAGAAATGCTCGTTAATCAAGAAATAAAAAACATAAAGTATAGCTGTCGTAGTTCTCTTTAAAAATGCCTGTTAACAGATCATAAATATATCGTATATCTTAAATGACCCAAGACCTTGTGCAATGACCATAACATCTGATAGCGTCGCATACAAGTAGATGACACCCAGATACATCAATTTCCTCCTCATCTCACGGATACTCAAATATAGAATGTCCCAGAAAAATGTTAATTGTTTGGCAATAAACTCCTAGAGAATGTGGAGGACTCGAAGGTGCGGACGCACTTTTGCCAATAAAAACGTGGTGGGAAATCTCCTATATCGAAGTTTCATATCAGGCATTTGCCCCTGGCTGTAGGCATCTCATCATGCACTGGTGTTTGACGCATTGTGACTCAACGAGATTTCGTGGACTAGACAAGCTAGTCACCTCCCGTTCTGTGAAATTTCGATTGATTGATATTTTTAAATTAGAGTGAATGAGAATGACATTTTCGTCAAAAGAATTTAAAAGTTCAAACTGACTTCTAATTGGATCACCTTTATTTAAATTTAATTCAGTTATATATAATACCATTCTCAACTTTCAATTTTAAATACAAACGAGACACATACTATACGACGACGTGGCAATGTTGAACTAAAAATGCGTTTTACAACCTGAATGTCAGTTTGAGAGTAGTTGAAAAATGATTTTCTATTTTTCTCAAATTCAGATCAGAAAAATATTGTATGAATTTTAAATAACAGGCATTTTTGAATACCGGACACAACCGTTACAAAATCTACCTCTTGTATTATTCTAAGTTATTGGCTCCAGATACTCTTCCCAGCGGGTCGGGTCCGATGACTGAACTGAGTCAGTGTATCCGCACTGTCGTTCAGAACACAAGCCGAGCGACGCGACTGCAGTTAGTTCACAGGCGCATTACCGTTGTCTCTGCACCGACTCTGAGAGGTCCTAGGGTTCGATTCCCCTAGGTCGCGGTTTCCATCACTACTTTAGGAATTCACCCAGTTGAAAGTTCTTGTGACTGGCTGCTCTGATGGTCAGTTTTCCGTGATTCTACGCAAATGACAGAATAGTACAATAACAAACAGGCCGCACGTGATCTTTCCTTCCTTCTCCGCGTCCCCTCGTTTCCCCCCCCACACTTAACATACACTACACTATCAGGCATGTCGGAAGCCTAGAGCTTGTCCTGTCTCCACAGGGTTTGTTCACCTTGAGAGGCACATTCGCCGCAAGCCGAGATGGATTTAGGTCGGCGCTAGATCCCACCATCCGAGCGGGGAGGAACATGAGCACCTCCCGAGACACGACATGCGTTATACTAACGGGGTTAATGACCATAGCAATTGACGCGTCCGGAAACATCGGGCAAGCGATGCAGTGAGCCCTACGACAAAATCTGCAGGAGAGCTACGTGAAGGTGGGGCGAGGCGCGGCGGGACGGGGCGGGGAGAGAGGAGGTGGGGAGCCGATTCGCCTGACCGCCGCGTGTAGCGCCCTATCGGGCTCGCTCCTGGAAAACCAGTTGGGGACTCTTCGTTGCCCGAACCCACGCCGCTGCTGAATTATTATTATTATTATTATTATTATTATTATTATTATTATTATTATTATTATTATTATATTAGCTTACTAAACCCCAAAGACAAAGGAGAAAAAACATTATATCCAAACCTATTACATGAAATTACAGAAGACGTAAGATAGCAAAGTAGTAAACAAATGCTCTCAAAATTATTTGCTTTGTCCTTTTATGAAGATTACAAGCTATTACGTAGAAAATTCCTTCAACAACAAATTCTAACATTGTAAAAGAAAGAGATGGTCTAAGCATTGCGTAGACCCTGAGGGCGGGGGGCGGGGAGCGAAGGACGAGGGGCGGGGTTGGGAGGGGCGGCCCGGTGCGCCCTCTGGTGCCGTGTGCCTTGATGGACGTCTTCATTTGCGCGCCCTGGGGCCCCTGGATATCCAAATTCATGCAAACGACGCCCGCCGCCCCGCTTATCTTGCATATCTACGACGCACTAATTTGTCCGACAGATCACCGTGTAATTTAATAAGACGCACGTCCGATTCGGCGTGAAATATTTCGTGCCCCACCGCCGGCAGAGTGACGTGTGGCCGTGCGCCATGCGGGCGTTAGTCATAAATACCTCCCCATAAAGCTTTGCGCGCACGAGGCAAAACTCCGCCTTCCGGAAATTCAATCTCCTAGTTTTACCATTTGAGGATCAATACATTATTGCTGTGTTGTCTTTGAGAATAAAGAGCATAACTGTGTATTAATTCATATTAATAACATTAATTAATATTTTATACAGGGCTTGTTTCCTTATTTACGCGCGTATTTGCAATATTTACTGTGTAGAACTAAATATGATACTGACTATAAAGTAGTGTAATGTTAGATACCGGAAAAAGTAGGCGAGTCACATCAGACAAGCAGATGCGGAACATGAATATCTCTGCAAGACTTTAAATAATGAAGTGGGAGTGGAGTGGCCCAGTGGGGTGAGGTTGACGAGCGGCGATAGGGGGGTCGGGACTTTGCCCGTAAATTGGCGTGTCAGAAGAGGGCAGATTTCGCTATGAAGAATGACGTTCACGAACATGCTTGTATACTGAAAGTGTTGTTGACTAAATGGGATAATGGTATGGTCCCTCTGATAATGTCAAGTGAGAGTCTATGTTCGTGAACTTTGAAGTACATTACATGCAATACTTTTCGTCAAAACTGAGAAATTTAACTAAGAAAATATTCAAAAACGTTTTCAGTTTAAAATAATTTTCTGAGGAATTATAGTATTTTTTGTAGCATTTAACATTTAAAAAGTACATTTGTGAACAGAATGTGTAACAGAGTGAGTGTTTACAGGAAATTCTCACGAAAATGGAAATAATTCGTTGGTATCGACAGTTTAAATTTATTTTGATGGAATATATTATTTTATTATTTTCCTTAAGATTTGTTAGAAATAATGATGGATCTTTACACAGGAAGATACATGTCGATAAAAATAAATATTTGAAAATAAAAATTTGTGATTACATTACAGCAACATTATATATTTGAGAAATAGTTCCTAATTGCTGAAAACTAATAAAAAGTAAGTTGTAATCCGCTCGATAAGCCATAAATGTTAAGTAATGTTAAGTTAGTGTATTCTGCCACCAAGTTCTCACACTTATTTGCAGAATTATTAATAAATCTAATCTAAAATCTAATAAATCTAGCTAGAGTAATTATTCCTGATACACCTTAAAAATACGTGCATTACTAATTTTAATTTTTATTGAATACTCATAACTTACTTGTTTTTTAACAGCGAAAGAGTCACGTAAACATCGAAAAAACGTCGAGTTGAGGTGAATGTTTTGGATGGCACCCCCGGGTTCGATCCCGGTCCTGAGTCAGCGACCCCGCCCGCGCCGTCCCTGCAACGCGAGGGTATTATTAGCGCTGATGTAGATAGCCGGTAAGTGGTACGTCCCCTCAGCGATCCATCACGCCGCATCGCCGCGCCCGCGCGCGCCCCGACCTTGTACTTTAGGGCCATCTTCACACATATCCACGAAAATTGGTCGAGGTAAATTGCTGCATCATTTCATAATTTGCACACGCATTCGTTGATGTGTGTACAATTCGTGTCGTGGGGGATATTTAAGGCTCTGCGAGTATTGTTTGTTCACAATTATTATAATGAGAGGCGGCGGAGGCGGAGGCGTAGGAGGTCCCTGGCTGAGTAATGTGTGTACGCAGCGCACAGTGTCGCCAGGGCCTAATAGATTTATGGCGGCGGCGGCGGACGAGGAGAGGTCTGAGACGGCGGCGGCGGCGGCGGCGGCGGCCGCGCGCGGCCCGGAGGAGGCGCGGCCTGGGCCGGCCGTGACGACACGACAGCCCAGTGATTAGCCTGACGTCGCCTGTGATTATCTCGTGATAAATTCCACTGCCCGCCCCAGCGTCCGCGCGCCCGCCGCCCGCCGCCCCGCACGCCCGCGGGCGCCCTTCTGCCGGCAGCCGCCGCCCACCCCTTCGCCCCCCACGGCCCCGCCCCCACCGCACTCGCGTCATTCGATTGGCGCCGCGACTGCCCATTGTTAACCGCACGGGCGCCGACCGCAACGCTCTTGCCTTTGCCTTAATATACGATGTGACAAGAAACGCTGTTTGGAAAATGTACGAGGCATCGGATGATGAATGGGTCAGGGTTGTTTTGTCGTAAAACTGTATTGGATATTGAAATTACGTTCTTGTAGCCGGCCGCGTGAACGGCGAGGCTTATTGTTGAGTCACAGAATGCGAGATTTTTACTAGTGTTTTTTGTCGATTTGCTTGTGGGTCATACTTACACGTCCGTGGGTTTCTATTTTGTGATTGCAAACTGAAAGGATATCCTCGAAAATTTTACTATAAAGTGCCTTTTATCGGAATTAGTTAGTGCTCGCAGATTGATATGTATAACAAAAAACCTATTTTACATTTTCTGTCGCCGTACCAAAACGTGAAATATTATTTTGATTCAAACGTTTTTACTACTCTAGTAAATATATAGCCACATTTGTTAATTTTTTTCTGATAAATATCGAGTATATACTTCTCTGACTAAAATGCATGGTATTCACACATAATCAGCACACTGAAGAAAATAATTGCAATGGAATGAGAGAGATGTTCAGTATTAGTCTCTATATTACTACAGCTCATTCATATGAAAGAAATAATTCATTATTAACTGTTATATTTTAAAATACATAGTACCGACAACTCATACTTTATAAGGTAGAAAATCTGAATCTGCTAAAAATTACCTTCATGAAAAAAAACTGCATTTTATAAATGATGCAAAAATAAGTTGATGAGACAATGTTCAAATCTAATGACAAAATACATGTTTTCTTTTAAATTTAAATAAAATAAATAAAGTAAATAAAATAAATGAAATAAATGCAGTAAATGATGTAAAAAATTAATAAAATAAATGTATGTTTATGCAATTTAAAAGACTGAGTCCCGATGCAGTTTCAGTTACAGGTATGTGAATAGAGTATATGCATGTCAAGGTTATCGAAATAGACAGTGAGCCATTCCATTAACAATACGATACAAAATATGCCACAGATACCACAGATTTAAACTTAGTGTTAGATACCTTTTACTTTCCTCCACCTGCGCTATTAACCCGGGAGAATACGCAATATATATGCTTGATCCGGGTGTTAACATTTTCGAATAATTGAAAGACGTACCCAGAGAGCTGACATTTCTTGTATTCTCCTAGTACACATTTCTTAGTTGTGGCCTCTATTTCAACAAAAAAATTAATAGTAACCTCTGAACAAGCTGAAATTTGTCTTCTGCGCTGCACCGTCTGTGGCAGCCCCCACGTTGGTATTAGTACTACAATTTGCTGAGAGTGCCCCATATTTTGCCTTGTGAATAATCTCAGTTTAATGAATGTAAAAGTCATTCGGTATGCTAAGATAAAACACTTAAATTTATCATTCTGCTAAACAACACATCAAATTATTTCCCCAAACAAAAATCTTATAAATTATCCACAGTACCTCTGAGAAAAATGAAACCAGTACTTGAGCTGTTCGGATTTCAATGAAAGAAAGATCGACAGTATCGCCAGTGATATTAAAATGTTTTTGTTATTGACCAGGAAGATCATATGTGAGGGAAACAGAAACGGCAGACATGAAAGCAGCCGGTGACAGGGTCATGATGAAAGAAATAATACTGTGTCAGAAAAAAAACTTCCTCTTCGTGCCTTAATTACGTTCGTCCTGCTTTTACCTACTGCTCTACTACAAAAGCCCAACACAAGACTCCGGGTCGTTTCCTTCCGAGCCACCATCACGTGCAGCTGGACGCAACTAACTTCTTCTCCCTCCTCTTCCCAGTCTGAAGCTCTTTCCCCACCCCACCCCCACCCCCCTCCTCGCGTTGAGCGCCTGGCGCCACGTCCAGGAATTAAAACGCATCGATTAATTGATCAGCGGGGACCGGACCAGCCCGCGGCTCTCTAATACAATCTGTCGAAGCCTGTAAATCATGCTCCAGCGACCGCCCGGCGGGACACGGCAGGGGCGGGGGTGGGAGGGGCGACGGGCAGGTGTCCGCCGTATGAAAGCGCGGCGTAATTACACGTCCGTAATTTTCCCCGCCCAACCCCCCCCTGCCCGCCCGCGCAAACCCCCCGCTCGCTCGCCTCTAGTTTATGTCCGCGCGGGCCTATACTACATGACATAACGTTCTTGCGCGGAAAAAGCGGATAAATGAGTTTGTTTATTTATAGGATCATTGAGCCGTACGTAACTTACACCATAGCAATTGGGGGCCGGTGCTTTATAGTAACGGCGGCGGGCGGGGCGGGGGCGAGGGGGGCGCCGGGGCGTTCGCTCGCCCGCTCGCTCGCCCGCTCGCTCGCTCGCCCGCACGCACGCTGCCCGCTGTGACGTCATAAATTCGATCGCTAGCCTGTGATTTTCATTCGTATCGCGTTCTTTAGTGGCGCGTCCAGAGTTCGTAATGGATTTCCATTGTGGCGGAGTGTTTATTGTGTACGCCGCGTGAAATGAAACAGCCAATGATAGTTCCTGTTAAGGCCCACGGTTTCCACATGGCAGAGTGGCGAGAGGTGTGTACCAATCTTAATGGCTTCCTTCTCGGAATTACGAGAGCGGCAAATCTGCATTCTCGGGGCCTGCGGGTAGTTTGTACAGCGCGGGGGGAGGAGGCCGTGGATAGAGGGGGGGCGCATGGCTGGGAGGCGAGGGCAAGCGCGTCTTCGATTCGTTTCCACTCGCGCCAGAGAGGCAGGCAGGGCAAGCGCGCAGGCAGGGCAAGCGCGTCAGGCAGTGGGTGGACGCGTGATTCGGCGCTCGTTTTTCTCGCGTGGCGAGGCGGCGCGGGGCGGAGCGGGGCGGCGCGGGGCGGCGCGGGGCGGCGCGGGGCGGCGCGGGGCGGCGCGGGGCGGCGCGGGGCGGCGCGGGGCGGCGCGGGGCGGCGCGGGGCGGCGCGGGGCGGCGCGGGGCGGCGCGGGGCGGCGCGGGGCGGCGCGGGGCGGCGCGGGGCGGCGCGGGGCGGCGCGGGGCGGCGCGGGGCGGCGCGGGGCGGCGCGGGGCGGCGCGGGGCGGCGCGGGGCGGCGCGGGGCGGCGCGGGGCGGCGCGGGGCGGCGCGGGGCGGCGCGGGGCGGCGCGGGGCGGCGCGGGGCGGCGCGGGTGGCGGGGGGCGGCGCGGCGCGGCTAGGCGGGGCAGCTAGGCGGAGCGGCGCGGTGCAGCGCGGGGCAGCGAGGAGTGGAGTGGCTAGGCGGTGCGGCTAGGCGGGGCGGCTAGGCGGGGCGGCTAGGCGGGGCGGCTAGGCGGGGCGGCTAGGCGGGGCGGCTAGGCGGGGCGGCTAGGCGGGGCGGCTAGGCGGGGCGGCTAGGCGGGGCGGCTAGGCGGGGCGGCTAGGCGGGGCGGCTAGGCGGGGCGGCTAGGCGGGGCGGCTAGGCGGGCGGCTAGGCGGGGCGGCTAGGCGGGGCGGCTAGGCGGGGCGGCTAGGCGGGGCGGCTAGGCGGGGCGGCTAGGCGGGGCGGCTAGGCGGGCGGCGCGACCTCCCGGGTGGGCCTGCCACGACCGCGCGCCCCCTGTGATTTCTTGTAGGACGAGTATGCGAGAGCGCTTAATGTACGATGGGCGGGCTCAATGGGCAGGAAACCATTTTGTGTAATATCGTTGAGTGAGGTTTTGCGGGATTACAGTGAAATATAACACATGACCTACAAATAATTTCTGAGCCAATGTTCTCTGTACATTGACATAGTTCTATTACGCCTGTGAATGTCATACTTCAATAATCCCCATGTATGCGGTGAAATATCATTTTTATTTTTCAATAGTATAGTGTCAGAAGAGTTCTTTCATGAATTGTTGGTGCGTTGATTCGTAACTTACGTGCAACGTTGTCTAGTACGTGGTCTGCTCACATATTTTTGCACAATGAAGGAATATGCAGATTACGCTACTTTTCTATAAAATTGCAGGTAATACCTGTCATGTATAAAAAATAAGATAAATCCGTAAATATGTTATATTGCGAGGAGTAACAACAAACGTCAAAGTAATCGATGAAAACGTTCAGCGTTCAGTAATGTCAGTGTGTCAATTTCGTGAAGTTAAGCTTCAAGGAAATAAATGTTTCTCTTAAAACAAGTAATACAGTTCATAACCTTGCTTTCCAACCGCTAATCAATTTTTTAATAAAATTGTCTGGGAATATAATTCAACCTGTTCAGATCCATAGTCTCATGGCATCAGTATTAAAGGTATTTTCTACATCCCTTCACTGTCGCAAATGTTTAATACATTTTTTGTATTTTCCTATTTTATGAGAAAATCATAAAATAATAAGGCAATAAGGTGGCAATAAGAAGAAAACCAATATTAGAATAGCCGTAGTATTATCATTAAAATCGAAATTTATAAAAATGATACATTTTTTCTTTTGTAACTTAATAAAATTCACCCTTAATGTTGATTGGTCTGGGTAGCACGAACGCGTATACAAACCTAAAATATTTACAATTGTGTGATTCAACCTGTCAGCTACGAAGCAACCTCAGCCTCCAATAGCAAAGGAATGTAGAGTATTCTGCGAAGAGAGAAATGGGAGGCTGCATCAATGGAGGCGCCAAATTTACTTGGAACAAGGCACAATTAGCACGGGCCTCCTCCAAAAATACGGAGCCATCGGCAACGGGCGCTGGCGCGGGGCCGTCGCCCGCCACCGGCAACGACGCCCACGGCGCGCAGTGGGCGCGGGATACGCCCACGCCCAAAACAAATTGCACAAAGGGGCAGAAACCATAAGGAAATGATGGATGGGTGATATAATTGGTTGGTGCTGTTGATTGGTATTAATTACACGTGATGAAATATTAGATTGTGGTCAATAGAAAAACATGTAATGATCATGCAATATAGTAAAGTTTTATATCAATATTAGGCAAAAGCTGGAGGAGCACCCTCACACACGTGTGATAGTACTCCTCCAGGGTTTGCCTAATATTGACATAATTTCTCGCATTATTTCTACATTTGCAACGTTCTTAAAATGAAAGAATTCAACGAAAGTGAGACCTGAGCCATTCTTGTAAATGTCCCTTGTTCTGTTCCTGCAAATAATTTATAGAAAAATGTTGTAGTATTTTTTAAGAAAATGTTTGTTTATCAGTCATGTTTCAAAATATTCGTTTCAGACTCACAACGTCTTAAGTTCCCTTAAATAGACCGGGTAATATCATTCTGGAAAAAAATCCACTGTGCGGTTTAAGCGCTAGTATTGACCACAGACTGGTGGAGAGACAAACGTTTGACGTAAAAATTTTTTTTCGGTATTAGTGACTCATAACAAATCGGTTCTGAGTGCACAATGTTTTAGAGGAAGTAATTTACTATATATAGTAGACGATTTATCCACTTTTCTGTTATTAGGACTACGCAAGAACAGGGTTTTCTGCCGAAAATTCACTGTTTTTCGATACACGATTACAATATTTTCTCTCCTTACAAAGCAAGGGTGAGAAAGTAAAAGCGAGGAAAACCCCGATCGGTAGCTGGACGGTAGGACGGCTGGACGGTCGACGGTGGTTGGATTGGACGTAGCTCTCTGGCAAGCGTCGCAAATGCGCCTCTGCCGCGTCCGGGCGAGAGTGGCTTAGCGCAGAGTATCTCGGGCGGTGGAAGGGGCGCGTTGTGGCCCACTGGGGGGCCACCGTCCGCCCACCCGCCCGAGCGGGTCGATGGACGGCGACTTGATCTACGCGGCGGGCGGCGTCGCTGGCGTCGCGTCCCGTCGCGGCGCGGTCGCGCCGTGTTGCGTGAGAACAGAGGGGAGGGCGGACGGCCGGCGCGCAACGGCCCCCGATTAATTGCAGAGTGCGCGGTCGCCACCCCCCCCCCCGCCCCCAGGCGCCGCACAGTGCCATCTTCCCCTCTCTGAGTGCGGTTCACGCCTCTCGAAGCCTTGGCTTTCGGCGTGTGTGCGTGCACCAGTGACCGATTGATTGTTAGTGATTGCGAATTGATTGTCATTAATTCCGTAAGTGTAGTGCATATTTTTCTCGGGAGGTGACGTTGATTGTCCCCGCTGGATGTCGAGATTCGGCGCCGACCTACCGTCGGGTTTTCCTCAACCGGGTATCTCCCACCAACGGGGCTCGGCCCAGCCGGGAAAAATCTATATGCTCCCGACCGGCCTCACAGCATGTATGTTAGTGTAATGCATGTTAGTGTACGTGTGTGTCAGGGGTGAGGAGAGGACAAAGAAAACAAAGGAAAGATCGCGCGAGGTCCGAACCCTGGCTGTTAGGATACTGCTCTAGCATTCTCCTGGGCTCGCTCTGGATCGAAGAAACCACGGAAAACTATCGATCAGAGCAACCAGCCAGTAGAATTCTCCTCCAGACCTCGACTGAATTCGACGCAGCTGACAAGCTAGTGGAGAAAATCCTACTACCATCGGGACTCGAAACTAAGACCGCCTGGTCACAGGCACTGCAGTGACATCAGTTGACGCCCTGAGCGACTTCTCCCGGTACTTGTCACTGATATCGATTGCGCAGCTTTACTTCTTGTTTGGAAAATGCTTTTCAATATAGAATATTTTAATTTGGTGATGATAGGCAAGGTCATTGGTACTGTTTTGCAAATACTAAAAAAAAAAAAATTCTTTCATAAATACATACAATTACCGATATATTGTAGCTATCGTTATATTATAGTTCAAATTTGTCTCTTTTACTCTCTTCCGTCACACACCCAACTCTTTACCCTCCTCTCTCTCCCCTTTTCGGTCTTTACTCTTTCACACCCTTATGCTCCTTCCTCTCGTGCGTAGGACATCATCTGCTGCCCTTCCTCCCCTGCAATCACAGCCGCGCCGCGCCGCGCGCCAGCGCCACCGGAGCTGTTTCAGGCCGCCCCTCCCCTCCCCTCCCCTCCCCTCCCCTCCCCCTCCCCCTCTCCTCATTGCCGGGATCGTCGCCAACCCATCAGCCCCATCCGCGGCGGCGCTGTCGCCTCCCGCGGCCGCCGCACCCTTCTTTAATTCAAATCAAGGCGAATCATTCCGAGCCAGCGAGCGCGCGCGGGGCCTGGGGGCGCGCAGCGACACACTCTATAGAGGATTCAATTAGCCCGCTCGTGTGGCGCTGGCGGAGCGGCCGGCGAGACGTGAATTATTCATAGCCTCCCCCCGCGACCGCCGCCGCTGTTGCTACTGTTGCCCGCGCCAACGCCGTCGCCGCGCCGCCCCCCGCGGGGCCTCCACATCCATCGCGGAAGGCCCCGCCCCTCCGGGCAGGCCGTCCCAGCCCTCGCCCTGGCTCTCGCCCTGGCCTCTCGCCTAGGCCAGGGCTGCTCAAACGCACCAGTTGCGGTCACACCGCCCGCGGTGGCCCGCTGCCGAGGCCCGCGTGCCACCCGCCTTTCAATACGCTAGAGCCGATCGTGCCTGAGCATCACCCCTTTTCCCCCATCCGACTGACTCAATGATTGATTGATTAATTGATTGGTGTTTCCAGGTTCGTCAACGGATATGGGCATTAGTCACATAAGTTAATTCATGGTACGTCCTGGAAGGCGGCGGTGTTCCTCACCGATTGAATGTAAAATCTGGCTTAAATCTACACGTCGGCTTGTGGGGAAGTCCCCACTACGAGTATATCCACCAGCGCGGCACCACCCTAGACAGGACAAGCTGTATAAGGTCCCAACTGGTTTCCCGAGATGTGTGCTTGTATAGTGCTTGTGTGTCTGTGTGATTGTAAGGGGTAGGAGGCGACAAGGAAGAGGAAGGAAAGATCACGCTCCGTCTTTGGCCCGTTCGTTAGGGTACTGTTAGGCATTTGCCTAGTAGCTTCTGATCAGTGCTGTCGCTCGTTAGAATTTTCCGCTGAATTTGACCTAGCTATGTGCTAGACTGGAAAATCTGCCATCATGGAAACTCGATTCCTAGAACCACCCGAGTAGATCGTTGTTTTGTGCCGGACTGAGAACGAAGGGCGCACTCGCGGTGGGCCAGTGCTGCAGCAGCTCTTTTCTAGGCGGATCCTAGGAGATAGACCTCTGCTTCGGCTTTCCTCCTCTGGGTGCTGAAATCGTGTTTACTCATGCGGAGAACTTACGATGGAGGATGCAGATTTGAGGCAGAATTTCTGCAATCCCAATTTCACACTCGGTTCTCCAGTTTTTGAAATCGCTTTTCTTGCAAACCCTATCGTTTCGTGGCCTGCTTCCTCTCATTTGCTTCAGTCTCGGTCTCTGCTACCTAGTTAAGGGAATGGTGGCATCACGTGTACACTGAGATTGGGAAATGTCGTGGTCACTGGATGGTGAAAATATCGTGTTAAAATCGTACAACAATGTTTGTAGCTTTTCACTTAACCACCCTTTTGTTAGTATTATTTATTCACCGCATTCGCCATTCCTGGTTTTGATACAGATGGTTACGAATTAATCATCATCTGAGTAAGTAAATCATTCAAATCTACCCTTGCCAACCCGTAACTTCCAACATCATATTCACCCTCTCAGATTTCTCTCAGATCCCTACCCTAATTTTTTCTGTGAACTGCTGGCGATGCCGCTGTCGTAACAATTTCACCTCCCCCGCAGGCTCTGGCATCGCCCGTACCTTCTTGGTTCCCATTTTCCTCGTTGTCAGCCTCCCCATGGCGCTCTCCGCGATGCGCCGTCCCCCCCCCCCCCGCGGAGGCCGGCGCGCGCGACGGGGGCGCGGGGGGGGGGCGTCATCGCCAGGGAGCAAATGTTAGTTTAATGCTCGCGCTGGCAATGGGGTGGCTGGTGGCGGCCGGCTGAGTCACAGGAGGGGTGCAACGCCAGCGGAAGCGCGGGGGTCAAGTAGGTGATTGGAATCCAGATGTTGAAATCATTTCAGACGACCCGGCCGCGAGGGAGACCTGCAAGCTCTGTTACTTCGCGCATCTGGACTGCTCTTGTGTATGGCGGGGAAAATTAGTTGTTGATTAATACTGTTTCCCTTCTCCCCGATGTATGAATTATGTATATTTACATCATTCTCTTCTCCATAAAATCTCTTTAACAAAATTTTTCTATTACTGTGTGTTCATGTTCGTACTTTATTTCTCATTATTACTGACTGTATTATTGATAAATGTTCACTGTAGAAGCTCAGGAAGTTATGTTACGAATTTTGTTGTTGTTAAGAAATTAATTTTCAGGATAATCTTCTTTTAGTCAAATGAAAAAATTGCACTCGAAAAAAGAAAATAATTATTCAAAAAGAACTTAATGTAGATCACAGGCATCATAAATAATCATTAAGGTGTATAATTTTCGGTGTGTCATTTAAATACTGCAATTCACAAAAAAATATTTTAAAGAGAAATAAAAGTACATATATTCTTACACAAGAGCGAGGGAGGTGTGCATATGTTTGTTTTCTGTTGAAAAGCACACAATAAATTCATTGGAATATTTATCGGCACATCGAAGCGTGCCCGAAGGACTGTTGAATTTCCGAACGAAAAGGCGGAGATCCTCTGAATATTTGGCAGCATTGGGAGAACGTGTATAGCGAATCGTGTTTCAACCGTAGTTATGCATTCAAATGAGGCAAGGTGGTGTCAGGTGGTTTTAAGGGAGCGTATTTTCCCAAACCTGAGCTGTTACCTGATCTCACGCGCTCTGCGCGACAAGCACATTCAAAAAACCGACAAATATTGCACTATACTACCTCTGAATAAGCATTGATCAAAACATCAAACACTGTGTTTAAGGGTCAGTTCCTTTCAGTATTTATCGCACAAAAGTAGGTTGTCGTAATACACGCTACTGCTCAATGTATCCACTTATCAAAAATGCACCAACGATTAGAAAGTTAGGTATATAAAGACTTCGAAACACTCGCCTAGGTATCTCCTCTACGACTGTGATGTCTTGCCTGAATGCTGCAGAAGACTACTTTTGGATGATGTGAAACTGAGGCGGGTAGATTGCCTCTACATTCTTGAAGATGAAGAGTACCAGCTGCATTGTCCAGCGTAGGGAGACACGCATTTATGCTCTCTTCTATCTTGAACAAGTGAATACAGTGGGGGTTTACCATTGTCCTCCACTGCACAAATGATGGCTGAATGATCATGAAAAAGCAATGATGATGAATAGATGATATTGGCTGAGATGATGATTATATTATCCACCACCAACCCCGCCACAAGCACAATGTAAGAATATCCTTCCCTACGCAAAGCTCGAGCTCCCAGCCGGCAGCGCAGCGCACGCGCACTTAGCTCGAAGGGTCTGCCCGCCGAGGGACGCTGTTAGTAAGGATGACACACCGATAACAGAATACCGGTGTTTTAAAACTTGTATAATCAAAATTAAGACGTCGACGTGAACATCGCTCGAAAAACCATCGAAGTTTTTAAAGCTAGTAACGTTCAACATTTACGTTTGCGCGGGGGAGGATTTAATTTGACTGGGGCCATTGTTATTAATTTATAATTAACATATAAATGACAAAAAAACTAAAAATAATAAGAACAATTGACAAACATGAGCCTGAAAGCTCGAGCACCCAGTGTCATCTCACGGGATCAGAGCTTCTTCGCAAAGGAGGCGGAAGCCCTGTGCCTACTGCGCATGCGTTGGCTGCCTGCACCAAAGCGGAAGAAAATACCAGGGCCAGGGAGACAACTTTCGGAGGCAGTCAGTCTGCTCGCACTACAAACAGCGTTCGCTTCCTTCGAGCACGTGAACTGGCAGAGGTATCGCACCTGTCGTTTCGTATTGTAACTTTTTTAAAATTGTGATAATGAAGCGTTTTAATTCACGAACAAAACTTCGAAAACTTAAAACCAAGCACAAAATACCCATGTTAAGAAACATCGACTTTGATTGATCGATGTTTAAAAAATCGCTATTTGAAAACATTGCCATGGAAGTCGCATTGCTAACACCCTCCACGGGCCTTGACAGTCGCACACCAAGAATAAAGGGGCGATGAAAAGGAGCTCCCGTCCGTCCGTGTGGCGCGCCAGGGTTGTCGCGTCTCAAGAGGACGTCGGCCACTGAGCCCAGGCTGCGGCAGTTGCGTGCGGCGAGTGCGGGCCCCGCTACCTCGTTGTTTGCGCTGCCTGCGCCACTTAGGGCGCGCGCGGCCGTGAAGCGCCTCGACAACGCGTGCACCGGCGCGCGCCTTCACTTTCGCCTCCGCGCCCCCCGCCTCCTCCAGCCCCCGCGACTCCAAGGGTATAAGGGTGGGGGCACTTTGGTAATTGAAAACGAAATAATCAACCCGGTAACGATTTTTTATTTTTTTATTTAATTTTAATATTTTCATTTTCTCGTCTACATACGTGTATATGGAGGAATGAATGCAATATAGAGGAAGTTATGTAATGCTGCGGCAAAAAACGGCGAATTTTTTAGTGAAAAAATCTATTGTCCCTGATACTGAATACGCAGATGAATCTTGTTTCAGTATGTCAAATTACTTCCTCTAACATGTTGTATAGTCAGATTTCTCGATTTATGTGTTTTGATACCGAAATATTGGTTTACAGAAAATGTCCGTCTGTCAGTCTCTCTGTCACTAGAGCCTAATCTATTCGTAGGGTTTTTACCAAAATGAATATTCTTCGGTTGATCTGGCCGCAGCTCTGCTATTTTGAAAAACCTTATATAAATTTTAGTTGTTTTTTTTACATGAAGCCCCTGCGACATTTTTAATTGTTTTTCAAAAACGGCTTCAATTTGTTTTACACTTTTTTGTAAGAATACACTTACAAAGATCTCATAGGGTCCGATGTTCACTGTTAAATCTGAATTTTTGTAAAAATAAAAACGTTTGAATTTGTTTGCTGTCTTCCTACAATTACAACATTGAAAGATAGCGATTTTTCTTCCAATTAAATTTGTTCTCTGCAATGAGTTCTTTAATTACAAACTCACGTACATTTTTTTAAAAATTATACTCGTTTTCGCGTTGTTTCAGTTAAATATGACCAACATTAAAAAATATTTCAGAAAATTGTGCAGAAATTTCCAGAAACGTTCAAATGTCATTTTCCTCGAAAAGGGGCTCCAAAATTTTGCTGTAAATATTATTTGTGAATAGTACTAAATACTCTGCAAAACATTTTCATAAATTAGATTTTATTTTCTTTCTTTAATTTTGATAAAATAAGCTTAAAAGAATGGTGCAAGTCCGATTTTTGATGAACTCTCTGAATTTTCCTGAATCCAAAAGTTATAAATAATGCGAGAAGGTATATGCGGTTGTAGCAGTATGGCATAAACAGCATGATTTAAAAAAAAAAAAAAATATTTTTGTACATCACATTTGTTGATAAATTTCACTGGCATGATACGTTCTATGTCACGTTTTCAAATCGATAGCTCCGATGGTCTTGCAACATTGAGTGAAGTGTCTCGAAAAATCGAAAGACGTCGGCAGTGGACAAGTGCAAGAAATCCGGGCAGCTACCACTGCCGCACCCGCAAGCTCACGAGGTCGCGTCCGACGACCTTCCGCTGACGCGGCGCGCTGGCGGGGTCGGCCCTGCTCCTCCCACGCAGGTGCGCGGAGACGCGCTCTGGGCGCCAATCGCTCCACCGCGCCTTCCTGGAAGTCTCCCCCCCCGCCCCCCGCACGCGCGCCCACGCTCCTCCACCTCCGCCACTACAGCGTCAGCCTTCCCTGCTCTCCCTTCGCCCCCTACGACGGCTCCGTCTCCGGCGCCCCTCCTCTCTCCCCCCGCCCCCCTCTGCCTCCGGCACCCTCCTTCGCCTGCCCCTCCGTTTCGCCACCCCAACCACAACCTCACTTTCCGCTCTCCCTCCCGCCTCCCCTGACACGCAGCCCCTGAAACGAACAAAAAAGGAAAATTTCTAGGATAATTCTGTAAATTTTGAAAAATTGAAAGACAACAACCTTTAATTGTTAACGATGCCTCTCTTAGAAGCAACATCACTTTAAATAAACCTATCGTGTATTGGTTTGAAAACGAACATGTAAGGGGCAAAAAAATTATATAAAAATGCATTGAATCGCAAGATACGAACGAAGGAAATTATTTAATTGCAATTAGTCACCTTTATATCATGCATTAATTTTAGCTGCTTACTTTTAAATATTTCAATATTTTGAAGCATTTATAATAATTGTTAACATATTCTTCTCGTATAATTATAATTAGGCCGTCTTCGTGTGATTATTTTTCAATGAGCCATTCGCCAGTGTCAATGTAGCATAGTATTTTGAAGCATTCCGAAATTTTGTCTTTCAGCGAGAGTACCCATTATACTTGCACATCGGCAGCTACTGTTGTGGCTCAGAGCCACCAAATAGCCAATTGAACCTTCCCTCACGCTTTCACGGCCTCGTGACAAACGTGCAAATACATGTTTTCAGTTTTGTTCTTTGAATGTGAAATGGGAGGCGAGATATCCAACTTGACTGGCTGTAGTTCATTAAAGTCTCCAATGCACGTCCACAATAGCTCCTGCCACTGGTGTTGAGTGAGTGGAATATGTACTAATAAGCCACTACTTACGAAAGAACGTGTCGTGGGACAAACTTGTCTCATTGTTTTTACTCAGCAATTGAATACCAAGTCAGGATGCTTACAGATAATACAATTTTGAAAGGCAGAAAACTGAAAGCATTTATATGAAGATTGTAATCTTTTGAAACTGTTGATTATAATCGACTATATTTATGGAATATTTTAATCGAGAAGTCTCTGAAGACCTTAATACTAAAAAGCGACGAAAAATAAATCATCAAAATAAAAAAGGAAAATAAAATTGTCAAAGTTAAGTTTTTGAACCAATGGCATTGAAATTTCAAGTTCAATATAATTGTCTGAAAATTAAGTGTTTTATTATTAAAGTTTATTAAAATTTTTGTCTCCAGTTTTTACTTTCCCGCTCTTATGCAGTAGGCAGAAAGTTATGTAATGCTTCGAAAAAAACGGCGTATCTTGGTTGAAAAAACTCTTATTGCCGGACACTGGTAACGAAGAAGTGGATAAATCCAGTTGCTAAAATTAGAAAAAAAATCTTCTAACACGTGGTGTCTGTCCGTCCGTCGGCCTCTGAAAAACGCTAGAGGCTAAATCATTAAAACGATTTTCTTCAAAATGGATATTCCCCAACCGATCTGGCTGCTGTTGCAACCCCTTGAGTTTCAAACAAATATTTTAAATTTTAGAGGGTCTTTACATGAATCCAATGGGATATTTTAAAAATTTTAAAAAATGGCACCAAATTTTTTATTAAATCTTCTTGTTGGATAGTGTAAAGGGCGTTTAAGAAAATGGTACCTAATTTTACGAAAATTGCAAAACTTCAATATTTTTTTGGAGTCACCACTGCAGCAATGCAGAATACGACGTTTTTTAATAGTGACAATACCTATAAGTTCATAATTTTATATGTCTGATCGGAAACTTATTTATTCCTTTGACGATGGACTAATGAAAAAATTAGATTACATATTTTATTCTGTTTCGTAACGAAACCGTGAGTGGGAATGAGAAACTTAGGAACACGCCTTATCAAAATATGATATTTCAGGACCTGGTAACGAGTCTAGTAATGAAATAATTCATGAACGTGAAATAAATTATATTAGCGAGACATTTATTAATTATAGTATTGAGCAATGAACACTAAATATTTAACAATAAATCTGTATCATTTAGATTCAACATATTTTTTAATTGGTTCTTGTATTTCATAAAAGTGCAAATAGTCTAGAAAACGATTTTTTTATCTCTTCTATAATATATTTTGTTGTCCTTTGTTTAGCATTGTATTAATAGAACGCGCGCATTCATCCAAAAGCTGAATAAGCAGAACATCTTCCAGCGTTGGGTACCTTTCTGGAAGCGTGAGGCAGCGCCCCGTAGCCCGTGCCCTCCCGGGAGGGATAAAGGCTCAGCCTCCTTCGCATTCATTGCCCGCGTGCGGAGAGCCGATTGATATCGGTTCTCGGAAGTCAGTGCAGCGAGTACGCGGCGGGGCGCTCCTCTTGCTATTCCTGCGCGTTAATGGATTCCTCCTAACTAAATGGCCGGTTGCCGCCCCGTCCAGCCCCGTCCTGCCCGGCCCGCCCCGCCCCGCCCCGCCCCGCCCCGCCCCGCCCCGCCCCGCCCCGCGCCGCCCCGCCCCGCCCCGTGCGCGCTGAAATGTGGCCGTCTCCGCGCACGCGCCCGAGCCTTTCTCAGTGGGACCAACTCTAATCTCACTATCTTAGATTACTATTTCAAATTGAAATAATAAGCTACTAGTGCTGCATCACCACGTCTCATGCTATTTCGAACATCTAAGATATTGCATTTTGATATTGCAATATGTATCCCCCTCATTTTTCAGAAATCTCCTGAAAAACTCCCTCTAACAACAAGAGACGAGGATCCAATTTTCAATTTTCGAAATTTCAGAAGTTTGAATGGTAACTATGATAAGAATGTATATTTATGTATACCTGCCCGTTATCGGCTGAGGTACCTCAATGACAACAGCTGTTACCACTACAGCGTCTTTGGCTGCTTCCTAGGGTTCGAGTTCCGTGGGTAGTGGCTTTTCGACACAAGAAACTTCGTACAGTGGTCGGATTCAGCCGCCGTCTGGTGGACAATTCTAACTTCCGGTCGCTCTGATCGGTAGTTTTCCATATTCTCCCAAAAATACACGTCTCCGAGAAATACGTAATACGATAAATACACGTGAATTCCGTAGCAGTACCTTAACAAACAAGATACGAACATCGAGAGAGATTTCCT